>OX243857.2:9995012-11203734 GCA_945859575.2 Herminia tarsipennalis | reverse complement strand
TCCCCTTTATTAATCTTGTACAAACAAAAAACGTACTAAACAAAGCCGCTTAAGACACATTAGAAGAAAACAAAGCAGGTTGCGTATACATTCACACATACATACAAACATTGTTGTTTCAAAGAAACAATGTAGCTTGTTTTGAGGAGGCGTAGAGAGTTGACAAAGCAACTAGCTACGTAAATACATGTAGGACTGAAGGATGTCTAGTCTCGATCTAGGTAAACTAGATAAGCACTGTTTCTGGAGCCAAGAGAAACATTTCGTTGTCTGAGTGTTAAATGTCTTTGCCATATCGATCCATATGATGTCCCAATGTTGGGCATGGGTCTTCTCAATAGAATCTACTTATTATAGATCCTGGGGGGTTGGGCATAATCGCCAAGTTTAGCGATCGCAGTAAGTCTTTAAAGTAAGTACGCAGAGGACGCTGCTCGTTCTCCAAAATCCCCAGTCCCATTTAATTCATTCACTGGGTGTCCCGCGCAACTTCGTATGTGCCCCCGTTTTTGCAACATTTTTCACTGCTGCTCCGCTCCTATTGGTCGTAGCGTGATGTTATTTAGCCTATAGCCTTCCTCGATAAATGGGCTACCCAACTGAAAAGAATTTTTTTTCAATTCGGACCAGTAGTTCCTGAGATTACCGCGTTCAAACAAAAAAACAAACTCTTCAGCTTCTCATTCCAAACTCGCTTTTGTATTTTTTTTAGAAAGATAACACACTTGACGACACCCACGGGAAGAGATTGGGATATTAAATATATTGAGAAAAATCTAATTGATTGTAACTTTGATTCAGTCGACAAACTTCCAGCGATAAACCCGCGTGGTTAAAAAAATCGCTGGGTACTTACATACATTATTTTTATTTTTATATCACATCCGCACCAAATAAAATTGATAATTTGATTATATATTACTTCTTTATGTGTTATACGCTTGACAAAAATAAAACGTTGATATTTTCAGTTTATTTCTAAATCTGTTTATTTTGTTTTACAATTTTAATTGGCAAAAATTCAATTTAAAACGAATGTATTGCAGGAACTGAATCTCCCCTATTTTGTCGACTGAATTAGAAGTCACCCTGTATATGGGAGTGGTTAACGGAGTTGAGACAGATCTCCTATGATTGCGGGTTGGAATCCCACCAGAGCCAATTTTTCCTTCACATCTATACTAATATTATAAAGCTGAAGAGGTTATTTGTTTGAACGCGGTTATCTCAGGAACTACTGGTACGAATTAAAAAAAAAATTCTCGTAAGTCGGGTAGCCCATTTATCGAGGAAGGCTATAGGCTATAAAATATCACGCTACGACTAATAGGAGCGGAGCAGCAATGAAAAACGTTGCAAAAACGGGGAAAATTTAGGCATACGAAGTTGCGCGGGACAGCTAGTAATAAGTTAATAACCAGACTTCTTAATAAGTAAATTCGACGTTAGCTGTGGTACAGGTTCCTCGGGGACACTGTAAATGTCGCGATAATAATAATAATAATAATAAAACTTTATTAACATAAAAGGACAAGTACAAAAATATATGACAACCCTGTCTCCTGTGCTAGTATACACTGTATAACAGGAGACCAAGGCAATTGCGGACATGTCTTGGTGCCGGAGTTGGTAACGGTTTAGGGCCTAAAAAATAAAAAACCTACAATTTTGATATTTACAAAATAAAAAATCAAAATTATAATGTTACATCATCGACTGACCAAGGGGATTTTATGTTTGACTGGTCTGTTGGTCTAGTAGTTAGAGACTCTGACTGCTAAGCCAGAGGTCGTGGGTTCGATCCCACCTAGGATAAAACTTTGTGTGATGAGCACGACGGTTTATTCTGTGTCTGCATGCATGTATTTAAAAATATATAAGTACTAGCTGTCCCGGCGAACTTCGTCTCGACTCTTTTTTTTTGTAAATCGGGTTCAATTGTGAATCTAAACCATCCAACCATCTTGAACTCACACAAACAATTTCATCAAAATCGGTCCAGCCGTCTAGGAGGAGTTCAGTGACATACACACGCACACAAGAAATATATATATATAAAGATGTATATCAGTTATCTGATTGCCATAGTACAAGTTCTGCTTAGTTTAGGATCAGATGACGTTGTGTGAGTTGTCCCTAAATATTATTATTATATTTTAAGGTATATTCTATAATGTCACTTGATTCGTTTTTAGAGTTTCGAATCCAAAGGGTGCCAAAGGAACCCTATTACTATGACTTTGCTGTCTATGCGTCCTTCTATCTAGGGCTCTATATCTTGAACCGTAATAGATATACTTTTGAAGTAGTTCACGTTGCATAAAATTGTCTTATATATAGTAGTTATCTTTCAAAAATAAATAAAGTACTCGACCTCAAAGTGAATAGAAAATGCACTCTAGACCGTCTGTAAAATGAACGAGGGAAATATTATAAAAAACATAGAAATCCCACATAATTTACATTCTTGCTCGCATTAGGCAATAACATAGTTTACATAAAGACTTGCTGCGACGCTCGGCGTTACTCACAGCTCGTCTTGTACTGACTAGGTACTGGAATATTTTTAAGTAGCTTTCGCCCGCGGCTCCGCCCGCGTGGATGTCGGATAACGCGATAAAAACTATCCTATGTCCTTTCCCGGGACTCAAACTATCTCCATATCAAATTTCATCTAAATCGGTTTAGCTGTTTGAGCGTAAAAGCGTAACAGACAGACAGACAGAGTTTCCTTCACATTTATAATATTAGTATGGATTACAGTGAAAATTCACTGTGTGGCATTTTTCCCGGAGTAGATGTTGTTGTCTCATGAGCGATATTGGTGATACTATGACGTTAGAAAAACGCTTGCATGCGTCGTTTTTATCCCGAATCTGTAATCGCTTTTGAATTAGGGTTGGTTGCCGAGGGAGTACAGGGATAAAAAATAGCCTATGTCACCCGGGGTTAGTGTAGCTTCACAACGATGAAAGAATTTTTCAAATCCGTCCAGTAGTTTCGGAGCTTATTCAATACAAACAAGCAATCAAATCTTTCCTCTTTATAATATTAAGTATAGAAGTATAGATGAGTTTAAGTAATGGTACCTAGAACATATTTTAAAGTGATTGATATCAAGCTGGAATTGTAATGGTCGCTTCGTTTTCACGAGACAACGATTATGATAATAGATACATTGTTGTAATTGGCTGTTTGTAAAATAAACGAAGGGTAGGGAAAGTGAAAATGCACTGTTAAATAAACGAAGAAAAATTCAAAAAACGTAGAAGTCCTAGCTAATTTACATCTTTGCTCAAACTAGACAAATACTAAGTTTACACAAAGACTAGTCGCGCCGCTCGGCGTTGATCACACTTACTTACACATTAGTGTTGTCTTTTGTTGCTTGCATCCGGCTGAGAGCTGACGTTGTATGTGTGTCTGTGTGTATGTCTGTATTGATGAAGAGTTGGTCTGTGTTGATGGGAAACTTTTGTTGACGATATACTTTGCTGTTTTTGTGTAGAAATTTCACGTTGTAGGATTGTTTTTATAATAAATTGTGTACCTATCTATGAATCAATGAAATAAACCGATGTACACCCAACTGAAAGGAAGTATTTCATTCTCAGTAAAACAGACTATTAAATCTTAAAATTATATATACTACGAGTCTTAATCGCGTGAATTATTTAAGGTAAAATACCGTATTGCAACGGCCGTGGTCACTGGTAGACAGTCTACCCGTGACTACATATCAACCCATATGATGGCCCACTGCTGGGCACGGGTCTCCCCAGTAGATCCTGGGGGTAATTGCCATAATCGCCACGCTTGGCGAGCGGGTTGGCGATCGCAGTAAGGCTTTAAGTACGCAGAGGACGCTGCTGCCCGTCCTCCGGAGTGAAATCCCTTAGTCGCCTTGACGACACCCACGGGAAGAGATGGGGTGGTGCTATTCTTAAGCCGGCACCACACGGCCAACCCGTGACTACGGCCGTTGCAATACGGTAAAAGAGACTATACTATTAGTAAAACAGACTATTAAATCTTATAATAAAATATATATATATATATATTTTTTTTTTTTTTTAAGACGACTCCCGCATTAGGTTACAATCCCTGTGTCGCGGGGGACTTTACAAACATACAAGTCACGGACACAAACACCCAGATTCGGAACAACAATTTGTGGATCACACAAAGTGGTGTCCCGTGTGGGAATCGAACCCACGACTTCTTGCGTAGCAGTCGGACAATTTTACACATTATAAAATTATATATACTACGGGTCTTAATCGCGTGAATAATTTAAGGTAAAATACCGTATTATTCACGCGATTAAAACTAGACAGTCAATCCGTGATCACGGCCGTTACAATACGGTCGAAACGTCGGGAAATAAACAAGGTATTTTACCTTAAATTATTCACGCGATTAAGACCCGTAGTATATATAATTTTATAATGTGTACAAATCGCAAAAGTTTATCAACATTTATAGCAGACTATTAAATCGTCCCTTATATTTATAACATAATTTTAACGCATCGAAAATATTTTGTCTTTCTTTTTCATACCATTTTCAAAATTGAATAGAAGAAGATAAAATATTCTCTAACTAAAATGCTGTTAGTAACGTATTGAACAAGGGGGAATGTGTTGGAAGACCATTCTGACTTTCTTTAGAATAAATGAAATCGAAATATAACTAGCTAGAACCTTAAGTATACCTACACATGGTGACGAAAACAGAAAAATACCTATCAAAGGTTTCGTTTCATATATTTTCCTCTAAATTTTATGGTAATCATTCTATTATCTTTTCGGAATAATTGAAGCAAGCAAATTTACTCCTTTCATAAATGTTGATTTAGGTACCTATTGATTTCAATACTTTAAAGTGAGTATATGGGTATTGTAATAACTCCTATATATGAGCAAGCAACTTGATATATCCATGCATTACAGATAAAATAGGCCATAAGGTGCTATTTCACATGATAGTTATTATTTGCGTATATCGTTATCGGTGTCAAACTAATGAATACTGCGAAATACTACCATCTGCCGCATCCTGCAGAATCATACTTTTAGTGTTGACGGACAGACGAACTACAAATTGACCTAATCATATAATCTAATCGTATCTACAGAACCAAAACACACTTATAGAAGTAAAGGTAGCATGAAGTTAGTCTCATTGAAAATCAGCGTTGCACGTTTGTCGCAAAACTTTTTTTTTTGAAGAGTTATATGCATATATGCTTATACAATGAAATAAACCTTTGAGGTTATTCTAGAGTTCATAACTATACAAGGCGGTAATCCCTTGTGTTCTGTATACAACTTTTTTACCCGACTGTAAAGAAGGGTTATGTTTTTCGCGCGTATCTTGTATGTATGTATGTACGTATGTATGTATGTATGTTTGTATGTAATATTCTTTATTAACTGTATCGTTCTAAAACTCACAACATATATGCTGAATGGGACCATTTATTGTCATAGTTATGACGTACAAACTCGAATTCATTGTTTATGTTAAGGTTAAGACTGATAATGTATAATTTAAGGTTGTTAATTATTTTTATTTTTTTGTACGTCATATACATGGCAATAAAGAAACTTTTTTTCCTTAAGTATTAATTTTATTACTTGAAAATCAAACTTGATTCAAGAAGTATAACTATATATAAGTTGAAAGATACTTATCATTAATATATAATAACCAAAGTGGTATCCACTCGTACCTACTTAAAAGTTACATTACATTATCCTAATTTAAGAGTCGGTAGGTAGATGATTATAGGACTACGGAAATACTGTTTCATTTTTGATAAATAACTAAGAGACATTATCTGTTCGAACATCGATTATTTACGGATAGCCCTCCCCAAGGTGTACTTACATCTATACTTATATATAAATGTGAATGTACTCGTAAGTTTGTTTGTTACGCTTTCACGGGAACACTACTCAACCGATCATCATGAAACTTTGTACACATATTCTTGGAGATATAAGAAGTAACATAGGATTATAAAAAACGTGGAAAATTTACGCAGACGAAGATGCGCGGGACAGCTAGTAAGGTATACTGGAGCATTTGCTAGAGCATTACAATGTAATGTAACGTTCTTACCAATGGTACAGTACGATCAACGTAACTAGGCCGGACTGAAGTAGGCGACATTTTTTGGAAGTAAATGGTGACAGGAAGGGGGGGGGGAACCAAGAGAATTTGAGATGCGATTACGCATCACATTGTCATAATTAGTATTACTAACTCATGTTTTTTTGTGATTATTTTCGTAAAGAAATTGTTTTTCAAAGTTTCTTTAGTATTTACTGTAACTGTTCTAAATTTAAACTTTTATGAACTCATTTAAATAGTGTTTTTATATTTTTTAATTAAAATGTTGTTAGTATTTTTTATCGAATAAACATAATTAATAGTTTTCGTTAGTAATTTTAGGGTCGCATCTCTTTGACATGCGCGAAAGTGATAAAAACCTGACTTCAATCCGGTCAAGATACGTTGATCGTACTGTACAATACAGGCAAATGCTCAGTTTCTTAAGGTATTTCCATGTAATGTAACGTTCCTGCGAATGCTTGACGCTGTGTTTGACGTAATTACATTAAATGTTGTAAGGCGACTGAACATTTATCTGTAATATTTATTTGTATCTTGCATACACTCCCGTCACCCACGCTCGTGTCTTTGCTCGATAAAATGTTACACAGAAATGCTCGTTGGATTATTAAAGCAGGTTGTAACAAAACATTGAGCGTCATGTTCGAAATGTGGTACGAGTAAATTTAAGAACAGTGAATGCTCGACGTTAATAGTAAATGCTCAAGTGTATATCCTGCTGTTCAAGTGTATATAGTATTGACTGATGACTTGACGGATTTTGCTACGCAAGAGGTTGTGAGTTCGATCCCCACCCAGGATAAAACTTTGTGTGATGAGCATGGTGGTTTATTCTGTGTCTGGGCGTTATTTATCAAAAATATGTATGTATTTAAGAAATATATAAGTATGTTTATCAGTTGTCTTGTAGAGCCATAGTACAAACTCTGCTTAGTTTGGGATCAGATTGCGTTGTGTGATTTGTCCCCAAGATGTTATTATAAGAAGGTCATATACACCTTTAGGGTTTTATTACTGTAAGTATAGGTACTAATCTTTAATCTTTCACATTTTATCAAAGAGCTGTTTAGCTGGCAAAGAGAGGGTACACTTTACCTAACAAAAATGTTTAAACTAGAATGATTCTTAAACATAGCCCTGAATTGAAAAATGATTTTTCCACAATATTAAAAAAACCCAACGCTTTTTTAAAGACATGTTGACTTTGTCATCGTGATTAATATGCAAATTTTACAGAGATCAAAATTACAGCTATCTCGTACTAACAGTCTTTGAGTTAAGGTGCGGACAGATATATAGACAGACGGACGTGGCGAATCTATAATGATTATGTGGAATAGTTCACAAACCTGTCAACTACTGTCAAAACTTTCAGCTACGGTAACCGCACAACAAAAATTCGGCGCACTCAAGCAATATTTGAAGACAGGTAAACACTTGTGACGTAACGAGGAACCGTCCTTGTCGCCCCTAATTGTGAAGGCGCGCTACTCCAATGGTATCGACACAAAGTGACAAACCCCTCTGACACGTCAAATAACTAAAAATAATAAAATAGTGTCTATTTTGTCCACAAGACGACCCGTGTATAGGCGCAATGTCATTATTATCGACATGAAAAACTCTCCATCACGTCAAACAGCTGATAATATGTTAGGTACATCACCCGTCTCGAAATGGACGAAAAAATGGCGGATAAACCTCAATGAATCGAAATGATGCTCATAGATTTTACTATCAAAAAGACAAATTATCACCCAGCACATAAAAATAATCTGACTGTACCAATTATGTTTTAAGTAAAACTGTGTAAATTGGTCACATAAACAACATTCGATCTTTAAAAACGGCAAACTAATGCACACATAGTTAATTTAAATATTGCAATGTCACACTATTAAAAAAAGTCGTAAAAGTAGGAGGATTTAATTATCACGAGCGAAAAAGAGAAACATGTAATCTGCCGCTTTCATCTGTTGAGGCCGTCGATGCGACACTGACGTACCTATAAAAACTAAGTCAGTCGTATAGATTTTAAGGTGCCGCTTTCTGATTGCTTGTAACCTACTACACCTTTTAACTTAAAACATCAATCGGTGTCGCAATCGTGAGGTCGCAGATTCGATTCCTACCCATTATGCTACCTACGTGAACCCACTCCTAATACAAGCCATTGAGCTTAGCTGGAAGGGTTAACAGGATTGCTAGAAATGTGGGACCACAATTCCTTATTGCTAATTCTTTATCGTTCTTTTCCTAAAAAAAAAGAGTAGTGTTAATGGACATGAACTTAAAATAATATTTTTAGTAGTTTACGTCAAACTCAAATTACTTATTAGTCTCTGTAGACTAAATTGTAAGAAGCTAAGAACTATCCTGAATAAAATAGATTTCGACTTTAAAAAAAACACATTGTATGCGGTCCATATGTGCCCGTTTTTATTTAATACCTAGGAACACACCCTCATAATTATAATACATTTGTCATCATATTAATTAGCAAACCTATTGTATTTTTTTTCTATTTTGAAAATCGAATAAATGACAAAGACAAAACATTCGCTAGTTAAAATGCTGTTACTGAATAAGGGGTTAAATTTATTATACCAACTTTTGTGACAGGGTTAAAAAATGGCTAAACGAATAATGTGGAGAATCATCCATACATACTTTATATATTTTTTTTTATAATATCTTGGGACAACTCACACAGAGCTATCTGATCCCAAACTAAACAGAGCTTGTACTATGGAAACCAGACAACTGATAAACATACTTACATATTTCTAAATGCATACATATTAAAGATATTTAATACTCAGACACAGAATAAACCATCGTGCTCATCACACAAAGTTTTATCCTGGGTGGAGATCGAACCCACGACCTCTTGCGTAGCAGTCGGATACACTCCCACCGCGCCACAGAGGCAGTCAGTCACTTAACTCATATTAGACCGTGGCGCCGCCCATAAATCTTTACGTGTCAAGTCTCTACCGAAATTCATCCATAGTCCCTGTTTAAAAACAAAATTGATTGACTATGCTAACCTAAACTATCATGATCTCATCCTACATAAACTTACAAAACCCTTTGGTCCAAATCTAACCTTTTCATGACCTAAACAAACCTGTTTGAACCCAACCTGACCTCGTTCAGTCCAGTTTATTCCATTTAATGACTAGTAGCCAGATTGTCCATTTGTTTTAGAGAATAAACCTTCATTCACATACTGTATAGATGTCCAAAAATGTTCTTGTAATTGATTAGAAAAACATTTTTGGACATGATTGATCTCAACGTTGGTTAAACTACTTATGTAAAATATTCTATAGTGCAATTTAAAAATAAATTATACAGGAGCCATATGACCTACAACTGTGACATTAAAAAACGTTCACCCATCTATGGATAATGTCAATAATAAAGTAGGTACTTCAATATCAATTCACGATCTAATACAAAGTGGTGTCATACTTCACCTTGCCTTAAGTTCGCTACCACTGTACCATCCACACAAAAAAAAATCTGAAAATAACCAAAGCATTATTTTGAAATTATTGCTGACTAGCTTTCGCCCGCGGCTCCACCGGCTTGGATGTCGGTTATCGCGATAAAAACTATTCTATGTCCTTCCCCGGGACTTAAACTATCTTCGTGCCAAATTTGGCGTGAAAGCGTAACAGACAGACAGAGTTACTTTCACATTTATAATATTATTACTGATTTCGTCGCTACAAATGGAGAACCGCACAGAACCGCGAGTAGAAAAACACGTAAAAACTCACTTGAAACGCGTCGGAGTGTTTGTTACCAGGGTCTGACTCTACCTGTATAGTGTGTGGAGCTATCTCTATGCACAGCTTTACGTAGAGCCTCTAGTGTGGTACAAGAAACACACGCACACATACATGAATAATTATTCAGATTATATGCATCAAGCGATCAATAGCTTGCAGTGAGGATGGCACAATAACGTCGAGTTTATACTTTTATGTCAATAAGGAAAAACGATTTTACGTCACTTGGTATATCATATAACACAGTTTGACAAGTTGGTCTAGTGGTTAGTGATCCTGAGTGCTAAGCCAGAGGTCGTGGGTTTGATCCCCACCCAGGATAAAACTTTGTGTGAGGAGCACGATGGTTTATGATGTTTCACGTCTAAACGGCTGGAGCGATTTTAATAAAATTTGGTTTGGAGTTAGCTGACACCCTGGATTAACAAATAGGGTAATAAACCGCGGGTAACACCGCGGGGCACAGCTAGTTTGGAAATATATTTAGTTGCCAAGTTCTGCTTAGTTTGGGATCAGATGATGTGTCAGTTGTTCCAAGATCTTATTATTATATTACAATTATATCTTAAAAAAGAGAATTAGTCTGTTCGCACTTTTCGAAGATTCCAGGCCGATTTAGATAAAATGTACCTCGAAGAATGAAATTATATAACAACTTATTGGATAAGCATGTATTGATTTATTCGCAGCATCGCCTGTATTTTACATAATGACTTGCTTCGTTTAGGAAAAACGTTCATAAAATTATACTTACCCTATAAAAGGCCTTTTAAATTTTAAGGATTGGGGTTCACGTTCGATAGTATAATGAGTATGATTCAACTATGTCTGTAGAGACATAGTTGAATCATACTTATTATACTATCGAACGTGAAATATAAATTCTAAATATAACTAAAGATTTTTAATTTGTTATGCTGTAGCATAACAAATTAAAAAAAAATCTTTAGTCATGTTCCGGTCCATATTGTAAGTGTATTTAATTATGGTTGATGTTTTTGGCTTACTGTTGGCATTGATCGTTACGTTATTTCGTTTATTTTCGTTTATTTATCAACTACCTGTCCCGCGCAACTTCGTCTGCATAAATTTTCCCCGTTTTTGCAACATTTCTAATTGCTGCTCCGCTCCTAATGGTCGTAGCGTGATGATATATAGCCTTCTTGATAAATGGGCTATCCAATAGTGAAAACAATTTTCAATTCGGATAAGTAGTTCCTGAGATCACCGCGTTCAAACAAACTCTTCGGCTTTATAATATTACTCGTAGTATAGATTTGTCATAAACAGATGTTATCATAGCTATTTGGTTCGATGGCTCCACTGCTAGTTAAAACTGTGTTACAGTAAGTCAGTGTTCCCATTACGAAGCTAAATATTAAGCAATCAGAGTAGTATTTTCATAATAATATTTACTCGTTATGGGACTCATCGACCAAGCGAATGATACACAACACAATGGGGATGTTGACTGTCAAGTCAAATTAGTCTCATTCTCTTTTTATGAAATGTCAAAACGACAAGCTCTATAGAAATGTGTATGGAATAGCAACCTATGACGTCATAAAAGCGGCGGTAGCTTAATGGCTAAGGCATCGGTCTCGCAATCGTGAGGTCGCGGGTTCAAATCCTACCCATTATACTACTGACGTGAACCCACTCCTAATACAAGCCTTTGAGCTTAGCTGGAGGGGTTAACAAGATTGCTAGTAATGTGGGACTCAATACCACATTGCTAGTTATCTTTTAAAAAAAAAAAGTTCGTATCAATACAATAAATGCATTTTTGAAAGATAGAAAAATTTTAAATCCAGACTCAGGAATCCAACCCGAGACTTCCGTAGCCAAACCGGGGCCAGAAGCGAACCACCTATCTGGACTATGTTACTAGAACTCGAATTTTTCTATCTCTTGATGCTCGCGAAATCAGGCCTTCGCAGCGCCATCTAGTCGGTAGTTTTTCTATCTTTCAAAAATGCATTTATTGTATTTGTAAAGTTATTGGCAAGAAATGCCTATAAAAATTACCTAAGTTCCTATCGTCAAATCATAACTTTTATTATTCGTTTTCATACTTTTAAATTCAAAAACATGTTAAATTGTAAAAGAACACTTATTTTTAGAGCATTTTAAGATCTACCATTACCTGATTAGTATAAAATAATTTACTTTTATTGTAGTCAACTACCCAATTATGCTTGTTTTACTAAAATCATATACAACAGCAAAGCTACTCCTGTACCTAATCTGCTTTAACGAAGTCCAGTAATGTCCAGTGATTAGTTGTAACTACCAAAGGATAAGTACTGGCAATGGTCCAAGACAAATACTGTCCAAATGGATGACCGTACCACGGATTACTCTTATGAAACTTATGGATATCGTAAAAAGAAATGTTGAGGTTTCAGACAAGATACGAGGGATTTTCTAGAGTATCTTAATGTACTTGTGCTATATGTCAGGGACCTTTATTGAGCTAGGTATAGTAAATAGTAAATCCTTTCAAACACATGAATTTGAAAGAACAATGACAACTGTCTCTTTGGCGCGGTGGGAGTGTGTCCGACTGCTACGCAAGAGGGTCGATTCCTACATGGGACACCACTTCTTGTGATTCACAAATTGTTGTTCCGAGTCTGCGTGTACTTTGTGTACGTGACATGTATGTTTGTAAAGTCCCTCGCGACACAGGGCTGCACACTACTGCGGGAGTCGCCTTAAAAAAAAAACTCTGATCTGATCCCAAACTAAGCAGAGCTTGTACTATGGAAACCTTACATATATTTTTCTAAATACATACATATCATAGATAAATAACACCCAGACCCAGAATAAACCATCGTGGTCATCACACAAAATTTTATCCTGGGTGGGGATCGAACCCACGACCTCTTGCGTAGCAGTCGGACACATTCGCACAGCGCCAGAGAGACTGTTAACGGTTTCACTAATAAAGAAGTGCGATCGTACTGTATACAAAGTTCTTCCGAAGCTCCTAAAATCGTAGCTCATGCAGTTCATTTCGTTTGGTACTTAATTGCTACTAGCTCTCCCGCGCAACTTCGTATGCGTAAATTTTCCCCGTTTTTGCAACATTTCTCGTCGCTGCTCCGCTCCTATCCAACAAAAAAAGAATCATTAAAATCGGTCCAGTACTTTTTGAGTTTATTCGTTACATACAAAAATACAAATCTTTCCTCTTTATAATATTAGTGTAGATGTAGATGTAGATGTAGGAGTGTAGATAAATTACTTATCATGGCTTTGGAAAAGCTGCTGGGCAAGTTTTTACCCACCTATCACTATAATATTCGAGTCTATGAACATTGCGAGACTAACTGGTATGATAATTTAATTAGTGGGTCGAAGTTAAAGTAATGAAAAGTCAAGGTTACTGCTTCCAATTTTTCTATCTTTCAAAAATGCGGTTATTATATTTATAAAGTAATTGGCAAGAAATGCCTATAATATTCGGCCTGCGACATCATCATTTGTGTAATTTTTTTTACTCGTGTAAATAGTTTTTATTTATTTTTTTTAAATGGTTTCTGTAACGAAGCAATAACAAAAGCCGTGATAGTTCTTTAACTACCGGCTAGATGGCGCATGCGAGGGCCCGACTCGAGCATGAAGGGATAGAAAAATTTGAGGTCTAACATGGTCCAAAAAAGTGGTTCGATTCCCGCCCCGGTTTGGCATACGGATTCGATTCGATTACTGGGTCTGGACTTCAATCTTTCTAACTTAAAAAAATGCAATTATCGTATTCATAAAGTATACATACATACACTCGAAAAATATAACACTCCTTCTTGCTACTAAAAGCTAAATAAAGCATTTGGCAGCCTCTGTGGTGCATTGGGAATGTGTCCGACAGCTACACAAGAGGTCGTGGGTTCGATTCCCACTCGGGACACCACTTTGTGTGATCCACAAATTGTTGTTTCGAGTCTAGGTGTCCGTGATTTGTATGTTTGTAAAGTCCCCCGACGCAGGGTTTGTACCCTACTACGAGAGTCGTATTAAAAAAAAAAGGTTTTGTTTAAAATAATTTCTAAACCACCATCCATCGCCCACACGCGTGGTGTATTACGACCTTGCCATATGACACTTTCAGTAGAGCAGTGGGAACGTTACAAGGGTCACTATGTAAGGTTATATTAATACTCTTTAGTAAATCCTAATATGCTAAATTTTGTAGATAAAAAAAAATCGTGACGTACCAAATTTTTGTCCCGCTTTCTCTCACAGCTCGTACCATCTCCCCATCTCACGCCAGACTGAGAGAGTGGTGTGTATGAACTATTCAGCACTCTTGACGTGTAGCTAATGTATTTCTTCCTGTATTTGTGTTGAGACGCACTAGTCACGCATTCTGGTTTCTCTTGCCTGTAATAGGTAAGTTATTAAGGCTCAAAACTAAATTGGTAAACCTACTCTGTACCTGGATTTAATGACGAAAATTATAGTTGTCACGGGCAGACTGGTTCAGTCTACCCCTGACTGCGGCCGGTGTAATACGGTCGAAACGTTGGGCAATAAAATAGAGGTAAAGCCTTAAAATATTGACGCGATTAAGAGCCGTAGCTTATAAAATTCTATAATATGTACAAATCGAGAAAGTTTACAAAAATTATAATGTAAAATGAAATAGCTTTTATATACAGTTAATAAACAAATAAATACTGCCTTGGTGGCGCGGTGGGAGTGTATCCGACTGCTAAGCAAGAAGTCGGGGGTTTGATTACCACACTTTGTCTGATTCACAAATTGTTGTTCCGAGTGTATAGTCCTCCGCGACACAGAGCATGTGCCCTACTGCGGGACTCGTTTTTAAAATTAAAAAAATATTAAGACATCCCTACTACTAGGGAATCCTTGTGTCGCAGGGACTTCACAAAAGATACACTATCACCGTCACAAATTACACCTAGACTAAGAAGAACAATTTGTGAATCACAAATATATGGGAACCGAAAACCACAACCCATGGGCTGGATTATTTTTCGGAGAGGGTTTTCGTATTGACTAAACACTGGCCAAATGTGTAGTGTAGCTACTTTTTGCAATTTCGGAGGGGGTTTCAAACCCCATTACCCACTTCCCCCCAAATGCAGCGTTTAAAAAGGCCAGATTTGTGGAAAGAAAATTCTTGGATTTTGCATCACGATCACTGTCAACGAATTTTTGACCAAAAACTCAACAAATACCATCGAACAACCACCTAATGCACCACATATGGGTCCAGCTGACTTATTTTTAGGGTTCCGTAGCCAAAATGGCAAAACGGAACCCTTATTGTTTCGCCATGTTCGTCCGTCCACTCACATGTGATGAGCACGATGGTTTATTCTGTGTCTGGGTGGTATTTATCTATAATATGTATGTATTTAGAAATATAAATGTATGTTTATCGGTTGTCTGGTTTCCATAGTACAAGCTCTGCTTAGTTTGGGATCAGATAGCTTTGTGTGAGTTGTCCCAAGATATTATATTATATTTTTTTTATATAGTTTTTAGATATTATATTATAGTTTCTGAAGGAGCATACTTTGAATAATAATAAATTGGATCAAAAACTAACATTTTGTGTATTGATCGTTTCCCGGTTCTTTCTTTAAATAACTATTCATTTATACAAATAGTAACAGTTTTCGCTTCGTTTAACGTCTAGCATGAGTTGCTTGAATTGTTCACTCGAATGACGAAATGTTTATAATTTTGTGAAACGAAAGCTTTCTGTTGAAAACTTCACCCTCGGTCGTATCTTGGCTGCTTTATATTCGACTACGGCAAATACGAAACGAATACGATATTCGATATTTTAATTCGAAATTTCACTACTTTTTGGGGAATAATTTCCAAAAAAGCTGACTATTTTACAGTCTTATAAATTCAAATTATTATATAACTACTGTTAAAATATTATACTGTACTGTTAACCTTACACACAAGCTTTTGTCATACATCATTCGATCAGCACCTTTTAACACTTAAAACAAAGAAAAAACATCCAATCTTTAACCACGAAACCAGCCATCACAAATTGGCAAGGCGGCTGACCCCGGCCCCAAACTACATAGATCCAAAACTGGCTCACAGATCAACAACATATCCACACACACATATTCACACGTGTGCGTAAGGTTTCTACGTGCGCAATCTCAATCGGCATTCAACCGAGATCTCTATACGTGCTTATCTATGTGTTTGTGGGTCAGTTTTCGCTCGTTGTAGGGAATCGGCCAAGTACCTATGTATATAGTGCCCCGATATCGTGTCACCTTGTCGGCTCAATCAAAGTCGACTTCGAGCTAATCCCTAACCCAAGTTACCCTAATACTACACATTACTTACAGCTCTCAGATTTGTGAAGTCAATTTTACAAATGGCCTCCATTAAATTCTATTTGAACTTTTAGTTGTAAGTCATCGATCTGATTGAGCGGGAAAAGTTTTTAGAACTGTTTGGTGCAGAGAATTGTGATTAAGTACCTATTGTTTTTATTGGGCAAAACCTGCGATATTATTATATATGTAACGATTTATAAATGGGTATTCAATATGTAATATAAATAAAACTACACTATTTTGGCGTTTTTAGGGTTCCATAGCCAAAATGGCAAAAACGGAACCCTTATAGTTTCGTCATGTCCGTCCGCCTGTCTGTATGTCTGTCCGTCCGTCTGTATGCTACAGGCATTTTCCTTAAATGTATAAATGAAATTTGAAGTATAAGCCGCTAGTTCGACTGAGTTTTTTAAGCCATCAATCTATATCTTCATATGATTTTTAATATACGAATAACACCAAATAATAATAATAATAATAAAAATCATTTATTCACTTAGGAAGCAAAATACTACACTTGTGAAAAGTCGATTCTACATTTACTGGTAATGCCTGTTCGCAAACAATAGGTAAAGCCCGAGAAAAGAACAGGTAATAAAAACTCGTGGCCACTCTTTTCAAATTGCCAATGTTTACAATGTTTCTCTGTTTATAAACTGTATATGCAGGTAAGGTGCTGCCACCATTATATTATACACCATATATTAGAGGACTGATGCAAAAAAAAGAGGTCACTAATATTAGAAGAGTACAAGAGATCGGATACATCAGCCTCAATGGGCACAACATAGTAGGAGCATCCACTTACGATGTAAAAACTTTATGTGCTTAAATATTGGCCAATTTACTGCTACTTAATGAATAAGTATACATGTTTTTCAAAGGAAAGAAAAGAATGGCCGTAATTTATCACGCAGAATCTTTACTTACAAAAGTAAATCGTTTTCTTTACTAGTACCTAAGTAACATTATCAAACTGTGACAACAATATTCACCTAGTAAAATGCAATAAACTATACAACCCAATACATTAATAGGGAGCAACGAACTACATCCATTTATCTTTATCAGTTAAATAATCATCGATTGAATAGTAAGCTCTTTGTATAAGATGTCTCTTGACTACATTCTTAAATTTATTTACTGGTAGACTCGATATGCTGACTGGGATTTTATTGAAAAATTTAACACCTAGTCCCATGAATGAGTTATGAGTTTTATGAAGCCTATGATATCGACCTACCAATTTGTGCTTATTTCTTGTATTCACAGAGTGAATATCACTATTTTTGTTATATAAATGTAAGTTTTGCTTTACAAACATAACGTTTGCATATACAGGGTGGAATTTTGTAATGCCACCTGGAGGGGAAGTACTCTTAATACTTTAGATAGAAAATTTTACTCAAAGGAAACATTTCTTTATTTTTGAAAAGAAAAAAAAACGGCATTAAAGATTTTTAAAAATTCGCTTGCCGCACACGGTAATCGAACCGACTAAAATCTGTAAAAGTACCGTGTACTTTTATTGCATTGATTGTTAGGGTCAATAAGGATGAAATCTCTTTAACAAACTTCATAAATTGAATTACATGAAAACAATTAAATTTTAAATTAATTTAATTATGTACAAAATTTTAAACTAACTAATTAATTGCTCGAAATGGGCTCCATTTTCTTGGATACACAAATTTATTCTTCTAACGAATTCATTTCTAGTTACCTTCAATAACGTATTGTGGTGAATGTTATAAATCGTATTCTGAACTTCAACTCTCAACTCGTTTACATTCTCATAAGATTTAGTGTAAATTTGATTTTTTACATATCCCCACAAAAAAAAATCTAAAGGGGTGAGATCTGGTGATCTCGCAGGCCATCTGATTGTGCCGTTTGTACCAATCCAGGTATTAAAATGGTTATTAATGTAGGCAGTAGTGATTCTGCTGTTATGGGCTGGAGCACCATCTTGCTGTAGAATTATTTGGTTTCGCTCTTCCTCGGGGAAACCATTTAACTCGTTTCTTAATAAATCGAGTATTTCTAAATACTTAACAGTGTTTAAGTGACCTTCGTATACATGGACTAACACAACCATATTTCTCATAATTCCGCACCAAACGTTGAAAGAAAATCTTACTTGACTGTTAGTTTCATGAACACGAAGAGGATTCACTCTAGACCAATAGTGATTATTGCGGCGATTGTACATGCCGTTATTGCTGAAGTTGGTTTCGTCAGACCATACAATGTTACTCAAAAAATTAGGGTTACGGTCAATTTCTCTCAGCATGTTTTGACAAAATTGTAGTCGTCTCTCACAATCCCCAGGATGCAATTTTTGTACCAACCGACCATCACGATAACATCTAAACTTATACTTTTTCAGCACTTTAAGTATGCGAGTGTGGGTTGTTCCAATTACTTCGGCAGCATCTCTGCTTGAAGCCTTCGGAAGTGCTTCGAAGTATGTTAAAATATTTAATTCCAAATCAAAGTTGTTTTGTTGAAGAGGGTGCCGTCGCTTTTTGAAACTTCCAGTGTTCTTTAAATTTTCTATCATTCTTTTCAGTACAAATCGAGTTGGTGTCTGACGGTCTCGATATCTCTCTCCATACCACCGCAGAGCACGATTCACATCTTTATTATTTAAAAAATAAGCTTCCATTAAATCAAATTGCTCTTGATAAGCCATTTTTACCGTGAAACAATTATGAAATGATTTGTAAAAACAATCAAATGTGAATAACAGATGAAAATCTATTTTCAAATGTAACATTCCATATTTAAACTACGAGTACGTCATACACGCAGTTATGTCGCATCTAAGAAAGGAGTCTGCATTACAAACACGTGCAAATTGCAATCGTCTTATCTAAATAGTAATTCGTCATTTCGATGGATAAATGACGTCAATGATAATAATTAATGAATAACATAAGTACACAGATAGATCTTTGAGTAAAAGTGCTTTAACTTGACCCATTTGAATTAATAATTTAAGATTTCATTGTTTTCCATTCATTTAACTTCTGAAAATGGAGCTCATTTCGAGCAATTAATTAGTTAGTTTAAATTTTTGTACATAATTAAATTAATTTAAAATTTAATTGTTTTCATGTAATTCAATTTATGAAGTTTGTTAAAGAGATTTCATCCTTATTGACCCTAACAATCAATGCAATAAAAGTACACGGTGCAACTTTTACAGATTTTAGTCGGTTCGATTACCGAGTGCGGCAAGCGAATTTTTAAAAATCTTTAATGCCGTTTTTTTTCTTTTCAAAAATAAAGGAATGTTTCCTTTGAGTAAAATTTTCTATCTAAAGTATTAAGAGTACTTCCCCTCCAGGTGGCATTACAAAATTCCACCCTGTATATATTGTGATGCAACTGTCAAAATGCCTATCTCTTTAAACTTTTCTCTAAGGGAAACTCGTGCTCCTAGTTGATATATCGCACGCACTGCACGTTTTTGAAGAATAAAAATAGTTTGTATATCAGCCGCCTTGCCCCAAAGCAATATGCCGTAGGACATGACGCTGTGAAAATAACCAAAATATACTAGTCGAGCTGTTTCTACGTTCGTAAGCTGTCTAACTTTGCTGACAGCATACGCTGCAGAACTGAGTTTTCCTGCGAGACATGATATTTGGGTGCCCCACTGTAACCTATTGTCTAATGTAATTCCCAAAAAAACTGTCGAGTCGACAAAGCTAATCACCTCATTATTTAAAATTATACTCGTATTAGTACTTTTCACATTTGGCAAACTAAACTTAATACATTTAGTTTTTTTGGGATTTAGAAGTAGGTTGTTCGTTGTAAACCAATCTTGAACTAGTGCGAGTGTTCTATTTATTTTCTCAAAATTTTCTAGTTTACGATCGATTTTAAAAATTAGAGAAGTGTCATCAGCAAATAGAATGATGTCACAAAAGTTATTAACATAAAATGGTAAATCATTAATATATACCAAAAATAAGAAGGGACCGAGTATTGATCCCTGAGGCACGCCCATACTAATTGGAGATCCAGACGACCTTACTCCTCCTATATCAACATATTGAATTATTTCACTTAGGTAAGAGGCAAGTAGATCCAGCGCTGTACCTTTAATACCGTAATGCCTAAGTTTCAGGAGAAGTGTCCTATGCGCCACACAATCAAAAGCTTTAGAAAGATCACAGAACACTCCAATGGCATCCTGTGAATCTTCCCAGGCACTAAAAATATGTTTCAGTAGCTTAGTACCTGCATCAATTGTAGAGCGACCCTTTGTAAAACCATATTGATCGGGATGCAGTAGATTATTAAAATTAAAGTGTGATTCTAACTGCATAAGTATAGCCTTTACAAAAATTTTACTAATAGCTGGCAAGATGGATATTGGTCTAAAATTACTAGGGTCATTCTTTGATCCGGATTTAAATAATGGTATTACTTTACTATGTTTCATCAGATCAGGAAACATTCCGGTATCAACACATTGATTAAAAATTATAGATAACTGTGGCGCTATGCCAGTAATTATACTGTGAATTAATTTTACTGAAATACCCCATAAATCAGCAGTTTTTTTTAAATTGAGTGACTTGAATATTTTAATTATTTCACTGGGGTATATATATTTAAAAGCAAATGGTACATTGCATTGATCCACATTATCTCGCAAGAGTGATTCGGCTTTATCTGGGCAAGCGTTCAAGGAGCTGGTTGTGGTTAGTGGAATGTCAGCAAAGAAATCATTGAAAGTTTGTGCTAGGTCTAAATTATCAGTAACAGTCTTATTGTTAATTAATAATTCAAAGCTTTTATCCCGAGGCTTTGCCCGTCCGCTTTCCGAATTAATAATATTCCAAGTGGCTTTTATTTTATTATCAGATTTTTTAATATTTCTACTAATAAGTAAAGCTTTGGCACATGCACAAGCTTTTTTAAAAGTTTTTGAATAGTTTCTCACATACTGAATAAAGTTTTGATCAAAATTAAATTGTTTCATACCATATAACTCGTATAACTTAGCTCTACTTTTATAAATGCCGGTAGTTGCCCAATCACAAAAGCTAAGTTTAGAATTCTTATAAAAAGTTTTTGATTTAAATATGTTATTGTATTCACTTTTGATTATATTAAACACTGAGGAGTAAAGATAGTTCGGATCAGAGTGGCTGAAATCTATACTGGTAATATTAGCAGCAACGTTAGAATTTAATTTTTCTAAGCGAGCCGTACTCATTGGCCTACATGTGATCTTATCTATTTTGGCCACTGTGTGTGAGGGAAAAGTGACTTTCTGCCCACAGTGATCTGATGTTAAATCACTCAATATTACCTCATTAAAATAACTACAGTTGCCGAATATATTATCTAAGCAAGTAGCAGAATGTGATGTAATTCTTGTTGGTTCATTAAATAAGTACACTAAATTAAATGATTTAAATAGGTTAACTAATCTGGTAGACAAAGATGATTGTTCAAGTAAATTTACATTGAAGTCGCCACACACTACTATATGCTTAATACCGTCACTTACCCTTTTAAGCACATCTTCCATTACAGATTCAAATAAGTTAAAATCACTCAGTGGTGGTCGATATGCACAAACTATAATATATCTCTCCAGCTCCACACATGATAATTCTATAGTACGCTCAACAGACAGATGTACTATATCCTTGCGTTCCTTACATTTAACATTGTTGCATACAAATATCATAGACCCACCATGTATAGCCCTTTCTCTTATAAATGCACTAACCATACAATAATAACTATTATTAAATATCAGTTCATTAGTTTTCAACCAATGTTCAGTTAAGCAACAAATATCAACACTGTGCATTTTAAGGAACAATTCGAGTTCCTCTATTTTGCTGGATAAGCCTTGAATATTTTGGTGAACTACAGTTAGACCACCTGTGGGCTTGTCCATTGTCTGACTTACTAGTTTAAACTAGGAGTCTTAATAACATTCAAAGTAGAACTGCTAACACTAAATGAATCCTGCAAAGTACTGTTTGTACCTAGGTCAGGGTGTAAATTAAATGCTAATAACTTAGCAAGTTGTCTTTTGTAGAATGTGGAAAGATACATTCTATCTTTCGTTAAAATAAAATTACGAATAAATTTATTCGTGTCAAAAAACAAAATATACTTACTATGTAAGTAAGTACATAATAAAAGATTCAAGCTCTGTACATGCTTGTTTTGTAAATCAGATACTGACTGCGGAATAAGGTAGACTACATAAAATAAACTTACAACCTACTTTTTCATGCATGTATGTAATAGTTTCTGTTAATTTAATTATGTCTCTCTTTGTGACTGAGAAGCTGTCACCATATAATACTATAACTGTTGACCTATTATCTAAGGTGGTATTATTTAATTTACTAATTAAATTACAAAAATTTGATCCTGTTGAACAATAATTTATGACCCTATACTTTGTGTGACCTATAATAAACCTGCTAAAATCTATACCTAATTGGTCAGAAAAAATCACAACTTTATTTTCTGTAAAATTCAGAGTATGCTGGTCAGATAACAATCTGCAGTCAGAGTCAGACTTACTGCATTTACTGCTCTGTAATTGCCGTGTATTGGTGTGAGTGTTGTGTTGACTGACAAACGGTGGTAGTGAGCAATTGTAGCATAGGTTGTTTTTAACCTGAGAGGTTAATTGTTCTGTGTGTGAGGAAATAACATCAAAATATAAATTTTGAAAAAAAAAATCAAGTTAACCCTTCACCGACCACCTACTTTTGTCATACAACCACGACTGTGAGACCCCGGAGTAAATTCATTAAATCATTGTTTTTTTTGTCTAGTTTTGGACCTAAATCAAACAATAAACAACGATTTTACTCCGGTAACATAGTCTGTAGGTGGTTATGGCCATAACTTCAAAAAAAAAAATGCCTGCACAAAAAAGATGGAAACAAGATCCCCTACATAACTATATAATTTCATGCAGTCGGAGGCATTCACGAATCGCGATGAACTTAGTAAAGTGCCTTCATACATATTTTCATTTTCGTACGCGCGAAAAACATAACAGTCAGGTAAAAATCGCTCTGTATTGTATTAGTTATGACATCACACTAATATTATAAACGCGAAAGTTTGTGAGTGTGTATGTTTGTTACTTCTTCACGTCTAAACGGTTGGAGCGATTTAAATGAAATTTCGTACGGAGTTAGCTGACACCCTGGATTAACACATAGGCTAATAAACCGCGGGTAACACCGCGGGGCACAGCTAGTATTATTATAATTCAAATTGCATAATAAAAAAAAGTGACACGTTAAACAACAGGTTAATTATCTTCTAAAAAGGTTTTCATCAAACAGGACACACATATACAAATACACAGACCCACACGAAACTTAGATCAACTTATCATGTCAAATTATACTCCTTTCGTATCGAGGGTTAAAAATCCTTGTAAAAAGTGATTCCTGAACCCAAGACATTCATCCACGCGGTAAGATTTTCATTGTACGTTGTTAAACGAATCGTGAAGGAATGTAATCCTTGGATTTCTGGAGATATGAAATCACACAAATCAAGAAAAGGTAACATTTCCTTTGACATTGTTAATTTTATAGAATATTTATGAGTCTCTTAAATGGTTTAAGCGTTAGACCCAGACATTTTGGTTAATGAATAATTAATAATTTCAATAGAAGTAATTATTCATAAATCTAAATTAAGAAAACCAACGTTTGATTCACTGTAAAATGGATATTTTCGTATCAAAGAGGTAAAATTGGCTTTAAATAATATTTCTCAGAATGCAAGTTACTACGCATTGCTACGAATTAGCTACGAAATGCTACGAACGCGCTACATAAATGCTACGAAACGCTCCGTTGAATTTAATACTATAAATCTTTAGTCTAATTTTTCCCCTTGTACCTATAATGATTTGTGTAATCTTTAGTGTGGTGACAGTTTTCCATGACTGAAATCAACAGATAATGAGGTATTTTCAGATTTATGGAGTACAATAAAAATAATTCGGCTAGTATGATATCTTCTGCTAGTACGTTTGTTTATTGTACCGTGACAGACCGTGACGGACCGTGACGGGCCGTGACAGACCGTGACAGACCGTGACAGACCGTGACAGACCGTGACAGACCGTGACAGACCGTGACAGACCGTGACAGACCGTGACAGACCGTGACAGACCGTGACAGACCGTGACAGACCGTAACCAACCGTGACAGACCGTGACACTTTTTCGTGCGTGCACCCGATCATCGATTTATAAGACGTTATCGCGTGAAAAAGGTTGTAACTCTGCACTCAAACTATAAAAAATAATCAAAGCACTAAAATATAGATTCGATTATATTATCAATTCAAACAATATCTAATTTGAATTCATAATACCAGGGTCTAAATTCTAACATGAAAATTATGTTCTTTTTAAAATAAATGGGAACACTAAAATTTTACATTTGATTATCGATTCCGTCATTCCATTCTCGATATCTCGACACGCGGGTCCGTGTCAATAACTCAAGTCCAATACAACCCTTGTCACGTTGAGTGACGCAAGATCATATCGAGATGCAAAAATATACATGAATCGATGTCTAAACTGATTATGGGAAGAGTAGGGATCGAATTGGTAATGTCGAATCTCTTTCGACCTATTAATTTTTACTTTGTTTCAAAAGGCGACTGAAATGGGTTAGAACTTCGAACTAGATCTTTCTGTGCCATCCTTTCTCAAATTCGGAATCAGCTCTGATGTAATAATCTATAGGTATACCAATATTATAAAGCTGAGTTGAACTGAACTGAACTACGGGTACGAATTGAAAAAATATTTTACTGTTGAATAGTCTATTTATCGAGGAAGGCTTTAGGCTATATAACATCACACTACGACCAATAGGAGCGAATCAGCAGTGAGCAATGAAAAATGTTCCAAAAACGGAGTTTACGCCGACGAAGTTGCGCGGGTCAGCTAGTATCTAATAATATCTTCCCACGTCAGCTCACATAACGCCAGCTGATCCCAAAATTGGCACAGCCTGTACCAGACAACTGATAAACATACTTATATATTTCTAAATACATACATATTATAGATAAGTTACACCCAGATACAATAAACCATCGTGCTTACCACACAAAGTTTTATCCTGGTTGGGGATTGAACCCACGACCTCTGGCGTAGCAATCAGGGTCACTAACAAACGTTCCAAAATTCTGTGTTGCTCTGGCGCGTTTGTACGAAGTTTACCTTGTATGCTTTAAGTGTTTTGTGGGCAGGATAATTCAGAAACACCTTTTGTTGTGTATTAAAACTGATATGCCCGACACTACGTTCTGAAAAAAGTGTTTGTTTGGCGTAAAAAATGTACTTATTTTTATGAAGTGTGCTAGTCAGTGTTTGCTGACGGGCCTTTGTCAGTGAAAAGTGTGGAAATATAGAGGCTTTAAAATATTTTCGGTGAAAAATAGGTTCTATATATTGCCTATTCGGAATTCATGTAGTGACTGTGACAGGGCCTTGTTCTGTGATATATGTTCTATGTTTTCAGCTGATTTAAATCATCGACGCCTGTGTGAATTAATCACGCATGTCACTGGCCTGTGAATTGGTTTAGTGGTTAGTGACTCACTAAGCCAGAGGTCGTAGGTTTGATTCCCACTCAGGATAAATCTTTGTGTGATGAGCACGGTTGTTTATTCTGTATCTGGGTGTAATTTATCTATAATATAATGTTTGAGAGTATGGTTGACACAGTACAGGCTTTGACAAGTTTGAGATCAGATGGCTGTGTGTGACTTGTCCCACGGAAACTGTACATTTTTCAGTCTATGCGTCATTCCAGATCATAATCTATTTCTGTGCCAAATTTTATCCAGATCGCTTCAGCCGCTATATATACCTACATCCAAACTTTTGCATATATATACTAATATTATAAAGCTGAAGAGTTTGTTTGTTTGAACGCGATAATCTCAGGAACTACTTATCCGAATTGAAAAATTATTTACTTTTGGGTAGCCCATTTATAGAGGATGGCTATAGGCTATATAACATCACGCTACGACTAATAGGAGCGGGGCAGCAATGAAAAATGTTTCAAAAACAATGAAAATTTATGCAGATGAAGTTGCGCGGATCAACTACTAGATTTATAATGGTAATAAGATCGTATTCTTTATGTCACACTAATATTATAAAGGCGAAAGTTTGTGAGTATGTGAGTGTGTATGTTTGTTACTTCTTCACGTCTAAACGGCTGGAGCGATTTTAATAAAATTTGGTATAGAGTTAGCTGACACCCTGGCTTAACACATAGGCTTAATAAACCGCAGGTAACACCGCGGGGCACAGCTAGTCGTATATAAAGGACAAATATGTATACAAACACAAAATCATTCTACAAGTATTTTCTCTTAATGATATTCTTTTGACTGGCCTGTTGGTCTAGTGGTTGGTGACCCTGACTGCTAAGCCAGAGGTTGTGGGTTCGAACCCAGGATAAAAGTTTGTGTGATGAGCACGATAGTTTTTTCTGTGTGTGGGTGCTATGTATCTATAATATGTATTGTATGTATTTAGAAATATTTAAGTATATTAGTTGTCTGGTTTCTATAGTACAAGCTCTGCTTAGTTTGGGATCAGACCGCGTTGTGTGAGATGTCCTAAAATATTATTATTATTCTTGCAAAAGATGGCAATCCGATCGAACTAACAGATTGCGTCTGAATCTAAAAATACACGGATAACAAAAAAAAACATTTTTTTATCACTCTGTAATCCAAAACCTGTTCCGTAACCCTGATATGATTGGAGTTAGGACAAGAAATAAGTTCACAAATCGGTGTAAAATCAGTCGCGCTCACAAACGACCCTTGTCTTTGATATTTGAGCGCAGAGACAATAAGCGGCTGTATAGATGAGGAGCTGGTGGACAATGCTCATAGTGATTTAAAATAATATTATTAGGCATTCCAAGTATGTAACTCAGTGGTTTACTGATACCAGATCGAGACATCTGCTAGATGAGGGGGGGCCTAAACAAAGTCACATTCGAATAGCGATGTCGTTAATGGAAAAGTAGATATACGTTATGTGATTGAAACATGTCACGTGGTCAATCCAAGTCAGTGTAGATAAGCTGAACTATTGACAGTAAATTCGCTATTTTTTTCCATTCGATTGATCACTAATCTAGCGAACGGTGAGACCATGTAGAAAACGAAATAGAAAGGGCGGATTTTATTTTTTAAGAATTTGACTTTTGCGGTGGAGACCATAGACATTTTTTTGCGAACGATCGTTTGGAATGGAGTCAGCGGTTTAAGCGTGAAAATGTAAACGACAGACAAAGTTACTTTCACATTTATAGTGTTAGTTTAGATACTTTTGACGACCTATTGTGAAACAGCATATGTCAGCTTGCGAATGTTTTATCTTCTTTACAATAACATCGTGGGAAAACTCACACAACGCCATCTGTTTTTTTTTTTTTAATAAATATAACTAGCAATGTGTGAAAGAGTCTCACATTACTAGCCATCTTATTAACTCCTCCAGCTAAGCTCAAAGGCTTGTGTTAGGAGTGGGTTCACGTGGGATGCGGAAGTGCTCGCCGAAGTGCATCGGCGGGCTGTGGCTGTTCGGGCAGGGGGTTCGGTGCCCCTGCCCGAGGAGCTACGCGCTTGGCGCGGTGAGGCCCACCGGGCAGTCATGGCCCGGTGGCAGGCTGGAGGCTCCACGGGCAGGTGTTCGAACCGTGGAGGCGCTCCGGCCGGTCCTGGAGGAGTGGGCGGGGCGGCAGCACGGGACCCTTTCCTTCCGGCTGGTGCAGGTCCTTTCCGGGCACGGGTGCTTCGGGAAGTACCTGCACACGGTCGCTAGGAGGGAACCGAGTCCTGGCTGCCACCACTGCGACTGCGGTGAGGACTCGGCGCAACACACCCTCCAGCATTGTCCAGCTTGGGAGGGGCAACGTCGAGTTCTCACCGCAGTGGTCGGAAGTGACCTCTCGTTGCCGGCCGTGGTTCTGTCCATGGTCCGGGGCGAGGGGTCGTGGAATGCGGTCGCATCCTTCTGCGAGGACGTCATCTCGCAGAAGGAGGCGGCGGAGCGCGTCAGGGAAGAGAGTTCCCTGGCAGACCCGCTCCGTCGCCGGCGAACCGGGCGGCGTCGGCGCGCATATCTGCGCTTGATGCCGCCTTAGGTGGGGCTGCGGGCGGGCGTACGGGGTAATCTGCCCCGCCTGCGACCTTCCGTGGAGGCGCGGCGCCCTCTGTGTATCCAGGGGCCGCGTAGGTGTGAAATGCCTGGAACGCAACAACATCGCGTCCGGGCATTGCCACTGGGCGAGCCGCCGACGGTATAACGAATTCCGGCGGCCCGTTTGCAAAGGTGGCGAGCGATACACGGCGGGTTTTTTAGTGGGTGCAAACCCCACACTACCTCCATCATCTTCCCCGGATGATGGGGGTGTTCGTCAGGAATTTTTCCCGCCGAACCAAAAAAAAAAAAAAAAAAAATGGAGTGGGTTCACGTCGGTAGTATAATGGGTAGGATTTGAACCCGCGACCTCACGATTGCGAGACCGATGCCTTAGCCATTAGGCTACCGCCGCTTCATCTCTGATCCCAAACTAAGCAGAACTTGTACTATGGAAATCAGACAACTGATACACATACTCATATATTTCTAAATACATACATTTTATAGATAAATAACACCCGAACACAGAATCACACAAAGTTTAATCCTAAATCCTGAGTGGTGATCGAACGCATGACCTACGGCTTTGCAGTTAACCTAACCATTATACTCACTGATTAATATTTCTCCGTTTCTCTGCTCCGCAGCCTCGATCCGCTTCAATGGACAGGCAGCCTTAGAACCCTGTTTAGATGAGGCGAATTACGCGCAAAAGCGTTCACGCGCGAGGCGAGGTACACGGCATACAATCATTGCGTTCACATGATTCCCGTAAGAGATTTCATTCGCGCGTAATCGCGTGTCATTCACCGGAATCTTGACACGCCCGCTATTCGCGCGTAGTACGCGTGAGTCACGATACTCAAGCGTTTAAATATAACACAGACATTATACGGTAGAGAACATATTTAATTGGAATCCTTTAATTTCAACCTAATAAACTTAATGAAGTAATCAAAGTGTACCTTTGAAGCGACTAATTTACATTGGCATGTAATAAACGGAGGTACAATCAAAGAATTTGTTAAATGTTAATGGAACGGTAATTAACCTGATTTTACCCTTCTGAAACTTGTAAGGTAATTTTCGAAGCAAATCTAATTAGATTATATATTATTTGTAGCCTAAAATAAAACGTAATATTATGTTATATAAATATAATTTGTTTACATACTTACTACTCTGTCAAGAAAGTACCGAGTAACCATCAATAATACACAAAATGTTAGTTGTTCATCCAAATTTATTTTATCGCTATTAAAGTAAGCTCTTTCAGAAATGATACATTTCTGCCAATGAATAATCCAATTATCAAAACATATAAAAAAATGTATTGATGATTAGACGTTTTTTCCGGAATTGAGTTCAGTTCTCGCCGCTAATTCTCCTTATCTCTTCTCTTCGAATGAAAACGGGTGCCACGAAGTAGTAAGTGGAAGTAAGGTGAATAAGGTTGCTCGATAGGTAGGTGTTGAGTTTTTGGTCAGAAATGCGTCCTCAATGATGGCTTTGTGCGAAGGCGAATTATCGTGGTGCAATCAACTTTTCTTCCCACAAATATTGCCTTTTTGTAGAATTTGCTCTCTTAATCGCCGCTTACTTCATCTCTTAATAAATTATGTGGCGATACCCTAATGATTACACTTTGGTCTTCGGCACTCTTGCTTGAGACATTGGCCCGTTTTGACGCGTCAATTGGTATCGTTCCTTAACCGTTTAAATTTGAATTTGAATTGTGATTTTGTGTAACGGAAACCAATCAATGTGTTAGTAATATTCAACAGTTGATTGAAGTTATTTTTTTAAGTAAGGTGACGTTATTTCCTAACAATATACATATGAACTTACATCAACGATTAGATCAATCAAAATAAACCAGCTACATCTTTTTCCTTCTTGCTTTCATATGCCCCATCTTATATTGTTAACCCTTAAAGGAACCAAAAGCTCTACATACACGTACATTGGCTAAAAGCTTTTCACTAACATACACCTATATTACGTTAGACATAACTCACGTAGTCCCGAGTTCACAACTGTCAGCAAAATATGTTGAATTTAAACTTTACACATCGTACTCCCATAATAGTATTCAAAGGCACATTCTACACGCTTAATGTTTATACCGCTTGGAGTATAAAACGCCAAAGCAGCATTAGGAAATGTTGAATTTTGTGGTTCAGAGTGGGTGGAATGATTAACGTCTAATCGAGGTACGGTAAGTTAAGGTGTGACGAGTTCGAACCTTGTGAGTTCGTTGTCGTTTTAATACCTGGATGTCATCGATAGTTAAACACAGATTTACCAAAATGAATACAATTTTACACAATATAGACACACATACCTACATTTGAGATGCGTGTCATACTGTTCGAGCTGCAAGCTGCCTTCAAAGCACCACAATACTTATATCTAATAAAAATACATATAACACATAAGGACTTCCCTCGTTGGCTGTTCTACCAAAAATTCTAAATGTTATTACTTTTACATCATAATTTGAAATGGAAAGCTCAAATTGGAATGACGAATATAGCCCACGAAAGTTACAATGACCATGAAGTCTGCATGCACGTCAATTCATGATGCATATGCTCGAAAACCCGACATGTAAACTTACAAATATACATAGGCACATGAACCCTGAATTATTAGATACATTCCTTTTTTGGAGCAGTTACAAGAAGTTAAAAATTATTATAGGAACAATAACTTTTTTTTAAAAATTAACAGTCTTCAAGGAACAAAAAATATCAAGCACATCACCGAATGCAAATTTCGCTGTCTCACTCTTATGTTTTAGTCTATTTATCTGGTATTTTATTGCAAGCAATAAAATATCGAGATATATTAAGCAGTCGAGTAGCGAAAACCCCATCTAAATGGGATCACTTGATGGGAAAATCGCGAATATATACATATATACACACATACGGGTCAAACAGAGAACCACCTCTTTAAGGGCGGTTAAAAAAACTACGTTCGTGGTGCAGCAAAGGGGGTGCACTGAAAATATATATTTTTTTTTCTCCAAATATCGAATAACATGGGTTTTAAAACGAAATTAACAAAAAAAAAAAAGTGTTATTTGATATTTTGAGAAAAAAACAAAAAAAAATATTTTTAGTGCGCCCCCTTTGGTACACTTTGACCAAAACTACTAACGCAAAAATATAGATAGTACAGGACTGAACAACGAAAAATGGAGATAAATAAAAATCAAAATTGTGATGTAACTTGTAATGGTGACGAACAGTTAGATTGGTTTACAAGGAGTGAGATACTGAATGTTGTAATGCACCTGATGGCGGTGCATTACAGATACAAATTAGAAAACCTTTTCTTGGCCTTACTTTTAAGAATATTTTGTAAATTAATGTTACCCTGTACTGTATCGCTGTTGGTTTTCGAAATAAATAAATAAAAAAAAGTGCATAGAGCAACGCGAATAAAAGTTTAATCAGTAAATTACAATTAGGTGATTTAAACAGACTCTGTTATGGTTAACCAGAACCAATTGAAAAAAAATATCAAAAAATTCGGTCAAAATCGGTTTAGGCACATCTGAAATTCTACTAATCTCCGAAAAGGGGTGTCGATTTTGACGGACTTTTAAGAGCAAACGTCATTGTTTAAGAGTAACATAACAAATAAACAGGCAACAATTTCAAAAATTGCAATGCAAATAGATACATGTAGATTAAATAAAACGGTTATTTTTTATTGGTAGGGTTTTTTGTTCTACCTACCTATAGAAAATAATCAACCAGCTCCTAAACTAAATGGAAAAGGAAATAAAAAAGCACCTTTGAGCTCTCGGCTTTCTTAAACACTGATTTGAAAGAAAAATCCTTTGGATCGCGGGTTAAAACATAAAGGTTCGTATTTTATTTTTTAAAAGTAAGTTACAGCAAAGGAGTAACGAGTTGGAGTTGGAGAGTTTTTTTTTTAGGTGACGGCTCGGCAACCAATCCCATCACAGTAGTCTTTGTCTAACCTAGCCAATTGGCTAGTATCATAAGCAAGCAAAAAAATCTAAAAGACTATAATTAGCAAACAAAACAAGCATTCCGATAACATTTTGTGTTAAACAGGATTTATTATCATTAGTCATATCATAAAAAGAAGTGATTTGACAAGAAAAATACAGAATAGTAACCTCTCCATATAAAATCTTTTTTTTTTTTTTTTTTTTATAGGTGGGAAATCATCATATGACTTCTCCCGCTGTGGGCACGAGCGGGAGGGCGTGTGAGACTCCTACTGACTAAAACCCATCTGTGTTCCTTCTTTCGCCCTGGTGTTCCGGGAGCACGGTAACTCTTTCGAACGATCCCGCACTCCCGGTGGGCGCTGGCCCAATGGGGCCCCGTCACTTGCTGACACCTCTTTGAAGCGCGCGTGGAACACTAGCGCGCCGTCGACCCGGCCTAGTCCTAAGCTGGACGGCAAGCTACCCACTGCTCGTCGTCCTCAGGCCTGCGCCTAGGGTGGCCGGATGTCGTCCCTTGTCACCCGTCGCCCGGGCCGTATCGCGGGGCGGCCGGGGCGTGAGGACCGTCTGTCTCTCACGCGTTCCGCCATCTCCTTTTGCAGCATCACCTCCTCGCAAAAGGAGACGACTGCCTCCCATTCCCTCTCACTCCGCAGCATGGCTCGAATGAGCCCCGGACGCGAGAGGTCACCACCGCCGATTGCTACAACAAGGGCAAGTCGCTGCTCGGCCCAAGCGGGGCACACCTCCACCGTATGCTCCACCGTGTCCTCCGGCCGGTCACCGCAATGGTGACACCCAGGAGTTTCCTCCCGCTTAATGCGATGCAGGTACCTCCCGAAACACCCGTGTCCGGTGAGTACCTGCGTCAGGCGGTAGGTGAGGACGCCATGGCGCCTCTCCAGCCACTCCTCAAAGAGAGGACTTACCGCCGCTATCGCGGAGTGGCCTGCTTGTGGCTGCGACAGTCGTTCTCTCCACGACGCCATGCGATCGAGTCGGAGCTCCCTCCGACGTGCAGCAATTTGTCGCGGCAGCGGAGTTTCGCCCCAGTGTAGCGCCTCCTCTCGCCACTCGTAAGCGAGTGCGAGGGCTATCGCCTCCAGATCCCACGGCGCCATTCCGGCGAGGAGGCAAGCCGCCTCGCGGGAGATCGTGCGATATCCCCGGATGACCCTGTTGGCTGTCACCTTTTGGGGCGCATTCAGGAAGTGGGCGGCTCGTCGCCCCAAAGAACGTGCCCATACTGGAGCCCCATATAGGGCCATCGACCGCACGATCCCCGCGTATAGCCTTCGGCAGGGGGCGTTTGGACCCCTCAAATTTGGAAGGAGCCGTTTTAATGCGGCCCCAGCCCGTTCCAATTTGGGAGCCAAAAGTCGGAAATGCTCTACGAAGTTCCACCGGCTGTCGAGGACGAGTCCCAGGTACTTCATCGTCAACTCGACGCCGATGTGAACCCCCCCTACTGCCACCTGGAAACCCGGGGGTGGCCCGTTCCGTCGGCCATAAAAACACATGGCCTCGGACTTGTGCAGAGCCACCTCAAGACCCAGTCGCCGAATTCGGTTAATGACCGTCGCAACCCCGCATGATATCGCGGCGGTCGCCGCTGGGTACGACCTCCCCTGTGCCAGGACCAGCGTGTCGTCGGCGTAGCACACTACGCTGACACAGCTGGGCAGGTCAGCACGCAGAACCCAGTCGTAGCCGATGTTCCACAGGAGCGGTCCCAGAACCGAACCCTGTGGAACACCGCACGACATCTCTCGCCGGTTCCAGTCCCCGTTAGGACCGGGGTAGATGACGGCCCTGTCCGTGAGATAGGCCCCGACCACGCGACGGAGGTAGATCGGCACCCGGAAATACCGGAGTGCCTCCTCAATGCAACTCCAGGGCAAGGTGTTGAAGGCATTGGCAATGTCTAGAGACACCGCCAAGACGACCCTACCCCGGGACACCGCATCCCCCGTCGTAAGAGCACGGACGCGCATGATGGCATCGACCGTGGAGCGCCGCTTGCGAAAGCCGAACTGCATCTCCGATAGGTTCGGTCCAGCCCAGTCCATATAAAATCTGTGTTTTGATATTTCTTTAAGAGTTGTTGTTTTGACTAAAGTGGAAACCTGTTTTTGAGGGTTTCGTAGTAAATAGGGAACCCTTATAGTTTCGCTTTTTCACGTGTAAAACCGATTTCAATATTGCCACTCAAAGAGTTTTTCGAAATAGCGTAGGTTCGTCGCAATAACGTTTTTTGAATAAAAATATCAGACCCGCAAAAAACATATTTCAGATTAGATTTTAATGTCTGATATTAATTCGTTCAACTTCAAACCCACAACCAAATTCTTCAACTTTACATTTTGTTCATAAATACTTAATAGACTATCTCATTATAGTTTCTCAACATAATTCAGGCTCATTCCCCACTTTCTGGACTTATTATTTCCCTAGAGCATTAAGTAGGTATTCTATAAATAAACACGCTGATGCCTGACTACCAGGCATTTGTACATCACTTTCATTATCTAGCCAAACCAAAACGTTCCATCCATATCAACTCATATGATGTCCCACTGCTGGGCACGGGTCGCCCCAGTGAAACCTACTAATTTTAAATCTTGGGGGTAATTGACATGATCGCCACGCTTGGCGAACGGGTTGGTGATCACAGTAAAGCTTTAAGGTTCATTTACGTGCATCTCGGCCAATCGCGAGGCGCACGCGGCTTACGACAAGCGTCTGACGCGCGTGGCTGATGCGACAATAGTCAGAGTATGAGATTGTATGGCGCCGTTTCCTAGGTCTGCGACAGACGCACGCGGCCGACGACTGACGTAGCCTGCACTCGCACTATGACTATTGTCGCATCGGCCGCGCGCATCAGCCGGTCGTCGTATGCCGCGCGCGTGTGGCGACCGATCGCGACGTACGAAAATGAATCTTTAAAGTACGCAGACGACGCTGCTGCCCGTCCTCTGGTGTAAAATACCTTAGTCGACTTTACGACACCCACGTGAAGAGATGGGGTAGTACTATTCTAACTAAAACCTAGGCAGGTATATGTATATTATACGGGAATTAACGCGCAGTTTCGACCACGTTGTACTAGCCATGGTCATAAGCAGACGGATATCGTAGCGATACGATATAACTAGATAATGCGCTTGTTAGATTTTACATAGGGGTCGTAGCGATTTGTAATAAAATACTAAAGCTTTTATTGTAGAACTACGTAGAAGTCCTACGACTCATCGTAGTAGTACTACGACTGATTTTAGACCACTACGACTCATCGTAGAACTACACTTACTACTGTGTCAGGATATTTGGATCATATACCAAATCAGTTGCAATCTAACCTTATCAATCAGTATAGTATCAATACGGAATAGAATAAATCAGGGAGGTAAATAATACAAAGGAATAAATGGCAAGTATCATATATTTTCAATCTTGTTTGGTCTAGTTGTATCAAAGGTTTCATAATAGCCAGTCTCCTAATAAACATTTGCCGTACTACATTTCATACATCCTAAATACAATACACCACAGATACTTTCTAACATAACCAATTCACAACATTATTGTAATGTACGACCATATCGCTCTAGAACAGCTGATAAGTATCACACCAGACAATATTCATCAAATCATACCACATTGCAATATATTGTTATTAGTCAATATCTATACATAATACACAATAATAGGATATCAGCACAAAAGAACCAGCAATAAGTATAATCTGAATCGGATCGTACCTGTATCCACAAATGTTGCAATCAGACTGAGCCTCGATCACAATCTGTCAGTCCTTTTATAGAACTAAGAAATAATTATAAAAATAACAAATTTTCAATAAAAGAAGTGAAATATCACAACAACAATATTTGACGTTTCAAGCAGTACCTACATTTGTGACCAGTGGATATTTGTTGTTTTAATTCATTTATAATACTGTGTGGTGCTTTTATAATGTGTTATAATCCTCTTAAGTAATTTACATGTTAATTACAACATAAACTGTAAGTACTTGTACTTTGTCATAACCTATTCCGTGATACAAATTATTGTTCAGGTTAATACAAACACAATTGACATATAGACATGGCTACTTGCATATCCATGGCTATTGTTATAATATAAACAAGCTGTACCTACTTCTATAATGTCAATTTACTCTGCCATAACGTATTCTGTTATTCTAATGTACAAATACTGTCACATATTCTACAGTTAACAAAATTACAGTGGTATTTAGAATTCCTTATTAAAGTGGTCATTATGTCTACGATTTATTGACAGGCTTAACATATTCATCAAACATATTCATCCCTTAGTACACAGGTATATTATTTACCTGAATTTATTTATTACGGTGGCTTTTTATCTATGTAAATAGCCATCAATATACCCCTTATCTATCACGCTCATTTTGATAACATCATAATAAAGTTCTCTTCAGTAGTTTCCATCTAGTCCCTTAAGTTAAAGAATGGTGGTGTTAAGTTCTCATTAAGTTAGCTTTATTATTAAAGTGTCTTGTATTAATAGGTACTGATTGGCGTATTAATTACCTAGTGCCATTCAGCGGGATTCGTAAACCGTGGTATAACGTGGACATACCACCTCATCTCAAAATCCCGGTATTCAAAGATTCACCTTCGTCTAATGTCACCAAAATAAAATAGCTGTGACCGCGACTTCGCCGGCGTGTAGTTGCAGTGCTGCTCACTACCTATAGACGTTAGCGTGATAATAAAATAGCAGTTACTTCTTACATCATCAACAGTAATGAAAGTCCCGTCAAAATAGTTTTGGAGATTAGTCGGAACAAATAGACAGACAGAACGACAAAAAAATTAAAAACTGTTGTAAGTGCCATATATAATTTTGCATATGCTTTTAGTAAAAAAACTGTTATTTTGACATTACAAACAGATACTTCAATTTTATTTAGATCTGAATCTTCCGTTAGTAAGTAATTTAATATAAATGGAAAATATTTTTTTGGCCTAAGACCCATGTAGCCCATAAAAGAGTATGGTATCCCTTCGATACCTGGAGCAGCTTATTCAGCTCTTCTATAGAAAATGTAAGGTCTTGTGGATCCTCTAGAAAGATCATAGAAGGAAGGTAACATTCTGCAGATGTGGGTGCATATGGTGGACCGAGTTTGTTTTTTTCTCGCATGATGGGAGAGGAAACTGATGGACTACAGCCAGATCTAAATCTTTTTATATTTTTCCAGACAATCAATAATGGGGTTGAAGGTGACAAGGACGAATAAAGGTTAACCCATCCTGTGCGCTTCTTTCATCTGAGCAATCGTCTGGATTTTGCACAGATTTATTGGTAGAGTGCTAGATTCTGGGTAGTCATTTCAGAGATGTACCTTTTTTCGGCTTCCTTTCGTTCCTTTATAGCACTAGTGCATTCCCTATCCTATCATGGAGGAGATGGAGCTATTTTTAAGAGGAAAGCTGGATTCAGCACAGATGTTTACTGCTGCAAGAAACTCAGTGCACAAGATCTTCACATGGACGAAGTCAGGGATGGAAAAATTTTGACCTAGTCTGGTTTGGTCATCTACTTTACTCTCTAATGCTTCTGAGAACTTAGACCAGTCTGCTTCGCAAAGGTTAAACTTCAAAAATGGTGGAGAATCCTTCTCTAGAATATGTTGTCCCAATAAACGAAATTAAGATTGGGTAGTGATCACTACCATGAGAAAGATCTGTGCAGTCCCAACAAGCCGATGCTGCAATATTGGTTGAGCAAAAGCTGAGGTCCACACAACTTTTTTGTTGACCTGAGAGAGTTCTGCGGGTGGAACAGCCACTATTCAAGATGCATAGGTTGAGGTGATCCAGAATCTCCACCGAACCAATCCCAAAGGAATCACAACGTTCCGAGCCCCTTCTAAAATGACGGCAGTTAAAGTCTCTCATTACTAAAACTGGGCCATTCACTTTAGGTAAAATATTTCTCAGTATTGGAAGAAGGGTTTGCTGATGATGTATACACATCATCAGCAAACCCTTCTTCCAATACTGAGAAATATAAACAATAATATATTTGTGAGCATGCTTAGCATAGGAAGGAGAGAGTTTTTTTGGTTTAAAGTGGACAGTTTTGCGATAGGATTGTGATGCTTGGGATAATTTAAGAGTGTCAGCATAGCTGCGGGAAACAGTTGGGATGTCTTTGCTAGCTTCAGCATATGAGATGACTTTTTCCGACATTGCATTTTTAATAGCTCTCTGTCTTCCATACTCCGGGCACGCCCTACTATTCGCAAAGTGCGAACCAGAACATAGTACACAGAATGCTTCAACTTCTTGGATTTCGCCACCATCACCACATCAAATCATGGTGGTCATGGCCACACTTCAAAGAGCGGGGCTTAGATCTACACACTGACTCTACATGTCCATACCTGCAGCATTTCCGGCATTGTATGTGTTATTGTATGGTGGGGTAGACGACGGCTGGTAATCGTGTGTATAGCCTTTAGGCGTTAACGGGCATGACCTGCGTTTTCGGCTTCGGACACACTACACGCTACGCTTTCCAAACTAGAAAGTGGGTTTGGGGGAGATATGGGATCATTAGTGAAGAAAGGGGGAGAAGAAAAGACTGGAGTCGTCGGCCGTGCATCGTTAGGGGGAGGTTTGTTTGGATCAACTTCCATAATAGGGTTCATTAATTGCTACTTACCCATTCACAGATTGATTAGATAACAACACACAGGACAACTCTATTCCACTATGTCACAATTCAACACTGCACAAAGACACCAAATTAGCCAGAAAATCTAAAAAACTTTCTAGACACACGTGCTTCGTAATTGACAGAAGCTGCGAATAAACGTCAAACTAAAGACACGCCATTTTGCGGCGGCAATGTTTAAATGAGTCAATAGACTTGCTTTTTAATCAAATCAGATACTAAGTCAACGGAAATCGTTTTAATAATTCTCCGACATACTTATTTTAATCACTATTATTTATAGGTATTATTGTTAATATCTGATTGTGATTTCTGTAAGATATAACGGGAAAAATAAAACGTATAAATGACATTATTGAATCTTTCAGTAATGAGGGTATGTACGAAAATTTAAGCCACTAGTTGGCGCCACTTTAACAAGAGGTCATGCGCACTGTCTAAACATAGCTTCTGTACAGTTTGACTAATAGTTTTTAGTGTTTAATTTAAAAACCTACTTATTGTTATTTAAAATTAAAAATTATTTGTAGGCTTAAACCGAGCTCTACCAATGGTTACAAGCCATTGTTTTAAACTATTTTATCCTTGGGAAACATATGACATCCCACGTTTTTAAGCACTTAAGAATTGCACAACATTATGGCATTTCGATGTTGAGAGAATATTTATTGTACTTATATAGAATTATTAAAAAATACAAAAATATAAACACGAAATTATAGGCGCTCTGACACTTTTGACAGGTTTCAAGACCTGACATCTTAGTGCTGCCGCCTAGTGAGCAAAACCCTCATTGCAGAGCATTGAACTAACTTTAAAATACATAATAATATCGGCGACTTTGAGAATAATCGTGTTTTTATTAAAAATCCCGATTTATTTATTGAAGCTATTGTACAAACGTCACGTTTGTGGTCATCATAGGGCATATAGGGTCCTTATTCACTATCTTTTTTTTGCGTTTTCGCGCCAAGCCCGCGCTTCTAACTGTCAAAATCTTGTCATAATGTTATAAAGAGAGCTGCGCTTAGAAAAGCATGCGCGCGCACATCTCTGAGCACACCGCGCATGCGCCAGATTGCGCGGGTTTGCCGCGAAACGAATAAAAACATAGTAAATATGGACACTCAAGATCCTTTTTTGTTCCAAGGCTTTTAAAAGAACGTCAAAGCAAACAGTTCACAACTATCATTATGGTTTCATGTGAGATATTCGATCACTCGACACATCCACCACAGTACCTAAAGTATAATAATATCTAAATAAGTATTTTAAATATCAAACACTCAAGCTCTAAATCGAAAGTTATAAAGCACGCTAAGTAGAAAGCAGCATAAACATAAAATGTCTAGACCAATAGCATTTAGCCTGAGAACTGAGACGTGGGTCACATCGCTTTCCTCCAGGGACCAAGTTTTAGCGGTTGTTTAAAAGGCAAACATATTTCCACTTGCAATCTAGTTTGTTGTGAGACTCATGTTTTATAAATAAGGTTTTTCAATGAATAAGATAACATACCTACTTTTTGTTTATCTAAGTAGATATGTTTATCATTTTGCAATAGATAAATAAATAAATATCCCGTGCTGCTAATTTCAATTTCACTGTAAAGCGAAGAGAACCTAGAGATCGGTCAGACAGGTTTTGAACCTAGTACAGACTCCAGCTCCCAAAGATTTCGCTCTGTAAATGTTCTGTTGCCTATGTTAAATAGACTAAACAAATTGTAACTTCTGATAGAGAAATAAATGAATATAATATTATTAAAAAATATATATCTATACTAATATTATAAAGCTGAAGAGTTTGTTTGTGTGTTTGAACGCGATAATAACAGGAACTACTTGTCTGAATTGAAAAAATATTTAAGGTTTGGGTAGCCCGTGTATTATGTATAATTGAAAAAATATTTAAGGTTTGGGTAGCCCGTGTATTATGTATCCAGGAAGGCTATAACATCACGCTACGACCACTAGGAGCGGAGCAGCAATGAAAAATGTTGCAAAAACGGGGAAAATTGACGCATACGAAGTTGCGCGGGTCAGATAGTATATAAAACTAGTCCGGCCATAAATACTGTTACATAAAAACTTTTCTTTTTTTCTTTAACTTTTTAATTACTTTGAATTTAGAACGCGTTTATATTATTATTATTTTTCACCAGAAATATTATTAGGACCATAGCTCTAAGCGCCAAATAAAGTAAATAACCCCAAAAAAATTAAATTGACTTTATAAAAAGGGTCCTAAAGTAAACCATATTGTGATCCAAAATAAATAAACAAACATCAGAATAAATGCACGCATTGTACAAATATTCTTTTTGCTTCCCAAAATAGATAAATGGTCACCAAATAATGTCTTACACAAAGATTAATATTAATACCAAAAACCTTACCCTAAATTAGTTTGACGCCATCCAAAATAAATATATTGAACACAGACTACTTTAATGTAAGACTAAAATTACAATTGCTTCCCTTATTTCTTTACCCCGCACCCCGCACAACCGCCACCGTCGCCTGAGACACAGGCCGCGGGCGCAACCCCGCGCTCCTCTCCCAGTCGTCGCGGTAGCGGCATAGAGGCTAGTTGTGTACTGTTTATTACGCTCGTTGCGCACGCGCTTTCTTTACGATGTGCGACGAAGCTTTGGCAGGGCCAAGTACTGTCGAAGCTCCTTTACTTAATAATTCTGAGTCTGATTCAGACCAAGTAAATAATCATTTACAACCGAAACGAAGACGCAAACAAGGAAGATCTTGGGTAATTCTGAAAAAATTTTCAAATATTCGTGATGCGGAATTTTTTATTAAGAACGAAAGAGTGTGGTCTGTTCAAAAAGTACACAACACTGAAGAAGGCGTAAAAAGGTATTATCGTTGCAATAAAGTAAAACGACGCGGATTTCAGTGTTCGGCGGCAATTCATTTGTTATTTGATTCTTCATCAGATGAAGTGATATTATATCGGACAGAAGAGAATCACGACCATGATTCGCTAGGATCGCTCCCGGAACGTGGTATATCTACGGAAACCTGTAGTGAAATAGATAAATTATTTGAACTCAAACTGAAACTAAAGGCAATAATGAGTGCCTTGTCGAAAAAAAAAGGTATACATGTACCGTCTAACACACAACTTAAAAATTACCTGGCTAAAATTCGTCAACAAAAGTACGGGCCGTCTACTATTAGCCTGGGAGAACTGAAAGCGTGGCTTATATCTCACTCACCAACTTCTGAAGATTGGCATTCTGTCTTTGTGGTTTCATTCGAAGTTTCTGACGATGACAAAGACCCCTACTTTCGTTTTATGTTATCAACGAAATACCTACTGAGCCTTGCATGTGATTGTAAAATTATTCACGCAGATGCAACTTATAAATTAATCTGGCAGGGTTTTCCAGTACTCATCGTTGGAACAACTGATCGTGATAGAAGTTTTCATCCATTTGCTCTAAGCATAACATCCTCGGAACGAACTGCTGACTTTACATTTGTATTTACGGCGCTCAAGGACAGTGTTTCTTCTATACACAACAAAGACTTGACTCCAGAAGTATTGATATCTGATGCTGCAAAAAGCATACAAATTGCATTTTTAAAAGTTTTTGGACCTAATGCCATAGTAAGAATGTGTTGGGCACATGCGAAAAAAAATATCCAAAAACGAGTTGAGAAGTCAGTAGACAAAACACTATACAAGCAAATAATGTCTGACATAGATGCTTTACAGTGTTCATCGTCTTCTGATGTCTTCGACCGTGCTTGTGAAAGTTTTTTGGTAAAGTGGCAAGATCAGCAAGAATTTATTAAATACTTTGAAGAAGAATGGCTGATTATGAATCGCAATTGGTATTTAGGCGTCCTTCCAGGTACTCCAGCAACTAACAATGCACTGGAAGCATTTAATCGAACCATTAAAGACGAACATACCTTACGGGAGCGTCACTCATTGTCGCGATTCCTGGTGGTAGCAAAAGATATGGTGACCGAGTGGTCTAACATTTATAATAATAATAAGTCCGTTTCCAAACAACCCACTATTACTCTCAAACAATGGACTGAAGCGTACCAATGGGCTAAACTGCCTAAAAGACTACCCGTCAAACAGACAACTGACTCAGCGACATACTACAGAATTCCAGCTGGTGATAACATGGAATGTAAAACTTTAAATGATCACTGGGAAAGCTTCAACGATTTTAAGGAACAGTTTTTCAGTGAATGGGAAGTCATGTTACCCATCAACAGCGATGAATGGCTAACCGGTAGGTGTAACTGTCCTACATTTTTAAAACAGTATACCTGTAAACATCTACTGGGCTTAGCAATTAGGCTGAAGTGCGTGGAACCACCTCATGAAGCCAGAAATATCCCTATTGGCGAGAAGAGAAAAAGCTCTATTAATTCAATAATTAATAATTTTTACTTGTTTTTTTATAAAGTGTCTATGATTGACTGATCTCAAAGTGCCATTAATAAATCGTACATCAGTACCTACGACTGTAATAAAACATATTTTTGATTCTACTTTCGATGGTTTTATTTTATAGAAACATTAAGACTGAAATACCTATACTATTTGGCTATATTATCGCATTTTAATTAATTTCATATAACAATAAACTAGTGACATATGTTTGGGAACCGCAGTATATTGTTTGGCAATTAAAAAAAAGTTCTAGTGATCATTGGCTTTTTTAGTACAGCGAAAACTTCCAAATTAAAACTCGTGACATAAAATATTGGTAACATCTATTTAGTAATAATATAAAATATTTAGTCTGAAGTAAATTTTCAAGGCGTCCTCATATTTTTATGGTAGTCAATAATAAGAAAAATTGGATTTATTTGATAATATTTTAGGAAACGTAATTTGGTGACCATTTATCCATTTTGGTAAATGTTTCGAATTTTATTGATAGTAAAATAGGTACATTTTAGGGCGGCATTTAAACATAAGCCTTTCGATTTTGCGCCAATTCACATATTTTTCGTGTACATCGTATGAAATTACAATATGGATTGCGGTGTAAAGAAAATAGGATTGCGGTGATCGCCTTGCGCAAAGTGGGTATGGAGCCATCGGTCATATTCCAGACACTTCAAAAGCTTGGTATCAGCCGTATGTTCGTATATCGTACTATCAACAGATACAACAACTCTTCCTCTGTCACCATAAAAGATCGGGGTAGCCGCGTGCTGTTAGAACTACAAAGGCTGTTAAAGCCAGAATTCGTCAAGATCCCATTAGGGAGCAAAAAATCTTATAGCGAGAAATGAAGTATCCCGCTAGGACTCTGTCGCGTATTATAAAACAAGACCTGAAGCTCGGTGTTTGTCGTCGATATACAGGACATGCCTTAAATCAATATTTACAATTAAAGAGAGTGGATTGATCAAAACGCCTTCTGTTGCGATACGCAGGTAAACGGCAAAGAAATATCTTCTTTACCGATGAAAAAAAAATTAAGATTGAAGAGCACTACAATAAACAAAATGATAAAGTGTAACTGCGCTCACAGTTCTAAAGAAGCTGCACAAGTGGTCGGAAAGGTACAGCGTGGTCATCATCCTGCGTCAGTGATGGTTTGGTGGGGTGTGTCTTATTAAGGCGTCACAAAGCTACATTTTTGTGAAAAAGGAGTGAAAATTTCAGCCAAAGTGTATCAAGAGGCAGTCTTGGATCGTGTTGTGAAACCACTCAGCAATACACTTTTTTAAAATGTACCGTGGATTTACCAGCAGGACTCTGCACAAGGCACGAACTACCCATGCCTGGCTTGAAACCAACGTTCCGGATTTTATAAGAACTGAAGACTGGCCTTCATCTCAGCCCAGACCTCAATCCTTTAGACTACAAATTATGGTCAGTTTTAGAGGACATGGCTTGCTCTAAACGACTCGGCGACATTATGACTCTTAAAAATCTCTGAAGCAAGCAGTGGCGAAATTTCCCATGGAAACAGTGCATAAATCCATAGATTCGTGGCCAGACAGATTAAAGGCCTGTACAAAAGCCAAAGGTGGCCTTTTTGAATAGAGTATTGTTTATATGTACATATAAGTTTTAGTAATATTACATTACTTCATTAAAAAAATTGAATTTTCATTTGTAACAGAACTTATGGACGGACTAGGCATATATATATGGCAGCCAGATGGCGTGATCTGGATCGCAATAGATTGATACATCTTGAATCGGCTAGTTGTAACATGTCGCGATTCGTCAATCTAACACGTTACATAGTCAATCTGTCACGGGATCGATCTAGATTGAACGTGTAACGTGGCTATCTATCTAGTATGTAGTGTACTTTCATTATAAAAATCAGTCTGTAAGTATGTCTGCCCATTTATGTTTTTTTACTCAAGAACACTTGTCCAATATATTAACAACGCTTATATTGTCTTGCCAGGTTATAGAATACTAGCTTTCCCCTGCTACCGCGCTATTTTTGATTTTTACTACCTGATTTTTAATATACTAATAACCTCCTGCTCATGGCTTCTTGATATTACACCAAATAACTTCCTAATATAATTTAAAAAAAAAACCCTTCACCTACCTACCTTTGTCAAACATCCATTCACCACACATCTGAGAGACCCCGGAGTAAAATCGACGTTTCTTTGTCAAGATTAGGGCCTAAATATAAACGGCCTCACAATAAACAACTATTTTACTCCAATGGTCCAGGTTAAGGTCATAACTCCAGAGTTATTAATAGTTATTAAATATTTTCCAGTGCTGATATTACAAAATTATTTGGTGTTTTTATCAGTTTATAATCATATATATCATATATCAGTATATATATCAGTTTTGAAAAATATAACCATGAATTTACCCTTAACCATCCACACCCTACTTTAGCCACGCCACCACCTTCCCACATAATTGCGAGCCCCCTAAACTTTACGAAAAACAAAGATTTTACTCCAGTAACATAGTCTGTTGGTTATTGTTAATTTACCCTTAACCATCCACACCCTACTTATGCACACCACCACCTTCACACATATGCGAGACCCCCTAAACTTTACGAAAAACAAAGATTTTACTCCAGTAACATAGTCTGTTGGTTATTGTTAATTTACCCTTAACCATCCACACCCTACTTATGCACACCACCACCTTCACACATATGCGAGACCCCCTAAACTTTACGAAAAACAAAGATTTTACTCCAGTAACATAGTCTGTTGGTTATTGTTAATTTACCCTTAACCATCCACACCCTACATAAGCACACCACCACCTTCACACATATGCGAGACCCCCTAAACTTTACGAAAAACAAAGATGTTACTCCAGTAACATAGTCTGTTGGTAATTGTTAATTTACCCTTAACCATCCACACCCTACATAAGCACACCACCACCTTCACACATATGCGAGACCCCCTAAACTTTACGAAAAACAAAGATTTTACTCCAGTAACATAGTCTGTTGGTTATTGTTAATTTACCCTTAACCATCCACACCCTACATAAGCACACCACCACCTTCACACATATGCGAGACCCCCTAAACTTTACGAAAAACAAAGATGTTACTCCAGTAACATAGTCTGTTGGTAATTGTTAATTTACCCTTAACCATCCACACCCTACATAAGCACACCACCACCTTCACACATATGCGAGACCCCCTAAACTTTACGAAAAACAAAGATGTTACTCCAGTAACATAGTCTGTTGGTAATTGTTAATTTACCCTTAACCATCCACACCCTACTTATGCACACCACCACCTTCACACATATGCGAGACCCCCTAAACTTTACGAAAAACAAAGATGTTACTCCAGTAACATAGTCTGTTGGTAATTGTTAATTTACCCTTAACCATCCACACCCTACTTATGCACACCACCACCTTCACACATATGCGAGACCCCCTAAACTTTACGAAAAACAAAGATTTTACTCCAGTAACATAGTCTCTCAGGAACTACTGATCCGTTTTGAAAAAATCTTTCACTGTTGGATAGCCATTTATCGAGGAAGGCTATAGGCTATATAACATCACGCTACGACTAATAGGAGCGAGCAGCAATGAGAAATGTTGCAAAAACGGGGAAAATTTACGCAGACGAAGTTGCGCGAGACAGCTAGTGTATGATATACAACTTCACCCTGCTTGTTACTCAATCACTCTAGAACGGCTGAACGGATCTGTTTGAAATATGGTACACAGATAAATTATAGTCTGTAATATAGGTACAGCAATAAGCTATTTTTTAACACGGAAAAATATTAAATTTCCATGCGAACGAAGTCTTCGACTTACTAGCTAAAGTCTGTTGATCACTTAACAGAAATTTAAATCACAAAAAGCTCAATCATTTTCATATAACTTAAAAAGTAGTATCTATCAAAAATATAGAAATAATATTAAAGCGGCCGAGTGTACATCAAACACTAATTTCGAAAGAGCTGTAAAGTTCCACTACAATGCAGTCTATCAACAAACTTGTAAAGTTTTAGATCATTGTATATTGACCACGCGTTTTATAACTAGAGGATTAATCTACATACAATACATTGTAATTTAATTTTACTTAAATTTAGTTTGGACGGAGAGATTTGGACTTTTGCCCAGCAGTGAGACGGAACAGGTTAAATAAAAAACTTCAGTTTAGTTTAATTATTATCGTTATCGTTTCTACTTTCCCACGCCTTGCCAACTTTGTCCTGCTTAATGTTAAAGCTGGATTCCACCTCCAAAAAAAACTCGTGCATTTAACTAGTCCTTCCCATATGTTTACGTCCTAGTAGAGTCTACGCACTACCTACTGGATAATCAAAGAAGCTCAACTGCGAGGCCAGAGTTTGGCGCTCAGGTTATGGAGGTTAAACATTAAATATTGGTGGAAATCATCATTATCAGCCTTTCGGCCAACTGTCACACTTAGGCCTTTCTTCATTTACACCACGACCCCCACTTGTCCGCCATGGTGAAAACAAAGGAAATTATCTAAACCGTATAAATTCGTGCTACTGTTTGGAGTTTCAAAAAACAAATTCGAATGGTGTCCATTTTTTTTAATTTTAATTCAATTTTCAAACGGTCAAAAATGCATGTTGTCTAAAACATAGTGTTATGGAATTACTTAGGTATGTTAGTGAGTGTACAACAATATCACTAGTTTTAGAAGAAGAAAATACGATTGAAGTAATTTTTATAGGCATTTCTTGGCAATTACTTTACAAATACAATAATTGCATTTTTGAAAGATAGAAAAAATTTAAGCCAAGACCCAGGAATCGAACCCGAGACTTCCGTAGCCAAACCGGGGCCGGAATCGAACCATCTATCTGGGCTATTTTACTAGACCTCAATTTTTTCTATCCTTTGATGCTCGCGAATTGGGCCCTCGCATGCGCTATCTAGCCGGTAGTTAAAGAACTATCACTGCTTTTGTTATTGCTTCGTTACAGAGAGCATTTTAACAAATTATGATGTCGCAGGCCGAATATTGAAGTAATTTTACAGGCATTTCTTGCCAATTACTTTACAAATACAATAATTGCATTTTTGAGAGATAGAATTTTTTTTTCTGTTTCTATTCCTGGGTCTGGACTTCAAATTTTTCTTTCAAAAATGCAATTATTGTATTTGTAAGGAAATTATTCTAAAATTCTTAAATTATTCTAAACGATTCTTCATCCACCCAATAGGAAAACTCAGGTGGAGCAGAATGAAGTACCCAACACGCGTCTTTTATTGCTGCAAACCTTATCTCAACAAAAGTGGCATAATAAAACCAGGACAGTCTCCTTAAAAGCCGATTACATTGTCACATGTTGAAGGTGTAACTTTAAATGTACTAATTTGGAAACTAGTCTAGACAGATGGTTCATGAGAACTTGGGTACTCATTCGCCCGCTCAAGCCCTCTCATATTTAGTTTTCTTAGAATTATTCACTCAATTTTACGGTTCTCTGTGTTGATTTACGGTGAATTAAGAGGCCAAGAGCCTTCTTTGAAGGATTGCAATTCATTAAATAAGTGTTTTACGCATCTTAGATAGTAGGCTATTAGATGAATTTTAATTGCCTTGAAGCAATTTTAATTAATTAAAGTCTTATTAATATGAACCATTAGGTACCCATTAAGGTATTTTCTTATATTGCTAATATGAATGAAGAAAATAGGTAAGTAGCTATGATTTGTTTATAGACGTGATAAGGTACTTACGTCTGGGGTTACCCCCAGGGGGGGCAAGAAAAGCATATCCTATCCTATCGAGCTTAAAGTGCAGTGTGTTTACCAGTTAACGACATACTTAAAACTGGCGAATAGATACGTAAACTATCGAATTCCAACTAATAAAGAAAAATGACGAGTGACGACTTAATTCGTAAATAGTTGGCATTAATATGACCTAGTCAGACTTCGGTTGTCTAGTTTTATTAATCTAGGTACTTAGATTTATTTAAATTTCAACTTGAATTAATGTAGCAATCCCCTAAAACGATAAGGGGTAAGTACTTAAGTAGATAGGCAACCGTTTCGACTTCTAGCCTTATCAATAAGATTCTATCAAATAAGTATATCAATTAGTTGGATTTCTCGTACAAATTGTACTAATGATGTAAAGACACAATAAAGATATGTCCAAAAATACTTCATAAGAGATATTTCTTTTCGACCGGCCATTCATAAAATGCCGACAACAAGTCTAGCAAAAGAGTTATTTATTAAGAGTTCCTATCAGGTAGATAAATGTCTCGGTAACTTGTAGTCGTGTTTGGAATTGTGCCCGGTAGATTGCAAACCTACTAGTAATATATCTATGTTTTAACAATAATACTTTTACTAGCAAAATAGTTTCGTTATGACGTGCGAAACTTGGCACCAAGTCACAAAATAAGTAAGTACAAAAGCGATTTAATTTTTCGAGTTCCGTAGCCAAAATGGCAAAACGGAACTCTTATAGTTTCGCCATGTCCGTCCGTCCGCAGCTTTACGTTTAGGAGTTGTTTTTAAGACTATTTTTCGATTTAAGAATCCGTTTGTGAAATATTATGCTTTAAGGTGAAAACTTTTGTTAGAGTCAAGTGCAAATTTCATCAATATTCATTGAGTAGTCTTTGAATAAAATGCCTGTAATATACGGATAGATAGACAGGCAGACAGACGGACATGACGAAACTATAATGGTTCCGTTTTTGCCATTTTGGCTACGGAACCCTAAAAACCCTAAATGTTATTTAAATCTAATTTTAATCAACAAAAAAAGAAAATAATAACAAAGATAAAAAAGAACATGTCACATCATAAAATTAAATCATAACATTTATAATTAAATTTAAAATACATGTCATGTTAGTTTTCTGAATATTAATTAAGTATTAGATGATTTCCATTCATCCACGTGTTTAACGAATCTAAGGTTTCATTAATCTGCTTTTCGAACAAGCCGATCTGCGCCTGTCCCAAGGCAGTCGTTTTTATCAAACACAATTTATGTCGATTTGTGTATCTAATACAAGTAAGTAGGTAAGTACGTCTGTAGAAATTGCGTTAAAAGCTCCTATCTCAAGACCGCCAACACAAGTTATTTATTAGTATAATTTATTGGCTCTAGAAGCGCCATTTGTAACCCTTACAACTTACACAAATGACTCGTAAAATCACGCGAAGCTATTCTCTTCAAATAATTTAGTATTAGTAGGTATACGGTACCTACTCTACTATAAATAGGTATTTATACCTACATATGTAAAAACTATTCCAAGTTGAAGCATAGTAGTGTATTAGATATATTTCGGGACTTAATCGCGTGAATTATTTAAAGGTACGAACCTTTTATTTACCCGACGTTTCGATCGAAAAGCACCGATTGTGGTCACGGGTCGACTGTGCGATTAAGCCTTGAAATATATCTAATATATATAAAAATCGCGAGAGTTTAAAAACAATAATAGTAGTGTATCTTTCAGTTATTTGTATTTACCTAGGTAAGCCTGGGTTTTCCAACTCCCTCTCAGTAGAAAAACCTGTAGAGGAAATTACCTAATAATAATAATATCTTGGAACAACTCACACAACGCTAAGATCCCAAACTAAGCAGCAGGCTTGTACTATGGAAACCAGACAACTGATAAACATACTTATATATTTTGAAAAAAATACATATTATAGAAAACATAACCCTTCCTTACAGTCGGGTAATAAATAACACTCAGAGACAGAATAAACCATCGTACTCATTACACAAAATTTTATCCTGGGTGGGGATCTATCTCACGACCTCTGGCTTAGCAGTCAGGGTCACTGGGTAACCACTAGACCAACAGGCCTCATTTTAAATCTCATTATTAGGATTAGATAGATACCTACTATTTTTAAATTGCAAGCGCTTTTAATGAAACGTCTCTACCCAATCTCCTAATGTTTCCATTCTTTCTTGTAGGTAATCAGGATAATCATTGACCTGTATTGGTGTCTGGTGGTTAGGTACCTCTAGTAGGTATTAAAGTTCTGTGGTGGGTACCACAAGTGTCATTTATTCTTCCATGGTGTTTCGATTGAAGGACGCTGTAGCAAGTGTAATTACTGGGCAAATGAGACGTATGAACTAATGTCTCAAATGAGGAGCGCGGTGCGGTGACATTCAGATCTTCAAAAAATGATTTGGGTGGCACTGATACTGTGATGGGCTAGCGTGAAGCTTACCATCAGGTGCACGACTAGCTTGTCTTTTCATTTCGTAGTGTAGCGCGTAGGGAATTACTTACGCATTAATGACGTATCTGTAATGTAAGCGCATGACGTAACCTCGTGACGTAACATAATATAAACAATAGATACTGTATATCTAATTGTACCGGCTCCTTATGAATTAAAAAGAGACTTATATTGCAAGCGCTTTTATCTATACTAATATTAATAAGCTGAAGAGTTTGTTTGTTTGTTTGAACGCGGTAATCTCAGGAACTACTGATCCGAATTGAAAAATTCTTTTAGATAGCCCATTTATCGAGCAAGGCTATATAACATCACGCTACGACCAATAGGAGCGGAGTAGCAATAAGAAATATTGCAAAAACGGGGAAAATTTACGCAGACGAAGTTGCGCGGGACAGCTAGTATTATATATATTGGCATATCACTTAGGGGTCACCAATATAATATATATATATATTGGCATATTGGTCGCGTGACGTTTGGTATTTGGACTGACTCTTTAGACTCTTTTTAATTCATATGGAGCCGGTACCATTATACAGTACCTACCTATCTATTGTTTATATTAAGTTAAACGTCGCGCGGTTATGTCATGCGCTTACATTACAGATACGTCATAAGTAATATGTACGTAATTCTCTACGCGCTAGGCGCTACAATAGTATATAAAAAACATTACAAAACGTTCCTACCAATCGAGGCCAGTGTCATATAATAACAATACAACATGTCTAACAAAGTAATTTAAGGAGTATTATGCTATCTAATTAACTCACCCCACCATTGTTATTGTTCAGGATAATAAATACTAAATTCACTTTTATTTTTCCAAAAGCAGTGGATAAAGAAGTTAATTTATGTGTTATTTATGAATTGTTTTATTGCATTTAAAAAGGGAGCTTAATTTCCTTGTTCCGCTACTGCTTTTAATATCATTAAGTATAAAAGGGACAACAATAATAATGTCAGACAAAATTATTACCTTTATAAGTAGGTACCTTCCTACTTACTACTTAGGATCATCATCACAAAATAATCATTTTTAAACCATTTTCATCACAAAAGAAAAGTCTGCAAAATTTCAGCTCTCTAGGTGCCAGGGTTTAGGCTGGGCGCTTAAGAGACTAAGATTTATCTTGGATTGCAATCTAATCCACGACTTCTTACTCAACAGTTAGATTCTCTAACACTACACTACTGTATGTTATTTTCAACCGGCTTCAAAAAGGAGGAGGTTCTCAATTCGTCTGTATGTTTTTTTTTAATGTTTGTTCACCGATTACGCAAAGACGGCTGGACCGATTTGAAAAATTGTTTTGTGTTTGAAAAGGTATACTTCCAAGTTGGTCCCATTGTCATCAGATCATGATCTGATGATGGGATCCAGGAGAAATCGAAGGAACTCTTAAAATATTAAAGGCACACCTACAGTGATTTAGGTATATTTATACTGATTCGTGCATTTACTCTTAAAAAAACCCTAATTGGTGAAGTGGAACTGATGACGAAGACCACAAATGACGAGCAGACCTATTCAATATTTCACAGTTTGCGATTCAGTTACTTTAATATGGTATTGAGTAGTACTTTATTCTCGTTATACTACTATTACACAAAGTAATAGAGCTGATAGTGAACTCCTTAACACTTAACAGCCCTGCATCGGGGTAAGCAATATTTTGTAAAAGGATTTCAGCAGTTAACATAAGCCTATTGTAACTTAAGTGAATTACAAACCAATCCACTAAAAAGTGAGAAATAAAAAACTTTTTTACAAAAAATAACCGACTTCTAAAATAAATACAAGGCAACTAAAAAGCAATACCTAAATAATATACCAAGAATAACGAAAACAAATTAAACATTTTGAAGTTGGTGTCATTAAGTACCTAGTAGTTCTGTATGTTTTATGTTTTACTTTAATTGTTGTCTGTCTTCGGAGTCGTCATTTCGTCAAAATTGTCAATGATATTAAGTCGCGACCACTGATATTTTTCATATACTTCGTGTGTTTATTGCAGTCTGTCAAGATATGGGACTTCATTCAATTCTGTGACAAACAGAAGTACAAAAGGCGATGGTTTTCTTGCGGAAAAGTGCTTCCTTCGATTAAGAGCTAAAGAATGCGACTCAAATGTTTTTAGAACACCGGGTTCAGATTTTGCGTCTGTATAAAAAACAAGAATGAGTAACAAAATTTGAATATCTGGCGGACATACTCCATAAAAAAATGCAAGCCTGAATTCAAATACTAACGCCATCGGATCACATCTATTTCATTTGAAGTTGGCCCCTTGAAGTCCAAAAAAGTGGCCTTATCTATTCTATTAAACCTCTTTTTATATAACCCTAACTGACCCGCGCAACTTCGTCTGCATAAATTTTTCCCGTTTTTGCAACATTTCTTATTGCTGCTCCGCTCCTTATTTCTCCATCATTTAATGGATGTTATTATACATATAAACCTTCCTCTTCAATGACTCTATCTATTAAAAAAAGCCGCATCAAAATCCGTTACGTAGTTTTAAAGATTTAAGCATACATAATATACATGATAGGGGACAGAGAAAGCGACTTTGTTTTATACTATGTAGTGATATTTTGATTTGAATAATGTATTAACTAAACATTGTTTTTTTTCTATGGTGTACCTCTAATTTTTTTATTTACCTACTTGGTAGGTGTGTCTTGAACACAAACAGTTTACGGAACACGGGAAGTGTCTCGCAAACTTTTTCACGAATTTATCTATACTAATATTATAAAGATTTGACTGTTTGTTTGCATTGAATAGGCTCGAAAACTACAGGACCGATTTTAAAAATTTTTTCACCATTAGAAAGCTACATTATCGGGAACTAATATAGGCAGTAATATGTTTTATTGTCAAACAAATTAGAGATCCCTACGAAAATTACAATAATGTAACTCAAGGTATAAAAAGCTACGATATGACACCCGTGCAAAGCCGGGGCAGGCAGCTAGTCCTTCATATACCTATATGTTACGATTTTTATGGAATCCAGCAAACATTTTTAAGGCAAGGCAGCCATCTACCGTATCTACAAGGAACTTGTACGACTCTGGGTTTCGTTGTAGAAACTATACAGATTTTGATTTACGTTAGGCCTGAATATTTCTTACGAAATTTTAAGCACTTTTGGGGTTTCGTAGCCAAAAAGGCAAAGCGGAATCCTTATAGTTTCGCCATGTCCATCCGTCTGTCCGCAGCTTAGCTCAGAGGCTGTTAGTGCTAGAAAGCTGTAATACCTACCTAACCTTTACCTACCTACCTAACGTATATTGGTACCTTCTCTATATGTAATGGGGATGTGGTTTTTTCTCTTTTAGAGTGGGCAATCAAAAGACAGGTCTTTTATACACATTTAGGTAGGGGTTGTGAAGACCATTTTTCGTTTGTGAAATATTAAGCCCTAAAGTCTCAATTTTTTTTAAAGTCAAGTGATGCCAGCTAAATGGTTGATGTTGGGTATGTGAAAAAAATCACGGTAGTAGTAGTTAGTATATTTATAGTAAAATTAAAACAAAAACTATCACAGCTAAGTGGGCTTTACAAGTTTACGAGTAACAGGTTATCAAATGACAAATAACAACATTTTCGTATAAATTCCATTGAAAATTATATGTAAAGTTATTCGGATGGGGGACTTTGGAACCCCACATTGTGCGTGGCCCGACATTCACTCGCCCGGTTTTGATGCTAATTTCAACATCAAACTTTAAAAAAAAATATGTATCGGACGGGATTCGAACCCGTGTTCATAGGGCATTCGACCAAGATCCATCTATTTTAATATTATAAAGCTGAAGAGTTTGTTTGTTTGAAAGCGTTAATCTCAGGAACTACTGGTCCGATTTGAAAACTTTCTTCGTCCGATTACTGTTGGATAGTACATTTATCGAGGAAGTATATATAACATCACGCTACGACCAATATGAGCGGAGCAGCAATTAAAAATGTTCCGAAAACAGGGAAAAATTACGCATACGAAGTTGCTCGGGTCAGCTAGTAGGTAAAAAGCACGAAAAAAACATAAAATTACTTATACAACTTTATTTCTCCTTAAACATCCACATAATAATTTACTAAATAATTTAATCTCAGAAATAAATAATTCTTACAGTCTAGAAATAATACTTTGGTCTATTTACCCCCGAATACTCAAACGGTTGTGCTTAAAAGTATTTCTGTCACTACAATTCACCTTGAAGTGACAGTGACAGCATGAAAATTCATCTTCTTGATATTTTTGAATGGCAATTTTGTTGACTAATATGTACTGTTTAATTGCGGGGTTAAAATAGTTACTCTGAGGGGGCAATGAAGGTGGTTGATATTAATTTCCATGTTTCTACACGTTAAACGCGGAGAAAAATTCTAGCATAAGAGTTAATGGGGTCTCAAAACTGAGTTATGTTTGAATATTCGGCCGGTAATCTAGTCTTATCTATGCTATAGACTTGATTGAAGGAACGCCGAGCCGCAGTCTATCTCTAAGTATTAATAGCCGCTTGTACATACTCACTTTGTTCATAGGAAAACTAGTTCTTGGATCTTTTTCCTGAAAAAAAAAGATTAAGCAATATTATAGGCTTTTTATATAATAAACCATTTTTTGGTTTTGGTGTTAACACCCCTGCCCTGATTCCAAAAGAACAAATTTAATCAATTGCACTTGTCATTGTAATAAAATAAATAATGTAGTGTTTATAATAAACCTGTCAACAATATACTGTTGCCACCTAGTGCGGTCTAGATACTTATTAATTTATAATTATAGTTTTAGCTTTAGAATATAATTTATGTAATGTTGTTGTTGTTTAAGATATCTAATTCATTCATAAATATTATTATACTCACAGCCTACAATCAATATTTTAGTTAAATTATGTACAGTTTTGCTCCATAAATTCATTAGGTGTTCTAACCATTTAAATAATGTAAGGGCGAATGACAATCACTTGTCATTGAGCCGTAGCCCTAGTAAAATTGTAACTCGTTAGTTTTGGGTGTAGCAATTATAGGCTCTTAAAAATTTGCAAGTCATTTTATTTTGGACTCTCTTGTGTCCTGTATACTCTACGGAACACATACTAATATTTCCAAGATATTCGGCTGATTTTAATTAATTATGGCATGAAGGTACTTGAAAGGAAAGTTACAGGTTACTTTTTTTACAGCAATACTGTGGCCTTAAGCTTGTAATGTATAATTTTATTCTAACAATGTTACATACTTACATGGGGAAAGAAATCAATTTCTAATATATAAATTTCAGAAAATGTTGCCACAACAATTATTGGACCAGTTTTTCTCTCACACACATCCAAGTGTACAGCAATTTTTCCTTCTGGCAACTCAGCAACAGTCTCAAAAATAGGCTTTGACTTGTAAATCTGACTTGAAAGCCTGTAGAGTAGAATCTCACATGCTTTCGTACCAATCAGAATGAAGTCTCCATAAAAAAAAAGTGCTGTGATTGGTGGAAAATCTAAATACAAATGTCTATTCTGATCTGTTGTTATTTGAAATAAGTTTCTTGAATAACAAACATAATTATTGTCATTAATCGCATGAATGTGTTTGATTTGCCTCACCCATGCTAGTGGACAGTTTACAGGCTTAAGATGCACAGATCTATGTTTGTCAACAGTGACTATTTTGCCACAATCTGTAAATAAGCACACTCGGCCTGAAAAATACTGAATCTCTTTAATATCATAATCGCAATGTAATATCAATTTTGATTCCAAATTTGCTTTTGTTAGATCACATTTATAAACATCTCTATTTTTGTAAAAATATAGCTCTTCTTCATGTAGCACAAATCCATCAGCTTTGAAAAATGCTTCAGTCATAAACGTTACATTTTCGGTTGTCCTTTGAAGTAAAATTCCTGATTTAAGTAGGATAACAGTGGCATAATCATTATTGGCTATTTTCTGGCAATTTTTCTCTGGTACGGCAACTGGGATATGCTTCAGAGAAGTCATATCATATAGAACTATACCTCTAGTGTCCTTTAAAGGTAAAACACTATAGTCAATGTCTAGGGCATGGGATTTATCATGCAAAGAAAATTTGTAAAATTCTCGAACGTTTTTCTCGAATTTAGTCATTTGTGACCACATAGTTAGGTTCTTATACAGATGGTACCACCTGCAGTCAGTGCTAGACTTCTTCTTTGCAATCCAGGATGCATTACGAAATTCCTTTCGGCACATTTCTTCCCAAACGTAATCTGCGTCGTCTATGATATCTTTCCATTTTTTACACACTCGACGACATTTCCCAAGGGTAAAACCATCAAACTTCGATAGTATTTCCGTCAAAGTTTCTATTGGAAGGCAGTTTATATCCATTTTCTTTTAAATTCGTTTTGATTTCCACTGTAAAGTAAAAAAAGCCTTACCTCGTTCGCATATTGATTCCTGGATTTTTTTTCAAAGACACAATTGTTAAATATTGCGGTTTTTAACGATAAATTACTGTGTTTTGTGTATGTTGTCATTTATTTAAAATTAACTGTATTTATTTTTCTAAATCTGCTATCATTTGACTGACTGTTAGGTCTGATAACTCGTGATTTTGACTGTTGATTTCGCAATGTTGGTCGCTTGACTTGCTGTCAATTTTTAAGGATTTTCTCTCGTTCGGAACTATAAAGTACCACGCGAAAAAAAGTTATAATACTTACATAAAAAACTTATTTTATTGCAAAGATAGCTTACAGAAATAACAAAGAGAGTAAATTATACTTGGAATTCTTATCATGAAAAAAGATAATAAAATATGTAGGTACAATTTGCATAGGTAAAGTTCATTGACGATATTTTCAGGTTAGCCAACTTGAACATCATAGTGGATGTCGATTTTTAGGCGGCAAATTGAAACTTATAATAATAAAACTTTAAAATGTTTACGGAAAATCTATCAAGGTCTGCCACTGCAAGAAAATTATTATGATGTGAGTAAATAATTTCTTCCACAGTTAGATAAATGGTTGAAAAATTTAAATCTTATGAATTCTTGAAATATTTCATGGTTTCTTTTCTTGCACCTTTCAATAAAGTGTTAACTGTTAGATCATTAGATTTGGTTTACCTGTTGTTTTGTACCACATTGTAACAGCTGCTACATACAAGTGGAAAAGCGTTCTTAGGAGTTTTTAGGTAAGTCCTTACTTAGATAAACAAAATAAAAATAAACACCATTTTAAAACTTCTGTATTTCCGAAAATTACATAGAATGGAAAACTATAACACTTTCAAAACAAGTTTTTCAGTAGGTTTGTTTGACTTAAAATATAAATTATAAAAATCAATCTAAATGCAAATTAATTTGTGATTTTTGTTCGTCGTTTTCAATTATCATAATAAATTGTGGTTGAAACAAAATTAATTATAATTTCCCCAAGAGTAGATATATATTTTAAAACATTACTAACCCAATTTTATTATGAAATACAAACTGACCCCAATATGTCTAAAATTATAGTCTGTACAAAAGTATTTTTTACCTATGATTGATAATGATTGGAAAATAGACTATTGTTTCATGTGTGCTAGTCTTATATTTTTATAACACTAATAAATTAAATAGGCTCCAATGCCCCACATCCAATGCGTGGATCTAGAATATCGCTCGTCCCAACATTGGCGCCAATGCCATTTTCTAAATCCACACGTTGGACGAGAGGATGCGTTGGTACCGACGTTGGGGCAACGTGTGGAGCCAACCTTTAACATTTAACAGTATTTTCGGCGCATGTTTGCCCACTTTCCCTCTTTCCAATTTCAAAATTTACATGGTGTCATACGTATTTCAGCTTTCTTTCGAAAAAGCGCGAAAAATATTATGTAGGTAGTAAATACTTTTTGTTCAAATTATCTTATTCTCGATCTTTTGTTTTATTTTGAAGCAGAAATGACTCGCCTTACTTGCTTAGCAAGCACTCCTACATTAGCACTTAATGCTGCAAGGGCTTTTAGCCATGAAATCATAAATTTCATACAAATTACACCCGAGATAAGACTTAGTATAATTGACTAAACGCTACACCAAAATTCAAACACCATAACCCGAACAAAATAAATATTAAACAACTAATCAACAATAATGCCATAGGAATGGATCTATCTTACAATCTGTTAGAAAAATCTATGTAATCACATTCATACATGATTCACGTATTCTTTAACCCTCGTATTGAGAGACCCCGCATACCACAGACTTCCTATCTTAAGTAGGGGGACAGATCTTTGATAAACGATTTTTATTATCAAATCCTGGTTACAATTTGACACAAAAGAAATAGTGTACTTTTGGTTCTAACTAAAATAAGCCTTGGAATCCTTTGACTTAGGTCTGTAGCTGCATTTTCTCTTCACATATGAGGCATTGAATTTGGGGGTGATATTTCTCCGGTCAATGTATTTGTTGCTAGGCACAAATTGAGGTGTGAACTGATTCGATAAATGCATAGATTTTTATAACTTATTGTAAAGTAGCACACGGCTTTGAGATGCGAATTAACTTATTAAACATCGAGCACCACATGCGCATATTATAACTACAACCCATAGAGATAACATTTATTTTAATAGCTAAGACCCGCAGGCCTACTCTCTTTCTTTAAAACGAAATTAATAAATTTTCGTTTACTTAAATTTCTTAAGTTTACGGAAACTATTCTAAATATTTTTTGCATAAGCTCAAGAAGTTCGAACCCATGGACAATTTTCTGGAACAAGTGGATTAAATAGATGTTCCTGGCTCCTTATATTATCACCTCATTTTTGATCGAAACTTCGTTTTCATTGAATTAGAGTAGGCCCCCCGATTCGGGCAAAAATATCCCAAAAAAAGCCAAGTTACGGAGCCATAATTTGGAATTTAAAAACTGGCCTCTTTACAGGAAAAATGTATCAATAAAACCTCCTTTAGTAATATTTCTATAAGGGGTACTAAACACTTGATCAGTTCAGCAAAAAATATTTATAAACAAATGGCTGGCCTAATATGTAGCCCATTAGATGGGCCCCTATGGAGACTTGCGCGTTGTACAAATTATAACATACTACAAACACGGTAATAAACGCGATTATACCGAAGCACTGACCCTTGATCGGCACTATCTGATTCAAATATAAAATAGCAAATAACGTACCATCGCGTTGATTTTCGTCTTCGTAATATTTTTGTTTATAAAATATTATATTTATATTTTATAAACAAAATAGATTTTGCCAGAACTTTTTTTCTAAGTACATAGGTAAAACGAATTAAAATAAGGATAACAATTACTTAGATAAATTTTAAACAACTTTGACTAAAACTTATGAATGTAAACAATTTGTTGCTAGGAATGATTAGCATAATATTTTAAAAATACAATAAAAAATGCTATAGTTAAAATTTCACTACAATTGACTTACAATCTATTATCATATATCAAATGACTAACTGCTATAGAAAATGTTAATATTTAATGTACAATATTTGATTAAAAAAGTATACAATATGATATATGTATTCATTCACAGATTAATATTAATATCGCCTAAAAAGGCCCAGCTTCTATTAAGGCTTAATTTTGTAATTAAATAATTTTCGATAGGTACATAAATTAATATTTTATTAAAATATATATATTACGGGTCTTAATCGCGTGAATAATTTAAGGTAAAATACCTTGTTTATTGCCCGACCGTATTGCAACGGCCGTGGTCACGGGAAGACTAGTTGAGCTCAGCGTCGCCTCCGTGAAGCGCGGGTTTCGGAAACTACCCTCGCGCGATTAAGACCCGAAATATATATATTTTAATAATGTGTACAAATCGCGAAAGTTTATCAACATTAATATTTAATATTCATAGAATGCATTTTTTTTAAATATTTCGCATGAGTGTAGGCCTAAAAAACAGATGGGCCTTTTTAAGTCTCAGTACAGTTAGCAAGGTCAATGAATACAGTCAAATGTGCAAAGCACGGAGGCCAGAACCCGCCCATAGCTTACAAGTTCTTACTGTATTCACATTATTTAAAAATATATATATTTTGTTAACATTTTATGTATTCATTGATTTGTTGCTACTGCACAATTTACATTATATTGTCAACTGGTAATGTCAAATCATATTCACAATAAAATTCAAAAATTATTCAAAAATAAATGCAATTAGATTCAATTGATATTATAAAAATATAATTGTTCTTTCATTCAATTCGAACTTTCGACTACAAAAGCGAAAATATGACAGTACAGTGATTTTGTAACAGATTATAATTATTTACGAAACACTTATTTGCGAGACAACGTCATTGTAATGCCAATATTTCCCTTTAGTTTATTAAAAAATAATTATCAATCAAGTTTATCTAATAAATAGTTATTAATATAAGTATCATTCCATCTTTCTTCATATCAAAGAGAAAAGTGGAGATAGCGATAAATATCCCATTTTAACATTCATAATATTAAAACAATTCCCAATTAATATTCTGTAAATGCCTTTAACTATTTACACCAAAATTACACGACAAATAGATTTATAAAAAATGATTTCCCATTAAACAGACAAATATAACATTAAATCAATCTACATACATCAGAGTCAAGAAAATAAATAAGCATTATAAAACGCTTATTACGCAACGCTTATTTATAAAAAGCTTATTATGAGCCGCTCATTCTAAACCGCTTATTATATTTAGCTTAAACTACTGTTATTGAGCAAGTTTGATACTACTAACATCGAAAAGCTGCCTATTAAAAATAGAGTTCCAGGAATTGACGCCAGAAGTCTGTATCGATCCTCTGTAAAAGAAAAAATAAAAATATTATTATTTTACTATTATAATTAACAATTTTATAAAAAAATATATGTGGAAGTATGTGAGATCAAATATAAGATTTAAGTAACATCACAGTTTAGGATTGTATATATGTATATTTAGTAGCTCAATTTTATAGTCTATTTACAAAGAATCTAAAAATATTTTTTATTTATAAATATATAATATTGAAAAAAAAAAGCAAAGTGGTAGTGAATGGGATAATTTCGAAAAAGCTTCCTATTGAGCAAGAAGCACAAGATGACCGCCTAAATGAGGACATAATAATAATATAATCATTTATGGTCTATTTTGCGCATAGTTCATCTAAACTACTGACTGGATTTTAATACCAATTTTACCGAAAAATGTGGTTTTTTTTTCAATTAATTTATATGAAAGGAATAGAGCCCATGCGAAGCCGAGTAGTATCATTAGCTTCTGTATTGATACTTTTACAAATAAAAAATATTAACTGTATTCACAGACAGGCTAGAAAACTTTATTTGGAGTAAATAGTCAAATTTATTAAATTCTTTATAGGCAGACTAAGTAGAAAGAAAATGTATCAAATTTAAAATGGTACTTATCGTTTGAATTCACAAACTTCCACGATGCAAAATGTCTTGATTCTCTAGACTTCTAGATGAATGTTCCATTCCATGTTCACTTTATTTATGAGAATGTCAACCATCAAATTTTAAGTTAATGAATGACTTGAAATTTTGTAGACTCATACACAGTTATTGTGACGTAGGCATTCGCTAAGAACTGGTTTTATGAATGTTTTTAGTCATGATTGAATCTCTAACGGCCGGTCTCATTAAATTATGTACGTACGGTTTTTTTTAAGACGACTCCCGCAGTAGGTACAAGCCATGTGTCGCGGGGGAATTTACAAACATGCAAGTCTCGGACACAAAGTACACCCAGACTGGGAACACCAATTTATGAATCACACGACCTCTTGCGTAGCAGTCGGACACATTTGTGCCGTCGATAAATCGACGGTTATCGAAGCGCACAAATGAGTTTCGCTTTAGTTATTTAACAAACAGTTAACGGTAGATCAGTTATTGAGACCAGCCGTAATTATATATCGATATCGATCATTATATTGTACGTGTAAGGAGTATATGGAGTTGTTTGAAATACAGGATGATTTTTAATATACCTACTAATAACCACCCGCTCTTGGCTTCTTTGCCTCGTAATATAATTTAATAAAAAACCCTTCACCACTACTTTTGTCAAACATCCATTCACCACACATCTGAGAGACCCCGGAATAAAATCGACGTTTCTTTGTCATGATTAGGACCTAAATCTCACAATAAACAACTATTCCAGTAAAATAGTCTGTAGGTGGTTAAGATCATAACTCCAGAGTTATTATTAAATATTTTCCAAAGCTGATATTACAAAGTTATTTAGTATTTGTAAAGAAGTCACGAGCGGAAGGTTATAAGTATTTATAAATCATCCTGTATATTATTTTGAGTCAATAGTATTGCTCCAATAATATTGACCGTGTAAAGTCTGCTTTAGAGATTCAATTGAATGAAATTTTGTGATCACATGCGGTGAGACCCAGTGTAGTACCCACGCTATTTATTTTGTTTTATTTATATACGTTTTATATTGGTATATTATAGGTACAGTCATGGCATTCAACTAAGTAATGCAATAAGTGTTTAACAGAAAACAAATAATGGCGATAACAAACCTTCCATACTTTTACTCTATAGTTATAGTATAGCAACGTCACAACATCAATCTATACTAATATTACAAAGCTGAAGAGTTTGTTTATTTGAACGCGTAAATCTCAAGAACTACTGGTCCGACTTGAAACATTCTTTTACTGGTGCATAGCCCATTTATCGAGGAAGGTTATAGACTATATAACATCACGCTACGACCAAGAGGAGCGGAGCCGCAATGAAAAATGTTCCAAAACGGGGAAAATTTACCCAGACGAAGCTGTGGCGGGATATGTGGGTAGGTATTGTAAAGTAATATTAATTCTTCGTTACATATGTTCGGTTCCATTTAAATACAATACAAGAAATATTAATATTCTTAATTTATATTTCGCTCACTCTAAATATAAATTAAGAATATTCATACAAAAAAAATTGTAAGCGTTGTACGTCAATCAAAAACTATAGTTAAAATATAGTGTCCCGCTACTTTCGCCGTTAACTGTACATATATATAATTGGGTAAAATAATGTTTATGCTCACTTTCGGGTTTAATATTTTAATTGGTTCATTATAATAAACCAAATTGTCGGCAAAAATAGGTAAGTAATTTAAAGTTACCAAAAGTTGAACTGTTTTCAATAAAAATAAAACTAAAAGTATGTTTACAAGACATGCGATAAATTATAATTATAAGTATTATAATATCATACTAACATTTATAATTATGCGTAATCATGCAATCCCCAGTTGTAATTAATTAAATTATATCAACTTGTGTAATCATAAAGTCAATTTCATCATAATATATTTACAACAGGAAAATATTACATGGTATAAAGTGGATTATCTTTATATACTTAATATCTTTTATCATTATCACATTATAGATATGAAGATTTATTATATTTACCCTAATATATAAGTACTAATTTTTAGTGCAACGCTTAGTACTTTGCAAAAAATGATACTATACTCAGTTTCATATACGAAGTCCTATTTGATATAAGTTGATAACTTTTCTTTGACAAGGAGTAAACAAGCCAAGATAAAAATTATTATGGAATAATTCCTAAACCTCGTTCAATTAATATATTTAAAATAATACCATTATATTTATACCCTTTTTTGGACAGATTTAAATATAAAAGCATAAAAGGTTTTCTAAAAATAAATATTACTATATCTAAATCTAATATATTAGATATAGACATGCACACAGATGATTACAGTACAGTTGCACCCAAATTGTTATGTATGTTAATCAAAAATCAATTCGTTTTCAGTTTTGGCAACAATGGATTATAGAATTCACTATAGACATCTGTCAAATAGGATTTCGTATTTAAAATGGAGTATAGTCACGAGTTTCGTTAATAATAAAATAAATGAAAACCAAAAAGGTTGAATACATTTCTGTAATCATGCGATAAGTTTCAGAAAAAAATATATTTTCTTAGTTTCATGCAAAAAGTTCGTGCAAGGAGTAACCAAAAATAAATTAAAGACCCAAAAGGATAAATAAACATTTTTATTCAATATTCAAGTTAATAGCAGTCTTATTTTAATGTTAGTAGAACAATTATATTTAAAAATGACAACACATTAGATACTAACTAGCGAAGATTATAACAAATACTACACAACATCTATTATTGCGCAACTATTTGGGCCGAATTTAATAGACTAGTATTTTCTCAGACTCAGTAATTCATAAAAATATACTTCTAAAAAAACATCATCAAAATTCATTAAAATTTTAATCAAAAATGAATTTGTTTAAAAATCATTTATGCAGACCAAAAACTAATTTTCGGGTTACATAACTATTTATATTGTAACCTGCGCTTTTTATCAAAAATTAGGCATTAACTTGTCTTAAATATACTATTGTCTTTTATAATACCATTCGTAACATAAAATACACCAAAATACGATAGTTTTAAATTTTAAGAACAACATTATTTCACTAAACTATATCACCGTTTAATTTTAAGTACATAATAGTCTTTAATTTAGACAATTCGAAAACACAAATATCACATTTCAATAACAATTTTAGGAACAAAACTACGCCATCTACATAACAAATTATGTACTAAGCCGCGAATCAGGAATTTGCCTTATAATTATGTATTTTGTATCTAATTTTTAAAAATTCGTAAATTTGAACGAGTAAATGTGTTCGCTATAAGTTCATACTAACATTTTGGTCAAGGGATAATCGCTATAGCAAATATTTGATCTCGATAGTCCACTATCGACATAGCAGTAAAGAATCGATTATCAATATGATTGGTAGTATATTCATTTTCAACGATCAACCCACTATTGATAGCAGTTGCTTATCAATAAAATCGCATTTAATGAAATATCGATTGTATCGATACTATTATATTTCATAATAAAGGATCTATTTCGATTGCTGTTTTGATAGTATACCCTCAATACTACAATCGTTGGGATTCACAGATGGAAGGTAGGCCAGCATGCTATATCCCTCTTATAAATTTTCGATACTATACCCATATCGATTGGGTACGTGATTATGGTGTTTTACTATTGTTTTACGTTATGGTAACATTTTACTATCGATTTTTCGGCATCAATAAACCAATAGTAAAAGTGGTAAGTTCACTAATGTTACAGAATGTTACTATAGTCTATTGAATATTCTCCAATAGACCAAATGAAGAATACAACCGGCCAATAATATTTGTACTCACATTTGTTAACTATACTTTTGTAACTGACCGGATTACAGCGAACGTCCCAGACCAAACTTAGAATCATTTATAATCATCTCACAAATTACAACAGACGTGTTATAATAACACGCTGTAAAAATACTTAAAATCATTCTAGAAACACTACCGCGAATTAACAATTCAGTATTCAAACTAAGCCTATCGATCACTACCTAACCTTTCACGTAGTCGAATTGTTCGAAATTTTATTATAAATTGTCTTAAAAAGACCCGGTAGTTTACCTAAGTTCGTTTTTTTGCCCAACGAAGTTGAAATCGGTTCAGTGGCTTTAATTGGTTCAACCATTATAGGGTTGTCATCACCATCGAAAATTATCTCCGGATCATTCTCAATTATTTCCTCAATAGACTCCCAATTAGTCTGCAACTTTTTCTCAGTGTGGCAACACTCGCACATACCGTAATCGCACTCTTTCTTACTCATGAAAAACTCTGCATCATCTAATATTGTGCGTTCGCCTTTTTGAGTTTTCATGGGGACATATAGGGAGAATTTCCGCGCGGAATACTGAAGTAATTCCTCAACGTAAGAATTGACACCTTCGTCTAAATTTTTGTCTACTTTTATGTCTAGAATGTGGTTATCTAACAGCGAATTTTTACGACTGTCAGGCGGAGAATGTGTGTCTGAGCTTTGTGTTACCATGCTATTTTTTCTTTTGGCCTGACCTGTCATTGTGATTGATTTTTTAGTTGTCGCCCAGCCGAGTGAACGTTGTACTGCCATCTTCCATTTTGTGTATCTTGCGTCGCGATCTGGAATATAAAATAAGTTTAATAAAAGGTGCGATACTTTTATACATATCATATAATATAATAATAATAATATCTTGGGACAACTCACACAACGCTATCTGATCCCCAACTAATCAGAGCTTGTACTATGGAAACCCGACAACTGATAAACATACTTATATATTTCTAAATATGTACATTCATATTATAGATAAATAACAACCAGACACAGAATAAACCATCGTGCTCATCACACAAAGTTTTATCCTGGGTGGGGATCGAACCCACGACCTTTTGCTTAGCCTGCGAATACACTCCCACCGCGCCACAAAGGCAGTTGTCGATCAAACGTGTAAGTGTGGATGGAGAAAGTAATGTCGGTAACTTATACGTCGATTTTAATAGAATATGGCATGAAAACAGCTTAAAGTTTCTGCTGCCAAGCAATAATTGTCACGTGCGTGGAGTCATTGGGAAGTTAATATCTTTAAGTGTCTTTTAAATCAATGACTGGGCACGCACGAAAGTGTCACGTTAGTTATGACTGGTTGCTAAGCAACAAACTATCAGCGAATGGCGATTGCAGCGACATGCGATTACGATACAATTGGAACTAAAGCTGTCACAGGCATGTTTGTATACCATGTCATCCATTTTTTTATATACTATTGCAAGATGGATTTTGAACAAATATGTAGAAAATATCGGTATTTAGCACTAGATTAGGAAAAACCAGGTAAATTTTATTTTACTTAATAAAGTCACGTTCCTCACCAAGGAAAAAATGACGATAAATGTCACACCCCTTCGGCGGTTTACTAATGTTTGTCATAATTTAAAATGCCATAATTTCACATGCCATACCGGTATTTGCCATAATTTCATTAGAAATAACGCTTCAGTTGCCATAATCGTGAAATGACATAAAATGACTTTCACTAATTCCATTGGTCATAATCGATCAAGTGTCATAATAATTTAAATCCATAAATGTATTTGCTATAATTTTCGTTTTCAATAATACCATTTTCCATAACTTTTATTTACCATAATATAAATAAAGATAATATAGTATAAGCGCCTGCAATTTTTATGTTAATGAGTAAGTTAATATATTTTTTGCTATTAACATATTCACAGTTAAAGTTATATAATGAGGGTAAAACAAAATAAGTCTGACATAAATAGACAATCCATTCCACAAGTTTTTGAGAGCTTTGGCCTCCAACTTAAATTTAAAATAATGTTACTTTCAGAATTTTTTTTTTATTACTTATCTATACTTGAATTATGTTGATTAATAAATGATTATACGACACAGATTTTTTATTTACAATTAAACCTGTCATATGGCGCCTACTTACTAAACTCGACGGAGCCCCGCTTCGCGGGGCTCCTACTTTTGGGTGGTTTAAAAAAAAAACCTAACACGAAGACTAAGGCGGGAGCTCCGCTTCGCTTCGCTCCCGCCTTAGTCTTCTAACCTAACCTATCCGAGTCGGATTGCTCTGAGTCGGGGTGTTAAAGATAATTAATTTCGACCTAACAATATTATGTATTATTTTCATAATTATATCAAATTTTGATTATGTCAAGAGTCGATTATGAGACGTGTTACTTATGGAAACTAATTATTATGATATATGTTGCTATGGAAAGTCATTTTATGGCAAATAAAAGTTATTACTGTTGAGTTGTTAAGGCAAACGTTATTAGTATAAATGATAATAGTGCAAGTAAATATTATGATCGGGGACGATTATGGCAAACAATATTAGTGCAAATTAATTTATGGCAAACGAGAGAATACCCCCTTCGGCCTTAAGAGAAAAAGGCTGAAAGGCTTTATAGCTATGTATGTATTTACTTTAGTAAGCATTAAAGCAATATAAACAAAGCAAAGAATTATTTTTGATGGACCTTCCTATTTTTGCTAATAATAATAATAACAATAATCTTTATTGGCACCAAAGAAAATCCTAATTACAATAATATTTGAGGCTCTGACTCCTGTGCTAGTTATATAACTGTGGTACAGGAGTCAGAAACAAAATCAGTAGATCAGTAGAATTTAAAAATAAAATCAGTAGATCAATAGAATTTTCAAAATTCAGTTAGATTTACTGTTAAGTCAGTGGCGATGTCTAACCCATTAAATATTGACAATTCATTGCAAATAAAGAATGGTTGTCTGTAAAGTCAGTTTACGAAAGAACATTTGATGTGATAACATTGATAACATTGATAACATTGATTAAACAACCATGCCTGTGATACTTTTTTCCATTGTATCGCATGTCGCTGCAATCGCTAAAACATTGATGACATTGTAATAAACAACCATACCTGTGACAGCTTTAGTGGTCCCGGGCGCATGAGTCCGACGGCCACAATAGGCGGAACGCGACTTGAGCGGTGACGTCACACTTTTTCGTGAGTGCAGCCGGTCATCGATTTATAAGACCTTATCACGTCAAAAATAGAACTCACCATCATCAGTAGTGGTAGGCAGGAACGTGTCGAGCTGCGCGTGGTGCGCGCGGAAGTGTTCCAGCGGCCACACGCCCACGGCCCCGCCCGCCGCCACGCCCACGCCCAACGCGGACATGTCCCACGATTGGGCACGTACTGTATAACAACAAATCATTTTAATCTATACTAATTTTATAAAGCTGAAGAGTTTGTTTAAACGGGATAATTTCATGAATTACTGGTCCGAATTGAAAAATTATTTTCTATTTGGATAGCCCATTTATCGAGGAAGGCTATAGGCTATATAACATCACGCTGCAACCAATAGGAGTGGACAAGCAGCAATGAAAAATGTTGCAAAAACGGGGAAAATTTACGCAGACGAAGTTGCGCGGGACAGCTAGTGACTTGAGACATTTTTACAGCTCCACGTTTAACATGTAAAATATACTTGAAAAATATATATAACTGGACAAGAACGAGACTTTGTGATTCAAAGAAGAAAACTAGAATGAAAATAAACTTGAAAACTGACGTATGCACAGAATGTGCGAGCCATAATCCCTATCGAATAATATCGGAGGGATAAGAAAAAAAAAAATAACAGGTCATACACTCATTTACTCACTGAGATTTCGTCTGTGTCTCAAACTAAATATGATATTTCAAATCCACCTGATTTCAAACTAAATTCCACTTCGTGACGTCACATCAGATGGAAGAAGTTACACAAATGTGACCACTTGTTTTTATTTATTTTATGTTGGGACACAAACAGCTTGTACAGTTGGATCAACGTAACTCGGCCGGATTGAAGTTGGCGACAAGTGGTTGCGCAGATGCATATTTTGGAAGTAAATGGTACATTGTCATAATTAGTATTACTAACTCGTGTTTTTTGAGATTATTTTCGTAAAGAAATTGTGTTTTATACTTTCTTTAGAATTTCTATAGTATTATTATATCGTTGAATTAAAATTGTGTTGCTATTATTAATCGGTTCAACATAATCGTTTTCGTAATTTTAGGGTCGCATCTATATGAAAGTGATATGAGCCTAATTTCAATCCGGCCGAGTTACGTTGATCTAACTGCACGTTTTCCGTCAGACAATATTACATTGTTAAAATTTTGCCTAAATACAATTTTCTGATTTTGGTTTATCTCATGTTTCAACTATTTGATAATACAATTTGCATCAGTCCTTTAACATGGTGTATAGTATATTAGTCGCAGCACCTTACCCCCATATCAAGTTTATAAACATTCAAACATTGTCAAATTGGCAATTCAAAAAAAGTCAAGTTTTTATTGCCAGGTTCTTTTCTCCGGCTTTACCTATTGTTTGCGAACTTGGCATTACATGTACATGTAGAATCCCGACGCATCACAAGAGTTGTTTTGCATCTAAAGAATTATGTTTTTTTTTTTAATTTTATATGTAACTGTGGGTATACTTACACACTGGTACACCAGTCAAATCGGCTTGTAGCTGCATAAGTAGGTCATTAGAGGTCATACTGCCATCAACATGCAACTTTGAGAGAGGCATACCACAGTCTTTGTTCATTGCTTCCAAAATATCTCTGAAACATCAGAAGCAATTAGTATTAATGTGCTGGCTTGTACAAGAAAATAATATCAGGTTTGATAACGGTTTTGTGACCCTGACTAAAGAAGAAAGTAAGGTTCGCGTGGTCCGTCTGTCTGTCCCCAGGTTAACACAGGACCCTTAGTACTATAAAGCTGTAATGGCAATGATATGTTTATGACAAAGTGGTAAAAGAAATCTTGATAAAAAAAATGGTTGGTTTACGGATGATAATTTTACGTGATAACGTCATAAGAAAATTGATGACATTGTATTAAACAATCATGTCTGTGATAGCTTACGTCTTTATTTTCCAAAATTGGGTAGTTGACTACAATAAAAGTAAATTATTTTATACTAATCAGGTAATAGTAGATCTTAAAATGCTCTGAAAATAAGTGTCCTTACAATTTAACATGTTATTGAATTTAAATGCATGAAAACGAATACCAAAAGTAATGATTTGACGATAGGAACTTATGACGTCACAGGTTGTTATTCCATACACATTTCTATAGAGCTTGTCGTTTGGACATTTATAAAAAGAGACTGATTTGACTTGACAGTCGACATCCCTATTGTATCGCATGTCGCTGCAATCGCCAAAACATTGATGACATTGTAATAAGCAACCATGCATGTGATAGCTTTAGTGGCCGCATGCACCCGACGGCCACAGTACTTCAGCCTATCAGCAGGAGGAACGTGACACTTTTTCGTGCGTGCAGCCGGTCATCGATTTATAAGACATTATCACATTAAAAAAAATACGGTTTTTACGTAAGTTGGTATGTGATTAAGACTATTATTCGATTTAAATATGGACACGAAATAGAGCCCTTAGTGAAATAAAGTCCCCCCCCCCCTAAATGTGAAAAAATGAGGCTAATAGTATAATATAATAATTTTAGAAGTAAAACTAGGTACCTATTATAGCAAAGTATATCTGGTTTTTTAAAACAAAATAACATCCAGGTACAGGATGAACATTCGTGATGATCACACAAAGATTTATCATGAGAGGGAATCGAACCCACGACCTCTGGTTTATCAGTCAGAGTCACTAGACCAACAGATTAGTCAGAGATAAAGTTTACATACCTGGTCTGAAAGCAAACAGCTTCTAACGCTGCCCTTATGATGTGATTCTTAGTTGTAAATGCTGTCAAACCGCAAATTATGCTGAAACAACAGAAATTACCTTTCAAATAACATATTCGATACTCAGAATATAATTATTACAGTTTACAATATATGTTCGTGAACTTTCGCGTTTTGTACACATTATAGAATTTTATAAGCTACGGGTCTTAATCGTGTCAATATTTTATTGTAACAATTATTACAAAGGTGGAAAAAAGAACAAAGTTAAATTGTAACAAAGGTATTTAGCCTTAAAATAAAATATTTACACGATTAAGACCCGTAGCTTATAAAATTCTATAATATTACAGTTTAGATTGTGATACTTAAGAATTACCCATAATTTTGAAATCTACAATAATTTGTCAGTTAGATTACATTATAGTCAAAACTATTCTATAGATATGATGTAGATTCTAAGAATAATTGATATTTTTGGTAAATTCTCAGAATGATTTTGAGTAAAGTAAAAGTAAGCAGGAAAATTACAAATAAAATAAATTTTAATTCGTCAAAAATGTCAAGCATACTTTTCCCAAAATGCCCGGCATATTTCCTCAAGTGCCACCCAAATTTCTTATTTATTATTAACTTTTCTAAACATAGTATATTTATCAATAAATTCCGTTGAGTCAAAGGCCCACATAGCTAGGTATTCTAGTTAGAGTCACCCCTCCCCCCTCCAAAATGTCAGAGACATTTTGGAGGGGGGGGTGTGACTCTACACACCACCCATGGGTACACCCATGGTGACGTCAGAGTATTCGCCTGTTCAAATATAAATTCTAAAGGTGGCTGACTGAACAGTTTCTTCTTCTTCTTCTTTGAGTTTATGGCACTCTAGCCGTTTTAACGGCTAATTTCTGCCAGTGTCAAGTATTTATGCGCACAGAGTCTCGTTCTTAGTCAATTATCACGTTCAAATCATTTTTTACAAGTTAAACTCGGAGCTGTAAAATAATGGCCGGTTAGTTTGCCGCCATTTTGGCAGTCAAAACACGCCCCTGACAGAACTGTCAGTTTTCACTTTCAGTTTAAAATGTTCAGCTAAAACTGTCAGTTAAAAGTGATCGTGTGTAGCCACTATTATACTAAGCACTTACCCTCTAGCGTCCTTCCTCCAATAGGGCGCGTACAATCCACTGAAAGCCGGCACAAAGTACACGTCGCCCGTAGAGAACACTTGGCCCGCGATGTGTTCCGTATCTTGCACCACGTCCTTTATCAGCTTCAAGTTGTCTCTTAGGAATTTCATTGCACCACCTGCAACGGCGATTGAACCTGGGAATACGCAAGTATATTAATGACTATTAATATTTGAAAAAAAGTAGATAATTATACAAAATTTGATCAAAATCGTAAGACTGGTTTTCGTTAATAAACTTGGAGCACTGACATTTATAGCACCTACTACATAATACCCTGGACTGGTTACCACATATAAAGCTTTTTTATGGGTTTTTTATCTATACTAATATTATAAAGCTGAAGAGTTTGTTTGTTTGAAAGCGGTAATATCAGGAACTACTGGTCCGAATTTAAAAATCCTTTCACTGTTGGTTAACCACTTTATCGAGGAAGGCTATAGGCTATATAATATCACGCTACGACCAATAAGAGCGGAGCAGCAATGAGAAATGTTGCAAAAACGGGGAATATTTACGCAGACGAAGTTGCGCGGGACAGGAAGTACAATATATATGTACATATCAAATCCATAGTACCTTTCACACAATTAAGCACTTGTGGTTCGAACAACAATTAGCTAAACACTCCAACGTGTGATCTTGTTCTTTACCGAGCGAAAAGAGTTGTTATTTATCAACATAATACATGTTGGTACCCCCCACTGAACTAGGTAGGTATAATTATTGTTACGCATTTACTTTTCCGTCATGGGTATTTAAAAAATTGAGGTTTCTTTTTTTTTTAAAATCAGTATCATCGTCTGATCACCCCTTGCAAGGATTCGACGCACCTGTATAATATCTTAGGACAGCTCACACAACGCAATCTGATCTCAAACTAAGCAGAGCTTGTACTATGGCAACCGTCTGGTTACTAAACTGATACCTACGGACTTATATATTTCCAAATACATATACATATTATGAAGATACAGAGTAAGCCATCGTGCTCCTCACATAAAGCTTTATCCTGAGTGGGGACCAAACCCACGAGCTCCGACTTAGCAGTCAGATCTACTAGCCACTAAACCATACATATATAAATTAGATATATTTCGGAAATTAATCGCGTGAATTATTTGCACCGAATTGCACCGATCGTGGTCACGTGTCGACTGTGAAGAGTCGACCCGTGACCACGATCGGTGCTATTCGATCGAAACGTCGGGTAAATAAAAGGTTCGTACCTTTAAAAAAATCACGCGAATAAGTCCCGAAATATATCTAATATGTATAAAAATCGCGAAAGTTTAAAAACCATACGTATATAAATTGTAATTACCTTCTAAAGCATAAACAGGCGGTGCATCCGGCCCCAACTTATACGCGACTGTAGTAATAAGCCCATGCGTGGACTGCACTCGTCTAGTCCCAGTGTTATACAGAAGGAAACATCCGCTGCGATACGTGTTCTTAGCTTGACCAGCTTGTAAACAGTTCTGACCGACTAACGCTGATTGTTGGTTACCTAGGATCTGTTGAAGAATAATGTAAAGTAAGTAAAGATGTATCTTTGGATAACTCACACCATGATATCTGATACCAAGCTAGGCAAAGCCTGTACTATGGCGACCATTCGACTGATTACATACTTATCAGTAGCGAAGGTTTAAAAAAAGTATTGTGTGGTTTTATGAAACCACGGTAAAAGTGAAACATTTTTTCTCATTTTTTTACATTACAGACATTTAACTAAACATTTTTGGAATAATATTCCATTAAGGGTATAAAAATCGCTTTATTAATCTTAATTTTATACTTGGAAAATTGGAATGATAAAAGTAGACTCAAGTCTTCAACAAGTAACCTACTCCGCGACCGACCGTCACGCGACATGCAACACACAGACGAAAAAGTTTGAGACGATGTAATAAAAGTTTCACTTTAAAAAAATAAGGAGACCCGACACCATAGGTATATCTATTTTGGTCAACACGGTTCTATGTACCTAAAATTTAACTACAATTAAGAAAGGGAAACCGAAAAGAAGAGTGTACTAAGGACCCTCCGCCACTGATAATTATATATAAATATTTAATAATTATAGATCAATTTTACCCAGACACAGAATAGACAACCATGCTCATTACACAAATATTTTTTCTAGGTGGGAATCGAACCCACGGCTACAGGCATAGAAGTCATTGTCATTAACAACTCTTAACAACTAGACCAATACGTTAGTCTAGTCCATTATGTCTGGTTTTTTTTTGAGGGAATGAATTATAATATACCAATGCAGATTTCAAACCAGTGAGTGGCTGGCGCGACCGGGGAGGTGCGATTGGGTATTTGACTACTATCAAAACAAAATATTTTATATTAATATTTAAACTTGTACGGAGCGGTTAGTTACTTTTTGACGTTTGATAAAAAGATGCTAATTTGACTACTGTCAAATACCCTATTGCTCGACGTCCCTGAGAGGCAGACAACTGCCTATCAACGCGACCAAATGTATGGCGAAGACTTGAATATTCATGCGTTTAGGGGGGGAGGTCAATTGCCCCTGTTGCCAAAACTGATTTTTATTTCTTACAAAAAAATAATACTGTATTTCAAACTGAAATTTCAATGTACTATTATTATATTTCGTAAAAAATATGCAAATGATTTACAGGGGGACAGTTGAATCAGTATGTAATTATATTTTGTAAAATAAAAATCTTTGAGTTTTATGTCTCTTACCCCTGATATCCTAATTCCATCTAGAATAGAGTCATTTTTCACAACGCCGTATATTTCTGCACTGCTCCTTATTTGTGGTAATGACTCTCGGTGAACGCCGAATAATCTGAAAAAAAGTACAATTAATTATTTCAAACTACCTACATATTTTTGAAGAATGTTTTTTATTTTTCGTCCTGACTACTTTCCCTAAGATACTAAAATTTCCAACTAACATTTAACATTAAAAACTAAGATACTAAAATAATAATAAATAAATATCGTGAGACAGCTCACATATCGGTATCTGATCTGAAGCTAGACAGACAACTAATAAACATACTTATATGTATATTTCTTACTTACACATTATTGATAAATTAATGTTTAAAAGTTTTAGACACTAAAAGGTAGGTGAAATGACAAAAATATAATTACACAAACTTCAACTTTAGCATCTATGAACCTTACCTGCACAACATAGGGTCCCAATTTAAAGTTTCCAAATTCATGAGTAGCGTTCTAGATGCATTTGTGACGTCAGTAATGTGTAAGCCTTCTTGTGTTCCTCCGGTTAAATTCTATAATTAAAAGAAACAATTCTATTAATAAAATTATAGGTTTTAATAAAAATCACTAGATTTTATCCGTGATCACGCCAAAGCAATAGGAGCAGTTTTTAACCGACCTCAAAAAAGGAGGAGGTTCTAAGTTCGTCTGTATGTATGCTTTTTTTTACCTATTCCAAATGTACATTGGCTGGCAATTAATAGAGCATCAAAATAAATTGTTTAAAATAGTGAAGAAAAAAATAAGTCGTTACTATATAAGTACATTTTTAATGTTTATTCCAATTACGTAGTCCCTTTTGAAATTATATAAAAGTAACTCTGCATGTTACACTTGCATTGGAAAAAATTAACAATCTTAGTTTATGGCCACCATTAAAAGATGTAACAATCATTTCGCAATCGTGAGGTCACGGGTTCAAATCCTACCCATTATACTATCGACGTGAACCCACTCCTAACACAAATCTTTGAGCTTAGCTGGAGGAGTTAACAAGAAGCTAGTAATGTGGGACTCAATCCCACAGTACTAGTTATATTTTCTAAATAAAAAAAAAATAAAAAAATCCTATACAATTCATAAATATAATCAAATGAAAATTTTAATATTATAAATAATAATTTACTGCATTAATGCGTTTTATATTATAGTGTCGTACTAATACTCTATTAATTAGAATTTGGCACCTGCCAAAAGAGACTTCATAGTTGGAACAAAGTATAAAAGGCAAGACAATTTTCGATCATAACTAACTAATTACGATCGAAAATTGAGAAACTGGACATTCATAACTATGAATCTCCAGACTAGGTACTCTTTTTCTTTAAAACGAAATTCATGAATTTTCGTTTACTTAAATTTCTATACTTTAAGTTGACTATTCTAATTAATCTTTGGATAAACACAAGCCGCCTTATTACAAAGAGAAGACTAAATCAAGGTTTAGGCCAAGACTTTCAAGTCCAGGATTTAGTACTGTACTATTGGTCTTATTACAAAGCTTAGATAATCCGTGGACCAGCTGATACCAAAGGATCTTGCAATCAGCCACAGATTATAATCAATTTAGTTCATTCATTTTTCTTATCATTCAAAAATAACGTTCCGTTTTAAGCCAATATAATTTGAAAGTATAGTTTTCATTGAGAAAAAAATATTTAGACGTTCTATTAGCTAAATTATTCGCCAGGACTACGTAATTTTCAAAATATAAACCTGACATAAAAGTCCTCGGCCTGCAATTTACGAATAATAAAATAGATTCTGTCAGGATCGGAACGTTACATATATAGCTGTCAGTAGTACTAAAAATGTAAACAAATGATGATAACCTAAATGTAATTAACTCACGATATTATTATGGATGTTATAAGTTTAATCTGAGTAATTATAGCGCCCAAACACTTAGAGGAACTTGGATGCGAGTTTTTATTACAAAGCTAGTTTCATTGGAACAGTTCTTAGCATGGTTGGATGAAAATTCGTTCAATAGTTTAAGGATACTTACTCAATAAGAGAAGATACTGTTTTCTTTGTTGCACTCGTTGTTCTGAATGTATTGGGGGAAAGTATGCCTAGATTCAACATAGGTACTGAAGCTTCGGCTGAAGCACAACAAACAATTGAAACAAATTTTATGAATATATTTATTATTTAATATCAGTGAGCTTGCTATGAAATGAAATTCTCAAATAACTACATAGAATCATTATTTATTAGATACCATTTATTCTTCCTAAGAACAGAGTACATTTTCATGAGAATCATAAATATTATTATCTAAACTGTTAGGTAGCACTTATTAGTTATTCCATTTGACAACAAAATGGATGTTAACAATTTCAATAATCTGTAACCAATCTGTACTCTCTGTTCAAACTATGTTTGAAAAGGAATATTGAGTTGATATCCCTATTTCTTTATACATAACTAGCTTTCCCGCACATCTTAGTCTGCATAAATTTTCCCTGTTTTTGCAACATTTCTCATTGCTGCTCCGTTCCTATTGGTTGTAGAGTGATATTATATAGACTTCCTCGACAAATGGGCTATCCAACAGTAAAAAGTTCAAAAGAATTAGTCGTTCATGAGATTACCGCGTTCAAACAAACTCTTCAGCTTTATAATATTAGTATAGTTATTTATTTTACAATAAATTTTAAATTGTATGCATTTTTTGATTATTATATAAACAGTGTTAGTTCATTTTCATGAGAATCTTAAATATAATTATCTAAACTGTTAAGTAGTGCATAATAGTTATTACATCACAATTTCAATAACCTGTAACCAATCTGTACTCTCTGTCTATGTTTAAAGGAACATTGTAGCAAAGTATTAACTAGCTGAGCTCCTATAAACATAATATTCAGTTCTTGGTACCTACTTATAACCTAGTTTACATCTGTTTCTAGTGACAGGTATACCCATGGTTACACTTTACCAACTAAATTTTAAATTGATCAATGTTTATTTAGTTCCACTATATAGTTCACTAGTAAGTTTTGGGTAAGATGATGTTTCTATTACTTTGTTTTGTGCATTTTGAGTATATTCAACATTGGTTTTTGCCGCACTACTCCAGACCACCTATTAGACATTCCAAATGTGATTTTCCAACTTCAATCTAATAATGTGACATATAAGTGGAATGCATCAGTTTGTTTTACATAGAGCACCAGTTAATGATACTATTGTCGAACAAAAATAATCTGTGTGGACCTTCAACTTTCCACACTGCGTAGGTACACTTCACGCCGAGTCTGGTTGACCCAAACATTGCACAGACCACTTTAATTTTAGGACATCTCTGAGTTCTGTATGTTAAATCTTCTCTCTCAATTCCAAGCTGTGATAAATGTTTTGAAAAACAATATTATGCATGTATTATTAAATCTTTTGTCACACATTGCATTTCACTCGATTTTTGCGTTTATTTTGTTGCCACACCATATTTAGTTAGTTAATAATTTAAAGTCACTAAACACGCATTATTCGTCATTAATATTTGAAACTAAAATACGCAAAATTGTAAATGGTCTAACTTTCAAATTGTTAAGTTTTTGACATTTTAAGGTTATTACCATAGTTAAACTAGGGTGATTGAAAGACTAAGCTATGGACCAAAGATGATCATCGATTAAGCGATGAACCTCGTTTTGTAATAAAGATTTTCGAAGATCCATGGTTTAAACTAGGATTTTCGTCAAACCAGGTTTAGTCCAGCTTCTGGAATAAGGCGGAAGAAGTTCGAACTCATGGACGATTTTCTGGAACGAGTGGATTAAATAGATGTTCCTGGAACTGTATACCACCACCTCATTTTTTATCGAAACTTCGTTTTCATTGAATTAGAGTAGGCCTCTAGTTTCGTAGTTTATATAAGGCTTTGAGGGGTCCCATATTCAGTGGCGACTGGGCAGATCGATATATCTGCGAGGTTAAGCAACATTGCAACTGTGAAAGTTTCCGAAAAACACACCCTTCCGTACCTAGAAAACCACGTTAAGCCGTCGTTCCTGCGCCTAATCTCTCTACAGTCGTGTCGAATTTCCATCCGTTCGGACTATGAGAGTGAGAGAATAGAGAGTGCACTAGTCTCTGCATACACTCGCGTAGATAGAGATATCGGTTAGGAGACCATGTATGGGAAAATGGACTTACCCATACAATCCAAGAATCCACAGTACCAAACATCAGTCTCTTATCCCTGCTAGCTCTCCTAACAGCTTTGATATTGTCTTTCAGCCATCTCATCTTCAGAGCACTGAAGTATGGAGATATGGGCAAACCGCATATGTTTTTCAGGTAGTTTTTGTTTCGATCGGGAACTTTGGCCAATATGGCATCCACTGTGCTGTCTGTTCGTATGTCGTTCCATGCTGCAAAATGATTGAAATTATTAAGTTGGTATAAAAATAATGGTTAATAGTTTCTACTTTATATTTTTATAAAGGCATTTCTTGTCAATATTGTCAAATTGCTTGTCCGGCAATTGCTTGTCAAAACAAACTGGTGTTTTGACAAGCAATTGCCGGTTTTAAATGAGATGCCCCCCTCCCCCTCCCTATCATGCTAACGACTTCACATTTGAGTCAAATGTGGTCCTTCATGAAAAAAGTACCTGAATACCTGAATCACGGACGCAATTATTGTTTTTATTTTAAGTTGTTAATTATAAAAAGAAAACGCTGATACCCCTTTGCATTAAAACAATAGAAGATATTTACCTATGGCGGGATGTAACGGCTGTCCAGTAATTTTGTCCCACGCAATAGTAGTTTCCCTCTGATTCGTGATCCCCAAAGTCACAATATCCTCCTTTGTATAACCTACAAATAAAATTTAACATAAATTAACATCAACAGTAACCTAAAAAATAAACTCAACATAAATTAAAATCAACATTAACAGGTAATTGACCTTTACATTGGCATTCAAATATATTCAATGATACTCATACAATAAATTTATGTCAATCCACTACGTTGATATAAACGGACTCTTTAACATAAACATAAGTCTTTTGTATTTGCATAAGTGAAATTTGTACATAAATATAAAGTAAGTAGCCACTGTCTACAACTGTAAATATTTCTTTTTTTTTTTATATAAAATAACTAGCTGACCCGCGCAACTGCGTCTGCGTAAATTTTCCTTTTTTCTTCCTTTTTTTTTTACAGCATTTTTCATTGCTGCTCCGCTCCTATTGGTCGTAGCGTGATGTTATAACCTATAACCTTCCTCGATAAATGGACTATCCAACAATAAAATATTTTTTCAATACGGCCCAGTAGTTCCTGAGATTATCGCGTTCAAACAAACAAACAAACTCTTAGGGGTATGAAAAATAGATAGTAGCCGATTCTCAGGCTTACTGAATATGCATAAAAAATTTCATGAGAATCGGTCAAGCCGTTTCGGAGGAGTATGGGAACGAACATTGTGACACGAGAATTTTATATATTAGATATTGGGATTGTGGGTTCCACATAACTAGGATTCCTGTTAACCCCGCCGGCTAAGCATGTGTTAGGAGTGGGTTCACGTCGGTAGGTATGATCAGCTGCGGATACATATGGAGGGCGCCCCCTTGCGAGACCGAAAGGAGTTTTTCAACATTGCCGTACAAAGACATGGCTGAGGTCGACAATGAACAAGGATCGACTTAATGGTTCAGCACCGTTTAACACTCACTATGACATTGATTGTTCTGTTGACGATGTAATTAACCAATTTGCCAGGAAAAATAGGCGCATTGAACTTATCAGATATGGAAGAGAACTACAATTGTAACTTACGTACTTGTAGTCTTTAAGAGAACATAATCAGTGCCTGCAGTGGAAATGGTATACGACTTATTAATGTTGAAGAATGATGTCTGAAGGAGGCTACAGACCGTAATCCAGCACGCAAGCCCACTGCAAATTGGTGTTACCCGTCTTAGAATATTTCGCTCAAAGGCATGTCGGTTAAACGTACAAACCACGAAAACTAAGTTCTCCAAGAATCACACAAGTCCTATGGGGGAATCGTACGCATAGCTGAAAACGGACGTGATAAGGTCATAAGAAAACATTGATGACATATCGCCATTCGCGTTGCTTAGCAACCAGTCAATAACGTGACACTTGTCGTGAGCGCAGCTGATCGATATATAAGACGTTCTCACTTCAATGTGATGTGGAATCATTTTCATAACTGACAATCCAACCCTTATGTACGTGTTCCTAAATGTCTGAAGTCTTAGTTCATCAGCCGAATACTCAAAAGTCAGTTTTGAGATACCGTTAACATGCCATTGTGACTAGGTGAATAGTAGCAACAGAAATACTTATCGAAGAAATAATATTCAGGAGTAGAAATAGGTACATACCAAGCTCAATCAGCTGATCTATAGCGTTTTCAGCGCACAATCTGATATGATGGATAATTTCAAGTGGGTCTTGCTCCGACCAGCCTTCTTGGGGCTGCACTTCGGTTTTATCTAGCTGGTAGGATACCAGCTCATCTGAACTTTCTGCTTCATATATCTGTAACAAAATAATAAACTATTTTAATATAAGTTTAAAAGCAGAGGTTTTTTTACTCATTCACTCGCTAATTATAATGCTATTATTTCCTTTATTTTTGTTACTCTGGATTAATATTATAAAGTTTTGCTATATAGTACTACAGAAACAGATATTACTTTATTTCGATTTTAGTTAAAATATCGGTATTCTACCTAGATAAATCAACGGTTCCCTGTAAGGCCGATCAAAAAATTTACAGTTGGCCTTACTTGGACACATGGGCCTTAGCAGGAACATGTATGTTGTTAATCCATGTTTCTATGAACATCTATGTGCCGGTAAAAAAATTGTGATTATAGTTCGTAAAATATAGCTTGATACCTGTGACTTTAGAGACTACGTTTAAAAGACTGCTACAATAAATTTGTTGTTGGAAAAGTTTTAATTTTTTAAATATTAATAAGACATTTGTATAGAAATCTAGAACACTTTTTTCAAATAGAACTTGTTATCAAGGAGATACTAGTATAAACAAAGGTAATTTAAAATATTTATTATATTTTATTATTTATATTTTTTTGTTAGCTTACTTCGTAAACTCTTTTCGCAGCCTGGTAGGGATGTGTAATCGACTGGCCAGCGAATATCGATAAAATAAATGTATGACAATTTCATTAATATAAATTGTATAAATGATTATATCTAATCGTTTTTTCACAACGAATTCGTATTTTTTTAGTCTTGCAATACCTACTGCTTTCGCATGCAGCGATCAAGCGGGCGCCATCTTTTTTGAGTCAGTACGAGTGCCCACGCCTTGTATACGCTACCGCTACGTGATTAATATTGTTTTGTCGTTATTACTGTTGCTTTGTTAAGTTTTGTTGTTATTTCTAGTTATTTGTTTTTTTTTGCACCACAATGCCGAAAAGAACAAAAAAAACTGTTTTGAATAGCGAAAGTCGCGAGTTTGTGATTCGTTTGCGTGAGTATTTTGAGCGCGAGAATCAAAATAGCGGACCGCTACTACCGTTGGAGCAAGTGTGTAATAGAGTTGCTGACGCTCTTGGTATCGGACGAGCTACAGTGTCTCGAATTAGCAAAGAAAAGTATGGAGAATCGTCAAAGGAGATGGTGGCCGAAGATGAGGGAGGTAAAATATTATCGACTCCTAATAAAAAAAGGAAGAGAGTTTCGCCAGTCACCGAAATTGACGACTTTGATGCTGCCGCAATTCGAAATCATATATATGCGTATTACGCACGTGGTGAATTTCCCACGTTAAAAAAAGTATCCGTTTCGCTTAAAGACGCGGATTTATTTAAAGGAAGTCCACCATCGTTGTCCAAAATATTGAAAAAAATCGGCTTTGCTTATAAGAAAAGCGATAAAAGAAAAATTTTAATGGAGCGAACAGACATTGCTTTGACCCGAATTGACTTTTTGCGCAAAGTCAAAAATATAACAGATTGGAATAAAGTGGTTTTTCTTGATGAAACATGGCTCAACGCAAACCACACTGTTTCAAGATCGTGGACAGACGATAAAGCGGAGTCTACCACCAAGGTGCCCGAAGGCAAAGGACAAAGATTAATAATTACTCATGCGGGGACATCGTCTGGTTTTGTGCCCAATTGTTTACTGGCGTTTAAATCAGTAAAAACAACAGAGTACCATGAAGAAATGGATTTTACAAAATTTAAGGAGTGGTTTCTAACTCTTCTAAATAATTTGAGTGAACCACATTTTATTCTGATGGACAAAGCTCCGTATCATTCAGTACAAAAAGATAAGGCGCCTACGACAAGCAATCGTAAAATTGAAATTATTACTTGGCTGCAAAACAAAGGAGTAAAAGCCGACAACAGCATGCTCAAGAAAGAATTGCTAAGATTAGTAAGCATTCATAAGCCCCCCACTCCAAGATATATTATAGACGAAATTGCAAAGGAAATGGGCCACACCGTCATCCGTTTACCACCATATCATTGCCATTACAATGCAATAGAACTAATCTGGGCTCAAGTCAAAGGTTCGTATAATCTAAAAAAACATATATAAAAAGCTTACAAAGAATGTAGTAGGTTTTTTGTTTGATCGAATACCTTTTTTTTCTAGGTTACGCTGCCAGACATAATGTAGCACCGCCTTTCACAGCGAACAAAATGTTGACATTACTACATGAAGCTTGTGTACATGTAAATGCTGATGATTGGAAAAAGGTAGTTGAGAAGACAAAAAATGTGATTCAAAAAGATTGGGAGCGCGATATTCAATTTGACAACATATGCGATCAAGAATTAATTATTAATCTACAGGACTGCTCCAGTGATGAATCAGAATTCGACTTGGAAGTTGATCTCGGCTGTACACCATTTGACAATTAAACTTTTAAATACCTTCAAATTCATCTTTCATTTCCTTTTTTCTTTCTTTCAATATCGTTAAAATGTATTTTTTTTAATAAACTCATTCCATATAAATATCGATAAAATACGAAAGACGTCCCATACCTATTACATGTCATTCTGACAAACGTCACAGGTATCAAGCTATATTTTACGAACTATAGAGTACTTAGTCTGTAATATCTAATTTGAATAAAAAAAACCTTGTCTTGAACATTTTGGCCTTACAAGGAATGGACCAATAAGAAGGCCATTTTAGGTCAGTTAATTTTTTTATAATTTCATAATAGATGTTATTAGCAACTTATTTCATATCGATATAATACTCATTAGTATTATTTAAAAAAAAATCAACGAAAACATCCTTAGTTGCACGATTGTGTTCAAGTAATGTTCGTTGAGTATTTTGTAAGTGATAATATTATGCTAAGCAGGTTTCGTTTTAATAAAATACGATTTTATATAGTTTAAGTTTAGGCAGATATTTTGACTGTCACAACGTTAGTTTTAGGTTAAACGATTGATATATTATATTGGCCTTGTATGGAGCCTTGTTTCAAGCAAGGCCGTTTGGAAGAGTTTAATAAGCCTTAAGTTTAATAAATAGTGATAATGTACAATAAAATAAGTGTTTTATTCGTTTCATTTATCGAGTAAATAATAATAATATCTTGGGGTTATTATCCCAAGATATTATTATTATTTACACTCAACGCTATCTGACCCCAAACTAAGCAGAGCTTGTACTATGGAAACTAGACAACCGATAAACATACTTAAATATTTCTAAATGCATACATATTATAGATAAATACACCCATACAAAGAATAAACCATCGTGCTCATCACACATAGTTTTATCCTGAGTGTGGATCGTACCCACGACCTCTTGCGTAGCAGTCGGATTCATTCCCACCGCACCACAGAGGCAGAGAATAATAACTGTTTATTTGTTACAGCCTTCCATCGTCCCACCCACCTTACGATTTGTTTTACAAATACAATAATTGCATTTTTGAAAGAAAGAAATATTTTGAAGTTTGCCTGCCTCCGCTTCGCACGGGTTATCGTAGTTTTTTATACCTTGAGTTACATTATTGTAATTTTCGTAGGGATCTCTCTTTTTTGACAATAAAATATAGTCTATGTTACTCCCCGATAACGTAGCTTTCTAATGGTAAAATATTTTTTTAAATTGGTCTAGTAGTTTTTAAGTTTATTCGTTACATACAAAAATACAAATCTTTTCTCTTTATAATATTAGTGTAGATAAAGATATAGACATAGAACTGATTCGAACCATTGAATAGCCAATACAGGCTCGAAGTAGGGTTTTATGAGTTCATAATACATATTTTAATTTTTTAACGTTTTTTCTGCAGGCGGTGCTGCGGAGAAAATCTTATACATTTAAACATATTTTAAGTAAACCATTACAACGCATGCCATAGGTAGGGTAACCGTACGCGTACTATAAAATAGAGTATTGTACTCTATATCATGTAAGCGTACTCTATAATCTATAACATTTAATAGAGTACGGTAAAAATACTCTTTTTTACGCAATATTTACTATACTAGTCCTGGACTATGTAAACTTAGATTTAGAGTGTTTGAAGTTTTAAAAAAAATTGAAACATTGTTATGTGCTGTTAAAAGTACCAAAAAATATTTTTTTAAATTCAAAATATATTATACTCTTTTTTTATAAGTCCGCACTCTTTGAAATTAGATATACTCTATTTTTTCTAAAAAAAAAGTTGGCAACCCTATTCACAGGTCAAATAATCCCAACCTTGATTAGTACCTAAATGTTTGTCTCGCCTAACAGTAAAGGTAAGCAATCGCCATAAAATATGAACTAAAAATCCTAGTATTAACAACAGAATAAAATACTAGTTAAATACCCTACTTAATCAAAATATTATCTAAGCAATAAATATTGACGTAAACTTTGATCGAGGAAGAATCTAAAGCATTTTATTAAAGTAGATATAATTATAATTATCAGTATACGTATACGAGACGTGATTGGCGCATGTGCCACTCCTTAGCATTTATTATCTTTACGTATGAATTGAATGACAGGTATTTTGAATGGCCGATACATAAGTCTGTAGATACTACTGATTGTACTCGTGATAACTACTACCAAAGAATTTGTAGGAGAAGCATTTCGATAAATCAGCATCATTATCATTGTCGAAAGAAAGAAGAAAGATGAGAGGAGAGGAAAATGTGTCGTCTTTTTTTGTTTGAACGCTATGATCTCAGGAACTACTGGTCCGAATTGTTTTTTTTTACTGTTGGATAGCCCATTTATCGAGGAAGCCTATAGACTATATAACATTACGCTACGACCAATAGGAGCGGAGCAGCAATGAAAAACGTTGCAAAAACGGGGAAAATTAGCGCATACGAAGTTGCGCGGGTCAGCTAGTAAAATATAAAGTGAAACTCCGCTCGAATCTGTGGCAATACCACAGTGTACAAACGATAAGTTACAATTCTGAATCGCCCAGTAACATTCTCACAGCTGCTAACTCAATATTAACCACTAGCTGTCTCGCGTAACTTCTTCTGCGTATATTTCCCCCGTTTTTGCAACATTCCTCATTGCTGCTCCGCTCCTATTGGTCGCAGCGTAATGACAAATCCTCGATAAGTGGGTTATCTAACAGTGAAAGAATTTTTCAATTCGGACCAGTAGTTCCTGAGATTATCTCATTCAAACAAATAAACAAACCAACTCTTTAGGCACGATCACCTCGCCTGATAGGAGGATCCTTTGTTGAAAGAACATCACACCTTGTCCTTAATCAATCTTTTAGATAAATCTATTGGTGAGTGGATCTACTCAGTACTGGCAGGTACTCCCGGACAAAAAAAACACTGATGATAACTGTGGACCTACGTAAGTCAAGTTCTGAACAACAAAACTTACCACAAATCTGACAGTCTTAGTGCCATCATCTATGACACCAATCAGAGGCCGCTTGGCTCCCTCCTTAACTGGCATCTCGCCGCCTGTAAACAAGAAAAACATCCATTATATAACTTGCAATTTATAATCAATAGCATAATAATACAGTGTGAGTACTGCCTGGTATGTCTGGAGAAGCTATTTTCCCAGTTATTTTTTTCCTTTTAAAAAAGACGTCCCCAGTAGGGTACAAGCCCTGTATCGCGGGGGATTATACAAACATAGAAATCACGGACACAAAGTACACCCAGACCCTGAACAACAATTTGTCGATCACATAAAGTGGTGTCCCGTGTGGGAATCAAACCCACGATCTCTTGCGTAGCAATCGGGCACACTCCTACCGCGCCACAGAGGCAGTCATAACCGTTACCTACGCATGGAAAGCTCTTGTGGAAAGCAAAGCTACGGCCTCTGTGGTCACTACCCTCACTCATGAGGATACGAAGAAGAAGACTAATACTTTTACATGGCTACTTTGCTTTCTAGCAACTATAAACCGCGTCGGTCAGGTATATAATATAATAATAATAATATCTTGGGACAACTCACACAAAGCTATCTGATCCCAAACTAAGCAGAGCTTGTACTATGGAAACCAGACAACCGATAAACATACTTATATATTTCTAAATACATACATATTGGAGAGGCCTATGTCCAGCAGTGGACTGCGATAGGCTGATGATGATGATGATGATGACATACATATTATAGAAAAATAACACCCAGACACAGAATAAAACATCATGCACATCACACAAAGTTTTATCCTGGATGGGGATCGAACCCACGACGTCTTGCGTAGCAGTCGGATACACTCCCACCGCGCCAAAGAGGCAGTCAAAACATAATTAAAAAAATCCACACCACTTTGATGCCTGCAAAAAGTGCCAACAGTATGCAACTAAAAACTTGGGTCCCTGAGAAACTTGTTACATTTAAAAGCTACATTTCTAAAACCATTCTCTAGAAGCCAACTTAATAAAATAACACTAGACCACTAGTATGAATATTACCTAAGAAATGACGTATTTCTCTCTATCACGGAATGGTATTTTATCTTAATTGCTTTTCATTATCGTAAGTATCGGCGATATTGCTTGCAGTTAAGATCACGACCTTAGTATAACAAATGAATCGGAAAACGATAAGTTAGCGTATTTTTCCATATACGTCGGCTTTTTTTGATCTTTTAGGATTTTGATAAAACGTAACACTATGGTATATATCCGTCCGTGTCTGTCCATCCCTCACATAAGCGATTTCCTCATAAATTGAAGCGGCGGTAGCCTAATGGCTAAGGCTTTGGTCTCACAATCGTGAGGAGGCGCGTTCGAATCCTACCCATTATAATACCGACGTGAACCCACTCCTAACACAAGCCATTGAGCTTAGCTGGAGGGGTTAACAGGATAAAGGAGTAAGGGACCCACAATCCCACATTGCTAGTTATCATTTCTATTTAAAAAAATAAACGAAAAATAAGTTAGGAAGTTTAGGTAGAATCTGGTCTTATTGTCGAATATCTTTTCAATTTGATTCTATAGCAACCAAGTGCTATTGTAACATATTGTATTTGTACATTTGCAAAATTGAAAAAGCATTTTATAATCATCTTCTAAAAAGTTTTCCCTATATTCCCTTCGGTAAATCTTAGCTGACTTATACCTAATACTGAGCTCAGTTAATCAAGAACTTTAAACCAAAGAGTTTCTAATAATAACATAAACCAAACTGAATCATTACCCAGAAGATCCATACAGAACTACTTTTTACCAATTAATGATCCGATTACATAAATGAAACCAAAAAAAGTCTTAGTTGTCCTTACTTAAAATACTCTCGAGTTTAGTAGGTAGGTACGAGTAGCTTGAATTTTGACACATAAGCTCTGTATGAAGCGTAACTGAGCACTAAAAAGTATATTTGGTAATTCCACCCCTAATTAAGTCTTCCGACGATGTAAAGGGCCTTCGTACTGGTGAGTGGTAAAGCACGGCGAAGAGACCCCTTTATGTATGTATACCAGGGATGTTACGGAGCTTCGACTCCGACTCCGAAAGGTCGGAACTTCCGATTGATTTTACATCTCCGACTTCGACTTTGACTCCGATACTTTTAAATCGGAGGTACCTAATTTATATACCTACCTATAATAAAAGTATGAAGGCAAAATTGTTGCGGATTTTTTATAGTCGCGGATTCGAGACCCGCCCAAGCGAATTTTTCATTGACACATTTAATATGAATAACTGAATAATGACACAACATTATTCAGTTATTACTCATCTTAAGACTTATATCTCAACATATTTGTCTTCGCCCACCACCTCCGACTCCGAATCCGACTAACCAAATGTAAAACCTCCGACTCCGACTTCGGTTCCGATAAAACCACCTCCGTAACATACCTAATGCATACTATGTTCAAACTTAATAGCATTTTAACTAACGAATGATTCCTCTTTTTTTTCTTTCTATTTCCAATGTAGGTGGAATAAAATAAAACAAAACGTTCTCAATATAAAATACTGTTATTAAAATGTTACGAATAAGTGAGTCAATTTACACGAAACCCTAAATTTTTATATTTAAACTAGGTACCTGTAAACACGGAACAATCAAGTGCGTACAGGTAAATTAGCTTGAAGAAATTTTTGCGTTTGTAGTAGTGTATGGTCAGCAAATAAAAAAAACAACATTTTATTTTTAGTTTTTATTGTTTTAAAGGTAATATACGTTTGTGGCTGGAGCACACCAAATGCGTGCACGTCTACGCATACGCACTACGTACTAATACGGTCGTGAAAATGTGTATCCACCGCATTGTAATCTATGGAACTGTATGAGGCAGACAAGCCAGTTCCAAACATTACAAGCATTGAATGCCGGTTTTCACTTCAGTGAAGACGTGTATGAATTAGGTGTTCTCCGGCCATAAATGTTTTATTCTAATAATTCATCAACCCCAGGCATATCACAATCATCCCCATCCTCGCTTTCATCAGATGAATTATTTAAATTAATTATGATTCGTTCTGATATTGTGTCTAAAGCTGCGTCTCTACCCTGATATTTGCTTTCCTCCTCAATAGCATGCAAACAAACTTTTCTCCATTCCTCTACAGTTATGGCGTTCATTTTTTCTTCAGCTAATGACATTATAACCTTCATATTCATTGCGACATTCTTTTTTGCGACATATGTTTTCACTATCCCCCATATATTTTCTATAGGATTAAACTCCGGATGGTATGGTGGTAAACGCAGCACAGTATGACCGTGCTGTCGTAATATTTCGTCTATCTTGTACTCTATAAATCTCGCCTTGTTTTGCAGAATCAGTTCATATAATTGAGGCTTAAGCAACGTGGATGAATGCTCAATGTTTCGAAATGTCAGCCAGTCTATCATTTGCTGTTTTCTAGAATTACTATTCGGTGCAGGATTTTGTATTGAGTTATGATATGGTGCGTTGTCAACAACAACAACACTATTTGGTTGTAAGTTGGGTATTAATTGAGTTTGAATCCACCTTGAATAGTTGTCATAGTTCATATTGTTGTGGTAATCTCCACTTTTTTGGTCGGCTTTAAACATAAGCAATGCATTTGGTATAAAGCCATCGATACCACCGGCATGAACAATGATTAAGCGGTTGCCTTTCGATATATGTTGCTTCAAACCTGAAGTGCTTCCATCTGACCAAGATTTCGAGAGGGTATGTGATGTATGTATATATGTTTCGTCGGTGTAAACAATTGGTCGGCGTTGTTCACGATATTCAGCAATTTTCATCAAATAATTAATTCGCAAGTATCTAATTTCGTGTTTTTCCATAAGAAGTTTCCGGTTATCTTCTGTTTGCTTCCAATTAAAACCTAATGACATGACGTGTTTTCGTAACGTGCTGACACAACCTTTATAATCGATATCTTCTTTCAATTTTGAGTGCAAAGTTTTTAAAGTGGGAACTTCTTTATTTGTGATGTGGAAGTCATGAATTGTTCTTCTGATAACTTGCTGATCAAAGTTATCGATTACTATTGTAGGTTTACGATTCGGTTTCTTTTTAGGAGATTTAAATGTTACTTCCTGATCTGAAGGACGACATTTGCTTTCTGATACTACCTTTCTGACGGATGCTATTGAAATTCCTGTTGATTTAGCAACTAATTGAGTGGGGGTCATAATACTGCTCGGGTTGTTATTACACTCATTTTCGAAATATTTGTACAAACAGTACAAAACTTCCTTAGTTTGAGAAGTCAAAGGCTTGCCTCGACCATGTTTTAACACTGGAGCCATTTTGAATTATCAATATAAAGTTACAACACTTACACACTTGAAATTAAACACTTCAACAAATATTTTAACAATAATAACAAACAATAACAACAATCAACAAATACAAAATTTCACAATGAAACTACTACGTATCTAATAATTATAATTTTTTAATGAAATGCGTGCTTGTTCTAACGGTATCAAGCGACTGACGTCAGACTGCACGTGGCACCTGCGGACAGAGTAAACTGGTTTATTCTGGTTTTGTGCGTGTTTCCACTTTCCACTATCAAGTGACGATTTATTTATTTGTTTTGTTTCGTAATTATTATGGTCAAAACTTTTTACCTATAGCTAAACTACTATCATCTAAAGAACGACACGATATTTTATTGTTTCACGGTAGTCGCCTTGTCGTTTGCTCAAGGACGTGAAATTGAATGACATATTTTTTTTAATAAAGTCAAAACCTTTTTCTTTAAAATAAAAACTTGTTTTTATTGAAAACAAAAATCAGAGTGTTGCTAGGGATAAGTATTAAATTAAATAGTAATGTTAGGATATTGAAACATTTTTGTAAGGGCCAGAACGATATAGTGGAAACGCGCTCTAATATCTAAGTAACATACACACCACTACATATGCAAAAATTTCTCGAGACTAATTTCACTGTACAGTTTTTCTCATGATTATAGAATTTTCCATAAACAAAATCGTAATCACCATAATTGCTCGTGTTGTGATAACAGTAAATTATCTTAACGTTATACAGTTCATTAGATTAGATCAAACCAATTAAAATTAATCTTAAGTTATTTACTATTAAAGTAATAAACAACATTTAGTTGCTATAATTATTTTATACTATGTGCACGTACGTAATTTTATAAAGTCAAAGTACCTTAGCGCGGGTTCACCGACACCTGTCGGTCGGCCCGACAGTTCTGACCAGTTGTCGGATTCTGTTGTTACACTATAATAATGATCAATAATGTCAGTTTAATGTCCGACCAGTTCGAGAATGCGGCCGAACGTCTGTCGGATGCAGGGAGTTTACCGCCCTTCCCACCTCCTGAGTAAAAAGTATCCTGGATTTCACGTGTATGTGACAAAAGAATCCTGGATACGACACTGGTTGTAGACGTCGTCGTTCGTTATTGACCTGCTCCATTTCCTGGTTTTTCTAAGTTCGGTGCAATATATACCTTCATTTTAGTTTGTCAGTCGTCAAATCTTCGTCGCCATTCAATCCCATTTCATATCAACATTTCGTCTTTTTAACGAGAACAATGCTATTAAAATATTTAATCTTTACTAATATTATAACGCTGAAGTTTGTTTGTTTGTACGTGATAATCTCAGGAACTACTAGTCCGAATAAAAAAAAAAAATACTGTTGGATATAACATCACGCTACGACCAACAGGAGCGAAGCAGCAATGAAAAATGTTGCAAAAAAAAGGGCAAAATTTACGAACACGAAGTTAAGCGGGTCAGCTAGTATCCAATATACGTACATCTTCACACGTCTCAGTAAAACTGTAGATACGACAACCCGTCTAACATTGTTTGAAGAGTTATCTACCTCATAAATATCCAATTAAGCGGCGGTAGTCTAATGTCTAAGGGATCGGTCCCGCAATCGTGAGGTCGCGGGCTTGAATCCTACCCATTAGATAGACCTACTACCGACGTGAACACACTCTTAACAAAAGCCATTGACCTTAGCTAGAGGGGTTAACAGGATTGCTAGTAATGTGGGACCATAAACCACATTGCTAGTTCGAGAGATCTTTTTAAGAAACAGTCTTTTGTTTGCGTCTATCTATAATTCGTAAGGTATTTGTGAAAAATCTAACAAACTGATAAAACATATAGAGGTAGTTCCCCTGTTGGCATCTTTCTTAGAACTTGTTGATTGAACAGTACAATAAATGATTAAAAATGTGATAAGATTAATGCATAAATGTCGTAAATATACATATAATCAACATCGAATTAATAAAAATAGGTAATTCATAACTCGACAAAAAATGCACTTGGATGGGTCGTACTCTATTTAAGGGAGGGAACCATCCAATGTCTTAGAGCTCGATCCGTTTGGAGACTCGTATGTGTTTCTGTAAAGTTTGACCAGCGCTGATGCTGTGCATCTGTGCACAGACAATGATCACATCACTTCTTGTCTTTTTGAGACAGAGGAGTTGGCACCACACTGGTGTAAGTTTGAGTGGTGCAAATAGTCAAAATGTTTCGACGAGGAAACAGCAGCTACTTGCTGGCTTAACTTACTTAAAAAAAAAAAAAAATTGTATTTCTATCGCTGCTAACGCCCTGGGGGGTCTGGACAAAGTCACATTCGAAAAGCGATGTCCTTAATGGAAAAGAATTTTACTATGGAATTTGACGTTTGCGGTGGAGACCATAGACATATTTTTATTTTTTTGCGAACGATTAGTACGGCGTTATCGAATTCGCCACGGAACCAATGTACCATAACTAACCCCCCTGACATCTTACAATAGCGTTTGAGTCTTTGATCGTTACTACAGCTACTAAAATTTCACAAAGCAAAATCGCGAACAAAAATGAGTTATTAATATCAACTCGGAAGTATTAATTGGAAATGTTGGCTTATGTCTAAATGGGAGTAGGCCATAAGAACATAAGAATGAGGAGTCAAACCGAGACGATGCGGCGGCAGTTGGTTTAGGGGTCACGGAAACCTTGCCAAGAATTATTCACATTCATTTACCACAATCTAAATAACGCTGAAGAGTTTGTTTGTTTGTTTGAACGCGGTAATCTCAGGAACTACTGATCCGAATTGAAAAATTCTTCCACTATTGAATAGCCCATTTATCGAGGAAGGCTATAGGCTATATAACATCACGCTACGGCCAATAGGAGCGGAGCAGTAATGAGAAATGTTGCAAAAACGGGGAAAATTTACGCAGACGTAGTTGCGCGGGACAGCTAGTGATTTAATATGAGAATGACAAGCTTGTGACGTAGATACACGTCGTAGGAAGGAACGTGGAACATTTTCAGGTGTGTAGTACTTACGTAGATGTGTTATGTGATTACGTCCCGAGCAAAAAAAAGTGAGAAAGTTTATAACAGTCGTTTTCTTGTAGACGCTAGAAGCCAATAGCAATAAAAGAGTACTGCATCAATAATTTGATAGACCTAGAGTTTTCTGTCTTTAGATTAATTTATCGATTTTGATTAAATCTTTGTTTTTAAACTTTCGCGATCTTTATACATATTAGATACATTTCGGGACTTAATCGCGTGAATTATTTAAAGGTACGAACCTTTTATTTACCCGACGTTTCGATCGAATTGCACCGATCGTGTTCACGGGTCGACTGATGGCAGCTTAGCGATGTCTCCGTGAGGCGCGGGGTTTTTCAACTACCCTCGCCTGGTCTTGATAATTTTGATAATTTGTACTGTCGGTACTTCTACACACTACACTTACAACGTCTTTACACTGAGGCGCGGTGTCTTTACGGTTAATAAAAGCTAGATATATCAAAATCGAATGATGATGTTCAAATATAACCCACTCTTGCCACTACATAGTAGGGTAGGTACTAAAACAATCGCATATTGGAATAAAGAAACCTTACACGGCATGATTGGATTTGTTACTTTCTGGGAAAGGTTCTGAACGAAAGGGTTCACTGACAGATTGTGTTAAGACACTTACTTATTCTTTTTGATAAGAGATTCTAAAAAGAATCAGTTTCACCACAACACTCAATATGCCTTATACTGTGTGTTGTGGTGAAACTGTTTCTTTGTCTCGACGAATTATGGAATATGGCGTACCTAAGTAACAAAAAAAGAATTGAAGACTAGTCAGGACATCGCCTTATCTGCCTAAAAGGCTTATTTTTAAACCTTTTTCGGGCAATCTTTTTCAACTTTAATTCTAGGTGTTTTTCTACGAGTTTTCATAATTCATTAAGTAGGTACTATTTTTCAATAAATAAATAAAATTATTGAAATCGGTTGTAATAATCGCGTGATTGCGAACAATTAGAAAATTAAAAAACACGCGTGCCCATGTAATTAAAATTAACCCGCTATGTAATTTGAAATCGATTCTGTGCAGACCAGAGGCCGATTCATGTATTTAAAAGCAGTACAGTTGCAGTTAAGTCTCGATTAAATCGGCCATTTTCGTATTCTTGTAACTTTGGGATAAACCTCAAAAACGCTTGCGCACCGTACTAGAATGTCGTTATTGCGCTCTCGAGACGCATACTTGACGCAAGCGTATTTGAGATCGATCCCAAAGTTACAAGAATACAAAAATGCAATAATTGCATTTTTGAAAGATAGAAAAATTTGAAGTCCAGACCCAGGAATCGAACCCGAGACTTCCGTAGCCAAACCGGTGCCAGAAGCGAACCACCTATCTGGACTATGTTACTAGACCTCAAATTTCTCTATCCCTTGATGACCGTTTTTTATCAAAACTTAACTGCAACTGAACTGCAACTACAGTTTTAAATACGTGAATTGACCCCCAGAAGAAAAAAAAATCGTGTGTGACTTTAATCACGCCTGACTACGTATTAAGGTGGGTTCTATGTTACTGACCATCGTACGCTGTGTAATGTAACATATTACACAGCGAGCATATGCGCAATCAGTACCTATGTGCAAACGAACACGAACAAGCACGCAACGAGGCGCTCGTTGCTCAATGCGAATGTTACATTACAATACACAGGGTCTGAGAGCTGGGTCTTTAAAACACCACTCTTTCCGGCTTCCCTTTGAATGGTAGTTACCTGTAGACAAATACCTATACGTACCTGGGGTGAACCCTAAATCCCTTCACACCTAGGTATGCCTATGGTTCAGCTTCCCTTGCTTTGTCTGTCAGTCCTCGCTGCTGATACCTACTTATATCCATTAGATGTCTATGGATCTTACAATTGTATACATACAATTGTTTGTACTTGTATAATTGCGTATCCCAGATTATTTTTTTCCCGTCTTCTTCAGTGCACGTGGCTGCATCAACCTTGGCTGTTCGTTAAGGACAATCTTTCAATTAATATATTGAAGATACTCTATGACTAGCCCTGGGTTTTACCAGCATCCTACGCCTATTTACGGCTATCATGTTACATATTAAGACTCTATAGTTAATAATTAGGGTTCCGTAGCCTACCTATATGGAAAAACCGAACCCTTATTGTTACGCCATATCCGTCCGCAGCTTAGCTCAGAGACTTTTAGTAGATACTTGAAGGCTGTAATTTTGCATGGATACACACATTACTTACGCCGACACAGAGAAAAACATTTTTTAGGGTGCCTCCCCTATATGTAAAGTCCCCACTTTACATATGTGATTTTTTTTCTCACACATCCCATCGTGTGGGGTATCGTTAGACAGGTTAGATAGGTTTTAAAAGGCATTTAGGGGGTTGTGAAAACTATTTTAAGATTTAATTTAGGGACCCGCTTGTGAAATTAATATTAAGTGCGCTAAATAGTTGGTGTTGGGAAGTGAAATTAAAAGGAAAACTATCACGGCTTTACAAGTTTACGAGTAACAGCTGATCAAATGAGAAGTAACAAAATTTTAGAACAAATTCCATTGAAAATTATTACGTTGTAAGCATGAAACAAACACAACAGAAAACTTACTTCTTAAGCCGCATTATTCGGATGGGGTGACTCCGGAACCCTACATTGTGCGTGGCCCGACATGCACTTGCCCGGGTTTTTTACCCATGCTAGCAACATCCACTTATGCAGCAACTGCGTTTGCTTAGAAATTTTGCAATTTTTGGGATAGAAAGCCTAATCCAGACTATAATAAAATGCATATATCTGTTTATATATCCACCATTTAATATGGTATTACGTGCATTGTTATTGGGTAATAACTGATGGACATAAAGTGGTGCCTATAACGCTAAATCTGTCACGATAACGTTATATTGTCACACGTTGTATTTCGCGTGCATGTGAAGTAAATCACCTGACTCATCTCATCCGATGCATTATTCGTATGATAACAGGTGACGTGTGTAATGGTCTGCGTTGGATTTATATGCAGATAAGTGATCTTATATTGGTTTTATTACAGTAACGGTTCTGCGGAAGGGGGGGGGGGGGTGAATGCGAAGGTAGAACCATGCCTCCCAGACTAACATTCTGCATCCGTTACTGCTTCATAGTAGCTTAGAGAAAGTATCTAAGTATGTATTTAATTCCGGTCCGACCCGTTAATGTATAGTTAGGTATCATATTCCTATTAGATTTATGTATTTGTTTTAAATTTAATGACGAAAAAAAAATATCCTATTTTTTTATCATGAAGTCATATGGGAAAACATGTGGAGGCGAAAAATATTGTTTTGATAGTAAAGAGGGTAATTACACATTTCCACAAAATTGGGTACTAAATTCCTGGATTTTGAAATTCAATAAAAAAAATTGTTGTCTGTAAAGTAGGTTGATAACGTAAGCAACCAGTCAATAATGTGACAGTTTTTAAGAAAACATTGATGACGTATCGCCATTCGCGTTGCTAAGCAACCAGTCAACAGTCAATAACCTGACTTTTTTTCGTGCGTGCACCCGATCATCTATACTAATATTATTAAGCATAAGAGTTTGTTTGTTTGTACGCGATAATCTCAGGAACTTACTGGTCCGAATTAAAAAATATTTTTCTGTTGGGTAGCCCATTTATCGACGAAGGCTATATAACATCACGCTACGGCCAATAGGAGCGGAGCAGTAATGAAAAATGTTGCAATAACGGGGAAAATAAACGCATACGAAGTTGCGCGGGGCAGCTAGTCGATTTATAAAACTTTACACATCAAAAATTGTTTTAACCGATACAATTTTTTTTTAGCATTGTTAATAGCCGCTTACACCGCTATCACGTCCCTTATTAATTTACACGTTTGTAAGTATAACAAACCTCTGTTGGTCAAAGAGGAGAGATAGACTCCGGTTACGTCTAAACATTCGTTTTGTCACGGAACGTCTGCCATGACATCGTCAAAATAATATTCTAGTTAAAACCAGTTTTAGAATATATGGAAACAATAGACACAATACAAAGTGACTTATTTAAATATCAACCATCTTTGACTTGACCGACTTAACATTGCATAATTCCAGACTATAATCTATCTCTGTGAAAAAATTTATCCAGCTCCGTTTAGCAGTTTTAGCGTAGAGTAAAAAACAATTATCCAAAGTTTCGCATTTACAGTACTTAGTAGTAAAAGTCACAAATTTTAGATCTTTTGGTATTGGACGTTCTGGAATTTGAATATTGTGGGAATTTGACATTTCGGCAATTGGACATTTTAGGAATTTGACGTTTTGGGAATTGGATATTTTAGGATTTGGACGTTTTAGGAATTGGACATTTGAGGATTAATGAAGATAATATTTCAGTGCTATGAACATCTTGACTTGAATGTCATAAATAATATGTAATTGGCGTTGATTCACAAATTCAAAATTCTTTATTCCAGTTTGTAGTAAGTTTCTTCCTAAGAAGCCAATTACTACAAAAAATATTTCACGTTGTCACCACTGTAAGTTATAAGCCTAATCTAAAGCCATCATTTTTTAACTTGCCTAACAAACAAAAACCCAAATCATCATAACAAGCTGATAAAAGTGTCTATATTGACATCATCAAAACAAAAATATTGGCAAAAAAAACCTATACAACAAAAAGTGAAATAAAAACTTGAAGAATCAAATTCTAACTTCTTATAACTGCTTATAAAATTGTATGTTTGGCGGCCTCAATTAGAACCTCTATAGCTAAGTGGTACCTACATCATGTTTATTGTAAGTACTTAGAGGTATATATCAAATGTTTATCTTATGGTGCTATCATTTTCATCTGGGTATACTAATATTATAAAGCTGAAGAATTTGTTTGTTTGTTTGAACGCAGTAATCTCAGGAATTACTAATCCGAATTTAAAAAATCTTTCACTGTTGGATAGCCCATTTATCGAGGAAGGCTATAGGCTATATAACATCATGCTACGACCAATAGGAGCGGAGCAGCAATGAGAAATGTTGCAAAACGAAGAAAAAGTTGCGCGGGTTAACAGCTAGTTATAGATATAATCATATCATGGTTATCATTTTCTTATACGCTGATGTCACTCACGACAAAACCGCTACTAAAAATAAGCTTCTTGTAGCTTTGTATGGAGGAGTCTTCGGCACGCTTTACACTCGTCTTGACGAAACCTTTGAGTGATTAGCTGCCAACTCTAAGGTTTTTGGTCAGCCATGACTAAAGAGGTTGAGGCCCCTTTTTGCGAGTCTCTCGCATACAAGAGGCACACAAAAAGTTACAGTGGTGGCGCGGGAAGCGCGACTCGTACATTCGCGGCGCATTCGCCAGGATTTGTACACACCATTTAATTATTTAAACAAAACTTATGAACTAATGTATTTTAAATGCTCTACTCTCATATAGTCGAATATATACCTACCCTCAATAATAATAATTATATCTTGGGACAACTCACACAACGTCGTCTGATCCCAAACCAAGCAGAGCTTGTACTATGGCAACCAGACAACTGATAAACATACTTATATATTTCTAAATACATACATATTATAGATAAATAACACCCAGACACAAAATAAACCATCGTGCTCATCACACAAAGTTTTATCCTGGGGGATCGGATCTTGCGTAGCAGTCGGATACACTCCCACCGCGCCACGGAGGCAGTCAATAATATGAAAGCAATTGATTTTTAATTAAGTACCTACGTTAAGTGGGGTTTCCAATACAACATTCAAAACGATAATACGAAAATTATGAAAATATATATATATGTATATATATTGCGGGTCTTAATCGCGTGAATAATTTAAGGTAAAATACCGTTGTTTATTGCCTGACGTTTCGACCGTATTGCAACGGCCGTGGTCACGGGTAGACTGGTTCAGCTCAGCGTCGCCTCCGTGAAGCGCGGTTTTCGGAAACTACCCTCGCTCGATTTTTATCACTCACTATTACGGAACTGTCGGTACTTCGACACACATTACACGCCAGTGTGCAGATGTCTTTAGTGTTGTAGAATCAAGCTAGGGGAGTTTCCGAAACCCTTCGCTTCACGGAGGCGACGCTGAGCTGAACCAGTCTACCTGTGACCACGGCCGTTGCAATACGGTCGAAACGCCGGGCAATAAACAAGGTAATTTACCTTAAATTATTCACGCGATTAAGACGCGTAATATATATATATTTTCATAATGTGTACAAATCGCGAAAGTTTTACCTACATTAATACGAAAATTATCTTCAAAACGGATATAAATTAGCTTTCGCATTCAAATTTGGATTTTGAAGCTACAGACAGATACACACTTTGGTTCTAAACTTGCATATTTCAGTTAAAAAGTCACTTGCATCTTCGAAAACATTGTTATGAACTTTTCTCCTACACTCCTATTTTATTACACTCGCTCAGATACGTTGTCATCTCTGTCTAACATATACGAGTGTGTATATACTTATATAGATAACGAAATCAATTAACCTCATTATTTGAAGAAACCCTTTGCCTATAATATCACTTTAGCAAAATATTGAGAAGGCGAGAAACATAAATTCAATAAGTGCATGTAAGATGAGAACGTGATAGACCAGACATAAAATACAGTTACAGGCTTCAGTATTTTACTTATATATTTATCCATAACACATGATGTATACAGTTCACATTAGTTACTTATCTATACTAATATTATAAAGAGGAAAGATTTGATTGTTTGTTTGTATTGAATAGGCTCCCAAACTATAACTGTAACTCCCAAACAATAGCTGGATGGATTTGAAAAATTCTTTTATCGTTGTGAAGCTACACTAACCCCGGGTGACATAGGCTATTTTTTATCCCTGTATTCCCACGGTAACAGGAACTACGCGGGTGAAACCGCGAGCCGGCCGCTAGTAGTCACTATTTGTAGAAGTATTCAAATTAGCACTCTAGTGTCAATTTTGCAGGAAAGTCAATTGATTAACGACTAGGTTTGAATTGGTTTGACTGCAAGGGACTTAGATATTCTGCCAGTTACATAAATTGGTTACAAAGCAAGTTTTGTATTCACTGTCACTATCTTGGCATTTATGTGTACTTTTATTAAACGACGTTTCACTTGTTGCTCTTGTTCACTTTTATAATATCTTAGACCAATGAAAAACAATTATTATTATAAAATAAATTCCCGAAGCAGGTAAAAGGCAGAGGTCCCCTGTGACTGAAAAAGTTTTCTAATAGGAATGATAGAAGTGTTATGACTATATCTCGATAAGACTAGATAGCAATTATGTCTAGATCGCTTTTTCGCAAAATCTCAAAAAATTAGAGATCCCTACGACAATTACAATAATATATGTTCGTAAACTTTCGCGATTTGTACACATTATAGAATTTTATAAGCTACGGGTCTTAATCGCGTAAATATTTTATTTTAAAACAAACGACGTTTCGACCGTATTGCAACGGCCGTGGTCACGGGTAGACTAACGTCGGGCATAAACAAAGGTATTTAACCTTAAAATAAAATATTTACGCGATTAAAACCCATGCTTATAAATTACAATAATGTAACTCAAGGTATAAAAAACTACGATATGATACTCGTGCGCAGTAGGATGTTTAAATAGAAAGGCTTTAACAAGACTTCAATGCCATGAGTTTTTATTGTGACACAAGGATAATAACATTGTGACTCTATGACGGTGCAAATTTAATATCAACACGGCCATTCAAAGATCATTTAGGTACCTTCATTAAAACCAAAGTTTTCCTTGTGGAAAACGAATGAAGATTTCTTAATGACTTAATTGTTTATGTGGGTATTTATACTACCTATACCTGCCTACATTATAAAGATTCTATGTATGATTCAGACGTTGGTACAAAATAAGTTAAGTCATACTAACTGCGACTGAGATAGTCGAGCGACGTATAAAGTGAACTACTTACAATAACAACAATAATTGGAAACATAATAACAATTTCTTATATTCATAACTAGCTTTTCCCAGCGGCTTTGCACGCGTTATTTCTGTTCTTTATAGTCTATGTGCTATTCTGTACATTACTGTAAAGTTTCATTAAAATCCGTTAAGTGGTGTTTGCATAAAAGAACAACCTAAGGCAATGGTCTCGCAATGGTGAGGTCGCGGGTTCGAATCCTACCCATTATACTACCGAGGTGTACCCACTCTTAACACAAGCCTTTGAGCTTAGCTGGAGGGGTTAACAAGATTGCTAGTAATATGGGACTCAATCCCACATTGCGAATTACCTTTAAAAAAAAAATATCGAAAACGGTTACCCATCTATGGACCGACAGTGGTAACGTTGCTTAACCATGCAGATATCTCGATCTGCTCAGTCGTCACTGACGTCAGGGACCCCTCTCAGATAGAGTAGATAATCTATACTAATATTATAAAGCGGACGAGTTTGTTTGTTTAAACGCGCTAATCTCAGGAACTACAGGTCCGATTTAAAAAAATCTTTTTTTGTTGGATAGCCCATTTATCGAGGAAGGCTATATTATTGCGCTACGACTAATAGGAGCGGAGCAGCGACGAGAAATGTTGCAAAAACGGGGAAAATTTACGCATACGAAGTTGCGCGGGTCAGCTGGTATAATAATATGATGTTATACACATTTTAAAGGACCAACTCTACACCTAAGTTTCGTACTTATTTCTAACAACTAAGTATGACTAATATTAAGATAATATCTCCAGACTGTAAACCCAGAAGCAACGACATCAAGTGCTTTAGATAATATTGCCCGATAATGGCAATATTATAGGGTCATTTGGTACGGTTTTATCGACATTATCTATAGTAAATATGTACAGTATGTTATTTTTCGATGACAAATCACATCAATTTCTGCAAAAAGTGTGAATTTTATCGGTCATTTTTTTTTAATTATTTTGCAGTCTATGTTCTTAATGTACTGGCGTTGTTCGTCAGTATAATGTTGTTTAGTCGTTGAAGTTTTTCCATCAACAAGTTATAATAACAATTAAAATCATAAACAATAGATTGTATTTTTTGATAGTGGATAATCTGGAGTTGTATTTGTTATTGCAAACTTTATGTACGTTTTTCGTATGTATTTATGAGATGGCATATCACGTATTAATTTAAGCCTTTTTTCTTTAAAAAGACGACTCCCGCAGTAGGGTACAAGCCCTGTGTCGCGGGGGACTTTACAAACACAGACCCGGAACAACAATTTGTGGATCACACAAAGTGATGTCCCGTGTGGGAATCAAATCCACGACATATTGCGTAGCAGTCGCACATACTCCCACCGCGCCACAGAGGCAGTCAAGTCAGGCTTTAGTTGCGTATGTCACAATTTTAGAAAACAGTCACTTATTTACAGTGCCAGATTATAAGTAAACTAGTAGGTATCGGTCTTTAAAAATAATTACATAAGTAGGTACATATTTCATACAACGAGATAGATCATTTCACATTAGAATATGTATGAAACGGGAAAGAGATGGGTGGAGTAGATATTTATACTTTTAAACTATAGCTCCATTTCTAAACTATATATTTTATGTATTAGTAGTACTGTAATGGGTGGAAGGCGCTGACAACTCAATATTGGAGAGTACTACCATGTTGCCGGCCACAGCATTGTCGCCACAAATTGCCATAAAAATGGCCCGTTTAGACACCCCTTTAGTACAAGATTTGAGCTAGACGTTGATGAGTGAATGAATGAGTCGGAACTTTCACTATTAAGAACTATTGGTCCAAATCGGATCGTGTGTTAGAGGTTTAAATACAGGAAATTATACAATGTTAAAGTTATATAAGTGTTGGGAATTCCCCAAAACAATTTTTGAAACTTTTTTCCTGATAGTTCCACATACATTGTAACAGCGTTTGACCAAACTGGTGTTTACGATAAACATCTAGATAATACCGGTTTTAGCTTAGGTAATGCTGGTTAGAATGTGCATAATCTAGAATTATCATATCTATTGAGATTCATTATAATAACTTTGCACGCGACTGTTGAACGACGAGGGCTAAGATTTTCCGGTAATTCCCATTTGATCTATGGAACATGACGTCACAGGATAAAACAACATTTTATTCCCTTTTTTATTCCACAGAAGTACATACTAACTCATTGAGACTTGAGAGTCCACCGCCATACCGTAGACTAGATTAAAGAGTTAGTACCTGCACAGTATAATTATTCAGCTACCACTTGGGTCTTATTATCTATATAATATTATAATGCTGAAGAGTTGGTTTGTTTGTTGGATTTAACGTGGTAATCTCAGGAACTACTGATCCGAATTGAAAAATTCTTTCACTTTTGGATAGCCCATTTATCGAGGAAGGCTATGTAACATCACGTTACGACCAATAGGAGCGGAGTAGCTATGAGAAATGTTGCAAAAACGAGGAAAATTTACGCAGACGAAGTTGCGCGTAGCTAGATATTAATAATAAAACTGTGGTACCTGTAAGAGTAATCTACACTAATATTATAAAGCTGAAGAGTTTGTTTGTTTGAACGCGGCAATCTCAGGAACTACGGGCCCGAATTGAAAAAAGAAAATTCTGTTGGGTAGCCCATTTATCGAGGAAGGCTGTAGGCTATATAACATCACGCTACGACCAAAAGGAGCGCAGCAGCAAAGAAAAAAATTGCAAAAACGGAAAAAATTTACGCAGATGAAGTTGCGCGGGACAGCTAGTTAGTAATAATAAGACTGAGGTGTCCTGTAAGAGTAATATGGAATAAGCGGGAAAACCGCAGGGATTCGACTGACTAAATCGCCATCCATTATTTACTGTGCTATTACTGCCAACATACATAGCAGGTATGACTTTATTTTATGTTACAAATACAATATTTGCATTTTTGAAAGATAGAAAAATTCGAAATCCAGACTCAGGAATCGAACCCGAGGCTTCCGTAGCCAAACCGGGGCCAGAAGCGAACCACTTATCTGGACTATGTTACTAGATATCAAATCTTTCCATCTCTTAATGCTTGCAAGTTAGGCCCCCGCAGCGCCATCTAGTCGGTAGTTAAAGAACTATCACAGTTTCATTTTATGTTTTTACAAGCTGTCCCGCGCAACTTCGTCTGCGTAAATTTTCCCCTTTTTTTTATAATCCTGTAATGTTACTTCTAATACCTCTAAAAATATGTGTACAAAGTTTCATGATGATCGGTTGAGTAGTTTTCGCGTGAAAGCGTAACAAACAAACTTACATTCACATTTATATATTAGTAGGGATAGCTCGTCTCGTCTAAGTTTGAAAACATACAACCAGAATTTGGAACACAATAGGTAGGTATATAATATGGCTAAATATATTTCATCATCATCATCATCAGCAGCCTATCGCAGTCGACTGCTGGACATAGGCCTCTCCAATTGCACGCCACTTTGTTCTATCTTATAAATATATTTAGGTATGCTTATATAAGTGTGTATATATCAGAGTTAAGACGTTGCTATCATAAACATGACATGGTGGGCATAGGAATTATACCAAGATAACTGTTGACAATGTTGTAAAGATTAATAGAATTATCACATTAATCTTTTATAAAATGATATGTTATAAAACTAGTTCCGGCAAACCAAGGTTCTTTTTCTATGAATTTTTCAGAAATCTTGTCTATATATAGGTAAAATCGATTCCCATTCGATTATTTAATTACTCGTTTTCGTACTGCTGGTATCTTTAGCCAATCGATAGTTACAAATCATTGACAAACTGAGGATTATTTTTACATAAATATTTTTTTAAATTAAGAATCCATGGAGTCGTCGAAATGGCGGCAAACAGAGCAACTCACATCTCTGTGTTTACCGTGTGAACATGAAATAAATAAATGAAAAATACGTCCAAAACCCGTAAGACCGAGGAGGAAGTCAGTAAAGTTTAAGACACTGGCAGAAATATGCTGAGAAATAGGCTAGATTTTATATATTAACTTAAAAATAAGAAGAACAATTAAGGAGACTTTTAATAACATAGGTACTAGCTGACCCGCGCAACTTTGTATGCGTCATTTTTCCCCATTTTTATAACATTTTTTATTGCTACTCTGCTCCTATTGGTCGTAGCGTGATATTATATAGCCTATAGCCTTCCTCAATAAATGGGCTATCCAACAGTAAAATATTTTTTCAATTCGAACCAGTAGTTCCTGAGATTATCGCGTTCAAACAAACAAACTCTTTAGCTTTATAATATTAGTATAGATTTTTTTAAATCAGAAATACCTACATGACTTGTGGTTATTATACTTAAATGTACTATTACGCACAACATGTTTCGCGTAATTCATCTGATTCTTTTATTGTTCTAAACAAAACGACTAACGCGTCACGTATTAACAATAGAGAATTTCTATTTTAATACTTACAGTTACAGATAAAGTTACACATACACATGAACATTATAATGTTTATTACATAAATAATATGTTAAAAACTTGCTAATAATTAGAAAGTAGAGTTAGCCTGGGTAACATTGAACAGTTCTTCTTCTTCTTTGAATTGATGGCAATCTAGTCGTTTTAACTAATGCCTGCCAGTGTCAAGTATTTATGCGCGTATTACATGCACAAAGTCTCGTTCATAATCAATTATCACGTATTCAATTCATTTTTTACAAGTTAAACTCGGAGCTGTAAAAATAATGGCCTATCAGTTTGCCGCCATTTTTACAATTCAATTTAACAGTTATTTTTAAGTGTCAAACAATGAAAAATTGATGTTTTTTTTTTTTTTTTTAAATTAAGCTAATGACAGAAATAGAGACCGACAGTTTAATCATATTATGCCTATGTAAATTTAAGTAGATTTAATGTTTAAGACGCTGACAACAGCTACTGAACTTCGATGTTTCACTATTTTAGCCACGCCCACTATTTCTCCGATGTCCTAGTGCCATTGATAAAGGACGGTAAAAACAGCGAACTACCAACACAAGGACGCGGTCAATAAAAAACAATAAACCAATAGATGGCGCTTTATTTTTTGTTCTATATGAAGAACTAGAAAGAAATTAGACAGGGCGATTAAAAAAAACAATAAATATTTTTTATACGTTTGTATTTTTAATTATTTCAGGAGACTTTATTTGCTATGAACTTCAAAACAATATAAAAGAAAGAAAAATAAAACTCGAAAATATATTAGCAACATTTTAAATATTTTCGCATAATTATAATTTATTTGCTCTCGGATATTTGCCGGAACAAACAGACAGACAGACAGACAAAATAAAACTGTATTTTTGTTATCAGTAATTATTATGGATATATGTTATCCATAATAATTAATATATATGCATAAAACTGTTATTTTGATATTACAAACAGACTCTTCAATTTTATTTATTTGCACAGATAGTTAATAATATATATTATTTTTTATTAATAATATTATTATTTATTTGACATAAGGTAAATTTAGAGCTGAAGAAAATTCTTTCAAGTTTGAAGTCCTCCGAAAATTGATAACATACCTGCTACAGCACAATAATTGACTGGTAAATAATTTTCGTCACTGGAATCACTTTTAATGATAAATTTTAAATTGCACATCCTACACAAAAGAGTGAACTTCGACAAGAATCCATTTATGTTTTCTCCTACCAAATTAATGTGTTTTAAATTACAACCCAAGGGTTTAGGGGTAAGGGCGAGAAATATTCTGAAGATTTAAAAATAAATGCGATAAGTTTATTCGTCGTCCGATGTAATAATAATAATAATATTTATAAGGATTTTTTGTTGTGCAGGGTGACTTGTAGCAGTCTAAAAAAAATAATACTTAAAGCTTACCTATGCGTTAGTAACTAAATACTAACTGCCAGATTTTATCTTCGACAACCTGTTCAAAATAATAATATTTACCTCAAGTTTAGGAATATTATCGGTGGATTCAACTGTCTCAGATACCTTTGCCGATACTTCAAACCAGTGATGGAAAAAAACTATGACTCACAATAACATAAGAAGTATAAGAACGATCATGAGGAAGTTTCATATCACTTGGGCATCATCTTTACCTGGTAACATTTTCTAGAGGAATTATAACATCACTTTCTAATGTAACTGCAACAGCCACATTTCCTAATCTGTACAAAATATTTATTACATTTAAACTTAGAAAAACTTTCTTCAGCACTAATCTTACCTATTATGTCTAACTAGCTGTAGACTAGCTGTGGACGTAGCCTAAGTTACTCCTTACATAATTAGCTGTCTGACAGTGAGTCCTGTCAATCTCCGTACAGCCGTTTTGGAGATTTGTCGAAACAAACACACAGACAGACAGCCAAATAAAAAAAAACTGTATTTTTGTTTTAAGTACTATGCGTACTTTCATAGCATTTAGTAAAAAACTGCTATTTTGACATTAGGAACAGACACTTCAGTATGTATAGATCGCCATATATAGGTAAAAAATACTAAAACCTACACAACTATTTGTATGGAAAGGGCAAGAAACAATGGATAAAGCTACAAGTATTTTAGGAGTATTTTCCTATTAGGCCAGTTCTAAGATAGTCGTAGGTCTATGCAAATGTGATAGTTTATCATTATACTTGTTTGTAAATATCTTTCTAAAATGTAAAGGGGATCCTCTTTGTCCATGTGGCGATTCTTTTTGTGTAATGTGTTAATGTAATATAAATAATAAAATTATTATCTATATTAGTATGTAGGTACATAATACAAACTTATTGGTGAAAAACTTTCCGAAGTTTCACCTGCTTCTGAACTATTCGCCAAACGTCTCTTTTTACTGAAAAGATAAAAGAAAATATTAAAAATAAATACAAAAATTGAACAGGCGAACCTAGGTTTCGAACTCGATACTTGATATTCTGCACCAACGCAGATACCGCTAGACCAAACGAGCTTCACAGTTGCAGATGAATTTTCGCTATACGTTGTACAAAACAGCTTAGTGTAGCTTTTTGTTTTGGTTACGATTTCAAAAATATAATACTTACTTTACTACTTCCATGAGATGTTTTTGTTTGTTGGTATAGAAGCGCTTTTTGCTGGCCTCCGACATTTTTGTTTGTTTCCCAATTAAAGTAACAAATATTTTTAAACTTAGAACTAAATATATTTAAATTAACAACTTAGATAGTATAAATTAATAGTATATTTATTAAACTTATATTCTTTACCAATGTCTATAATTTTTCAAACAACAAACAAAATATGAAGTGAATGGATGGCGAGGCGAAGCGACATACGTCCGTCTAGCTGCGCGTCTCTGCGATCACTGTCAGATTGCTTATAAAAGAAAGAGAAGCGCGATCACGCAGCGCTCGTAACTAATTATAAACCATAAAACAATTAATTACTTGAAAATAAGTCGAGTAGTCGAAAATAAAAAACAACCAGATTCTGTATTATAACATAATACGTTATTATTAATTATTTTACCAACGTACGTTGTTAAGTAATACAGATATTTTTGTTAGAAGATCATTTTAAGAGGTTAGTTTGTATTTTTCTTTTATCGAGAAAAAAATTCAAATTCGTGTTTTGAATACAACAGGGTTCTTAGAAATATGTTCAAGATTAACATATATTTTTTCTGCCGTCACAAACTACGTAGATTTGGCAAAAAAATTGTTTAGGATAAGCCTATTTGGCTGTTGTCAGCGCCTTAATAAAATAATTTCGGTGCTCTAAGTACAAGCATACGTGTATAGGTACATACATCTATACTAATATTATAAAGCTAAAGAGTTTGTTTGAATGCGGTAATCTCAGGACTACTGGTCCGAATTGGAAAATTATTTTACTGTTGGATAGCCGTTTATCGAAGAAGGCTATATAATATCATACGACCAATAGGAGCGGAGCAGCAATGAGAAATGTTGCAAAAACGGGGAAATTTACGCAGACGAAGTTGCGCGGGACAGCTAGTATATTCGTACATATAAACAGTATTCTAGTAAGTACTAACGATAAAAAAACAATTATTATTGTTAAGTAGGTAGGTACCTATTACTTACATAAAATTTATAGAAAACCTGAAACGTCGATACCTTGATCTAATCTAAAGCTAAAACCACCATTTGTACGAAATAATCAGTTAAACTTATCTCTAAAACAATTTTATATCAATTAGTTTTTTATAAGAAAATAAATAACTTAGTATTATTTAAATTATTAAAAAAATATTTTATTTCAAATAATAACAAAAAACACCATTTGTGGGAATTAACCAGATTTTTTATTCGAGAGCAATTTTTTTAATAAGTAAATAAATAAGGATTATTTTTATTACAAATACTTATGTAAAATAAGTATTTTTAATAAAAATAATCCTCAATTAGGTTTATTCGAAAACAATAATAATAAGAAAATAAATAACTTAGTATTATTTTATTAAAAAATATTTTACTTCAATTACTTAATAACAAAACACCACTTTTTGTGGGAGTAACCAGTAAACAGATTTTTTATTCGACAGCAATTATTTTAGTAAGTAAAAAAAAAAGGATAATTTTTATTCATATTTGTTGTTCTACTTCAAAAGAAAACAAAAATAAATTAACGATGTTCACAACTCACCTTCGTCCATTATAATTTGAAAAAAAAAAAAAACAACACAACACAAGAGTTCAACACTTAAAATATTTTAGCGGGAAATTCAAATTTGGAACGGAACGCGCGATCGATCCCGCGCAAATCCAATGGCCGACTGAGGAGGCGCGGCGTACACACACCCACGCTACGCGGGCCTTATCACTCCACAATGGATGACGTATATTTTAGGTACAAAATAATATTAATTACTACCGAAACTCGCTCACTATCGGACGTTATCATTACAAACGACGGACATAGTAGGTACCACATTGCGACAACCATTATAGGGAAAACATCGCACTACATGTTTTTCGAGGACTGGGTAAAAATAACTGCACAACGATATGTTCCCAGTTTTTATTCTTCTTATTATTATTATTATTGGCCAATTTTACAGCCAATTTCTGCCAGTATTTATTGAAACTGCTCAAAGATTTGGTCTTTCGAGTTTCGCACAATTTCAAAAATATTCACACTTTAAAATCGGAGCTGTGAAAAATGATGACAATTCAATTTGCCCTTTCATTTTTACTACTCGACACTAAATTGCGCCTAATGACTATTGACTAGTACATCATAATTATTTCAGAAAATTAAAAAAAACCAAGCAAAGGTAACCTTTAAAAAATCCTTCAAATTAAAAAAACAACTTACCTAATATGCAATGAGATTGTCTCCAAATATGTTTCACTGATTTCACATTCATCTTCTCGCATATCAATACACACAAACTTAAACGAAATGATGCTAATCTATTATCAGAACTAATTAATACGAGTCATCCCGACCAGGTGATCCATTGGCAAATAAAGACTTGTATACAGTTTAAAAATAGAACACTAGGGAAGGCCAAGCAATTTTATGTTTTTTCTGATGATAAATTGCAAGCAAGTTGAATGAAAGTTTGATTTAGTCATGGCATTATTCCAAGGTGTTTATATCATTTGTGTCTACTTGAACAGTAAATATTTCATTCAAACTATACCTACCCACATTTATATAGTGTTACGCTTTAACAGTTATAACCGGTCAAGAGCCGATGATGAAGATGACGTTTTCCTAACGCTATGTTTCAACCACATTATGCCTTTAGGTTGATAATCACTGGACTGACTTAGGTTGATAATGAATGAATGAATTTTTCTGACTGCTGTAACACAGTTTGATACTTGATACAGTGGTCAACGACAACCCCTTTATTTTTTAAGTAATTATCTGTTTAATGTACATTTTTAGAAAAGAACAAAATGTGAACCTTTGTGTGAAATAAATAAATTATTAAATTAAAATGACCACTATCCTGAAATTATTCCTTGATTCCGAAAATGACTACCTACTCTCCTGAAATATAAATAGTTATATGGAAGATACTTTCTATTTTTTACCGTTATTACAATTTTTAAATTTTGCAACAAGGAAACTCAATTAGCCAGTCTGACTATTACAATGAATATTTTAATTAATGGTATTAACATCTATTTGTAAGGCATATTTTTTTCTTTATAACAGCACCAATTCTATTAATTATTGATTAAGTATCATTTTATTTTTTGTTTTTCATTGGATTAACAAAAATATTTTTTTTAAGATTAACAAAAAATATTATTATTATATTTGTGAACCTTTGTTTATCTACATGCGGAAGCTTGTAAATAGCAATATTAATATCTATGTTATAAAAATGTATATTTAATAATTAGTCTGTAAGCTTTCTGTAAGAATAAATAAATAAATGCTGTACTTAAATATTTTAGCCTTACGCACTCTGTGGTGCACGCTTAATGTTTGGCTTCATGTATTAATATAGATACCTACATATTGATGCTACAATGACGAGCAAATTAAATATGTTATGAAAGTCCAAAAAACATGAACAAAACAACACGCCACACGAAAATATTGACATACATTTTGCAACATCACGCGGTTTCCCACTCTGCATAAGTTCCATATTTATCCATTTTTACGTTTAAAAATAACGTCGTTAAATTCTACGTCATTTGTTATTGGTTTAAGTCATTAATTCATTATCTAACGAAGCTCCGCAAAAGACAAACATTGACGTATTCGGACCAGCACGAAGCCAAAAATAGTAGCTACCATCACTATACGAGTATCTCTTTATTCGTCATCGTTCTCGTGCGAAAACTACGCAAAACATACGTCGCATCGTTTCGTTGGCCAAATAAACACGTACAATGGTTTCTCGATTACATCATAAGATGTATACCTATGCTTATATCGTATACCGCCTTAGTTATTATTTATAATAATAATATCTTGGGACAACTCACACAACGCTATCTGATCCCAGAGATTTTCTAAGCAGAGCTTGTACTATGGAAACCAGACAACTGATAAACATATATATATTTCTAAATACATACATATTATAGATAAATAACACCCAGACACAGAATAAACCATCGTGCTCATCACACAAAGTTTTATCCTGGGTGGGGATCGAACCCACGACCTCTTGCGTAGCAGTCGGATACACTCCCACCGCGCCACAGAGGCAGTCTTTACCAGGATCATACACACGTTAAGGAATGAGGGACGGTAATAGAATATTAAATGCAATATTATGTTATACGCACATCGCTATTTGAGAATTGTCCTGCATTGTATTCGTACGATTTTATCTACAACTAGCTGACCCGCGCAACTTCGTATGCGTCTATTTTCCACGTTTTTGTAACATTTTATTATTGCTGCGCCTCCTATTGATCGTAGTGTGATGTAATATAGCCTATAGCCTTCCTCGATAAATGGGCCCAACCTAACCAACAGAAAAAACAATCAATTCAGACCTGAGATTGCTGAGTTCAAACAAACAAACAAACAAACTTCTTCTCTTCTTATAATATTGGCATAGATGTACGGTGCTGGCTAAATATGCCACGATAGTCGAATGTATGGGAGACGGAATTCTTAAATTTCGGGCAACTTTTACTGGAAGGCGATTCAAGATTCCTGTAAGTGAGCGCTGTGAATCGCTAAACAATAGGAAAGCTCTACATTGCTCTAGTAGAGCGTGAGTTACTGTGAAGAATACTGGCCAAAAAGTGTTTCAAAATCGGTTTAGTGATTCTTTGAATAAAGGGATATACAGAGAGATAAGAGTTATTTCCGCGTATTATAAAAATAACTTGCGTCACTCAGATATTAGCAACCATCGGTAAGTACCACAAAATGTCACACAATGTTAATGCTCTCCTTTAAAATGCTTTGTTAGGAAAATTCTATTTTTGTACTGAGCACAAAGCCAAATATAACGCAAATAAATGATACCTACATCTAAGTTAGCGTATATGACTTGCAACTACAGTCACACACACTCATACTACGTTGCATCATTTCGCTAATATAATACCTATATTTATCTCTTGGCTACACTACAAATATTCAATTCAATTCATTTATGCAAGAAGAAATATACAATGGGCTAGTTTCCAACTAGTCAAAACAACAATCTTGCGTTAATGTCAAAACGCAGATTTTATAAGGAGATTTCATACAAATAGCGGTCTACGACGTCACTATTATATTCTTATGATTACTTATCTATACTAATATTATAAAGCGGAAGAGTTTGTTTGTTTGATTGTTTGTTTGTTTGTTTGTTTGTTTAAACGCGCTAATCTCAGGATCTACGGGTCCGATTTGAAAAATTATTTTTTTGTTGAATAGCCCATTTATCGAGGAAGGCTATAGGTTATATAACATCGCGCTACGACTAATAGGAGCGGAGAAGCGACGAGAAATGTTTCAAAAACGGGGAGAAATTACGCATACGAAGTTGCGCGGGACAGCTAGTGATCAATAATATGACTTTTTATCTTATGATCAATGGTAAAAAAATCAATTTAACACTCCATTTTTCCGGCCAGACATCGGATACCGTTCCATGAAATATCACCATTTTATGAAATGGTCAGACACATCGTGAAGGGATACATTTTAAGATCACGTCACTATTATATTATATATATTATTATTATTTTAATATCTTGGGACAACTCACACAACGTCATCTGATCCCAAACTAAGCAGAACTTGTACTATGGCAACCAGACAATTGATAAACATACTTATATATTTCTAAATACATGCATATTATAGATAAATGACACCCAGGTTTATTCTGTGAATAAACCATCGTGCTCATCACACAAAGTTTTATCCTGGGTGGGGATCGAACCCACGACCTCTTGCGTAGCAGTCGGATACACTCCCACCGCGCCACAGAGGAAAAATAAATGTAACTCAGTAAGTTAATATTATTGCATCAGAAATTACAAAGTCATATAGGACAGAACTAACAAAAGGTAGTAATTGTATTCAACAACATCCACAAGTATACATAATAACTTAAATACCAGAAAAACAACATGGCCGCTTGCAGTTATTATTACTATGTGTTGTATATTCAAAGCGAGTTTTTGGTCGTCCCTGACAAAAGGTTATTTACTTTAAGTACCTACCTACATAGACGTAAGTAAGCTTTAGGGCTCTCTCTCTCTCTCTTTCTCTCTCACTCTAGCATTACATAAAGCGTACGTATATTTAACGACTGAACATGCCGTTCTTGTTCTTGACATTCATACTGTGTACTAAATGGCGTAATGTTTGGCTTTGTCATTACCGGAGGTTAGGTACCTACTAAAGTTATGCATCCCGTCCGAGAATACCCGATCTAAGGCTGGTTTTCCTCTCATGCTTCTCGTAGGCGCTGGCGCTGTCTGACTGACGCTGTATGTAATTAAATGTAACGTTTCTGAGTGACGCTGGCCGATCAGCGCCGACATGCGTCGGTTTCATCATACATAGAGTGCGTCAGCGCCGACGATCAGCTTGAGAGGAAAACCGGCCTTGAGAGCAATGCTTGGACTTTCGTTAAAAAAAAATCGCAATGAGGTCATCCGACAAACAACTTAAGTTGCCAACATAGCTCGCAGGTTAAATAGCAATGGGTAGGCCATATCCGTCGAAGTACCGATGGCCGCCGGAGCAATTTATATTTTCATTAGTCGACGTGATATTTGGAGTGCGTGAGATTTCTTTGTATTAGTGAAACCTCAGTGCATACTTAACTTGTTGATTATTATAGCTCGACTATTTTATAGGTTGTTATCTATCACAATATTTATAATGGGACTAAACAACCAATGAAAATATGTATTAAGTACTAGGTGATAATAAATATAATAATAATAATATAAGATATAAAAAAAAATAAAGATTGAGAAATTAATGCACGGAGCGGGGTACGAATTATAAACGTACTATTTTTATTTTTGCAATTATTTTTAACCTGTTCTGAGAGTTTAATTTAACTTCATCAATCACATCGCGCGTCTAATGAAAATACATTTTGTAGGGGTAATCTGTGACTATTCATCAGTGACGATGCCCTTGAATTGCACAACGCCCAGTAAGAGTTATATTTTATATATAAAATTGCAGTACGGTCGATTAACGTAACTTGGCCGGACTGAAGTAGGCGACAAGTGGTTGCGCAGATGCATTTTTTGGAAGTAAATGGTGACAGGAAGCGGGGGGCGGGGGCGGTAACTAAACGCATTACATTGTCATTATTAGTATTACTAACTCATGTATTTTTGTGATTATTTTCGTAAAGAAATTGTTTTTCAAACTTTCTTTAGTATTTTCTATAACTGTTCTAAATTTAAACTTTTATGAACTCGTTTATATAGTATTTTTATATTGTTGAATTAAAATTTTGTTAGTATTTTTAATTGATTGAACATAATTAATCGTTTTCGTAAGTAATATTAGGATCGCATCTCTATGACATGCGCGAAAGTGATATGAACCTTCAATCCGGCCGAGTTACGTTGATCCAATTGTACTACTCGCGTGGTGTCACTAGAATCGTTTCATTGCCACGCTTCACAGCTCCTGAAGCGGAATGTAGGTGTCATTAATATTGAGCCACATGATACGTGGATTCTCGTCACGGAATAACTCGCGTTATCTCGCTCTCGAGTAATGGCGTAGTAATAAGTTTTACCTTGTGTACGAACAGCTAAGGAAACTATTAAAATGGAACACACTGGAAAACAAGAACAAATTATAAAATGCCTGACTTTGTAACTAACATAAACCTGCTAAGATATTTGAAATGTTAATGTGGCCTTTATTTTGAGTTGATCCATTGACACAGTGAGTAGACATGAACTACCTACAACCTACATCATATGTTAACCCGAGTAATTTAACGATTTTAACAATGCCCCAATCATCAAGTACAACAATAGGTACGTGTATCTTGAAACCAATACACCCCTTTTTGGGAGCAGTCGTTTAGCAAAATTGAACATTCGGCCTTCTAGGAGGCCGGTGGACTGAAAACAGATGGCAAAATTTTATAAAATAACTAAGTATCCCTGAATTAGACTCAAGGATAGTTTTTCTCCAGCATATTAACAAGCTATTTTCGCCCGCAATTTGGCCTTCGGTTAAGAGCTGTAATATTTTAATCAGCAAGCCGGGGTGCGTTTGGAATCAATTATGAACGTCGCTACGTCTTCAACTTTCGGAGTCTTTAACTTATTTTTAATAGACGGTAAAACGAAACAATGACATTTTTAACCTACTATATTATCTCATCATATTATTTTCGGCCGTATGGACTTGTCATAGTGGAAACCCGGCTTCTTTGGAGTGAACTGTTTGACATTTTGAGGTTTCTTTGGTTATTCCACGCTTATGAAAACATTGCAGGAAATTCGAATTCTAGGCGAAGATAAAGCCGGAGGTCTAAGCTAACGTAATGACATGAACGACTCGCGATGCTCATTGGTCGATTTCATTGGTCGGTAAAAACCAAGTTATTCAGTACTAGCTTTCGCCCGCGCCTCCGCCCGCGTGGTTGTCGGTTATCGCGATAAGAACTATCCTGTGTCCTTCCCCGGGACTCAAACTATCTCCATACCAAATTTCATCTAAATCGGTTTAGCTGTTTGAGCGTGAAAGCGTAACAGACAGACAGACAGACAGACAGAGTTACTTTCACATTTATAATATTAGTATGGATTGATTGATGGATGGATATGGATGGATGGATGGATGGATTTTTCGAGAGGAGGAACATAAACGTATATACGTTGGCTTAGTCTCATATACGCACGTAAAAGTAAAGAAACGATATATTCGAGAATATGTTTAAACACAAGTGCAGACTAAAGTGAGCGCAAAAAACAAAACATGGCTGAATGTCACATTGCGTTAGCTTACAAAATGTCGGGGGTGTGTCTCGTACGCTATAGGTCAATATAACCAGTGACGATCGAGGTGTGTTTATTTTTACCGGTTTATAGCTAGAAGGTCGTATTATATATACTTACATAATTAACTATATTTTTGGCACTACAAGGCTGATTGGGAAAGGAGACAGGCACTTTGATTGCAAGGTCAATTTAAAATTTACCGTATTGCTAATGTTATCATTGGTAGTCTATTTGCTAATCCACGAATCACGACGCTAGCACCATCTGGGGGCTTAGACAAGTACATTCGTTCCGTGGCGAATTCGCTAAGGCCTACAAGACGTCGATTCCAAACGATCGTTTGCAAAAAAATAAAAAAATGACTGTACAAGAAGATACTGTCAAAAGCGCAGCTTATCTACGCATCGACTTAGATTGACCACGTAACATATTTCAATTACATACATTTTGTACCTACTTTTCCATTATCAACATCGCCATTCGAATGTGACTTTGTCTATTCCCCGAGTATATAATATTCTCTCTCATTCACGATCCATTCAGGCGAAAACTTTATTAAATGCAATGTGCCTATGATACCCGTTGCGATGCGACAGCATTTTTTTTTTTCATTTGCTCTTGAAGCGTGTGATGTACCTACACACCGGCTGGTTGCATCGCACCAGCCCTATATTATAACCACAAAATACTCAGATGCCTACTTGACGCACGCACACAGACACAAAATCTCAGAACGCCTTCCGAACCCAGTGGTCCGAAGTGGTCTGAGATTCTTGCATGTGAATTATAATAATAATAATATCTTCGGACAACTCACACAACGCTATCTGATCCCAAACTAAGCAGAGCTTGTACTATAGAAACCAGACAACTGATAAACATACTTATATATTTCTAAATACATAGGTACATATTATAGATAGGTAACACCCAGACACAGAATAAACCATCGTGCTCATCACACAAAGTTTTATCCTGGGTGGGGATCGAACCCACGACCTCTTGCGTAGCAGTCCGATACACTCCCACCGCGCCACAGAGGCAGTCAATCAATTATGTGTGCATTGCTCGAGAAAAGCATGTATGCGAACGTGAAGTCCAACCGTCATACAAACTTTTTTATCCAGAATAAAAAAGAGTTTGACAAAACGATTATGGCTTTAAGTCTTATGTCTAAGCCGCACCGTGCTCCTCACGCTGCCGCGATGTTGCCTTCTCTGCCCAGGTGTCCACAGACTGTTCTAATTAATCGCGACGCTCTGCACTTGGTCATTTACGTTTGCCAGTTCTTTGACTCGCGCCCAAAGACACCAATAAACAGAGAGCGATGGGCAAGGCGAGGAGCATGACATGCGGCAGAACGAGTAATATTGCCACACTGCGTTTCTACCTTCTTTCCTCGCTACTTCCCATGCTACTCGATGTCCATGGCAAGGGCCATAATTCGCTGATGAGCTGGAAGGAACAGGTGCAAGTATTACTAATCTCCACATTTTTTCCGAAACACTCTGAGCAAAGAAACTCGCCGTGATCTACCCAAGAGCTACCACAATTTTACTTAAATATTAGCATTAGATTGATACCTATTTGTTATTCTCATTATAAATACGTTGTAAATCTAAGAGCAAAGTTCACTGTTCAAACTCCAAAGTCGGTGGACATGTTCTAATACCTACATACGATAAAAATACGAGACAGACAGCCATAAAGACGTTAGTTATACATAACATTGCTCAATAAGGTCATTAGATGTTATCATAATTAATTGGTATATAAAAACGTAGCAGACGAATTGAATTAAGTTTTTGTTTAGACTTTAAATACAATGGCATTTTTATCGTAAGTACACGATTAAGAAAACAAATATATATTACCTTCTATGTACGAAGAGGGTTGCCGTCGCTAAAGTCTGGCTACAAGGACAAGAAGTGTAAAAAAACTTTTGGAATTAAGAACCAGGAGATACTCAGTATAATAAAAAAAAAAAACCTAATTGTCATAAGGATGCCCGTCGGCGGCGGCGCGGCGTCCCATGCCTTGAAAATTTCACAAATGAGATCCGCCCGGAGGCTCTCCGGACGCCCTTTAAACCTCGATGGCAACCCTATGTACGTACCCTTGTTAATATGCATTTTGTGCGTTTGTATAATAATAATGAAAAAAACGACTCCCGCATTAGGGTACAAGCCCTGTGTCGTGGGAGACTTCATAAACATACAAGTCACGGACACAGAGTACACCCAGACTCGGAATAACAATTTGTGGATCACACAAAGTGGTGTCCCGAGTGGGAATCGAACCTATGACCTCTTGCGTAGCAGTCGGATACACTCCGGACGCGCCACAATGACAGTCGAATGCCACAGAGGCAGTATGGAAAAAACAGTCTGCTAAACCACTGTAGAAGGTCTTAGAACCACTTCGAACAGCATATCAGCAGCAAAAATCGATTGGAAAAGAACAAGTTAGAAAACCTTCATACCCACAACGCGCGCTGGAGCAACGCACTCAAGAGTCAAGACAACTCTCACGTATACGGAACCGCCTTCCAAACAAAGTGGTCTGTATAATGAATTTGTGGATCACACGGTATCGGCACACAGACGGCCAGCCTTTACACCTATTTAAAACGCTGCAGAATTAAAATGTCAGCAATTGTTTACTTTTTTTTTTATGTTTTTTTTTTTGTTTATTGGGGATTTTAGTACGCAGTGCGACTATGTCAATCCCATCGTGCTTACACAAATAACCTTACAATAACTTAACTAAGAATAACCTACTTATCTAACATAACAGCAAATAACAATTTCGCCGACTTAGATATAGGATTCGCCAAAACACCATGACACAGTCCTACATCAAGTCGCGAGAGATTAAGAACATGTATAAGCATTTGCCTCTTATCGTGGTATCGTACACACTCCTCTAACACATGTAATACATCCTCTAAATTGTTTACTAGCAGCAGACTTTTTTTGACGTGATAACGTCTTACAAAGCGATGACTTGGTTACGTAGTACTATTGCTTATTCTGTGACCGGGTGCACGTACGAAAAAGTGTCACGGTCCATCATCTTACGCCTGCTGATAGGCTGAATGTCACGGTCCGTCACGTTCTGCCTGCTGATAGGTAGTATTGTGGCCGTTCCGGGTCCACTAAAGCTGTCACAGGCATGGTTGTTGACTACAATGTCTTCAAGGTTTTCTTTTGACGTCATCAAGTAAAATTACCTTTACAGGTATAAATAAAATCAGGTAAGTAAATTGTTCGGCAATTTGCCCCCTTGACTCATGACAATTCAAGTCTACGGCATACAATAGGTCAGCGTTAACACCCCGACCGAGTGCGCGTTTCACACTTGACCAATGTTAAGTCAAATGCACAATCCTGTGCCCCCCTCAGAACATGATCCTAGATCTGAACATGGCATAGGCACTCAAAAATGTTTGGAAATGGATGGTTCCAAGAAAATTACAGCAGCTACCATAATTTCTACTGCCCTAAGGCACCAAAATATTATGCCACATTTTATTTTATACTATCAATCATTTATGTTACATAAACTAGATAGGAGAAAGTTCAACAGCAATTTAGTAAAAGTAGTGATATAATCACTTATGTAAGATATACACAAGACAATTGAATAAATAGAAATCCTTGAGAAACCTCAAAAGTAAAAGTTATTGATGTATTTAAATGGCTCCTATGCATAAGCACAAATTAAGTATAGCAGACGGAGCTTTTTATTTTGTAACATAAAGTTATAACTCAAAAAATGCAATTTTTCAGTAGAGCCATTTGTATGGGAGCATTTAAATGAGCACTCTTATTATCTCTTTAGATAATTATATTCTGATTTGATGAATGTACAGTATGTAGAATAGAACAATTCTATTGGGGCAAAAATTTTATGTTAAGTAAAAACTGACTTCTGATGTTGTGCGTTGGAGCTGTCAATATATTGTTTTGTTTTGAGATGTTATAAAGATGTTTATTTCATATTTAGACAACATGAGCTAACACAGGGACAATGTCTGAAAGTATGAAACCAACTCCAAATATTTGCGAAAAGGGAGGATAACATTTAAAAATATATTTAATTATTGTTATCATAAATTTCAGATTTATAAACATAGTACAGTACTCCAAAAGTAATAATGCGCATAGAAATCTTCGGAAATCTTCGTCATTGTTCGGCAACGGTCGTATTACCCGAGCGTCGAAAGACGATATTTATATAGAGTGGTTAAGAGCAATTTCTCTATGCCTAATTTTATATATTATGTGTTTTGTGCTAAAACAGATTTGATTTACCTGTAACGAAATTTGATTCGATAATTCCATGTAAGTAAATAGCGAAAACGCTACAATCATTGTTGGAGTGATTAGTTTTCAAGTGTCTTACCGAAGTTGGTGTAATTATGGAGGAAAAGGTTTAAATAACATAAGGTTTTATTAGAAGGAGAAAAAAACGTTTTCAAATAGAGGTTTACATAAAATATAATCAAAATCTCAGTTCAAATTTGTTTACAGCACTAATCATTCCAGAAAAATAATACAATTATAAAAAAATTAATCAGAATCGAGGAAGACCTCTATTCCCGACATCGCAGATTCATCAGAAGTTTCATTATGCTCTTGTTCATTTACACTTTCCTCACTGCTATCACCTGTGTAAATAATCAGTTTATCGGAATAACTATCGATTCTTGGCTCAAATTTTCTATATTCATCTTCGCATTGAACCGCATGATCAGAAACTTTTTTCCATTCTTCTGGTCCTATTTTATTGATTTTTTCTAATATAGCATCTTTAACTGACGTCACAGTCATTGCAATATTTCTCTTGGCCACGTGTTGCTTTATTTGGGACCAAATATTTTCAATAGGGTTAAAATCGGGATGATATGGTGGCAATCGTATAATTTTATGCCCATGTTCCTCCATTATACGGTCAATGGCAAATTCTGTGTAATTTTCTTTGTATCTTTGTATAATTTTATACAAATCGGGTTTCAGTTTCTTTGGGTCATGCGGAATGTTGTGTTGTTGTAACCAAGCTGTCATTTGTGGTTTAGATGTGTTTGAGTTTGGTGGTTTCACAGACAGCTTATTATGATATGGGGCGTTGTCTATTACCAACACACTATTAGGAGGCAAGTTGGGAATCAATTGATTGCGTAGCCAAGTTTGATAACGTTCCGCGTTTATTTCTTTATGATAGTCACCTTCTGAGTCGACACATTTATGTAACATTAGAGCCCCTGGGACGAAGCCTTTTTCATTGCCTGCGTGTACAATAATTATTCGCTCTCCTTTGGAAATGGGTTGTTTGATACCTTTTTTGTTGCTATCTTGCCAAGTTTTACCCTTAGTATGTGATGTGTGCACATACGACTCGTCCATAAATACTATGTTTCTACCAGAACTCCTCAGCTGTTGTATTTCTCTGAGATATTTGATCCTTTTTAGGCGTATATCATGTTTTTCCATAAGTAATTGTCTGTTATTATCAGTTTTCAGAAACCTAAACCCCATGTCTTTCAAGATCAACCTTAAAGTCTCGGCACAGCCTTTGAAATTAATAGCTTCGATCAACTTTATTCTTAAATTATTTACAGTTGGGAGTTCTTTCAGCGTCAATTGAAAATTGTATATCATATTACGAATAACACAGTAGTCGAAATCATCAAGTACCAGCCGAAATCTACTTTTAGGTCTTCCTTTTTTCGGTGTAGAAAATTTCTTTGATTGATTATGTTTTTTTTCGTTTAAGATATTACTCAAAGTTCGTCGCGAAATTCCTGTAGCTTTTGTAACACGGTCTTGAATTTTTTTAAAATAACCATCATGGTCTCTGTTGAAAACATTGGCTTCATTTAAGAAATAAAGGTACACATTAAATACCATTTGCCGTGCTTGTGAATTAAGCGGTTTTCCACGTTTAAATTTATCCATTTTGGAAGAATTCGTCTGAAAGAAAATGGCATGGGCAGAGTTAGGTATATATTTTTTATGCATGTTTATCTATTTATTTAATTTAAATAAATCTCATTTTTTAAATGTTTTTCTAGTACTTAATATGTATTTAATGTAGGTATTTTATTTTTTTAATATTAAAAAAACGTGAAATATGTTATTTATTTTCCTTTTTTCAAAATATACTATTTAAATCTGAATAAGCTAATTAATGTTGAAATTATATTTACCAAGAAGGGTGTGTAATAGCAGCTCTATATATTTCCACAAATAGAGAACACGTGCAGTCACTACCAATATATAAAGACGACTGACAGACATTTCGCTGACCGGCGACAGCTGCCGAACGCCCGATTTGTTTTCGATTGTGCACACATGATATTGACTCCTATCTCTTTTAAACAAGGTGCAAAATGCAAATGCCTTGTTTAGGGCTCTTACGATTCCATGATTCGAGTGTTTCCGGGAATACGACAATTAGCGAAGATCTGCATGTGCATTATTAATTTGGGAGTACTGTACTTGCCTACATTATTTTATTCAGAATGTATTTTCTATATTACTATTTACAACATTTTCATAGAAACTGGGTAGTTTTTATCAAAATCTTGTAAATAGCAATATAAACAAATTACTTATTATAATAGAAAGATAAAAAAATAATTAAGTTTTTTATATTACTAGCTGACCTGTAAAACTTCATCTGTGTAATTTCGTTTCTATCAAAATCTTGTAAATAGCAATATAAAAAAAAATACATATTTTAAAAGAAAGATAAAAAATTATTAAGTTTTATATATTACTTGCTGACCTGCAAAACTTTATCTGTGTAATTTTTTCCTGTTTTTGCAACATTTTTCATTGCTGCTCTGCTTCTATTGGTTGTAGCTTGATGTTATAAAGCCTATAGGCTTCCTTGATAAATAAGCTATCCAACAGTAAAAGCTGACCAGTAGTTCCTGAGATTATCGCATTCAAACAAACAAACTCTTTAGCTTTATAATATTTGTATAGATTATTTAGGTATGACATGACTTTACATAGTAATGAGGACTAATTTAATAAATTATGAAATTATATATATTATAGCTTAATTGCTTAAATAATTGAAGGTAAAACAACTTGTTTGTTTATTGCTCATCCTTTCAACTGTATTGCAACAGCCGTGGGCATAAGTACACATAAAGTATTTAGTTTTATTTATTTAACACTCCCTGAAAATACATTGCAAAAGTTGGACTTAATGCCATAGACACTCTACCAGTAAACCTTTCGGTAGTGGCTAGAAGAGGGTGGCAGGTGCATATTATTTAAATTATTACAAATGTTATGACAGTTATATAAATGCAGCCCTAAATAATCCAAATGAAATTAGGTAATTCCCATGCAAGTAACTCACTCGAATACTAGCCTCTGCACAAATTCAAGCCATAGAATGCTAATCCTTATCCTTATAACCATTAAAGTGTGGATTAGCTTGTCATCACAAACCCCTAGGTAGTTCTACGTTTTATTTCCGTGACCGAAAATGCCAGCTGAGGAAAGCCGGTACAAAATTGCATCATCGAGTATAAATTAGTTCACAAATATTTATTTTGTCATTTTAATGAAGCACTTTGCCCTTTTGACCTAGAGGTTGTGTGAAACGCGACGTATTGTGACACGAAATCAATACCTCGTTATTATTGTACTAAGGAATCAGTTCGGAATATTATGAGATAAAGGTCATTTGAAACATAATATTAGGTCGATTTTTGTAACCGACCCTTGATTTTAGAAGCTAAAATACTAGAAAATGGAAATATTTCCGTTCTAATTAATAAACATTTTTTGAAGTAGACTAACCTTGAATATGTGATGACTGGATAAACTGAATATTGCACTATTTTTTTAAAACACTATTTTTACAGCACTCAAACATAATATATGTAAATGTTTTTTACAGGTTTTCTTGATAATTCCCGATAAAACCGATTAAAAACTTACGCGGATGAAATGACATGCGTGTGATTATGTCATTCTGTCAATAAAGTTTGACTTTGACAAATTTTTTTTTTTTTGTATAGCATTGGCATTACGACTTCTACTATATGTGATGTTCAATTTTACAATCGACTATACTATTATTGGAGTTCATATAATTTAACAGGTAAGTGAGTTTAATCATTGTTAAACATATATAGGTCCTTAAATAATATAATTGAATTGTAGCAGGAGCGCAGGCCGCATATCATGACACGCTTGCATCAATAATGCAATCCGTCGGGCTCTTTTTAGGGCTGGCGTGCCAGCTGTTTCTGAACCTAATGGTTTGGCGCGTGGCGATGGCAAGAGACCCGACGGTATGTCTTTGCTACCTTGGAAGATGAGCAGACCTTTGGTGTGGGATGCAACCTGCATCGACACCTTAGCGCCTTCCCATCTTCTAAATACGGCGAACCGAGCCTGCGCTGGTGCAACATCTGCTGAGGCTCTCAAACGTCTCGTGACCAGAGTGCTGGCCTTTTCTTCACTCAGTAAATAAGTATTGCTCATACAACGTGGCAATGCTGCAAGCCTTCTGGACACTATACCGGTTGACGTCAATGGGACGGAATTCTTTGGCGCCTAAACCGGTTGTGCCTTTCTTTTTTATTTAACTTTTTTTGTATACATAGTATAGTTTAGATAAGTTAGTTGTAAATAGTTCGTTAGTTTTAGTTTTTTCAAATTGTTTATTTTATTTAAGAGTATTAAAAAGGTAGTGAAATGAAAGCTTAGTTAAGGAATATAGGACTATAATTACATGAAAGGGGTAGAAACCTTAATCTATTAAATATAATAAACTACTTATAAGCTTATAAGTCGGTGCGTCGCGATGCCACGTCGGTAGGTCAACTTTTTATCTTAATGTTTGTATTTTGTTTTTAATTTTGACACCGGGTGTCACTCCAAAAAGGGTGACATCTGGTGCGGACCGACCCCGCCAAGCCCCCTAGCTACGCCCCTGTGAGTAGTGCTTGCAATAAAAAAATATTTATCAGTTATCAAGTGTTACCAATCCTACGACCTGCTTACATTACGTCATCAGGACAACACAATATTAATAACCATTTGATTATTAAAAACTATTTAAGATTGATTATATTTGAATATAATAAATATCAATTGTAAAAGAATATAAATATTTTATGTATGAGTTTTAAATGAAAAAAGTTGTTGTATTATTTACATATTTACAGTTTCACTTGTCACATAAAAGTCTATAAATATTGGTGTTTTGCTTAAAACAGCCCGAACACTCTTTGTGAAAACATCGCTAGAACGATACTCTGTTGGAATACATCTCGATCAGTACAGTGGTTTTGCTTTTAATGTGTGATTTTTTATTATACAAAATGTCTTAGATTTGGTAATGCAATACATTATTTAATAAAGATTTCACAAAAAAAAAATAACTGAGAAATTATTTAATTAAAATACATGTTCTAAGCCAATTAAAAGACTATTCATATAAATACGTTTAGGTGCTAGAAAACCAAACAAACTAAAAAAAAACTTTTGTGATTTCTAGTACCCAAAGCTCAGTTGTTCCCAAAGAGTCCTTTGATCGGTTGACAAGCAAAAAGTTCTACGAGAATCAGTATTTTTTACTGACTGTACTTTTATACAAAAAGTGTATCTTTTTGAGATTAAATAGGATTGAACTTATAGTTTTAAATCATCTGGCAAACCAAATTAAGGATGGTAGGGATTTTTCATAAATTAATTAAACCAATTAATTTATGAAAAATGCATACCCATATCTACATATTTACAATTTAAATCACTATAGATCACTAATATTCTACATTTGGCATAGCCTCCGTCTGTTCTCCGTGCTTTCGTCCTCGCCGTGCTCACCCCAGAATGATCTAGTGCCCACACCAGGATGTTGGATTATGACACCTAAGAAATAATATTGTCTACAGTCGATAAATCTACATACTTATTTTTACATACTATTCAGTACATTCCATTTAGTTACTTTAAAAACACAACATAGGTATTTAGCTAGACTACGAATTTAGCGGCACAATGCCAAGTGACTAGCAAGGGAAGGATGCTATTGGCTGAAACGCCACGCACAAATATTTTTTTGGAAATAACACAACATAAATCGCGAACATACAATGATTCCACCCCCCCCCCCCCTATGGCCGCGCGAGGTATGGCATGTCAGGGGCCCGGCCCCCCCCTGGAAAATAACTCTAGATACGCCAATGATTAGCTTAAATTAGAATTATTAGATTAGAGTCAGGTCTGGCTATCAAAGTTTAATTGAATCATGTATAACACTTTAAAACTGCAGTATGAATATCGAGCGTGCCGCAGTATTGCGCAGTCCCGTTTTATTTGGAGCTAGCTGACCTGCGTAACTTTCTATGCGTAAATTTCCCCCGTTTTTGTAACATTTTTCATTGCTGCTCCTCTCCTATTAGTTGTAACATGATGTTATATAGCCTTCCTCGATAAATGGACAGTAAAAAAATTTTTCAATTGGAACCAGCAGTTTCTGAGATCATCGCATTCAAACAAACAAACTCTTGAGCTTTAAAATATTAATATAGTTAAAGGAGGATTTAAGTTTCCGAAAGATAAATAATAAAATAGTTTAGTAAATATGAGCAAGTTGTACTTCTAAAGCTCTGCAGGACGTATTTGCCATAATTAATTTTTAGGTAATGCAAAATATTCACAACATTAAATAGAAATAAACCCCTGCGTAACCCACCCACATACTATGTAATTTGTCATTTCGGAGACCTGATTGTACTCTAGTGCCTTTAGCGGCTAATTGACACGCGACAGCTCTCATTGCTTGCGTGCTTATTTTCTTGTTTCGCAAAAAAGACTATACACAGAGACTTGATTCAACAATTTGTGTATACCCAAAAGTGCGGGTGTCCCGTCTGGAAATCAAATGTACGATCTCTTGCGCAGTAGCCATACACAATTCCACTGAGACACCAAGGCATAGACGTGCCTTATTAATATATATAAGTATATATAAGAGACTGATTTAATAATCGACTAAATTTTACAAATTAGTTTGTTTGACCATACTAAACAGGATGACGAAGCTACGTTGACATGCATGTTTGACATTGTCATTTTTGCAGAATTTGCATTATGTTGTTTGACTATTGTTTGTGTGATTCTGTGAAACAGTTTGTTATTTTATTTTGTTGATAATTAATTTGTCAAAACTTAGGATCAATGAATATGACGCCGATATCAGCAGCGTTAAACAGCATAATTAGTGGAAAGAAAGATGTCTGTTGTTTGTGTTTGAACGGCATACAAAATGAACCTATTCAAATAACTGACGATGTATTATTTAATATTAATAATGAGGAAAGTGATACAGCGGTCGAAGAAGTGTTGAGCTATGTTTTTGATGAGGAGGTAAAACATTAATGTGCTCTGTAATTACTTTGCAATAAAAATTAAAGTTGCCATCCACGTCCATTTGTTTGTTGGGTTATTTCATCTAAACTATCTAATGGATTTTGATATGATTTTCACTATCATTTAGACCACTCTTTTCGGAAGGTTTCTACGTATAATACATCCATATTTTAGTAATGGATGAAAGATAAAAAATGTATTTTTAGATGTAGATGTTAATGATTGTTACTTCTTACACTCTTTTTTTTAGCCAGATACACAATAACAGTCAGTAATTGTCATGTGTAACCACTTAATGCACTGTCAGGTCATGTCCAAAAACAAAACATTAATCTGAAGCTAAATTTAAAGTAACGCTCACTGACAAAATATAAAAAAAATATGGGCTTTTTTTTTTATCATACAACATTTTTTTTTTGTTTTTATCCTCTTCCCTCCAATATTAAGCGGTAGAGATTATGGCTCGCACATTATGTGCATATGCCAGTTTCAAGTATAATTTCTTTCTAGTTTTCTTCTTTCAATCACAAAGTCTCGTTCTTGTCCAGTTATCACATATTTCAAGTATATTTTACACTGTTTGACACTTTAAACGCAGAGCTGTAAAAATAGCGACATGTCAGTTTGCCGCCATTTTTACAACTCCATAATACAACTTGCTTGTTAGGGTCAGTGTGTAGCAAAGACTACCATTGTCATAAATCCCTGCTAGTAAAAAGGTTTTGTTAAAAAAAAAAATTTTTGTTTACAGATGAATAACTACATCAAAACATTCAATGCAATTTGTGAGCAGTGCATCAAGCTTACAATAAGTTACTACAAATTCATACAAACTTGTCGTAAAAATGCTGAATTCTTCTCCAGTATACTTGATGGAGTCACTAATAGCTTTGAATATGCCTCGGATAAATTTGGAGACAGCAAATCATTATTTGTATCATTCAACATACATGATTGTACAAGCAAACATTATTATGATGTGAAAAGAGCACCATTAACACGTAAAGGTGCATTAAAACAATTTAATAATTTAGACACTACAATCTATAAATGTAAAGAATGTCACAAAGAATTTCCTACAGTTTGGAATTTACGTAATCATTGTATTAGAGTACATGCCCCAAAAAAGTTCAAATGCCCCGATTGTCCCAGAAGTTACGGTTCTGCCGCATATTTAGAAGGTCATAGAAATGAAAGTCATTGTACAGTTGTGTGCAGTCATTGTGGAAAAACATTTTACAATAGGCACACATTAAAAATGCATGAATTAGGCCATCATCTGACTCTTGTATGTCAAGACTGTGGTAGAATATATAAAAACAAAGCAACATTCAAAAAACATATAGAACAAAATGTTTGTGGACAAAAAACAAGAGCCCATCCTTCTGAAGCCAAATTTACTTGTGACTATTGTAATAAAAAATATACTCAAAAGATGTCTCTCAGAGTCCATATACAGTACGAGCATGGGAACTACAAAGCACATATTTGTGAATGGTGTGGAAAGAAGTTTTGGGCTCAAAGTCGTTTGAAAGCTCATATAGTCAAACATACAAAAGAGAGAAATTTTCATTGCACAATGTGTAGTGGGAAATTTGTATCAAAAGAATCATTACTATATCACACACGAACACATACAGGAGAAAAACCATACAAATGTCCGCATTGTGAAGCTAGATTTCTTTCTGCATCTCGTAGATCTGATCATGTGAAACGTCATCATCTAGGAGGGACATTTGAATGTGATATTTGCCATAGCAAGTTCAGTTCAAGACAATATTTGCAGAAACATAAACGGAACCATATTAAAGTAAATGAGGAGACTTCATATAAAATGCCCAAAACCAATTCACGGAAGCCAAATTATACAGACCAAACCAAAAGTTTGCTAACAAGAATTAATTTAAACTCTAATGTTTCATCACAGGACATGTGGAAAATTGAGGGGCTGGATAAAGGGGAAATCCAAAGTTTTCAAAAAGTGATAGACAGCACAGAAGTTGAATTGGAAAAGTATGATCACAGTGATTATATTATAGAACAGAAATCTGAACAGAATTCACCTTCTGATCATAAAGTTTATTTGGAAGTGCCCGATGATACTGATGACTTTATAAAATTAGCTTCTATTGAAACATAGATGTTAGAAAATTTTAAATTCTATTCATATTATGTGTGTTCATTGTTATGTTAGAATCTGATGACAAGCTATTTACATCTCCATCATATTCAAGTTGGAACAAGCTAACGAGAGATCGAGTGGATCGACTCCATACAATAGGTTGGACATAGGCATCATGAGAAAAAAATATAAGAATATAGAAAAAAAAAATATGCTATTGTATTCGCCTATTCCTAACAAATGTTAGTATGCAGACATTTTCATTAGACTTGTGTTTAAGGAGTTTTATTATTATTATTATTATTATAGTATTATTTATCCATACAATTATTATAGTTACATTCTGAATTATTAATATGTATAGTAACAATTTTATTATATGGCCCCAATAGGATAAAAAGCCTCCTCCAACTTTTCCATCTTTGCCTGTTTTGGCCAGTGTTTACCCAGTTTTTCCCAGCCGTTTGTACAATATCGTCGACCGATCTTTTCTTTTGTCTTCCTATTCGTCTTTTCCCTGTGGGACCGAGCCACTTTGTTGTTTGTAATGTCCATCTATTGTCTTCAAATCTTGCTATGTGGCCTGCTCACTTCCACTTCTGTATCATGGCATGTTGCAGTGCATCCGTAAGTTTAGTTTTATTGTGTATGTCAACATTTCGTGTTTTATCAATCATTATATCAATCAATTTAGTTTCAGGATGCTTCTCTCCATGGCATGCTGGCATGACAGGATTTTGCTCTTAGTCCTGTTAGTGAATGTCCAAGTCTGACTTGCTTAAGTTAGTGAGGGCAATATACATGAGTCCATTATGATCTTAATTTCATTTGAGGATTTCTCTCTGTGCCCAATACTTTTTCCATGTTATGTGAATTCTTCCGTTCCACCTCATTCTCGTTTCTGTTGGTGTCAAATGATACTAGTTTTCCAAGGTATAAATATTCACTGACATATTCTATCAACCTCCCTTCTATATTAATCGAGGTTTGATACTATTGGTCATTATTTTAGTTTTGTTGATGTTCATTTCTAGTCCCACTTTTATGCTTTCTTTGGCAAGGTTTTGCTTTCTATATGTAACTTTAAACCAGACGAAATGCACTGTAAAATCACTGCTATTCTTCGCACAAGATTAACGTCCAGTCCAGTTATTTTTAATCTAATGAGTTTAGTGTACAAAGAAAAAGAACAAACTTAATTTGGACTAAAATATATAAGCATCTTGTTATTAATAGTAAAAAATCAATTACATTAGCTATTATTAAACAACGCACTAATTGTTGTCATAATGGTATATCACATTGGTAAGTATGTCTGTCGTTATGAATAAAATTAAAATAGGCGCATAAACGCTCCTTCTTGTTTTTAACATAGAAAACTAAAAATCACCTATAGAATATAATGTATTCGCTGAGAACTCACAGTAGTTACATAAATTCTAATTATTATGTCCAAATTGAGTAGGAAAGTATATGAATGTTTTTTTTTATTATCTCTGAAAGTGCACGTTTAGCGCACCATGTGTGAAGGAATAAATTTTAGCAATTAATGTATAGATTACAATTAAAAAAACCGTAACTTGAAACAAGGTGAAACTCAGAAGTTATAGACTATTCATGTTCATTTTCATACAAAGAAATCACTTACTTGTCAATAACTCCTTATACACAAGTCTAATGAAAATCTCTGGATACCTACTAATATTTGTAGAGTATGAATAGGCGAATACAATAGCATATTTTTTTTTCTATATTTTTTTATATTTTTTTTTCATGATGCCTATGTCCAACCTATTGTATGGAGTCGATCCACTGTGCGCTGTGAGAGTGCACCATTTAGTGCCGCTGCACTAAATGGTGCACTCTGGGAGTCTACCACGATGGCCACAGTGCAAGAGAATGACAACAACTTGTTAACAACCATAACTTTCGTTTGGACAGATATCCAATCATCATTGGAAGAGATAGATGGATCTCTGAAGCCAAACAAGGTCTAATATTTTGACTACCAAGTGGATATTTATTAATGTGGACTCTATCTTCATGAGAGAGCTTTAATAAGGCAATTAGCCTGCAAGTGTGTTAGGCTTGGTCTTTTTATACCAAAGTGTACAATTCCAGAGGAGGAGAGCTAACATTATCAGGATTTTGTTGGACACGGTTCGGTATGCCTTATTTATGTAATTGGAATTCAAAGAAAAACTGAAAAGAATTTTGTTTTAGGACCCTTTGCCACCGCAACAATCTTTCTCACTTAATGTACCATTGAGCCTATAGGTACATGTATTTATAAGATAGGAAACCAATATTTTTTTTTTTGTGTTTTTGACTTGGTGGTGAACAGGTTAAATTAATAATACTTAGCAAGAATATTATGTAGATCAATATTGTGCCTAATTTTGTTATTATAATGTAAGGTCTATTTATTATATTTTAATATTAATTTGTCAATGAAGTTGTCCTTTAAAATTATACTAACAGAATATACTGTACTACACATATAATTACTGTACAACTTATTTGCAACTTATCACATGCATGCCCAATGCAAGTACTGTCATTATTAAGCAGACTAAGAATACAAGGGTGTTCCCCAAACCTTATTTGGTGCAATTTAATAATTTTAAATATTTCAAAATGTATATATTTTGCCGCCAATGTTGACAGTCAATTGCACAGAGAATGTAGTCACTAGTCCTTCCTCCCGTCGTCGTCTGGCGAACGACTCATGCTTGACAGGTGTTGACAGACAATAAAATTGTCCGCTTCCTCGTTGTGTGATCGACTTACACACACTTAGCCGGTGTGTTGAGTCAAATGTACGCTCCCGTCCCTCCGTCTCCCCTTGAAGAGAATCACCGTATCTGAGACTAGATGACACACAAATGTGTCCAATTTCATTATCGACCTAAAGATACCGGCGGCATATCCGCGTGTGAAAATCCACAGCAGTGGTAGCATGGGTGTAGGAGCCTAACTTAACCTACTAATTATTATTAATATTTTTTTAATATTAAGCAAGTTGAATTTACATGTTCGCTCATTTCATAGATAACTGATTAGATAGGTGATACTGTTGGCTACTTGTTGCACCTAATTATATAACATTTTGACCTAATATCATATAATAATCGCTATTTATCTAGAAAGAGTATTAACTAGAGAAGTTTTTAAAAAACGTTTGAAAATGCCATTCTTTATTTTTTTTAAAGTTGACAAAATAGTTTTTCTTAACGAGTTATGAAAGTACTCCACTCTTATTTTTATTAAATCTAAATAAAAATACTAAAGAATTGAAACAATCTTTGAGATTTCGTATATACGTACGTATATAAAAAAAAATAAACAAAAAAATGGGGATTTTCTATAAAAATAAGAAAAAATATTACTCTATAAAATTAGGGCAAACTGTTATTTAATTTGGCGCAACAAGTAGCCAACAGCATCACCTGTCTACCATTTTCCTATGGCTACTCTCCCTCCAAACAACCTGTATGACAAGTCAGAGAAAATAAGGTTGAATTTGTGTATGTACAGAGTACGCACATATGCCAAACGGAAAATACTATTGGACTTTGCATCCAGCAGTTCGATCAAACCTATATTATTTTTGCAATTAATAAAATAAAGTAAAAAGTCGTATTGTTTTTCATTTTCCAATGTTTTTTTATAATGCTATGCCAAAAATTATAATATCAACCTCACCCAGTGGCGATAGCGGTAACCCATCAATTGCTTAGATGGTAATTTAAGGTCGAAGCACACTGATCAACTCGAGAAAAGGGATCGGCACCGTATTAACTTGAACCTATGTATACCTACCTCATCAGTATATCCTAGAACACCTGGACTAGAATCATAATAGAGTCTCAAACGTGAGAAAACCCATCAAAAGGAAATATATTTTTGTATGGGACCCCACTGTCCTCCATCAGTATACAAAAGTACACTGTGCTGACCTTTTTAAAAGTACTGTGACATATGTATTATATTATAATACAGTGTGCGGCCTACTGTACTTAGGTGCTTTGTATATTTATTTTCTTTATTACTTTTTTTTTTAAATTAATTTGGTAACACTGGTACCAGACGGTCAGCGTTGCCAGATCTACCAACTTTTCGGTAGATCCACCTATTAAGCTCCTAGTCTACCAACTTAGACCATAAATCTAACTGTTTCTGAAGATATCAAAATATATTAGTAAATATCAATAATTATACGCCCCCATTCTAAGAGGTATGCAATTATTTGTCCCCATCGCGCGATGTACTTATGTGGTATCGTGTATCGTATGTGCGACTCGCACTTGACCGGTATCGGTACATCTACCGATTTTCCTTTTACTTTACCAAGCCAACTTTTTACAAATAATCTACTAATTTTTCAAAAGTACACTGTGCTGACCTTTTTAAAAGTACTGTGACATATGTATTATATTATAATACAGTGTGCGGCCTACTGTACTTAGGTGCTTTGTAAATTTATTTTCTTTATTACTTTTTTTTTTAATTAATTTGGTAACACTGGTACCAGACGGTCAGCGTTGCCAGATCTACCAACTTTTCGGTAGATCCACCTATTAAGCTCCTAGTCTACCAACTTAGACCATAAATCTAACTGTTTCTGAAGATATCAAAATATATTAGTAAATATCAATAATTATACGCCCCCATTCTAAGAGGTATGCAATTATTTGTCCCCATCGCGCGATGTACTTATGTGGTATCGTGTATCGTATGTGCGACTCGCACTTGACCGGTATCGGTACATCTACCGATTTTCCTTTTACTTTACCAAGCCAACTTTTTACAAATAATCTACTAATTTTTCAAAATCATGGTTGACAGCACTGGCTGAGTGATGTGAAAATTGAAATGTCAAAATTTCAATGTCATAAGTCATAAGCCAAAGTTGTCGGCTGTCAGTTCGTCAAGATTACTTCTATTTTTTACAAATAAAAAATGATATGAACTGTTTACTACAAAAAATAGTTTATCTGCATATTAATACAACATGTCTTTCCTTGAGGATACATTAATTATCTTGATATCGCAAGTAAGTTGCATGTAAACAGTGTCATAGGTTATATGTTTAATAAACTGCTAAAAATACCGAAGATGTTATAAACGGTTCAATTAAAACTATTGACGTGTTAGAATCTAATTGGTATTCCTATTGGATGTTCTAAGTTTTACAAGAATTCTAATTTTCATATAAATGTATGTATTTTACCACAGTCAGTGTAGTGTATTTTTGCACAGTCTATCTTACAATGTTACTGAAAGTAAAAATAATACTAAGAGTATTAGTATAGTTTCATCTGTAAGATTGTAAGATAGACTGTGCCTATGGAATCATGTATTCTATGTTTAAATCTTTTTTAAAGTATGCACAATTTTTTTTGTTTTTTTTTTTATTAGACTACTCCCGCAGTAGTGTACAAGGCCTGTGTCAGGGGTACTTTACAAACATACAAGTCACGGATCCACAAATTGTTGTTCCGAGTCTGGGTGTACTTTGTGTCACACGGACACAAAGTACACCCAGACTCGGAACAACAATTTGTTGATCACACAAAGTGGTGTCCACTGTGGGAATTAAACCCACGACGTCTTGTGTAGCAGTCGGACACAATCCCACCGCGCTGCAGAGGCAGTGAATATAATACAAAACCTGTGAAATATAAATAAAAGTTTTACCTATTTCAGACATTTTTCTTTGTTGGTGGCTGGATATTCTTCGTGAAGCAATTATTCCGCGACTATGAAGTCCACCATACATTGGTTCAGCTCATATTCTCCATCACATTTGCCCTTAGTTGTACAATGTTTGAATTGATAATTTTTGAAATTATAGGATATTTGGACTCAAGGTTAGTATTCATTGTCTGTTATTTTTAAATCTTTTTATTACGATCACATTTGCCTTTACAGCTGAGACTAAGAAGTTTATACTGAAAACCTTAAATATTACAAAACAAAAACCCCTGCGTAAAATGAATAACTGAATTATTTTGGCACCCAAAATTAGCCATTTAAGTTTTTTTTCTAATTTTGATGTACCAGTGCAACAAATCTTACTATACCTCTCAAGCTAAAATCCATCAATTCATACAGCCTCTAGAGTGTGCCAAAGAAATATATATACACTAGCTATCCCAGCGAACTTTGTACCAACTCTATTTTTTTTGTGAATCTGATTCAATTGCGAATCTAAACCATCTTTAATCTACTGGAACACACAAAAATGTAATTTAAAGGACTTCAGTGGCATGCACAGTTCTGTACATATGCACAGAAGAATTATATATATCTATATTAAGATACATTCAAGAGCTAATGGGCGCGAAATCCAAGTTCGTTGTATTTGTTTCATCAAATACCTACAAAAGTTAAAAAAAAAAAACAGTCAGATCCTTTGGAAGCTATAATAATACACACATTAAACTTACAAAACGCCGTTTCTTGTATTGGAGGTTAAGTCACCTGTTCCACCAATGGTGAGAAAGCGAGTAGGGATTTATTGCTCAAGACATGTACTTATGTAGATCCTGTGTAAACAAAAGAGATACAGTTTTTAATAGTTGATCGCTGAATGTTCACACTGCCAGCGAGTCTCGATCTATTCTGCATCTCTTTTGTTTAAATGGATGGGATCTACAAAATACATTATTGTATGTTTCCTGGGCGATAAAATCACTACTTGTTTCTTGTTCATCGTCGGCGTTGGGGTCTAAAACAGGAGGATACAGACGTCATAAGGATGTAAGAAAGGCGTTCCATAAAAATGACAAACTCCCAAAGGCGTCATCGTAAAAATTAGTTTGGCAAGCCCTGAGTTAATTTATTAGGAATCAAAGTATAATTATTATGTTTTAGTTAAATAATTTATATCTTATCTTTTCAGTTCCCGCTATTTCCATTGGAATATGGGCCTCTATTCTCTATTGTTCATGGTGATAGCTCTTTTACCATTTTATATTGCATATTTCTGTATTAGCAATATTAGATTTGGTAAGTACTGTTCATTTTCTAATTATTTTTAGGGTGTTGTACCTCAAAAGGATAAAACGGAACCATTATAGTCAGAAGTCTCAATTAAAGTTGCTCCAATCTGCAAGTCGCCTTAGTCTTCTAAATTCTATACACACTAATATATAAAATTGAAGTGTCTGTTTGTAATGTCAAAATAACAGTTTTTTACTAAATGCTTAGGAAAGTATGTGGCACTTGAAACAAAAACACATTTTTTTATATCTGTCTGTTTGTTTTGGTTAGACTCCGAAACGGCTGCACAGCTGAGGATGTAACGAGTAACTTTAGCTACTTTTAGTCATTGCGCTAATTTTTATAGGGACACAGCAGCATGGCAACTTACACTATTCAAAACTTTACTTTCAAATGATAATTACCTGTTTTTCTATCAATAGCTGGAGAAATATAAAATTTTTATTAACCACACAATTCTGTATCAAACAATTGACATTTATTCTTTTTTATTTTGCAGTTTCACAAAACATGATAAGGCCTTTGACAATGTTTGTGTGGTTCATATATTTATACTTCTTTTGGAAAATTGGAGACCCATTCCCAATATTGAGTCCAAAACAGGTTGGTATTCTTTACATTGATTTTCTCACTTCTATTCACTCAGTTTTGAGCAAAATGTATCACTTTCTGTCACTTAAGGGTACATTACACTAAACAGGGTTCAGCTCTATCAAAAATGTATATAGAAAACTTAAATATTAGGACACGAAAAAAAATTGTATGACTAGTCAAAGAGTTATTCTAGTAGATGAAATAAGAAATTTAATGATAAGTCTTAACATTAACCCGTAAAAACATCTTGAAGATACGCAAAAATGGAAAAACGAAGATTATCCTATCGTTTTAGTTATGGCTTTCGTAATGTAACATTATATGTACGAACGAATATTCGATTTTATTTTGTCGTGGGCTCCACGCACTGTGAAGTAATGGTTGTGTGCAGGAGAGCGGGGCGGGCGTCAGTGTCGCTGTGTGCATAGCGTAAAATGAATAATTCGCTAGGCGTAATGCCCCATTAAGCCAAATAGTAGCAACAAAAATACTTTTTAGCGTGTTTAAAAGTTAATTATTGTTTGAGTATTTAATTTATTTTATTTCTAAAGAAAACTTACAGCTAAAATTGTGCTATTTAGCTGTAAGTTTTCTTTAAATTTATTTACGGATTAGTGTGTGTGTGTTCGAGTATATATGTATAGACAATACTCAAATGATTGTGTTTCTTAGTTTGAACTTTAAATCTGAATGTTTACCACTGAGTTATCCACTTTATAAAGTATCCCAGGAAAAAACTAAAAAAAAACTATAGAGAGTTAAAGCGAAACTAAAGGACGGACAAATTTATTATCTGTTTTTGGTCTTGTGTGTGTTCTTCCTAAATAAATAAAACTATTTATTTCAGGGTATATTTTCGATAGAACAAGGAGTATCTCGAATAGGTGTCATCGGCGTTACAGTTATGGCGTTACTATCAGGGTTTGGTGCTGTCAATTATCCATATACATCTATGGCTATATTTCTAAGGTAGTTATAAATAAATACTCATCTAATTCCAAACTAGGCAGAGCGTCCTGTTCTAACTAGACAACTGATAAACATACTTATATATTTCTAAATACTTACATATTTATACTAATATTATAAAGCTGAAGAGTTTGTATGTTTGAACACAGTAATCTCAGGAAATCTCTGGGTTGCCCATTTATCGAGGAAGGCTAAAGGTTATATAACATCACGCTGCGACCAATAGGAGCGGAGCAGCAATTAAAAATGTTGCAAAAACGGGGAAAATTTACGCATACGAAGTTGCGCGGGTCAGCTAGTTATAGATAAATTACACCCAGACACAGAATAAACAACCAGGATCATAACAGTCCTAAGTGGGAATCGAACACAGCCTCTGGCTTAGCAGTCAGGATCTCTAACCAGTAAACATACAGGCCAGTTTAAGTTTTACTTACTTGTATATTTTGCAACAAATATGGTTACAAAAAACTTGCAAATATGTATCTATCATCGCGTGGTGTGTTACCATACAGAATAGTTTTGGGGCTAGAATTTTTATATTAGGGGGCGTCCATTAATTACGTGAGGTGTACAGGGGTCGAACCGAATCTCACTTTGTGGTCTTGGCAAATCTCACCAAATTTTTTATTCTCTTGAAACCATCTAAAATGGATTACATTTAGTATTTTTAATAATAATTGAGCTCCCGCGTCACACGAGCGGCTCACTCTTGACCAGTGTTGAGTCAAATGTGAAATCTACGTGAGATTAGGGAGGGTGGCGGGGTCAAGCCAGTTCTCACTATATCTCACCAGAGGGGGAAGGGGGTCCAAAATACGCCAAAATCTACTCACGTAATTTATGAATGCTCCCTTAAATCTACTAGAACCTCTCTCTCATTCTAACCTGTAATACTTGCTTTCTAAATTTCAGCTTTTTTGATCCCTTCCCTTTAATTTATATTTTATCAAAATCGGTTTAGCAATGTAATTTTAACAGACATATTATAATCTACTTATTTGTATTAAAACCAATTCTACTTTTTTTCAGACCAGTTACACAATCAGATGTCTTATCAATAGAAAAGAAACTTCTACAAACTATGGATATGATATTGGTTAAAAAGAAAAGGATAGCATTAGCTGAAGCAAACAGTATGGGAGCGAGACAACAATACAATATGTTGGATCAGTCCAATGTAAAGAATAGAGGCGGTTTTTGGACCAATATTTGGTCCAGTGTTGGCAGTTATGCTAATCCACTTGGTCATGGTACTGAAAGTAAGTATTCTATTTGATTGAGCACATAATATTGTCTTTTTAGGGTTCCGTAGCCAAAATGGCAAAAACGAAACCCTTATAGTTTCGTCATGTCCATCAGTCTGTTCGTATGTCACAGGCATTTTACTCAAAGACTACTCAATGAATATTGATGAAATTTTGTGATAAGGTATCTTATAGTAGCCGCTACTTAGTTTCATAGCTAAATATAAATATTTTTAGGGGGGGGGGGCACTCCAAATATATATATTATAGAGTATATTAGAGAAGCTAAAAAATATTTTTTTAGCAAACATCTATATGTGGCACCTCATTTGACAGGTTTTCAAAAACATTTTAAGGTTTCTACCAACATTTTCTGATTGAGTGAATAATTTTGAAAATAATCGCTCCGAAAGTTGCATAAATTGTGTTAACCTTTTAACTTTTGAACCGTGTGACCAAAAAATATGAAAAAAATCACAAAGGTAGCGCTTAAATGCTTTAAACTAAAATTATTTCGGACATGATCATTGAGTTATTGCTGAAAAACTGCGTTTCTCAACAAAAGGTCGTAAGTGCGATGAACATACGCTTTTCTGCTGATGCTATTATTCAAGGCTGCGGAATCTTACACTGAGCATGGTCCGACATGTTCTTGCCCGGTTTTTTTTTAATGTAGGTGGCACAAGTAATACTGCCTATTTGACAAGAGCCTAATTTCAAACTAGTTTCGATCACGGCGACCAATGAGACTTGAGACTAGGGAATACTGAAGTGTATTATTAGGTCTAAGTGAGATCCCCTCATTCATTCATCTACTGGTGGTAGGTCTTTTCCATAGGCCGTCTTGGAGGGACATGAGTGTCAGTTATTGTAATCATTGTATGTAAATGTTCACGAGTTAAATTCATTTTGATAGCGACACACAATTTTCGAACGGACGATTCAATGAAAAAACAAATGACAGACTCGCAAATTAAAAAGTAACATGTTCTCAAAGAGTTCCATTTTCAAATTCCATAATTGTTTTTTTCATTTTTTTATTGTAAGTGGCCAGATGCAGAAAATTGCAGTATGCCCAACGTACACACAGGCAATCCACATCTGTCGCTTCGTGATGCCTCTGGGGTGATATCGTGACGCACAGTTTAGGAAACGCAAACTAACATTATAAAGCTGAAGAGTTTGTTGGTTTGTTTGAACGCGGTAATCTCAGGAATTACTGGTCCGAATTGAAAAAATCTTTTTCTGTTGGGTAGTCCATTTATCAAGGAAGGCTATAAGCTACTTAACATCATGCTACGACCAATAGGAGCGGAGCAGCAATAAAAAATGTTGCAAAAACGGGGAAAATTGACACATACGAAAAATAATACTCAGATAGCTCCACCCACTCCACCTCGCTATTTCACGGTGTTTTTTGTTACCACTACGTGAGCGACGGTACTGATACCAATCCGTGGAGGCTGTTACTCAGGGGCAACGAAAATATTGCAAAATTTTCGAAAAATGTTACAACAGTCCGGGACTTGGAGAGCACCTTAAGGCTTCGGTCCTGCGCCTAAGCTTTTGTCGGATGTATCACAAATGTACAAGATGTAACAGTATGAGAGCGAGCCAATAGAGAATCCTCTGTTTACGCAGACACTTGTGCACAATAATATCATCTGCATAGTTGGCTAGTTAGGCCGCTGTGGACGAAATTCTGATAACATTATTTCACTTCTTTTTCAGATATTACTCAACTCCGTCAAGAGATCTCCGGTCTAGAAGAGTTGAGTAGGCAATTGTTCTTAGAAGCACATGATGCCAGGACTATGAGAGAAAAGATAGAGTGGTCCAAGACTTTCCAGGGGAAGTATTTCAACTTCCTCGGGTATTTCTTCTCGCTTTACTGTATTTGGAAGATTTTTATTGTGAGTATTATGTGTTACTGACTTACTTCACTATATCTTTAAGTCATTTTTATTGGCATTTCTCGCCAATTACTTTAGAAATACAATAATTGCATTTTTGAAAGATAGAAAAATTTGAAGTCCAGACGTTATATGTATGTTAATCAGCTATTCAGGTTCTGACTAGTTTGTGATTAATGTTGATAAACACATTATATGAAAATATATATTACGGGTTTGACCCACTCGTCTACCAGTGACCGCGGCCGTTGCAATACGGTCGAAACGTCAGGCAATAAACAAGGTATTCAACCTTAAATTATTCACGCGATTAAGACCCGTAATATATATATTTTCTTAGTTTGTGATTGATCGTGTGCTGTTCCAAGATTATTGTTATTCTTTTAAACTAGATTTTATCACGATAAACACTACCCTATGTCCCTGGGAAGGGGCCCCAAAGTCCCTTCCCAGGGACTCACTATTTCCATACCAAACTTCATCTAAATCGGTTCAGCAATGGAAAGCGTGAAAACATAACAAACAGAGTTATCCCTTCGTCGATTACGTTCGTAACCTTTGACCATTTCATTTCAGTCAACAATAAACATAGTATTCGACCGCGTGGGTAAGAAAGACCCAGTGACCCGCGGCCTAGAGATTGTAGTACATTGGCTGGGTTGGAACATCGATGTTACATTCTGGTCTCAGCATGTTTCTTTCATACTGGTCGGGTGTATTGTGCTGACTAGTATTAGAGGGTTACTGCTCACTTTAACTAAGGTAAGTCTTACCATTATCGTCAAATAGACGAAATTATTATTAATGTAGTTTTAGTTGATAAGTTTTGGTTTTAAGTTTAAATTTTGTGGTCAGGCCAATAGAAAAATGTACCAATATACCTTTAGAGACAATAATTCTTTATGCAACAATTACCACAGAATAAGTAATAGTACTACGTACAGAAGGTTCACTCCCTAACAAAAGTCAGGTTTGGGTATAAAAATATACCTGTATCGCCGTCTGCAAGCTAAATTGAATCTTATAACCGCGCGCGAACCGTGAATTTTCTTTGCGCGCCACAGTTTTATGACCGAGCTGCGAAGTCCGCACGGGGTTGACACTTGATAAGTTTTTGTACCTAGTTAATTTATTAGTTTTAAGATAAATAAATAGATTAAGCATTACAAACGTACTTTTAGCATTATAAACATAAAATTCCAATTGTCGTGTGTTCGATTTCCACGGGTGTAGATATTCCTTTGTAAACATTATCCTATCCTGTTCCTAATATTATTTCGGAGCAACTAATTAAGGATTTTTATTTTAACTAAGTACTTAAGGACCTAAGGAATTTGCCGCCGCTGCTTTTACACGCAGGTACTTCGAAGACCCAGTGGAATTGTAAAAAATGTTGGTTCTGGTTGACTATTCGTTTTATTCAGATATCCGTAAACACAGCAATATATTTTTTACTGATTAAATTGACGTTTAGGCTTTATAAGATATTGCGGGTGTCGAAAAATAAAAAAAAATATTTTCAAGTATGCGCGACGTGACCTCGCCTCGAGCCCCTTCAAGTGGCGCGCTGCCCGAATATACCTAAACTGCGGATTGACACCCTGCTATTACTTTATGTGATAATTAAGGGTTTTTTATACTTATTTTAACATATTAAAAGGATTAGGGCGCGTTCCCAGTAAGTCGTGACGACTGACGACAGATTATCGTGTCGTTTAAAGTGTCGTGGCTGGTGTATTTAAACGGAGATATTCACGACACGATTAACTGTCGTCCACAGTGGCGTAAGCCAGGATTGTCGTGTGGGGGGGGGGGGGGGGGGCTTGAACCAGATAAGGCCGCTATTGCACCACTTACACGAACCCAATTAGTGACAGATTTGAGGGGGGGGGGGGGGGAGAGCCCTGGGGCTGTCTGCCATTCTAACCGCAAACACAAATATCTTTATTTCGTAAAACCAAATTAATTATTGTTTGAAAACATTTAATTTTTAAGAGACTTTTCACGAGCTCTAATTGCCATTTTCATCACAGACTTGATATTTTTTCCAAATATCACCGTGCTTTATTCAACCTTTTTTTCTTTTTTTTCCAGTTTTTTTACAAGATATCCTCATCAAAATCATCGAACATCATCGTCCTAATTTTGGCTCAAATCATGGGCATGTATTTCTGTTCATCAGTACTCCTAATGAGAATGAATATGCCGCCGGAATACCGCATCATCATCACACAAGTTTTAGGAGACTTACAGTTCAATTTCTACCACAGATGGTTTGACGTCATATTTCTAGTAAGTGCATTAACTAGTATATTTACTTTGTATTTAGCTCATAAACAACCTGCAGTTAATTAGAGTTTTTAAAACGGCCGGCAGATTATGAATTTAATTTGTAAAGAGGCCGGCAAATTGTCAATATTTTTTTTTAATTTTGTAAACGGTACCAAAATTTAAAAGTATTGAATACTGATGTAAATATTGATTATCTAATCGGCCATGTAAGTTACATGTAAAACATGATAATAATTAATTTTAAATTTTGATCGAAATATAAGCTTTTTTTTAACTGATGAATTTCATCTTAAATTGATTATTAAGAAGAAAACCCATTACTCACCCTGGATTTGTGCAATTTAACGATTGAAGTAGTCAGAGTATACAGTAGAGCGTCGATTATCCGAACTTCGATTATTCGAAAACCGTTGATTTCGGATAATCGAACTGTATTGATTCGCACATACATATTTATGGAGTCTTGACGTGACACGTTTTAATCAATATTTTTCTGCTTTCATTTTACTGTTTATCTGCAAATCACTCCTTGGAAGTGACGCACAGCTAAAAAAAAAATACCTGTGCGCGAAGTTTGTAAGCACGAGCGAGTCCGGCGGGCGTAGTAGTTGATTGACATTCGAATACTTCAATTGTTAGGATTCACACACCGAGGACGAGTGGCGGGTCCTTAATCAGTATAAGTTTTTTATTAGTCATATTTATTTCACTGCCGAATTGACATCGAAGCCGTTGTTACTTAAGATCAACAGTTAGGTTGCTTGTCCACCCAAGCGGAGAGGAGCAAAGCTGTGCTAAGTCTATACTAATATTACAAAGCTGAAGAGTTTGTTTGTTTGAACGCGATAATCTCAGGAACTGCGAGTCCAAATTGAAAATTCTTTTACTGTTGGATAGCTCATTTATCGAGGAAGGCTATAGGCTATATAACATCACGCTACGACCAATAGGAGCGGAGTAGCAATGAAAAAGGTTGCAAAAACGGGGAAAATTTACGCATACGAATTTGCGTGAGTAACTAATATACTCGCATAGATTCACAGGGGAGTTTTTATGCAATTGTTGAGTGTAGAGAGTTATGACTAGATGTCTTGAGTTCGATTCCCACCCAGGATAAATCTTTGTGTGATGATTGTTTATTCTGTATCTGGGTGTAATTATCCATCAGACTATGAGAATGAGGAAATAGAGAGTGCACTTGTGTCTGCGCATACACTTGTGCACTATAATATCCCCTGCGTAGTTAGTTAGTTTCTGTTGAGATAAGCCGCCGTAACCGACATCGGCTAGGAGAAAATTAATACAGACTCTCGAGTGAGACTAACTGCCACACTACCGCCACTTGAAATGTAAACGTCAAACGAAAGTCACGTCATCTAGCGGCGGCCATGTCGAGCGACTCAATACACTTGCTATTTAATCGAAACAGGTATTTACCGGTTGCCTGGTTGCCATAGTACAGGCTCTGCTTAGTTTCGAATCAGATTGTCTTATGTGAGTTGTCCTAAGATTTTTATTATTTGGCACTGCTCCGCTCCTCTCCGTTTCGGTAGACAGGAATCCTTGTTTAACTTTCTGATGATAATTAAATACCAACCTTATCTTAATAGTAATAGAGCTGTAAATCATATCGATACGATTTCTTAACTGACAACTCTATTTCCAAGGTCTATATTTAGTTATTATTCGTAAAAAGCTGCAATAGTTTTCTCCTTCCTGTGGGCGCAGTAGTGGCGCAAGATTTTTGGTTTGGTATAAAGGGGGTTACCCCTAAAGGTAGTTTAAGGTAATACCTTGTTTATTGCCCGACGTTTCGACCGTATTGCAACGGTCGTGATCTCATCGTCGAAACATTCATTATGTGCTTGAGACAGCCACAATTTTTTTATACATTCAGGGGGTGAGATCATCAGATAATTTTGGTTTATTTTTTAAATGATTATTTGTTCTTTATTTCTCTCATCTGTATAATATTATCAAAGATAGACAATGTAAATATGTTGGCTATAATTAATAACAACTTGTTACATAATAGTTTTAAGTATATTAGAGCAAGGACACACGGGCAGCTAAATTATTATCCGGTAAAATGCTGCCCAATTTTCTCATTATAGATACAGAAGTTTAAAGCGGGGTTAGACTATAGTTAGGTCATCGGACTCGCAATGGTGAGGTCGCGCGTTCGAATCCAACCATTATACTTCCGACGTAAATCCACTTCAAACTCAAGCAATGTAGCTTAGTTGGAGGGGTTAACAAGATTGCTAGTAATGTGCGACCCACATTGCTTGTTATCTTTTTATTTAAAAAAAAGGGCAACCGGTGATATTTTGATGCCTTTGTGTGCCTGCTCATATTGTTGTTAAGACTGATAGCTTTAAATTAAGTAAATAAAACGTCTTGATAAAATGTAATAGTTTCATTTAAATATTTTACTGCCAAGTATTTTATTCATCGAGTAATGGTCAAAACACACTGGTCAACTTGGAAAGGGATCGGTAACTAATCGGTTTCCTAGAACAAATTTTAAAATTATACCTACATATCAAGCTGGAACTGCCATGGTAGTTTCGTTATGACGAGACGCCCAACTTTATGTATACGACAACTTTATATTGTGGTACGTTAGTAAAAAAAACAGGTATTAAATATGACAAACTTAACTTTGCCGTTGGAATACTTTTATCCCCATATACCAACATAGGCCGCAGTTAGTTTACCAACCGCAAATAAAATTGTTATTAAAAATGACTTTTATGTTGCAACGATTATGGCTTTTACTTGTGCTAAGTGCCATGTAGCTTGTAGTAAAAGCTATAATCGATGCATCACAAAAAATATTTTTTTATTACAAATTTATTTGCAGTTGGTAAATCCAGCTTGATATGTATCATTTTAAAATTGGTTCTAGGGAACCCGTACTAGTATTCCTGGTATGAAACTCCCTACTGCAACGCACAATAATCGGATTCGTAACATAATCGCCTCGCCTCGAGACAAGCTCAAGAACAGTTGATGGCGAGGCGATACAGTGCCGATCCCTTTCCGAATTGATCACTGTGCGTTTGAAAAGCGGCGGTAGCTAAGGCATCGGTCTCGCAATCGTGAGGTCGCGGGTTCGAATCTTACTCATTACACTACCCACTCCTAACACAAGCCATTGAGCTTAGCTGGAGGGGTTAACATGAATGCTTGTAATGTGGGATCAAACTCCCACATTGCTAGTTTTCTAAAACTAAAAAAAAAATACTTGGCCGGATTGAACTTGGCGACAAGTGGTTGCGGAGATGCAATTTTCGAAAGTAAATGGTGACAGGAAGCGGGGGCGGGGGTGGTATGCGATTACGCATTACATTGTCATAATTAGTATTACTAACTCATGTTTTTTGTGATTGTTTTCGTAATTTTTTTTTCAATCTATCTTTAGTCTTTTCTGTATCTGTTCCAAATTTAAACTTTTATGAACTCTAAACGAGTTAGTATTTTTTATATTATTGAATTAAAGTTTTGTTAGTATTTTATTAAAAAAACTAACAAAACTTTAATTTACAAAAACGATTAATTATTTTTAATCGATTACAATTAAACATAATTAATCGTTTTTGTAAGTAATTTTGGGGTCGCATCTCCATGACATGCGTGAAAGTGTTATGAACCTAACTTCACTCCGGCCGAGTTACATTGAGACAACTGTACATAAGTTACTAGTTGTATAAACTGTGTGCCGTAACTTTGGTTACTTCTTAGACAATATGGTCTGGTGACACGTGTGATATCCCTAGTGGCCAGTAGCAGTGGATCCAGATTTTAAGAACCGAATCAAGAAATTCCGTAACGAAAATAAAACCCAACACCCCCACTCCGCCTACCATGTAGCTCGGGCGAGCGTTCGCTTAACGTATATGTATATGGTACGACTGTACGAAGCTCGCACGGATCGAGACGAGCTGCTCCGAAATGTAATGAAAAAAAAATGAATAATTAAATAAATAAATAATTATATTTGCATAAGTTAATAAAAAATGCTATGCAATAGCTTTACCGCGGCAGTCCCCGAGTGCCACACATTTTTTTTTTGTTGGTTAGGCTAGTGAATTGTCACAGACTTTAGTGTCAAAATGCTTGAACATTTATTAGAATGATTAATTAAATATCTCCTTTTCCAGCTCAGACAGAATTGTAAATCGCAAGCGGGAACTCACGCCGTTTTGTTTTGTTTCCTGCATACTATTTACAACTCTAATTAAGCTGGATAAGGTCGGTATTTGATGAGCATCGTTAAAAATATAAATTAATTGTGTAAGTACTATTTGGCAATGTTGCAAAACATATGTTCTTTATATTAATGGCTGGCGTAATAATGCTTTGCGATTTTATTGCGGTAACATTTTTTTTTTAATATATTGTGTGTCTTAAAACAATAAATTACTTTCGTCATATCCAAATAAAAGAGCAAGGTAATAGGCACTTTCGTTTATTTCTGAAGCAATAAATAAATACATAAAATAATATCAGACTTGTGGAGAAACCATCAAACTCAAGTTCGCATTGGAACCAATTTATTTTTATCGTATTATTACTGGCTCATGCAAAAATATAAATGTTGACTTCTATTGGGTATTATCCTGTCATTTTCTTAACTATATCGGTAAATATTTAGATATATTATATACTCTTCTATTTCGACTACACTTAGAATTGAGTGGGACGATGGCAAGAGACCTGACGGGATGACGCTGATTCCACGAGTTTGGCAAGGGCGCTTGTGTGGGACGCCACATGTGTAGACACACTTGCTCCTTCCCACCTCCACGGAACCAGCGTTCATGCTGGAGCGGCGGCTAAAGCGGCCGAAAATCTCAAAACCCATAAATACAGGGGTCTCGGCAACCAATATATATTTATACCTTTCGGCGTCGAGACCCTTGGCCCGTGGGGTCCCAGAGCACAACATTTATTTAAAGAACTATCCAAAAAATTGGTCGACTCCTCTGGTGACCGTAGAGCTGGCAGCTTCCTCGCACAACGCATCAGCATTGCTATACAGCGAGGAAATGCCGCCAGTATTTGTGAAACCATGCCCAGGGGTTCCAATTTTATGGATATATTTTAGTTTTATTTAGTCTTCAGTTCTAGTTTAAATATAGTTTTTAATAGTTTATATAAAATGTACTTTCTATAAATGTGTAATGACATTATAAGTTGACTACTTAAAATAATATTAATTTTGTTTTATACATAATAAATAAACAAAAAAGTTAGAATATCTTTAGCCGGTTAGAAGATATGGTGGAATAAATGAATTGAGTTAATTTTAAAAAAAAAGCATGTTATTCTAGGCAATATTCACAAAAACATCACAAAACTCAATGGAAAAAATTGCAGATGTCATAAAAAATATAACCCGAGTAAATAACGTCCTACAGGAGCTAATAAGGAATTATGAACACTTGGAAAGTATATACAAATCAAAAGAAATGGTCGATAATTATGTTTCTAGTGTTGCAACAGGAACCCCTCAAACAAATAATAGGACAGGATTTAACCACGGAACGTACGTTACTATGTTCTTAACTGATGATAAAAGTGTTGAAAACGGTAATGGACCTCAGAAACTAAAGCGCAAAGTAAAATCTAAAATCTTAATAGGCAAACCTACAAGTAATCTAGACGGAAATGACCGTTCAAAACAGGTGACACCACAAATTCTATTTATAGACATCTTCGGTGGTAACAAAAAAGACAATAACGGTATAACTACACCTAAAAAGAAAAGATTTAATGTACAACTTAAGAACAATATGAAACGAGAAAGCAAACATTTCGTGAATACTACTAATGAAGCGGCATACACGACCCAAACTCGTATCTTATCTACTGTGACGCCAACTAAACCATTCCCTAGAATGGGAACAACAACATTGAGTCCTAATGGTCTATACATTAAAATAAAAGGAACAATAAAAAAGCCGCCAGCTAAAATGTACGTTTTGGGTGGCAATATGAAAAATAAAACTATGTTAGACTTCAGTGTAGATGGGAATAACACTAAATCTAAAGAAGTAAAAAGGTCTGTTATAGATCAAAGTGTAGAAAGTAATGATATGGAATTGGTTATGGCATTAGATAATGTAAGTATATTGTGATTTGAAAGCATTTTTTTATATATTGTAAGTATTGTATATGGATAGAGGCCGGGATGCAACGCTCGGAAGTCGCTGTGAAGCCAAGGTTCTATTGTGACACCAAATGTAAGTATACTTAACTATGATTATATAGACTTGGGGAAGTAAAATATTGAAGGACCGCCGGACCTAGAGGAGGACAATCAAGGGCTCGAGGACATTAACGGTGCATCAAGCCACCAAATGAGTCTAATATAGTGGATTCGCCTACGCAAGCTCAAAATCACTTTTATTTAACTAATAAAAAATAGTATAGCTAGCAATGAAGCTTCTTGCTTAGCTGCTTGAAGTTCTTTGAGATTTTGTTTAAATTTTATTTTCGGGTAGGTTTAGTGTACCTAAAGGTTCATTTCCGTGCATCGCGGCCGATCGCGAGCCGCTCGCGGCTTACGACAAGCGACTGACGCGCGCGGCCGATGCGACAATACTCAGAGTATAAGAATGTATGGTGCCGTTTCCGAGGTAAGCGACAGACGCGCGCAGCCGACGACTGTCGTAAGCTGCGCGCGCACTGTGAATATAATATTATATTATATAAGGTTCATTTCCGTGCATCGCGGCCGATCGCGTGTCGGATCGACAAGCGGCTGACGCTCGCGGCCGATGCGACAATATTCTGTGTGCGCGCGCAGGCCTACGACAGTCGTCGGCCGCGCGCGTCTGCCACTTACCTCAGCCGCTTGTCGTAAGCCGCGAGTGGCTCGCGATCGGTCGCGATGCACGGAAATGAACCTTAAAGAACTCTTCAAATAATTAAGGTACATGGTGGTTCTTGCGATCATCAAAGAAGTAAAAGTGGTCCCTGTTCAAGAAAAGGTTAAGAACCACTGCTCTAATAAAACGCATCAACCCTTTCGAGGGGGGGGGGGCATGTTCCCGAGCCTGTTTATTTATATTTACTTAGTTAATATTTTTTCCAACCACATTGAATCTGACTGATTGACATGACTGCTGAAAACCAATGACCACCTTCTAACGAGCCCAAAGACCATAGGGTGGGGAGGGGGGAGAGGAGCAGTTACATTACATGACTGTTGAGTACCTACATTACATCATCAGACCCTGGAAGTCATCTAGGATCGGAGTACTTGCCAAGACGAATTAAATTAACCCAAACTTGCTAGGTTTCTCTTTTTTAGTTTAGCATTTTTTAGTTTAGCAGTCTGTGGTACCATAATATTGTATTCTTACCTATGTACACCAAATTTAAGCCAAATCGGACACCGGGAATTGGTTGTAATTTAGCCTTCAAAATTCGTGCCAAACACACATACATACAAACAATGCAAGTTTGTAAAAAATAATTAACTGCGTTGGTTTCGATAAAGTTATTGATCTCAATTGGTTTCGCAAGTCACATTGAAATCTACTGGCACCAAGGAAGAATGGCACTTAGTTTACGAAGACGCTGGGCGTTCGTGTTTGTGTATCGCACGCGTAAACATAAACACGAACGGGCGTGACGGGTAGTGTGTGAGACTGGCTGAAGGTTTCGACGCTAGCATCGCTTCTTCGAGAATTGCCTTTGCGTGTGCCGCACCGTATACGGTGCGGCACACGCAAAGCAAACGTCAAACAAACAAAAAGGCAAACGTCAAATGGCGGTGCGCGGTATACCGTGCACCGCCATTTGATTGAATTCAGTGTGGGCCGCGCCGTCCAACGCCACGCACGACGCCTCGCGTCTCCGTAAATGAGGCCTAATTCGAAAGCGTTAACATTGCAACTGTTTATAATCAGCATTCTTCAACTCCGCTTATCTCTGCATTACTGTTTGAATCTGAGTTGTCATCGTCGTCGCCGTCATCACCATCATCATCACTGCTGCTTTCCGTTATAAAATAAAATATAGATAGATTAACACAGGTAGGTATTTCAAATATTCCACCAACTGTTATTTATAAGAGGTAATTACATGTTGTTACCTTTTCGTACAAGAATAATTTGAACATCTCTCCATTGATGTGGTACAAATCCCATTGATAAAGTGTTATAAAGATAAAAGTGAGTATGGTTTGCCCAATCAATGGAATCAAATGGATCTGATTGTAGCAGTACCTGATTGTTTAATTAAATTGTTCAATTCTTGTACCGAAATCGATCTACATAATGATTATTGTTAGAAATAAAAATCGACTAGACTGGAGGTAGATTACGTATGATTTCATCTGCTTACTCCTTGTCAATAGTAGGCCTATCTCCGTTGACTCCTCATCTTATACGTCTCCACATGTTTTGTCTCCACATGTTCCAAAAAAATTGGAATGATCTGTACTTACGTATTAGTCTCTGGGCTGTTCTTATTTAAATTTGTAGGGTTACTATATTTTGAATTGTTGGGTTTCGTCTAGACACAGGCAAGGCACGACATCTTTGTGCTATTGCTTGAGACATATTTTGGCTCCGGTATGGTTTGGATAAAATTTATTACATTCTGAGGGTTCACAGACGACATCAAAATCTCTACGAATTGGTTATACGCTAGCTGGCAATCCGTAGATAAAACGATGTTACATAGATCGCTTTTTGTGAGTATGACTTAAGAACGGACGCTGCAAAAGCTGTTCAGACGTCCAGACGTCTGGACTGCTTTCGCAGCGTCCATGCTTGAAGACCAGTTTGAGTGATAGCCGTTCATGTCACCCGCTATCATAGTCTTTTCCTTAATTAGTTGCTTACCTTAAAATGCTGTTACCAGCCCGTCCTTAACGTACGCGCTGATGAGGAGCAACTTTTTTTTTTTTTAACGGTAACTAGCAATGTGGGATTGAGTCCCACATTACTAGCAATCTTGTTAACCCCTCCAGCTAAGCTCAAAGGCTTGTGTTGGGTGGGAGTGGGTTCACGTCGGTAGTATAATGGATAGGATTCGAACCCGCGACCTCACGATTGCGAGACCGATGCCTTGGCCATTAGGCTACCGCCGCTTCGATTGATATTATATTTTGTAGATGTGCACAATTGAGCAATCACAATCTGAATCTGAGGGTTTGTTATATTAATTCTGCTTAGAGTGCCTTTAATAGTTCAATGAGTTAGTATTGCTGTTCCCCCGTAACCATCTTCCCCGTCGGCTTTGAAAATACTAAATCCACTGATTCCAAAGGAACTCCCTTTGTCAAGCCAAGTTTTGTTGATGATTGCTATATGAATATTATTCTGATTCTGATAGGTGTCTGTTATTATTAGCCGTTATCCATTTTACCACGAGGGGCATTTTCATATAAAATTTCATCGCAATAGATTACATCCCATCAAAGATAATGTTTGCGCAGTCATTGATGTTGTCTTCCATATTTAACCTACTATCCCACATTTTTTAGAACAATCTGAGACATCAATCGTGGCGCCAAATGTCTTCAAAGGACGGCCAATTTATACTAATGACTACTGCTACTTAATCCCCCTGGCGCGAGCTACTCTCACAATTGAATGAAAAAATGAAGTGCACCCCCCCTTTCCTCCCACCACGTTAAAAAACACTAAAAGCGGAGGAACGCTATCATCAAGTTTTTCCCCGCCTTGAAATAATTCTTAGATCCACTGCATCCGTCATCGTGTCTCAAATGGGTAAGAATGAAGCATTTGAAAGTTAAAATTATAACTGATTTTATTTTTTAGGAGACGAGTTATGAAAGTGAACGTGTTATGTCTATAGAATTACCAGTTCAACATGATGAAACCATTAGCAAAGATATATTTAAAACTAATATTTTAAGAAAGGCTTATGGAGAAGCTTGCTTGAAACTCGTCGCTAAAAAATGTCACATGGTAAAGTACTCTTATTTAACTAACATCTTGTTTCTATATATATATATCAAATATATATTATCATCATGCTGCGACAGTCTCATGCTGTCACTGTTAAGGTGAATAGGTATTTTGTCTGCCGTGTATGACGAATTGTCGCGGCCATTTGTAAATAGCGGTAAATAATGTCTATTCGTTATTTAAAATAGCGACAGTTTACATTCGGCAGCGGCGTAGGCTTTTTGTAAACGTATAAAATGCCGACGCAGTTTGTATAACGCCGTGATATGCTATTTGCCTTCGACATATACAGGGTGATTTTTTATATACTAATAATCTCCTGCTCTTGGCACATTACACCAAATAACATCATATGTTATTTTTTGAAAACAAAATAACCCTTCACCACCTACCTTACACACACTACCACCTACTTTTGTCCACACAACCAAAGGAGTAAAAGTAGGTTTTACTCCAAGGTCTCTCAGATGTGTGGCAAATACCGCACACCTGAGAAACCCTGGAGTAAGATCGTTGTTTCTTTGTCAGGTTGAGAGTCTAAACCTCACAATAAAAATGGTTTCAGTAAAATAGTCTGTAGGTGGTCAAGGTCATAAGGACTTCAAAAACAAGTTGTAAGGTTATATATTAAAAAAAATCCAAAACTGATATTACGAAATTATTTTGTGTTATGTAAAGTAGCCACGAGCGGAATGTTATTAGTAGGTATATTAAAAATCACTCTGTATAATGATTGTTACTTTTTCTATGTATTACAATTATAAAAAAATGTATTAATTTATTGTATTAATAAATTAGTGATATTCGTTTTTAATTATAATGTTTTAGGCATGCAAAAACACGGTATTGTCAGTATGCAAACCTACTTCTAGCTGCAAGAAAGGTGTCAAAAGGACATTTAACAAGAGTTTTAAACCAAAATGTAATGAATTATTTGGTGATATGGTATTACGATCTAATTCTCCAAGTGAGTTCTTTCTTTTTTTGTTAATTTTAATTAATTACCAACTTCCGGATACCTAAACGAAACCATTCTATCATTTAAATATTTATTAAGTTAAAAAAATACATGCAAATTTGTGTGCAGTGTTTGGTAGGTAAGGGTGATTGATCGATCCATCACGGCCCTTTGGGTTTGGAACTCTTATCGAAAATTACAAAAAGCAATGAAGCAACATTTAATCCCTGTCCGATCCATTAATTTGTTAATTTGATTAATGTATGTTTTTTTTAAAATTTCTTGAAAAAAAAAATCATAATCTTTTTTCTTGAAGGAAGCCACATGGCAAGAGATGCGTCTCCGGAAAATGTTGTTTTGATTTTAAACAACAACACATTATACTCACTGGCAGGGCACGATCTAGGGCCGGCATAAGCGCCAGGCGGCAAAATTGATGGCGTCAGGCGTCCACAAGATTTTAACCATATTGGGGCAACAAAATTCTGACAACATCCCATTTATAGCAATCGGCGATCGTGTCCTGCTTATTGGTGACGAATAGATAGCCGCAAGTCGCGGAACTAACACAAGGCAGATACTATAGCTGACTGTCAGTCTTTTTATCGACCCCTATAGGCCTGGCTACACGCCAGTCTTGCCCAGTCCCAAACTGTAGTCATGACTGTACAAAAATGACGCAACCCTAAAGTGGCCACACGTGCAAGTAAGCGCGTGAATGGTGGACTGTGGAAACCTCAGTGTCGAACAAAATCGGACTGAAGCGTAGCTTGAAAGACCGACCACACATCAAGTATAACTGTACAAACCAAAACTATGCAGTCCAATCTTCAGCATGTCCACGATTGCTCAAGCTGCGTTTCCGGGCTTGCGCAAGATACCGTCATGTCGTCCACGCGCTCTTAATGCGCTTTATTCTCAATCAGGGACCCTAAACCCTTACAAAGAGAGGTGTAATAAGAGTTAGGGCCCTAATTCTCTAACAAATTTTCAAGGCCATCTCGATTTAGGGCCCTGATTCAGGGTAGTGTAATAGCTGTTTAACTGCGCAAACTGGTTTGTGCAGGCATGCTCGTGGGTGTAACGCAGCGTGTAGCCGGGCTGTGATAGGATTGGCCCATTTGGCAACGCATTCACACGCGGTGTGGCAGATCACGGGCCTACATGCAGAGAAACAAGCGCCCTCTCACATTTTATAGTTATTCTGATAGAGAGAGAGATAGCCGCAACCACGCGCGTGTCTCCGTCGTCACGCATCCCGCAGCGTTGTGCGTGGCAATGTGCCAATCCCCTGAAGGAATTAAAGAACACCTGTCTTACGTTAGTTCTGCAAACGTCCACCAGGGAAATTGAATTGTCACCAATAGTATCTACATATTATATTTAAGGAGGAAAAAAACATGTTAAGCTGGGCTTGAACCCGCGACCTTAGGGGTACTGACCCCAAGCCATTACCTACACCGTTTTGAATGGAGGAAGAATTGGACTTTGGTGGACATGTATCGGTGATGCATGTCCACCAAAGTCGAATTCATCCTCCATTCAAAACTCAGAGCCGTTCAAATTCCTCGTGGACGCGGTAGACGACGTGACGATTGCCGTATCATGAGTATCAGATGGAGGCTTAATTAGACTTTGGTGGACATGTCTCAGTGCCGGAGTTGGTAACGGCTTAGGGCTGGTTGGTTAAGATCTCGGGTTCAAGTTCCGCCTGGGACGATTTTTTCCGCAAAATTAACATAAAAATGCTACAGAAAATACAAAAAGTAATCATCACCAATCGGTTTTATATTGACGAATATTATGATTTTTTACTAATAAGCTATGTCCAAGTCTAAGTGTCGCTAAGAATCCTCCTTTTAATTGATATTATAGGTGTAGATGTAGATGAAAACACAAGATCATATATGGCGGCAGTCTGTGAGCCAGTTGATAACACCATTTCAACCAACTTGGTAAGTTATATTTAATGCCAATTATGTTTTCAGTAAAAAGGTGTAAATACGTTACAAGCGCTAATTCTTAAAGCTTTTAATTCAGCAATGAAATTGACAAAATTAAATAAAAGAATAAAATGAAGAGTTTAAAAAGTGTGAAACTTCAGTTCAGTTGGAGTTAAGTTTCGATTAAAACGGCCATTTTCGTATTTTCTTGTAACTTTGGGATCGATCTCAAATACGCTTGCATCAAGTGTGTGTCTCGAGAGCGCAATAACGACATTCTAGTACAGTGCGCAAGCGTTTTTAAGATCGATCCCAAAGTTACAAGAATACGAAAATGGCCGTTTTACGTGAATTGACCCGCAGTCAACTGAGGCATATTACCGAGTCACAAAATTCTTCTTGTCTTCCCGAAAATAGCCCTCAAATACCTTTAAGGATTTTTTCGATAATTTTAAAATTTATTTAATTATGTGAGCAGAGAATATATTTCTTTCTTGTTATGAAATTATATATACTACGGGTCTTAATAATTTAGGGTAAATCTTGTTTATTGCCCGACGTTTCGGCAGTATTGCAACGCCCCGTGGGCTCTATCTAATTTCATAATGTGTACAAATGACGAAAGTTTATCAACATTCTTTCTTGTTTTTTGGTATGGTATTTCCTAAACTAGTGATTCAATTTTAATACTGTTAGGATTTTTTATAATGAAAAAAGATAGTAGGTGAATGGTGCATCACAGTATATATGCATGATTTTGTTTACAGACAACTGTCGCGCAAACAACACTGAGTACAAGCACGACAAAATACGGCAGCGACCTACTCATTCTTAGAGCTAAGTACGAAAGAGCTTGCGTCAAAATATCTCGGGAAAAATGTAATGACGCTTGCACTTATGCTTATACTACAGCTTGCAATGGGGATAAATGTAATTATAAAAAGACAAGGACTTTTAGAAGAACTTGTGCTAGACAGTGCAAGATAGCTTACCGCTTACGTCTTACGCATCGTGATAGCAGCAGCAGTAGTAGTTCGAGCTCTGAAGATATGGATGAATAAATGTAATTATGTGATTTGAATTGTTATAGGTAATATAAAAGGGTTTACATTAGTGTTGTTTTATTTGTAAATCTGAGCGTCCACAATTTAAGCAGGTATACCTAATAATCTATGTATAGATATGCTTAAATTATAAAGCTAAAGAGTTTGTTTGTTTGTTTAATGGACACCAGTGATCTCAGGAACTACTAAATATGTTTGCGTTGAATAGCCCATTTATCGAGGAAGGCTATAGGCTATATAACATAACGCTATGATCAATAGGAGCGGAGCAGCAATGAAAAGTGTTGCAAAAACGCGGATTTTTTTTTTTGAGATGTTCCGTTGATACAACAAATGTATGACGGATTTGTTCCTCTTGCAAATTTCTAAAAAAAAGTCCGCGACAGCACATGCCTATCTTTTAAGCTTGATCCACTATTAACTTTTAAGGTAATCAGTTTGTTGTAAAATAATGCATTTATTTGCTAAAGTGTTTTTATAAACACGGTATCCTTATCACAAATATTTAATTTTGAACAAAACGGCTCTTACCTTATTAGATTTCAATGAATAAATTAGAAGATATCATAGTTTTAAATGTTACGCAACAAAAACAGGTGCGGATCCTGAACTTTGTTGAGGGGAGACAACTATTGGCTCAACTGGTCAAGGGTGAGTTGTTCGCATGACTGGGGCATTAGATTCAACACCGGTACATTAACCACCACCATCGAGTGGGGTGTTATATGTAGGTAGATCTATGGTATACGGTCAAAACACAGCAGTAGGTATATAGTAGTGTATAAAGTAGCAATCGAATCTGCTGGGAGGCGAGTCAAGTACCGCGCGTGTAAATACATTTAAAAGGTATATTTAAACCCTGAGCGGTATTCACTGCCGCTCTGGGTAGAGGCACAGATAATATAATACTGTAGAGGTAATACCGTGTGGGTTTCGAAGGGTTTCGTTTTGCCATTTTGGATATGGAACCCTAAAAAGTCGTAAAGTAGGAAAGCATGATTTAATTATCACAAGGGAAAAAGATAAAAATGTGGTGTTTCAATGGAAAAAATGCCAATTTTATATCGCGTCCGCAACCCGCTCGCCAAGCATGGCGATTGTGCAATTACCCACAGACCGGTTCAACTGGGAAGACCCATGGGTCTCGCCAGTAGAACCTACTTATTATAGATCCACGCCCAGCAGTGGGGCATCTCAGGGGTTAATATGTATATCGCGTGGAACATTTCGGGAAATCGTTTTTGAATTTCCAAAAGAGAATGTACAAGCTTAAACTGTACTTGTGTATTGCTATTAATAATATTTCAGGCACATAACATAAAGAGAGTCTAGTAAGTGCGTGGATATTTTGAGTGATAAGTAAACTTAGAGTAGTAATGAATTCTAATATGTGTATTTTTTATTTCATACAATCATTCCATACACTTATATAGGAATACAACTCACCTTGCAGCCGAATTACAAATATCTATACCTATTAATATTATAAAGCTGAAGAGTTTGTTTGTTTGAACGCGATAATCTCAGGAACTACTGGACCTTATTTAGGAAAAACCACGAAAAAAGACTATCCTGGTCGACTGGTCGCTGCATCCACCCACTTTTGCAGAGACTAGGCTTAATATTTAGCTTGCTTGTGGACTTCCAAAACTTAACTATAAAAACTTAATATAGTAGATCGATTTTAGGGCTTATTTAAAACAATGTGGAACGTGACGATGGCAGCGCTATGTCCCTCAGGTGTTCATCAATGAAATTTCTTTGGAGCTGGAAATGATGTCAAGAATTTACATGCTTCTAGTACTAGTATAGTGTTATATTATCTGTGTTTCTGGCAAGCTGTTGAGAAGAAAGAAGAAGAAGAAGAAACAAACAAGAAAAAGTGGTTAATTTTTTCTCTCGCAGATATTTGGTAAATGGTTGTGTGACAAAAGTAGGCGGTAGGTGGTAAAGGTAAAACTTTTGTTTTTTTTTTCAAAAATTAAATTACGAATTTATTTGGTGTAATGTAAAGAAGCCGAGAGTGGGAGGTTATTAGAACCTATATTATAAATCACCCTGTATATTATGAAGTGGTCGCGCGTTAACTGCTCATATCATCAAACGCTTGAGTACCTGGACTTGATCTATACAAACCATATCATGATGTCACCAGTGCGTATTGTGCTATTTCATGAAATTAATTTTCATTCCATTATATTTTCTACGATCTGAAAGCGATAGACGTAAAATTCACCCTATATTTTAAACTTAAGCTTACCTTGCGAATGGTTGGTAATCCTGTTGAGCAATTAAAATAGAAAAATTGGTGTAATTAGTTAATTTATTTAGTTCTTTAAAGGTGTAAAACATCAATTATCCTACACATGGTGATATAACAATACAAGTGATGACAATTCCTAAACAGATTTTTTTTTTCTTGATTTGAGTAGAAAATTCTTAAACTAAGAAACTTTTCTTGTTTTAAGTAAATTTTACTTGATTCAAGAATTTTTCGTCTCGATTCAAGACAATGAAACTTTTCAAAATTATTTTCTTGGTTTAAGAATTTTACTCTTCATTCGAGTCTGTTTCGTTTTTTGGGGTGTCCTTAAAAATGTATGTGATGTCTTCCTGAGTAAGCCTTGATCCGAGGAAGTTTTTACTACTCGAGTCAGATTCTTGGATAGCGTTGCCTGATGTGTAAGTTACTCCGCCATAAGTGTTTCCACCTCCCGGAAGTTTTCCCCCGGCCATGATGTGTTTCTGATCAGCTTCCGTTCCCAAGTGATTTTCACTTCTCGTGTTGCTTCCTTGAACGACATTATTGCGTAGAACAGTTGGGGTACCCAACTTGTTTCCTTGACTCATATCTTTGAAGTCTTCAAAGAGTTTTACGTCATTAGGATCATCTAAATCTACGTTCATTGATGTTTCGTCCGGTCGGGGATAAGCACTTGCTGACCCAATAGAGTTTCCACTCAGTAATGCTGTAACAAAAAATAACAATAAGAATTTTATTATTGACCTCGTAGCCAAGATAAGTGCTCTCTTATAAAATCTGAAATTCGAGTCAATATATTGGAAAATAACATATGTTTAGGTAACTCAGATGTTATGGTTATAAATAGCAATTCTAGAATTCGCGCAAATCCTCTAAATGACGCGACGTAATAGTTTTAAAGTTAGTCATTAATATTTAAATAACAAAATTGTCTTTATTTAATATTTAAAAATTGAAATATTATAAGGCTATTCTATTGGATATCTTTTAAATTCTGAAGAAAAATGTAATTATTATTTTCAATTTGTATACTTACATGATAAGCCAACGGCCAGAACGAAAAGGGTGATAGTGGATTTAGCGAACATCTTGCTGTATGTGCTACTGCGGTAACGCTGAAGACGAAACTGTGAAGCATCGATCACTGTCGTCGCTGATAAAGCAACTTGTGTGACGTAGTTGTATTTCTCAGCCAATCAATAACTTTAAATCAAAACCGGACTGAACTGGACTCAATAAGGTCTCGATGAACAGGAAAACTCAGCTTGTTTTTCGGAATTTCTTATTATAAACCCAAATTGTTTACTGCCACGTCATATTTAATAATAATAATATCTTAATAATATCTTGGGACAACTCACACAACGTCATCTGATTCCAAACTAAGCAGAGCTTGTACTATGGTAACCAGACAACTGATAAATATACTTATATATTTCTAAATACATACATATTGTAGATGAACTACACCCAGACACAGAATAAACCATCGTGCTCATCACACAAAGTTTTATCCTGGGTGGGAATTGAACCCACGACCTCTTGCGTAGCAGTCGGACGCACTCCCACCGCGCCACAGAGGCAGTCACACACTCCCACCGCGCCACAGAGGCATTTGAAGGTCAATAGAAGATATGAGGGTTCATTAAGATTGTGTTTCCTGGAACATTGGCATCGAATGATTAGTTCCAGTAATCATTTTACATTCCTCGTGTACATAACACATGATGTGAGTTCATGAGGCCCAATTAGAATTATATTTTTTTCGGAATTGACTGTACGAATGTGTTTGTATTTTTAAACTAGCATCATGTGGGGGTGTCACGTGGCTGCATTCTGGTGGAGGCTAAAAGTCGTTACTATGTGTCGATGTACATCCTACCGTTACTTGTTAATCGGGAGATGGTTCTATCTAGAGAAATTGTCATATTTTTCGCATTATTTCTGATTTGTATCTTTAAGGTAGTGCACTCTTAAAAAAAGTTTCACGATCGGTCAAAAAAACTGAAACCTGTTATAATAATTTCCTTAGAATAACCCAAAAAAATTTAAATCTTCTGCCCGTATAGTTTTTTTAGAAATTATCATTACACTGACTACTTCTACAAAAATAACCATCAGTAAAAGCGAATAAGAGACAATCTGTGGGAAAGGCAGAACTATCGAGTGAAAAGGGAAAAAACAGTACGAACTATGTCGTGAGTGAACTACCTTAAAAATGTTTTAAGTGTAGATGGGCACTAATTTACATTCTTCTTGTTAATTGAATTGTTTAATTCTTGTACCAAAATCGATCTACATAATGATTATTGTTAAAACTAAAAATAGGGGTGCTTGGCGTAAGGTAGACTGGAGGTAGATTACGTAAGAGTTCATCTGCTGTCCAGGTCTGTCTCCGTTGAATCGTCACCTTAAACGTCTCCACATGTTAGCTAAGGTCGAAGTCGTGTCCATGCCTTTGCAAAAAATTTGGAATGATCTGTACTTACGTATTAGTCGCTGGGCTGTTCTTATTTAAATTTGTAGGGTTTCTATATTTTGAATGTTTGGGTTTCGTCTAGACACCAAGGCACGACGTCTTTGTGCTATTGCTTGAGACATACCTTGGTTCCAGTATGGTTTTGGAGTAAGTTAGTAGTTTATTACAATTCCGCCTTATTCCAAAAGATGGACTAAACCTGGTTTGACGAAAATCCTAGTTTAAACCATGGATCTACGAAAATCTTTATTACAAAACGAGGTTCATCGCTTAATCGATGATCTTCTTTGGTCTATAGATTAGTCTTTCGATCACCCTAGTTTAACTATGGTAATAACCTTAAAATGTCAAAAACTTGACAATTTGAACGTTAGACCATTTACTATTTTGCGTATTTTAGTTTCAATTATTAATGACGAATAATGCGTGTTTAGTGACTTTAAATTATTAACTAACTAAATATGGTGTGGCAACAAAATAAACGCAAAAATCGAGTGAAATGCGATGTGTGACCAAAGATTTATTATTGTTTTTCAAAACATTTATCACAGCTTGGAATTGAGAGAGAAGATTTAATATACAGAACTCAGAGATGGCCTAAAATTAAAGTGGTCTGTGCAATGTTTGGGTCAACCAGACTCGACGTGAAGTGTACCTACGCAGTGTGGAAAGTTGAAGATCAACACAGATTATTTTTGTTCGACAATAGTATCATTAACTAGTGCTCTATGTAAAACAATCTGATGCATTCCACTTATAATATGTCACATTATTTATATTGAAGTTAGAAAATCACATTTGGAATGTCTGATAGGTGGTCTGGAGTAGTGCGGCAAAAACCAATGTTGAATTTACTCAAAATGCACAAAACAAAGTAATAGAAACATCATTATGACAAAATTTCTTACCTAAAACTTACTACTGAACTATACATATAGTGGAACTAAATAAACATTGATCAATTTAAAATTTAGTTGGTAAAGTGTAACCATGGGTATACCTATCACTAGAAACAGATGTAAACTTAGGTTATAGGTAGGTACCAAGAACTGAATATTATGTTTATAAGAGCTCAGCTAGTTAATACATTGCTACAATGTTCCTTTAAACATAGTTTAAACACTAAACAGAGAGTATAGATTAGTTACAGGTTATTGAAATTGTGATGTAATAACTATTATGCACTACTTAACAGTTTAGATAATTATATTTAAGATTCTCTGATAGATGAACTGTGTTCTTAGGGAGAATAAATGGTATCTAATAAATAATGATTCTATGTATAATGTACCTAAAACTTACTAGTGAACTATATAGTGGATCTAAATAAACATTGATCAATTATTGATTGATTACTGTTTATATATTTATACATAAAATGCCTAAATACACATACCCTATTACTAGTGAACTATAAGGTGAATCTAAATATAGAATTATTAATTTTATTATATAAATATATTATTGATCACTGTTTATATATTATACAAAAAATGCATACAATTTAAAATTTATTGTAAAATAAATATCTATACTAATATTATAAAGCTGAAAAGTTTGTTTGAACGCGGTAATTATTTTGAACTTTTTACTGTTGGATAGCCCATTTGTCGGGGAAAGCTATAGGCTATATAATATCACACTACAGCCAATAGGAATGGAGCAGCATTGAGAAATGTTGCGTAAACAGGGAAGATTTATGCAGACTAAGTTGTGCGGGAAAGCTAGTCATCTAAATAGAAATAAGGGATATCAACTCAATATTCCTTTTCAAACATAGTTTGAACAGGGAATACAGAATGGTTACAGGTTATTGAAATTGTTAACATCCATTTTGTTGTCAAATGGAATAACTATTAAGTGCTCCCTAACAGTTTAGGTAATTATATTTATGATTCTCATGAAAATGAACTCTGTTACTAGGGAGAATAAATGGTATCTAATAAATAATGATTCTATGTTGTTATTTGAGAATTTCATTTCATAGCAAGCTCACTGATATTAAATAATAAATATATTCATAAAATTTGTTTCAATTGTTTGTTGTGCTTCAGCCGAAGCTTCAGTACCTATGTTGAATCTAGGCATACTTTCCCCCAATACATTCAGAACAACGAGTACAACAAAGAAAACAGTAAGTATATCAAAAATGGATTATCTTATTCAGTAAGTATCCTTCCATGCTAAGACCTGTTCCAATGAAACTAGCTTTGTAATAAAAACTCGCTTCCAAGTTCCTCTAAGTGTTTGGGCGCTATAGTTACTCAGATTAAACTTATAACATCCCTAATAATGTCTGAATTAATTAAATTTAGGTTATCATCATTTGTTTACATTTTTAGTACTAATGACAACTACTTATGTAACGTTCCGATCCTGACAGAATTTATTTGATTTTTCGTAAATTGCAGGCCGAGGGCTTTTATGTCAGGTTAATATTTTGAAAATTACGTAGTGCTGGCGAATAATTTAGCTACATAGAACGTCTAAATATTTTATTCTCAATGAAAACTATACTTTCAAATTATATTGGTATAAAACGGAACGTTATTTTTGAATGATAAGAACAATGAATGAACTAAATTGATTATAATCTGTGGCTGATTGCTAGATCCTTTGGTATCAGCTGGTCCACGGATTATCTAAGCTTTGTAATAAGACCAATAGTACTGTACTATATCCTGGACTTGAAAGTCTTCGTTTAAACCTTGATTTGATCTTTTCTTTGGAATAAGGCGAGGGTTCACACAGACTAAATCAAAGTCTCTATGAATTGGTTATATGCTAGCTGGCAATCCGTAGATAAAACGATGTTACATAGATCGCTTTAAACTTTTTGTGACTATGACGCAAGAACGGACGCTGCGAAAGCTGTTCATACGTCCAGACGTCTGGACTGCTTTCGCAGCGTCCGTTCTTGAAGACCAGTCTGAGTGATAGCCGTTCATGTCACCTGATATCATAGTCTTTTCCTTAATTAGTTGCTTACCTTAAAATGCTGTTACCAGCCCGTCCTTGAAGTACGCGCTGATGAGGGGCAATAAATTAAAATTATATTTTGTAGATGTGCACAATTGAGCAATCACAACCTGAATCTGAGGGTTTGTTATATTAATTCTGCTTTGAGTGCCTTTAATAGTTCAGTGAGTTAGTATTGCTGTTCCCCCGTAACCATCTTCCCCGTCGGCTTTGAAAATACTATATCCACTGATTCTAAAGGAACTCCCCCCTGATTCAACAGCAATTGGGGCTCATTGGTTTTTGGGCGAAGGCTTTGCGCGTTCCGCTGTAATTTATTTATGCCTAGGTAACTGTTATTAAAGCCGTTATCCATTTTATTATGTGAGCCACGAGGGGCATTTTAATATAAAATTTCATCGCAATAGATTACATCCCATCAAAGATAATGTTTGCGCAGTCATTGATGTTGTCTTCCATATTTAACCTACTATCCCACATTTTTTCGAACAATCTGAGACATCAACCGTGGCGCCATATGTCTTCAAAGGACGGCCAATTTATACTAAAGACTACTGCTACTTAATCCCCCCAGGCGCGAGCTACTCTCACAATTGAATGAAAAAACGAAGTGCACCCCCCCTTTCCTCCCACCACATTATAAAACACTAAAAGCAGAGGAACGCTATCATCAAGTTTTCCCGCCTTGAAATAATTCTTAGGTCCACTGCATCCGAGGGTCATCGTGTCTCAAATGGGTAAGAATGAAGCATTTGAAAGTTAAAATTATAACTGAATTTATTTTTAGGAGACGAGTTATGAAAGTGAACGTGTTATGTCTATAGAATTACCAGTTCAACATGATGAAACCATTAGCAAAGATATATTTAAAACTAATATTTTAAGAAAGGCTTATGGGGAAGCTTGCTTGAAACTCGTCGCTAAAAAATGTCACATGGTAAAGTACTCTTATTTAACTAACATCTTGTTTCTGAAAGGCTACCAGCCAAATATATATTATCATCATGCTGCGACAGTCTCATGCTGTCACTGTTAAGGTGAATAGGTATTTTGTCTGCCGCGTATGACGAATTGCCGCGGCCATTTGTAAATAGCGGTAAATAATGTCTATTCGTTATTTAAAATAGCGACAGTTTACATTCGGCGGCGGCGTAGGCTTTTTGTAAACGTATAAAATGCTGACGCTGTTTGTATAACGCCGTGATATGCTATTTGCCTTTGACATATACAGGGTGATTTTTTATATACTAATAATCTCCTGCTCTTGGCACATTACACCAAATAACATCATATGTTATTTTTTGAAAACAAAATAACCCTTCACTACCTACCTTACACACACTACCACCTACTTTTGTCCACACAACCAAAGGAGTAAAAGTAGGTTTTACTCCAAGGTCTCTCAGATGTGTGGTAAATACCGCTCACCTGAGAAACCCTGGAATAAAATCGATGTTTCTTTGTCAGGTTGAGAGTCTAAACCTCACAATAAAAATGGTTTCAGTAAAATAGTCTGTAAGTGGTCAAGGTCCTAAGGACTTCAAAAACAAGTTGTAGGGTTATATATTAAAAAAAAAAAACAAAACTGATATTACGAAATTATTTTGTGTTATGTAAAGTAGCCACGAGCGGAATGTTATTAGGCAGGTATATTAAAAATCATATACAGGTATAATGATTGTAACTTTTTTCTATGTAGGTAATTTAACTAATTCAGTTTAAAACAAAGGTTTTAAACTAAATTTGTTAATTTAGAAAAAAAAGTATAAATTTATTATATTAATAAATTAGTGATATTCGTTATTTAATTATAATGTTTTAGGCATGCAAAAACACGGTATTGTCAGTATGCAAACCTACTTCTAGCTGCAAGAAAGGTGTCAAAAGGACATTTAACAAGAGTTTTAAACCAAAATGTAATGAATTATTTGGTGATATGGTATTACGATCTAATTCTCCAAGTGAGTTCTTTCTTTTTTTGTTAATTTTAATTAATTACCAACTTCCGGATAACTAAACGAAACCGTTCTATTATTTAAATATATATTAAGTTAAAAAAATACATGCAAATTTGTGTGCAGTTTTTGGTAGGTAAGGGTGATTGCTCGATCCATCACGGCCCTTTGGGTTTGGAACTCTTATCGAAAATTACAAAAAGCAATGAAGCAACAGGGTGTATATTTAATCCCTGTCCGATCCATTTGTTGAGGTTCTAATTTGATTAATGTAGGTATGCTTTTTTTTATTTTTTGAAAAAAAAAATCATAATCTTTTTTCTTGAAGGAAGCCACATGGCAAGAGATGCGGCTTGTTTTGATTGTAATTAGTCCTTAGATAAACAATGTGGATAACAATTCTTGAAAATTTACACATTTCGGAGAAATTGGGTACTAAATAAATAATAAAAAATCGTTTTTAACATTTTTTTAGTATTGTTAAAACATCTACACGCCCCTTTCTTGTCGGACAGGGATTAATTTACACATTGTACCCACTGGCAGGGCACGATCTAGGGCAGGGAATGGCCGGCAAACGCCCAGAGCGCCAGGCGGCAATATTGATGGCGTCAGGCGTCTACAAGATTGTAACCATATTGGGGCAACAAAATTCTGACAACATCCCATTTATAGCAATCGGCGATCGGGTCCTTCTTATTGGTGACGAATAGATAGCCGCAAGTCGCGGAACTAACACAAGGCAGATACTATAGCTGACTGTCAGTCTTTTTATCGACCCCTATAGGCCTGGCTACACGCCAGTCTTGCCCAGTCCCAAACTGTAGTCATGACTGTACAAAAGTGACGCAACCCTAAAGTGGCCACACGTGCAAGTAAGCGCGTGAATGGTGGACTGTGGAAACCTCAGTGTCGAACAAAATCGGACTGAAGAGTGGCTTGAAAGACCGGCCACACGTCAAGTATAACTGTACAAACCAAAACTATGCATTCCAATCTTCAGCATGTCCACGATTGCTCAAGCCGCGCTTCCGGGCTTACGCAAGATACCGTCATGTCGTCCACGCGCTCTTAATGCGCTTTACACTCAATCAGGGACCCTAAACCCTTAAAAATAGTGGTGTAATAAGAGTTAGGGCCCTAATTCTCTAACAAATTTTCAAGGCCATCTCGATGTAGGGCCCTGATTCAGGGTAGTGTAATAGCCGTTTAACTGCGCAAACTGGTTTGTGCAGGCATGCTCGTGGGTGTAACGCAGCGTGTAGCCGGGCTGTGATAGGATTGGCTCATTTGGCAACGCATTCACACGCGGTGTGGCAGATCACGGGCCTACATGCAGAGAAACATGCGCCCTTTCACGTTTTATAGTTATTCTGATAGAGAGAGAGAGACGCAACCACGCGCGTGTCTCCGTCGCCACGCATCCCGCGTCGTTGTGCATGGCAGTTTGCCAATCCCAAGGAATAAAAGAAAGGAATACCTCTCTTACGTTAGTTCTGCAAACGTCCACCAGGGAAATTTCATTGTCACCAATAGTACCTATCTACATAATAAATGTATGGAGCTTGAACTATGGGCTATTGGCTTGGGGTTAGTACCTTAGGGGTACTAACCCCAAGCCATTACCTACACCGGCACCGACACATGTCCACCAAAGCCGAATTCATCCTCCATTCAAAACTCAGAGCCGTTCAAATTCCTCGTGGACGCGGTAGACGACGTGACGATTGCCGTATCATGAGTATCAGATAGAGGCTTAATTAGACTTTGGTGGACATGTCTCAGTGCCGGAGTTGGTAACGGCTTAGGGCTGGTTGGTTAGGATCTCGGGTTCAAGTTCCGCCTGGGACGAATTTTTCCGCAAAATTAACATAAAAATGCTACAGAAAATACAAAAAGTAATCATCACCAATCGGTTTTATATTGACGAATATTATGATTTTTTACTAATAAGCAATGTCCAAGTCTAAGTGTCGCTAAGAATCCTCCTTTTAATTGATATTATAGGTGTAGATGTAGATGAAAACACAAGATCATATATGGCGGCCGTTTGTGAGCCAGTTGATAACACCATTTCAACCAACTTGGTAAGTTATATTTAATGCCAATTATGTTTTAAGTAAAAAGGTGTAAATACGTTACAAGCGCTAATTCTTAAAGCTTTTAATTCAGCAATGAAATTGACGAATAAAAGAATATTAAAAAGTGTGAAACTTCAGTTCAGTTGGAGTTAAGTTTCGATTAAAACGGCCATTTTCGTATTTTCTTGTAACTTTGGGATCGATCTCAAATACGCTTGCATCAAGTATGTGTCTCGAGAGCGCAATAACCACATTCTAGTACGGTGCGCAAGCGTTTTTAAGATCGATCCCAAAGTTACAAGAATACGAAAATGGCCGTTTTAATAGAAACCTGCAACTGCACTGCTTTAAATACGTGAATTGACTCGCAGTCAACTGAGGCATACTACCGAGTCACAAAATTATTCTTGTCTTCCCGGAAATAGCCCTCAAATACCTTTAAGGATTTTTTCGATAATTTTAAAATTTATTTAATTATGTGAGCAGACAATATATTTCTTTCTTGTTATGAAATTATAAATACTACGGGTCTTAATAATTTAGGGTAAATCTTGTTTATTGCCCGACGTTTCGGCAGTATTGCAACGCCCGTGGGCTCTATCTAATTTCATAATGTGTACAAACGGCGAAAGTTTATCAACATTCTTTCTTGTTTTTTGGTATGGTATTTCCTAAACTAGTGATTCAATTTTAATACTGTTCGGGATTTTTATAATGAAAAAAGATAGTAGGTGAATGGTGCATCAATATATGCGCATGATTTTGTTTACAGACAACTGTCGCGCAAACAACACTGAGTACAAGCACGACAAAATACGGCAGCGACCTACTCATTCTTAGAGCTAAGTACGAAAGAGCTTGCGTCAAAATATCTCGGGAAAAATGTAATGACGCTTGCACTTATGCTTATACTACAGCTTGCAATGGGGATAAATGTAATTATAAAAAGACAAGGACTTTTAGAAGAACTTGTGCTAGACAGTGCAAGATAGCTTACCGCTTACGTCTTACACATCGTGATAGCAGCAGCAGTAGTAGTAAGGTAAAAGCACCTATTACGGAGGTATTCCGCAACATTTGAAAGTAAGAAACAAAAATAAGCATTTGTAAGTATTTCTAATGGTGGAAAAAAATTCTATCGTGAAAAGTGGAACTTACATTTTGTATTGCTGTTGAGACCATGTTTCTTTTCATGATATTACTAATTTAAAAAAAATATTTAAATGGTCGTGTCGATTATCCCTGATACGGAGGTACAAATTTGGTCTGATCCTATTACTGCGGTAGACGGCTCCTAATACGGAGGGTCAGAAATTATATTCATTAAAGTTCCGTACAAATAATATTTATTAAATAATATTAATGTGTTAGTAACGTAATTCGTAAGTTTTTCATTTATTGACCATTGATTTTATTACCCTACTTAATCAAATTAATGGTAAATGAATGAATTATTTAGTAATTATTATTTAATAAATATTATTTGTACGGAACTTCAATAAAATTTAAAAACTACGTTGAGAAAACAAAAAGTAAAATAAAAATTATTTATAGATTGCATAAATTTAAATAAAATAATAACATAAATTTAAAAGTTTTTATCGCTTTTGGTTTTATCAAAGAAAAATGCATATTAAATAAGAATCCACAAAAAAAGATGCAAAACTTTTACGGAACCCTAAAATCTTGTAAATTTATGTGTATATGATGAATATAGTATGAATAGAGCCGGAAATACCTACCACCGTAATAGGAAAACTACTCGTGTTTTTATTAATCCTAATTCTGACCCATAAATGTTTCAATTAACAAAAGAGTATAAATGCCTAATCAAAGTCAACAGGTTTTTGGCTCAGATTTGTTAAACTCAAGTCAAAACTTATATAAAGTAAATATTTTGTGATAAATTTAAATACACCTTCCCATTTTAACCTCTTATAAGAAACTAACATTTTGTACTCGACAGTTTTCATATTTAACTAGATTTCTAATTAAGAACGCATACCGCAGAATATGGTTTCTAAATTATGTGATTAATAATTATTTCAATTAAACTTAAAACTAATTTGACAAGTTACTAAATTGAAAGTTATAAACAATTAAACATGTCTAGTATTTTTCCTATTTCGGAGTTACACCACCGTATTAGGATCAATCTACAAAATTCGTATCGTATTACGGCGGTATTTTATTTCTTATTTTTTTGGTAAAAAATGACTTACAAATATAAAATAAGCTATTTAAATAGTAAGTGTAATAATAGGAAAATGGTATAAATAACAAATAAACAAACTAGAACGGCTTCTTAATACGAAAAACTTAGTTTATGAATATTTGTGTACTTACGTTTGTTGTTCCGCGTTTGTATGGAAACCCCTCTCACGTCGATGACGTTACACAGACTGATTGGTCTTGTTGTATTGTCTATGTGCTATACTTGCAAACGTCAGTTAAGTCATAAAGTAATAGATTAAGAATAAATAGTTTCGGTTTTGGTGTACCTACACTGAATAAATCGGGAATAAAACGCGAAAATAGAAATACCACCGTAATAGGAAGCAATTTTGACTACCACCGTAATAGGTGCTTTTACCTTACTAGCTCTGAAGATATGGATGAATAAATGTAATTATGTGATTTGAATTGTTATATTATAGATAATATAAAAGGGTTTACATTAGTGTTGTTTTATTTGTAAATCTGAGCGTCCACAATTTAAGCAGGTATACCTAATAATGTAATCTATGTATAGATATGCTTAAATTATATAGCTAAAGAGTTTGTTTGGAACCCAGTGATCTCAGGAACTACTAAATATGTTTGCGTTGAATAGCCCATTTATCGAGGAAGGCTATAGGCTATATAACATAACGCTATGATCAATAGGAGCGGAGCAGCAATGAAAAGTGTTGCAAAAACGCTGTTTTTTTTCTTTTGAGATGTTCTGTTGATACAACAAATGTATGACGGATTTGTTACTCTTGCAAATTTCTAAAAAAAAGTCCGCGACATCACATCATGCCTATCTTTTAAGCTTGATCCACTATTAACTTTTTTAAGGTAATCAATTTGTTGTAAAATAATGCATTTATTTGCTAAAGTGTTTTTATAAACACGGTATTATCCTTATCCAATTAAATATGTTATTCATCACAAATATTTAATTTTGAACAAAACTGCTTACTTTATTAGATTTCAATGAATATATTAGAAGATATCATAGTTTTAAATGTTACGCAACAAAATCATGCGCGGATCCTGAACTTTGTTGAGGGAAGACAACTATTGGCTGAACTGGCCAAGGGTGAGTCGTTCGCATGACTGGAGGGGCATTAGATACCGGTACATTAACCACCACCATCGAGTGGGGTGTTATATGTAGGTAAGTAGGTATATGGTGTATGGTCTAAACACAGCAGTCCAGTGTCAAAATTTTCATCAATCGAATCTGCTGGGAGGCGAGCGCAGTACCTACTTGGTACTGCGCGTGAAAATACATTTAAAAGGCATATTTAAACCTGATAGGTATTCACCGCCGCTGTGGGTAGAGGTAATACCGTGCGGGTTTCGAAGGGTTTCGTTTTGCCATTTTGGATATGGAACCCTAAAAAGTCGTAAAGTAGGAAAGCATGATTTAATTATCACAAGAGAAAAAGAGAAAAATGTGGTCCTTCAATGGAAAAAATAACAATTTTATATCGCGTCCCCAACCCGCTCGCCAAGCGTGGCGATTGTGCAATTACCCACAAACCGGTTCTACTGGGAAGACCCATGGGTCTCCCCAGTAGAACCTACTTAATACAGATCCACGCCCAGCAGTGGGGCATCACAGGGGTCAATATGTATATCGCGTGGAACATTTCGGGAAATCGTTTTTGAATTTCCAAAAGAGAATGTACAAGCTTAAACTGTACTTGTGTATTGCTATTAATAATATTTGAGGCACATATGAGAGTCTAGTAAGTGCGAGGATATTTTGAGTGATAAGTAAACTTAGAGTAGTAATATAAATCGATTGAATTCTAATATGTGTATTTTTTATTACATACAATCATTCTATACACTTATATAGGAATACAGCTCACCTTGCAGCCGAATTACAAATATCTATATTAATATTATAAAGCTGAAGAGTTTGTTTGTTTGAACGCGATAATCTCAGGAACTACTGGACCTTATTTAGGAAAAACCACGAAAAAAGACTGTCCTGGTCGACTGGTCGCTGCATCCACTCACATTTGCAGATATACTAGGCTTAATATTTAGCTTGCTTGTGGACTTCCAAAACTTAACTTTAAAAACTTATGACCGACTTTAGGGGTTATTAAAACAATGTGGAACGTGACGATGGCAGCGCTATGTCCCTCAGGTGTTCATCAATGGAACTTCTTCTTTTTTTTTAAATCTTTATTTAAACGAACTTCGTCAACATTGACGATGTCGTCCTATAGTAATTTAACAAAAATTATACTAATCTAGTTACAAATTTCATACTTATTGTCTATTTCTACCCTGGTTTCTTGCGAGATATAGCGCACACAGATTCTTGGCTTCCTCAGAAAATGGGAGAGACAAGAAACTGTTGCACATCCCGATTTCAAGTCCTCGCTTAATTGACTGTTGGCGTTGAGACTCGTTTAGGGCACACTCCCACAGCACATGTTGTATATCGTCAATAACATTGCAGTGTGAACAATTGGGTGTATCGGATTTGCCCATTAAATGTGTGAACTTATTACACGGGATGTGACCCGAACGTAGTCTCAGCAACGTTACAATTGTTTTTCTCGGTGCACTCATTTCTTGGAACCACGGGTAACTAAGGGTTTCAGGTTGTATGGTTTTGTACCATATGCCCTTCGTAAGAGATCGTTCATCGAAGTGTTCATGCCACATGTTTTTGAAGAATCTATTAATTGTATGTATGTGATCTGTATACTGTGGTAAGTATGAATATCTACAACCTTCAGTAGCCGCTATTTTTGCTGCCTGATCCGCTCTTTCGTTTCCCGTAATACCAATGTGTGATGGGATCCACTGAATAATGACAGTTTTATTTAACTTGCGCAGCTCGCTGATAGTCTTTAGGATAACAAAGGCTATCGGAGAACCTCGATATCTCGAGGGTAGCAATGGAACTTCTTTGGAGGTGGAACTGATGTCAAGAATTTACATGCTTCTGGTACTAGTATATTAACCACCACCATCGAGTGGGGTGTTATATTATCTGTGCTTCTGGCAAGCTGTTGCATGGTAAGTGGTTATTTTTTTCTCTCGCAAATATGTGGTAAATGGTTGTGGGACAAAAGTAGGTGGTAGGTGATAAAGGGATAACATTTTTTTTTTTTTCAAAAATTATATTACGAAGTTATTTGGTGTAATGTAAAGAAGCCGAGAGTGGGAGGTTATTAGTACCTATATTATAAATTACCCTGCATATTATGAAGTGGTCGCGCGTTTAACTGCTCATATCATCAAACGCTTGACACACGCGAAACGCGGACTTGATCTAGACAAACCATATCATGATGTGTGAAATTAGCATTCCATTATATTTTCTACGATCTGAAAGCGATAGACATAAAATTCACCCTATATTTGAAACTAGTTACCTTGCGCTTCTAGGGAATGTTAGGTGATCCTGTTGAGCAATTAGAACTGACAGGGCCGGATTTAGGGCAGGGCAGGCGGTGCTTCTGCCCACTCTGCCCAGGGGCATCGACAAGAGAGCCCCACACATTACGGTTTTTTATACTTGCACAACCATAATAATACTTCTTGAATATTAAAAACAATGTATCCATATTTGTTCACTTCAATACGTAAAACATCGATTTATTAATGCTGATGCTGAGATCATTTTATTTTAGAACTTTTGAACTTATGCGTTGCTTGATACAAGTTGATTTGTAATTTTCTAATAACCTCCCGCGGCTTCATGACATCGACTGGGTTACACCATTGTGATTTTACGCCTTACGGGGTTCAAAAAGCTTAAAATGAGCTAATCTGCTTACATAAAATAGACTTGAAGTAATTTTTATAGGCATTTCTTGCCAATTACTTTACAAATACAATAATTGCATTACAATATTTATAAAATAGACTTATTGAACTTGCCAATATAAAATACATATAGAAAATACACACTTAGTGTTTTTTTAATGTGAATCAAAAAAGTTTTATGTTTGTTTTAAATTTTCGCAATAAATTAAAAGTGGTAACCTAGTTTTGTGCTGCTCGTTATTATCAACACGTTTTAATTTTGACAAAAGTAAATCGAAAACAAAGTTTTTGTTGTTTATAAATTACGATTTTTGTCTAATTTTATCACCTTATAATTTAATCAATGTTACGATTAAGAAAATCTAATATCCCATATTTTATGTAGTTGTAGTATACCACAAAACCGTGCAAGTACATGTCAGGCCACGCACAATGTAGGGTTCCGTAGTCACCTCCACTGTCCTCCATCCGAATAATGCGGCTAAAGAAGTGGGTTTTCTGATGTTTTTGTTACATACTTACAACGTTATACCTACTTAATAATTTTAAATGGAACTTGTACCAAAATTTTGTTACACATACTTAAAAAATAGATATCAGTGCGTACATCTTACAATACTAAATTCAAACACAAAGCAAATTCATAAATCAAATTACAAGAGCAATGTATTTGGAGTACCACAAGGTAGCGTATTAGGTCCATTACTGTTTCTTATATATGTTAATGACTTACCCGAGGTTACTGAACATAAAACAATTCTATTCGCAGACGAAATTTCAGTTATTATATAATCGAATAAAAACATGACATTAGAGCAACATAAACTTGATATTAGTAAAACTCTGTCAATTATTATACAATGGTTAAATAATAATAATTTAAAAATTAATTTATCTAAAACTAATTTAATGAATTTTAATAATTATAAAAATCAAAATATTGACATATTTTACGATGGACTAACTCTGAAGAATTCAAATAGTATTACCTTCTTAGGATTTATTGTGGATACAAATTTTAAATGGAAGGAACATATTGAGAATGTATGTGGAAAGATTAATAGATTTTCTTTTGCGCTGTACAAATTGACACAAGTTACTAACAAGAATACAGCTTTAACAGCATATTACGCATATGTTGAATCAGTGCTTAGATATGGCATACTGATCTGGGGTAATGGAACAAATATACACCAGGCATTTATAGCTCAAAAACGCTGCATACGATCTATAGTCGGTATTGCTCCTGATATATCTTGTCGCCCTTATTTTAAAGCACTAAATGTATTACCTTTGCCTTGTCTTTATATACTAGAAGTGGGAAAATTTGTGAAGAAGAACTGTAGTCTCTTTAAACAAGCTGAAGATGTTATTAAACGTAATAATATCAGAAACCCAAATAGATTGATAGTTGATGTAGTCCCTAAAACCGAAAAAATTAAAAACAATTGCTACATAATGTGCAAAAAAATATATAATAAGATTCCTGAAGAAATAAAACAGCTACCACTGAGCAGGTTTACCAATTTATTAAAAAAATGGCTCTTAGAAAAAACATTTTATTCCATTAAAGAATTTCTAAATTTTAAATAATGTTGCGTAGAGGTATAATGTGTATATTAATGTATTGTTATTTGATTGGAGATTAGCTAATGTAATTAATAATATTATTTTTTTCCATTAATTAATAATATTGAATTTAATGCATTAAAAATAAATATATATATACATTGTTTTTTATGTACAATATTAAGAAAATCTATAATGTGTCTATCAACATATTAATGTATTGTAATGTTATTAGAGATATACTAATGTAATTAATTACTTAATAATAATAAAACTGATTTGCATGCTATTGTCAATAGTTAAATAGGCTTGAACTAACATTATTATACTTCAACACCTGTTTATGTATACCCTATTTACTGCGAATAAAATTTATTTGTATTTATTTGTATTTACTTCTCATTTAATCAGCTGTTTCTCGTAAACTTGTAAAGTCTACTTAGCTGTGATAGTTTTTCTTTTAATTTCACTATTTATACTACTACCCTGATTTTTTTTACATACCAAACATCAATTATTTAGTGTGTGTGCATGCAAAATTACAGCCTTCTGGCACCGACAGTCTCTGAGCTAAGCTAAGCTGGACGGACATGGCAAAACTATAAGGGTTCCGTTTTGCCAATTTGGCTACGAAACCCTAAAAAGTTGAGACATTTCGAAAAATGCATCCATTATAAAAGGTTGCGACACCGTGTGACAAATAAAACCATAATATGATGTTGAAGATTCCGTTTTTAATTTCATCTGTTTGAAGCTGACATTTTTTTAGAATAAAATAGCGTTGAACATTTTTATAACAATTGTTTAATTTCATTTTTATGTAATTGTTATGAATGATTTTGTTTTTTTTATTCGGAAAATCATTCGTTACCCCAGGGGCCTTCACACCTCTAAATCTGGCCCTGAGAACTTGTTGTGCTTGTTTAGATGTAGCTTCAAAGATGCTACCGAGAATGTTGAGCTGATTGCACCCAGACAGGAACCCTACACACATAGGCTTTATTATCATGATAATTTCACTATGTATATGGATTTAGAATGTCTAAATAACTGCAGAGCTGACTGTTGTTTATTCTACTATTTTTCTCGACGGTTTCCGCTTTGATCTTAGGAAGTCGAGATCCTAAAGTTTCTGTCGCAAAAAGTTATAATAATAATAATAATACATTTATTTCAGATAAAATCCATATTTTTACATTATACATTTCAATCATTATAATTTCTATATTTTAATTTTTAATAAAAAAGATATAGGTAGAAAAAAAAATGGTTAGAAGGTAAATATAATTAAAATTAAACATACATTTTTTTTTTAAAACTAAAATTACACTAGGTAGGTACTAATTGCCCATTAAAATATGCATCCACTTTTGCTGGATTGGACAATCTAATCGATCAGCAATCATATTTAGCATGCTATGCTGTTATTCCTGATTCGTTGCCAAATAGAGGCAACTTTCTTCCGCATAATATGTTAAACAGTGTTTTAGTAATAGGTTCCTATTTTAATAACAGTAGATAGTTTTGTCTTCTTCTATTCTATTTTGAAAATTGAATAAAACATTATGAATACAGAGGAAAAGTAAAGCGTTGTCTGTCACTATGATGAGATAACATGGTCGACTAATGGCTACCTAGTACTTAGTTTTATTTTTTGTTACTTATATCGCTACGGTTGGTATTTCTGCTCTTCGTTCAGAAATAATGATGTGGTACGATTTATGCGCAAGTATTTACAAGGTTTCTGCAAGTTGCCCCTTTTTACTTATAAGCCAAGTCCCGTTCGAAGGTGTTTGAATTTTTTTTTATTCTGTTGTTTTAGTTTTAATATTATATTATACTATTTTTGTCTTTTTAAGAGTCTATAGTCCCTTTTTGGTCTTATTATCTTTAAATATTAGTTAAAATAATAATACTTCGTTAATTTACTAACAAAGAAATACTTAGGTATTTTTTTATATAAAGTTAGGTTATAAAATCGACTTTCGTCATATAAAAGACGAAGGTAATAAGTACCTACATTTATTTCCAAAGCAATAAATAATACATAAAATAAAATCGGATTTGTGAAGAAACCAACAAACTTAGGTTCGCGTCCAAACCAATTTGTTATTATCGCAATATTACTGGCTCATGAAAAAATATAAATGTTGGCTTCTATTGGGTGTTATCCTGTGCTTTTCTTAGCTGTATCGGTAAATATAAGTACTTGTACTAAACGTAGGTATATAAACAAACCTTTAACTTGTAATTAATTAAAAAAAATGTAAGTTTATTACATTTATTTTCCTGGTTAGGCAAATATACTTTTTGTTTTTTTGGTAAACAAAAATGACCACAGCCTATGCTTTCAAGCTTTTCATAAACCTCCCGCAAAGTGGTCGTAGGAAGTCATAATAAGTAATAATAAGGGAATTAAATATATTGCAGGTATTAAGCACAAAGACGCCAACAACACTCAACTCTGCTGAGAAGATTGCAGACGTCATCAGAAATATAACTCGAGTAAATAACGTTCTGCAGGATTTGATCAAGACTTATGAAAACTTGGAAAATAAATACGAGTTAAAAGATGTTTTGGAAACTGACATTACAACAGATGGAGCTAACAATATTAAAAAAAATAAAACAGAAGATCCGACCGAACCTGAAGTTAAAGAAATGAATGCAGAGAAAACTATGAATACTAAGAAAGTGAACAGCAAACCAAAACGTAAAATCTTACTAGGTATGATTAACAAGCCTGACGTCTCAGAAATAGTTTTAAAAGGTATGACGCAACAATTTAAAATTACAAACGCAAAGATTACACAAGTCTCTTTTCCGACAACAAAGAGAAAAAAAAAACACCACAAAAAGAAAATTGAAGGTAGCGTGCCCCGTGCAAAAGACATTGAAAGGACTGACAAAAACAAATCACTTTATAGTGAAGTGGAAGCTGTATACAAAAATATAAATGATACTGTATACAAAGATATAATTATTACAAAGAAAGTCAAAATAATAAATCCAATTATTCCCACTACTGCAACGCATACACTAAAAGAGCTTAAAGATGCAACGTTTCGTTCAAGAGACAAGACAAAGCGTAAATCACAATATTATGGCAACGAAACTACGTACGATGGAGAGAACCCGTCATTATTAACAGATCTTAATTTAATAGACAACGAGGTTGATATGATCTTTAAGTCTAAGAACGTAAGTAGCTATCATTAAGCTTCGATTTTCTGGTGACTCATCAATAAACATCAAGGTGGCAATGTTGTTTGTTATTTCTGATCTATGTGTGAGTGAGTTGAGAGTACCTACATCAGTATTTGAGCAAATACGAGCTTTAAAAGTGAGCAGTACCGTAATGGAACCTTTATGAACTAGGTATTAATTGTAACAGGTAATCTAAGTTAACTGTTGCACGTATTTCTGTTATAGCACAAGAATATTTCCAAAATTGTAGGAATTAAAAACATCGTCGATTTAGGTAAAATCAGGTCGAAGCATTCAGTCTGCTCCGATTTAATTGTACCTAAATAGACGTTATTTTTAGCAACCTTTAAAACGACCCCTTTCTTGAAAACAGTAAACTAGTAGTAGGTATATTATAATAAAAGTAACTCTGTCTATCTGTCTGTTACGTTTTCATGCTTAAACTTGTAAATTGAAGTTCGGTATGGAGATAGTTTGAGTTCTGGGTAAGGGCTAGATAGTTTTTATCCCGATAACCGGAGGTGCCGGAGCGAAAGTTAGTTTAAATTTATGTGCCTGGATGCCCGATTTTTTATAAACGATGTTTTCTAAAAATGAAACCTAGCTAGATCGATTTATCGCCCCCGAAATCCTGCATACTAAATTTCATGAAAATCGTTGGAGTCGATGCTGAGATTCAGATTATTTAAACAAGGTTATTTTTGGTATAGTGCAGAACAATGCGATTTTTATTTCAAGAAATCATATAAAAAAAGAAAATGAAAATATTGAAAACTTGCAGAGTTATAAGCCATTTTAGTTGTATAATGTCCTTCGCGCTATCGTGCTCATTGCGTCCCTTAGTATGTAATCTATGGTTATTATTGAAAAATAAGTGGTGATAACATTTTACATCACGTTGTCAACAAGATTTACACTGTTTTTATTTTTAAAGATAACTAGCAATGTGGGATGAAACCCACATTACTAGCAATTTTGTTAACCCCTCCAGCTAAGCTCAAAGACTTGTGTTAGGAATGGGTTCACGTCGAACGATTCGAACCCGCGTCCTCACGATCGCGAGACCGATGCCTTAGCCATTAGTATCTGTCGCTTCCAGTTAATTAATGAATAATTAATTAATAGAAAAATATAACATGGTTCTAAAATCGTCCCATTTGATTGTGTGCCGATTCTGAGCAAACTACTTTCAGGTTTGCGCTATACCAAGAAGAACGTTGTATAAGTACACTAGCTGTCCCGCGCAACTTCGTATGCGTAATTTTCCCCCGTTTTTGCAACATTTTTCATTGCTGCTCCGCTCCTATTGATCGTAACTTGATGTCATATAGCCTATAGCCTTCCTCGATAAATGGGCTATCCAACAGAGAAAGAATTTTTCAATTCGGACTAGTAGTTCCTGAGATTACCGCGTTCAAACAAACAAACTCTTCAGCTTTATAATATTAGTATAGATATATACAAGAATTGCTCGTATAAAGGTATAAGATAGTATTACAATCGGGTTCGGGTAGTTATGGTCTTTCAATTACTGAATCCCCATAACCAATCTAAAAGTTTTTATTAAAATCCAAGTACAATTTATATTTTAGGTGACAATGGTCAAAAATATTTTCAAAAGTAATATTTTAAGAAAGACCTATGGAATTGCTTGCTTGAAACTCGTCATACGAAAATGTTATTTGGTAATTATTACTCTTATTTATATCAATTAATGAATTATTTACTTTTATAAGACAATATAAGTTTAGTGGATAGTATTTTTGAAAACAATTCTTGTACTAGGGTACAAACCGCGGAGGACTTTACAAACATGACAGACACAAACAAATTTGTTGTACATAAGCTAGATACTTAGGTACAACAATTTGTGGATTACACAAAGTGGTGTCCCGTTGACGCAAACTCACGACCTCTGGCTTAGCAGGTAGGGTCATTAACCACTAGACCAACAGGCCAGTCAAAGATTAATTGTCCAGCTATTTCCAATACTTAAATAACAGGATTTTAACTATCGAATGTCTAGTCTTTGTTTTTCATTTTATTCCCATAATAAGATAGAAGAAGACAACACCTTTGCTTGTCAAAATACTATTCTTACATACTGTCATATGAACGTTATTCGTAGATGTCTATTTAGATTAAAACGGTGAGTGAATTTTGTTCCAAAGGCATGCAAAGCGGTTTTAAAACTCGCATGTAAACGTTGCAAGGACGCCTTCCAAGAGTCTTACGATAAATATTCTAGGACTGCTTGTATAAAAGCTTTTATGCCTGACGGTGATAAGTCTAAAGATAAGAAACCTAGTGATGATAAAGAAGTTTCTAAAAACGATGATTCTGATAATGATAAAAATGAATTTAAGAATAAGGAAGAAAATGAAAAAGACTCTTTTGATAAAGAAAATCATAAAAATAATAAGGGAAAACATGAAAATAATGATGAAAAACTCAAAGATAATGATGGAAAAGGCGAAAATAATGATGGAAAAGACGAAAATTATGATGGACAAGACGAAAATAATGATGGACAAGACGAAAATAATGACGGAAAAGACGAAAATAATGACGGAAAAGACGAAAATTATGATGGAAAAGACGAAAATAATGATGGACAAGACGAAAATAATGATGGAAAAGGCGAAAATAATGATGGAAAAGGCGTAAATAATTATGGAAATAACGAAAATGATGATGGAATAGACGAAAACAATGACGGAAATGACGAAAACAATGGTAATAACGGTAAAACAGGAAAATCTAATAATCAACATAATAAAAATAATAACCCACAAAATAATGATAATAAAGGCCATAGAAATGATATAATTGATCGTAAGAAAAAGAAACGGAAAGTATTAATACGAAATGGAACTTTAAGGACATGTATGGGGGAATATTGTAATACGAAATTAGATATTAAGGACCAAGAAAAAAGACGAAACACGATGAAAAACAAAGCAAGTGGTTAGTAAAATTATTAAATTACCTATAGAATGATCACCCAGACCTTTGCATTGTTCATTGATATCGAAACTTCATTATCTTTTTAATTCATTTTCTTTAGCAATTAGTTTAAAAGTCATCTTTCAAGATGAAACCCTGCCAAGAATTGGTGGCATTTCTTATTATGGTGGAAGTTATGTAATATTATGCATGTTATTTTAGTAACACATGTATCTATTCATTTAATGGAGATAAGGTTAACTAAACCTGTAATCTAATTATCATTAATGTGAATTGTCTTTATGTATCTAATACATATTTATAAAACGTATTAGATACAAAAAGTGTAATTGTTCCTTTTCTGAAATCATACTACTTAAGTTTAAGACAGAGAAAACTATTAATACATAATATTCCACTATTCTATGATATTATTAATTCTATGACCTGGTCACAATATTTACGCAAAATTTACAAATGCAAGAATGTTGGCAAAACGATGTTTGTTTAGAATTACGATGAAAAATCTGATCCGCTGTTCAATGATTTAGCATTACGATCAGAATCTAAAAGTGAGACGCTTTTTACTGCCTGTCACAGCCAATTTGCCTCAAATATACTAATACCTATGTGTAAGTTTACGACACCCTCAGTGCATAAGTTAGATTCGTACTTGGCCGGTTTTTTATATTCATAATTGAACGTAGAACTCCTTAATGTACAAAGAGCTTTTATTTGTTACTAGCTGTGCCCGCGACTTCGTTCGCGTGGAAGTTGGGTTTATATTAAGGTAGTTTATATAACAATTCAACTTCTGTGTAAAACATATTGTAAACATGCTCCACAATGCTCTGTGGCCTCTATGGATATTTGGGCCTAGCTTTAATCAGGGCCCAACATATGGCAGGGCAAGCCAAGCAAATGCCCAGTGCAGCAAAATGAAGGGCGACAAAGTTTATGGCGCCAGACGGTTAGAAGACAAATTATTAAAATTCCCACGACCACACCTCGACAAAAAAGTGATTTGCATCACATCAAATACTATTAATATTGAAAAATTCCCCCACCACGCGAGTACTGGGGCGGTTTCGAGTTAAATGAAGCTCGAAACCGCCCAATAACTTGTGCGAAATTTTGAGTTAAGGAGCTTCGATTCTGACTCCGATAGGTCGAAAATTCCGATTGATTTTAAACCTCCGACTCCAACTTCGGCTCCGACACTTTTAAATCGGACCTTTTAATCGGAGGTACCTAGCCGCTCCTTCAAGATAATTTATACATAGGTAATAGAGGTATGATGGAAAAAACTCTCACAGATTCCCTATGATCGCAGGTTATGTCCTACCCGAGCGATCTTTTCCGAGTCTAAAGTACACCTACTTTGTGTCCGTGTTTGTACCGCGGGAATGCAATGTTTAAACAAACAAACAACATTCAAACGTTAGATATCAGAAATCTTTTTTTGTGTTTAAATACTATTTCTAAACTTATATCAATATTTTTTTTCACTCACTTCAGAAGATTAAAATATTATTTTATAATGTCTACATTGGTGAATTTAAAAATAGGTGTGTCAACCTGTCGAAAATTAAGATCATCATATATTCATATCCCTCTACGTAAGAATTTCAGTTTTTTTTTTTAAATCAATTTTCCTGATTCTTTTTAATTTGTATTTAAACGCCATCTATTTTCAAAACTGGATAAGTTTATTTTTATACTTGATGATTTTATATTAAACTATCATGCATATTAAACGTAGGTAAGCAAGGTATTTAACCTTAAATTATTCACGCGATCAAGACCCGTAATACATATATTTTCATAATGTGTACAAATCGCGAAAGTTTATTAACATTTGTAGGTAAGCAATTTTGGCACTCAGAAGAAATCGAATCACAGATGGCGCCACGTGTTTTATTTGGATGTAACGCGGACTTAATCTTTCATTTTTTTTAAGCAATTAACATTTATAAATTCTAGAAAATATCAAGTAATTACTGTTTATTTGTAACGTAATATTGTTTTTCGTTTCTACATTTATAACATAATCACTATTCATGCAAAACAATGATAAAGGTGCCTATTGGAAGTGATTATTAATATGAAAATTTGTTAAACAAAGTAAACATGTTAAAGTCGAAAATAAAAGCTTGTATAAATAAGTATACATTTAGAAAAATACTTAAAAAAAAGAATAAAAATAATTTTAACACAACACGAAAAGAGACTCGCAATTAGGGAGTCGATCCTCCGACCTCGCTCGTTTAATACCGCTACGTGTGCCAATAGACCACCTCAGCTGATGCAAACACAGTTAAAATAGCTGATCTTAAGAAAATTGAAAATGTTGTGTTTAGCTCCTAATAGTTTTAGCGTGAAGTTATTGTTTCCATGGGTTACAATTGTAAATAATGTCTTATTGTGGAAAAAATTGTGAAAAACCATAATGGTTCGACAAAACATACGTTGCTGCTCACTCCCCATAGACGATAGCATAATGATTTATAGTGCAAGTAATGACCTATAGTATTTACAATAAAACTGCAAATTTTCATGAAGATCCGTCAAGTAGTTATTGTTTTATAACGATAAATAGCTACAGACATTATCCGTCATTGCTTAGCTTCTATGGGAAATAGCGTGATAAATTATAGCCTATATGTTAATCCAGACTTATTAGAATACACATACAAAATTTCAACCGAATCTGTCCAATAGTTATTGCGTGATGCGTGTTCAAACAAACAGACAGACAGACAGACAGACATTTCTAAATATGTAGGAATGTGTTTAAATACTCTTTTCGAACATTTCCCAATATTTTTTTTCACTATGTTCGGCCATGTACAGACACGTGAAATTTACAATTTTATTATATGTATAGATATAGATAGATAGCATGATTCAGTATTCACGCGCGATGGCTTATTATTAGCGTATTTCATGTATAACTTTGGTGTTTCTATACCGATTTCTATTAGTATTTTTTATGGAATAGTTAATTATGTTAACTTTTTTAATTAGGGATGACTGAGAGTGTTATAAACGTAAGAGTAGACAAATATAATCAGAGAGCTTCGAACTACTAAGCTATCGGGAGTTACACGTGATATTGTGAGTCAACCATAAAAGATAGACATATGCTGTCGTGGGACATTTTTTATATAATTTTAAGGAGAACATTTCCGTCATACATGATTTCTGTGTAGCTTTAACCATTACGGTTGCACACGCGACGAAAGCTTAAAAAATGGAGTAACTTCTCCCGTTTTCCTTCACTGCTCTGCTCCTATTGATTGTAGCGTGATGAAAAGTATACTATAACCTACTCAGGAGTATGAAAAATAATTGTACCAAGTTTCGTTAAAATCCGTCGAGTAGTTTTTGTTTCTATAACGGTTATACAGACAGACAGACAGACAGACAAAAATTTTACTGATTGCATTTTTGGCATCAGTATCGATCCCTAATCACCCCCTGATAGTTATTTTGGAAATATATTTCATGTACAGAATTGACCTCTCTACAGATTTATTATAAGTATAGATATATTTCATGTACAGAATTGACCTCTCTACAGATTTATTATAAGTATAGATAAATGCTATATATATTACGAGTCTTAATCGCGTGAATAATTTAAGGTAAAATACCTTGTTTATTGCCCGACGTTTCGACCGTATTGCAACGTCCGTGGTCACCGGTAGACTGAAGCAGTCTACCAAACAAGCATTTAAGACCCGTAGTATATATAATTTTATACAAATCTTGAAAGTTTATCAAACTTTTTATTTGGTTTTGGGTGATCCTAGTTTTACATTTTGATTTGCATAGTTTATAATATTGGCCTCTAGTAATCTTTATTGGTATTTCAGATGAAGATACACCATATCTGGAAGATGCTTGTGAACCAATGAGAGATTTCTTTATGCTCGATTCGGTAAGAAATACTTATGGTAATTATTTTTCTATTGATAGTCTAAATAGCAAGTAGATTTTTTTTATCATTTCGGCTAGTACGCGTTCTTATAAACTACAAGTTTTCTTAATTAATAGGTTAGACTTGGAAAAAATATATCAAAAGATAAGTTTCTGATATTTTCACACATAGTTTTATTGTGGCGTTGCTTTATTTTTTTCTGTATATTTAAAAGACTGGTAATTTCAATCCGGTCCGGCGCCGCGTACCCGGCGCGAATGTATAACGAGCGACCAAATCGGACTGAAACCGAAACGTCCGAAAAATACCTTACTGACTGATCTATTAATACAGCTCAAACCACTGAACATATTGGGTTGAAATTTGGCACGCAATAGTTTTTAGGACGTAGGCAGGAAAAGGCTAAGGAATTTCCAAAATTCACACTCCCTGATGGGATGAAACGGGCGTCCAAAGATTGTACGGAGAAACAAGATCCACGCGGGCAGATCCACGGGCGAAATCATTTTTTTTTACTTAAACCACTGGAACGTTTAAAGAATTTAGTGTGAAGCAATAGTCTAGATCTCTAATAACTTTTAACGTTATATTTTCAGGAACCTGGCAACGTGCTCCGATCGGAAATGATTTTTGGTGCATCAAAAATCGGCACCAATATGACGAGTCTTAGAACGAAATTTGAACTAGCCTGCGTTAAAACATCTCGGGACAAATGCAATGACGCTTGCACTTTTACTTATACTAAAACTTGCAAAAAACACTATTGTAGTGAGCGGTTGGAGAAAACATTAAAAAAGTCTTGTAAAAGACAATGTCAGATCGCATATAGAGGATTTAATGAGAAAGAGAGCAGCAGCAGTAGCAGTAGTAGCAGTTCGAGTAGTGAAAGTGATTAATTATAATATTGAGTTAAAAAGGAATTCTGAAATAAACTGGAATTACTGTTATTTTATTATTATTCGTGCGTTCAGCAATATTAGGTGTTAGGCGTCCGAGTACACGATGCCGCCTCCGCCCGAGACCGCACCTCCGTGCTGTAGGTACAAGACATGCGTAAAGACCGCCACTTGCGCCGCTTGGTATCATCACTATACGGTTGTTACATTGATAGCCACGATGATCATACGTCATTGACAGTTTTATGAAAAAAAAAGTCAGTGTTAGCCATTGACGTATAGACCTAACCCCCTAGACAAGTTCATCTCTGTGTTCATCTGGCATCAACGTTCATCGAATAGAACGACAATCGAAAAGAATGACGTCGTTACACTTGCAAAACCGCGAATGTGAAAATTAGCATAGATTAATCGCAGTATTGTACGCGCAAGACGTCATTCTATTCGATAACCTTGCCACTTGTCAAAGGGCCTTGGCCCTGCGCAATCCCTTTCAATTAAAAAGTAAATATTGACTGCAAAGAGTGAAAGAGAGAAAAAACTCGTGCGGCCCTGCGGACAGGTATTGTCCACAAAGTAGCGTTGTCTCTTTCTAGAGAGTGGTCAATTGTGTGCTGGTCTATACGTCTATGGTGTTAGCTTACCTACCTCTATGTAAAGACAACGGTGGGATGAACATCGTAAGTCCATTAGAAAGTTGTGGGTACATTCTATTTTTGATACGACGGGAGCAATGTGGTGAATTTCATACACTTTATAAAGATCTACGAAAGACGAGGTAAAGTTTTGTGATTATCTTCGGATTAATTACAAGACCTTCGACAAATTATTAGATATATTAAAAAGTAAACTACAACACAAAGAAATAAATATGTGAGCAAGTATAAGTCCAACAGAGATTGGTTGTCACATTAAGTTAGTTAACATTTCTTTTTTTTTAAAACGACTCTCGTAGTAGTGTACAAGCCCTGTGTCGCGGGGGACTTTACAATCATACAAGTCACGGACACAAATTACATCCAGACTAGGAACAACATTTTGTAGATCACACAAACCACCGCACCACAGAGGCAGTTTACTTCATTTATTGCAGAAAAATACAGTAATTCCGATAACTTACCATGTCAATTTACGTTCACAATATTGCCGTTTCAATGTCACATAGAAGCATAACTATACGAGTAGGTAACTTCTGACTTCACGTAATCACTACTCTGAGCACAGTCTACTTTCGTTCGGACCTTGTGTTCTGTGCTTTGACCTCGGGCCGTTTGTGCCTTTACCTCAACTCATCTGTACCTACTTCGAAATTGCTTCTACTGAGCCTGTGTTACGGAACCTTTATGCGCAAAATACCAGATTCGCAAAATACCAGATTCTCAAAATACCAGATTCTCAATATACCAGATTCTCAATATACCAGAAGTACACTTAAATGCATAACTACAGGCAAGAAAAGAGAAGGAACAAAATTGAATGTATTTTATTTAATTGTACCTAAAAGCAAAAACAAAATAAAACTAGGTACCTATACAGAACAACTAAAAGTATCTTTTATACTCGTAAATATACTCCGGGACACACAACTACAAGTGAGAAACGGTTTCTTCAAAATCGCGTTATTGTGGCTAAAAGATTTATACAACCGGTAACTGTAATTTTGTTACTCATACAATCAGAAATAATGTTCTGAATTTTTTTGTCTTTTGCCATGTCTTTTGCCCTTCTTTTTTTATCTGGACAGTAGAGAGCATTTCTTCTTATTTTAATTCTATTCTTTTGTGCTTCAAATTTCATTTTCTGTATAAACTGAAATAGCGAAGGATTGGGTGGAATTAAGGCGTTAATTCTTCGGTGCCAACCTTCTACAGCATTAGTTGTTCTATTTTTTTCTCCGTAACAACTAAACACTTCATTCGTGATTTTCTGTATCCATTGGCTATTAAAATAGCCTAGAAATTTCGTTGTTATCTCATTTTTTGGCGCAATTTCACTTATAGCGAGGTACGCTTCGGGAATAATAACTGGAGGAAGCAATGCTAATTGTGAGCAAAGATGTGTTATCTCGCGACCTTCTTGGGATTCACTGAAATTCAATTTATCGCTCATCCTTTCGACGGCTTTCCAGAAATGATAATAGCAACCTTTGATTTTTACATTCGGATACACTTCCTTCATTGCCTGTATGACGGCAACTTCATAGTCACATTTATATACTGACAACTCCATCCCAAATTGTATTTTTAGTATAGAAAATAGTCGTTCGTACAGTGAAATTAGTCTCGAGAAATTTTTGCATATGTAGTGGTGTGTATGTTACTTAGATATTAGAGCGCGTTTCCACTATATCGTTCTGGCCCTTACAAAAATGTTTCAATATCCTAACATTACTATTTAATTTAATACTTATCCCTAGCAACACTCTGATTTTTGTTTTCAATAAAAACAAGTTTTTATTTTAAAGAAAAAGGTTTTGACTTTATTAAAAAAAATATGTCATTCAATTTCACGTCCTTGAGCAAACGACAAGGCGACTACCGTGAAACAATAAAATATCGTGTCGTTCTTTAGATGATAGTAGTTTAGCTATAGGTAAAAAGTTTTGACCATAATAATTACGAAACAAAACAAATAAATAAATCGTCACTTGATAGTGGAAAGTGGAAACACGCACAAAACCAGAATAAACCAGTTTACTCTGTCCGCAGGTGCCACGTGCAGTCTGACGTCAGTCGCTTGATACCGTTAGAACATAAAGCACGCATTTCATTAAAAAATTATAATTATTAGATACGTAGTAGTTTCATTGTGAAATTTTGTATTTGTTGATTGTTGTTATTGTTTGTTATTATTGTTAAAATATTTGTTGAAGTGTTTAATTTCAAGTGTGTAAGTGTTGTAACTTTATATTGATAATTCAAAATGGCTCCAGTGTTAAAACATGGTCGAGGCAAGCCTTTGACTTCTCAAACTAAGGAAGTTTTGTACTGTTTGTACAAATATTTCGAAAATGAGTGTAATAACAACCCGAGCAGTATTATGACCCCCACTCAATTAGTTGCTAAATCAACAGGAATTTTAATAGCATCCGTCAGAAAGGTAGTATCAGAAAGCAAATGTCGTCCTTCAGATCAGGAAGTAACATTTAAATCTCCTAAAAAGAAACCGAATCGTAAACCTACAATAGTAATCGATAACTTTGATCAGCAAGTAATCAGAAGAACAATTCATGACTTCCACATCACAAATAAAGAAGTTCCCACTTTAAAAACTTTGCACTCAAAATTGAAAGAAGATATCGATTATAAAGGTTGTGTCAGCACGTTACGAAAACACGTCATGTCATTAGGTTTTAATTGGAAGCAAACAGAAGATAACCGGAAACTTCTTATGGAAAAACACGAAATTAGATACTTGCGAATTAATTATTTGATGAAAATTGCTGAATATCGTGAACAACGCCGACCAATTGTTTACACCGACGAAACATATATACATACATCACATACCCTCTCGAAATCTTGGTCAGATGGAAGCACTTCAGGTTTGAAGCAACATATATCGAAAGGCAACCGCTTAATCATTGTTCATGCCGGTGGTATCGATGGCTTTATACCAAATGCATTGCTTATGTTTAAAGCCGACCAAAAAAGTGGAGATTACCACAACAATATGAACTATGACAACTATTCAAGGTGGATTCAAACTCAATTAATACCCAACTTACAACCAAATAGTGTTGTTGTTGTTGACAACGCACCATATCATAACTCAATACAAAATCCTGCACCGAATAGTAATTCTAGAAAACAGCAAATGATAGACTGGCTGACATTTCGAAACATTGAGCATTCATCCACGTTGCTTAAGCCTCAATTATATGAACTGATTCTGCAAAACAAGGCGAGATTTATAGAGTACAAGATAGACGAAATATTACGACAGCACGGTCATACTGTGCTGCGTTTACCACCATACCATCCGGAGTTTAATCCTATAGAAAATATATGGGGGATAGTGAAAACATATGTCGCAAAAAAGAATGTCGCAATGAATATGAAGGTTATAATGTCATTAGCTGAAGAAAAAATGAACGCCATAACTGTAGAGGAATGGAGAAAAGTTTGTTTGCATGCTATTGAGGAGGAAAGCAAATATCAGGGTAGAGACGCAGCTTTAGACACAATATCAGAACGAATCATAATTAATTTAAATAATTCATCTGATGAAAGCGAGGATGGGGATGATTGTGATATGCCTGGGGTTGATGAATTATTAGAATAAAACATTTATGGCCGGAGAACACCTAATTCAAACACGTCTTCACTGAAGTGAAAACCGGCATTCAATGCTTGTAATGTTTGGAACTGGCTTGTCTGCCTCATACAGTTCCATAGATTACAATGCGGTGGATACACATTTTCACGACCGTATTAGTACGTAGTGCGTATGCGTAGACGTGCACGCATTTGGTGTGCTCCAGCCACAAACGTATATTACCTTTAAAACAATAAAAACTAAAAATAAAATGTTGTTTTTTTTATTTGCTGACCATACACTACTACAAACGCAAAAATTTCTTCAAGCTAATTTACCTGTACGTGCGTTGACTTTTATTAGGGAGCAACGCGTAAATTAATGGTACAAAACTAATTGTATCGTCACTGCGTGCTAAGTCCACATGAAAGGTGTACAGTTGATAGAATGGTTTTGGCGACACTTTAAATGTGCCGTCACCGAAAATAGTATCAACAGACATTAAAAACTCACGAAGTTCTTTCGTCATTAAAGTCCCAAAAATCAAAATTCTGTCATCTGTATCAATGTCATAATCATCATACAAAAAAAAATCATTGACAATGTGTTGAGGTAATCTCACGTCCTTTGAATTTGCACTAGATGATCGGACTACATTTAAATATTTGTTTCGAGCCCTGTATAATGTGTCCTTTTTAGATCTGAATTCGGGTATTACATGCTCCAAATTTTTGAATTTGTTACCGTCCAAAAATCGGTGTTCAAAAACGTTTTGCACCGATTTAAAATTTACACGTAGGTCTTTTTTACAATCGTCCATGCAGCCGTCTATTAGGTTCCGAATATTGTCCGGTGAACATCTGTGATTCGCGTCTCTTAAAATTTGTTTATGGGAATCTAAAAGGATCGAGGCGTTGCATTCCCTTTGTCTGAAACAGCGCCAATTCGTTGTTCCAGATTTATTTTTAACAGATAAATTGTACCTGTATCCTGCATGTAGTAATGCTGGTTTTCCTTTCTGGCTTAATATAAATTTCATTTTGTTTTATTTTTATAAAATTATAACACTCGCTTTTATGCAGCAATGACTGTGTCAATAATGACAGTGTCAATAATATATAGAGACAATCCTAAAGGAAAACCAGACAGTAGTTTATTGCAAAAAGCGCATGCAATCTATTTGCAGTAAAAGTAATAATAACCTTTATTGGTATAACTTTTGTCTATTCCTACTAATATTATAAAGAGGAAAGATTTGATTGTTTGTGTGTTTGTTTGAATCGAATACGCTCTGAAACTACTATTGATTTGTAAAATTAAAAACAATTACATTTATTTATTATTTTTCTTTATTGTTATAATTATGTTTACCGCTAGTATAACCGCGCGGAGGTGCTAGTAAGTGAATAAAATAATAACAATTTTGTTTTCGAATGTGCGAAATATGCTATATTGAGAATCTGGTATATTGAGAATCTGGTATTTTGAGAATCTGGTATTTTGCGAATCTGGTATTTTGCGCATAAAGGTTACGGAACAGCCTACTGTTCCTTGTCTCGACCTTGTCTCAATCTCGTCTTGGTCTTGCTGATAACAACAAAGCTTCATAGGCAGATCCAGGGGGAAGGCACGGGGGCACTTGCCCCAGACGGTTCTTTTGAATTTCTTGTATTGTATTGAAATTGTTTGCCCATTTGCCCCTTGCGCCCCAAAGCGATATTTTTTGGGGCACACCCCCCTCGTCGTAAGCATGTTAGATTCGTCACTATCTTATGAAAATATAAATTAAGGGTCTTAATCGCGTGAATAATTTAAGGTAAAATATATTTTTTATTGCCCGACGTTTCGACCGTATTGCGCCGTGTATTCACTCGATTAAAACCCGTCATATATATATATTTTCATAATGTGTACAAATCGCGAAAGTTTATCAACATTTATCGTCATTGCCGCGTACCCGGCGCGAATGTATAACGAGCGACCAAATCGGACTGAAACCGAAACGTCCGAAAAATACCTTACTGACTGATCTATTAATACAGCTCAAACCACTGAACATATTGGGTTGAAATTTGGCACGCAATAGTTTTTAGGACGTAGGCAGGAAAAGGCTAAGGAATTTCCAAAATTCACACTCCCTGATGGGATGAAACGGGCGTCCAAAGATTGTACGGAGAAACAAGATCCACGCGGGCAGATCCACGGGCGAAATCATTTTTTTTTACTTAAACCACTGGAACGTTTAAAGAATTTAGTGTGAAGCAATAGTCTAGATCTCTAATAACTTTTAACGTTATATTTTCAGGAACCTGGCAACGTGCTCCGATCGGAAATGATTTTTGGTGCATCAAAAATCGGCACCAATATGACGAGTCTTAGAACGAAATTTGAACTAGCCTGCGTTAAAACATCTCGGGACAAATGCAATGACGCTTGCACTTTTACTTATACTAAAACTTGCAAAAAACACTATTGTAGTGAGCGGTTGGAGAAAACATTAAAAAAGTCTTGTAAAAGACAATGTCAGATCGCATATAGAGGATTTAATGAGAAAGAGAGCAGCAGCAGTAGCAGTAGTAGCAGTTCGAGTAGTGAAAGTGATTAATTATAATATTGAGTTAAAAAGGAATTCTGAAATAAACTGGAATTACTGTTATTTTATTATTATTCGTGCGTTCAGCAATATTAGGTGTTAGGCGTCCGAGTACACGATGCCGCCTCCGCCCGAGACCGCACCTCCGTGCTGTAGGTACAAGACATGCGTAAAGACCGCCACTTGCGCCGCTTGGTATCATCACTATACGGTTGTTACATTGATAGCCACGATGATCATACGTCATTGACAGTTTTATGAAAAAAAAAGTCAGTGTTAGCCATTGACGTATAGACCTAACCCCCTAGACAAGTTCATCTCTGTGTTCATCTGGCATCAACGTTCATCGAATAGAACGACAATCGAAAAGAATGACGTCGTTACACTTGCAAAACCGCGAATGTGAAAATTAGCATAGATTAATCGCAGTATTGTACGCGCAAGACGTCATTCTATTCGATAACCTTGCCACTTGTCAAAGGGCCTTGGCCCTGCGCAATCCCTTTCAATTAAAAAGTAAATATTGACTGCAAAGAGTGAAAGAGAGAAAAAACTCGTGCGGCCCTGCGGACAGGTATTGTCCACAAAGTAGCGTTGTCTCTTTCTAGAGAGTGGTCAATTGTGTGCTGGTCTATACGTCTATGGTGTTAGCTTACCTACCTCTATGTAAAGACAACGGTGGGATGAACATCGTAAGTCCATTAGAAAGTTGTGGGTACATTCTATTTTTGATACGACGGGAGCAATGTGGTGAATTTCATACACTTTATAAAGATCTACGAAAGACGAGGTAAAGTTTTGTGATTATCTTCGGATTAATTACAAGACCTTCGACAAATTATTAGATATATTAAAAAGTAAACTACAACACAAAGAAATAAATATGTGAGCAAGTATAAGTCCAACAGAGATTGGTTGTCACATTAAGTTAGTTAACATTTCTTTTTTTTTAAAACGACTCTCGTAGTAGTGTACAAGCCCTGTGTCGCGGGGGACTTTACAATCATACAAGTCACGGACACAAATTACATCCAGACTAGGAACAACATTTTGTAGATCACACAAACCACCGCACCACAGAGGCAGTTTACTTCATTTATTGCAGAAAAATACAGTAATTCCGATAACTTACCATGTCAATTTACGTTCACAATATTGCCGTTTCAATGTCACATAGAAGCATAACTATACGAGTAGGTAACTTCTGACTTCACGTAATCACTACTCTGAGCACAGTCTACTTTCGTTCGGACCTTGTGTTCTGTGCTTTGACCTCGGGCCGTTTGTGCCTTTACCTCAACTCATCTGTACCTACTTCGAAATTGCTTCTACTGAGCCTGTGTTACGGAACCTTTATGCGCAAAATACCAGATTCGCAAAATACCAGATTCTCAAAATACCAGATTCTCAATATACCAGATTCTCAATATACCAGAAGTACACTTAAATGCATAACTACAGGCAAGAAAAGAGAAGGAACAAAATTGAATGTATTTTATTTAATTGTACCTAAAAGCAAAAACAAAATAAAACTAGGTACCTATACAGAACAACTAAAAGTATCTTTTATACTCGTAAATATACTCCGGGACACACAACTACAAGTGAGAAACGGTTTCTTCAAAATCGCGTTATTGTGGCTAAAAGATTTATACAACCGGTAACTGTAATTTTGTTACTCATACAATCAGAAATAATGTTCTGAATTTTTTTGTCTTTTGCCATGTCTTTTGCCCTTCTTTTTTTATCTGGACAGTAGAGAGCATTTCTTCTTATTTTAATTCTATTCTTTTGTGCTTCAAATTTCATTTTCTGTATAAACTGAAATAGCGAAGGATTGGGTGGAATTAAGGCGTTAATTCTTCGGTGCCAACCTTCTACAGCATTAGTTGTTCTATTTTTTTCTCCGTAACAACTAAACACTTCATTCGTGATTTTCTGTATCCATTGGCTATTAAAATAGCCTAGAAATTTCGTTGTTATCTCATTTTTTGGCGCAATTTCACTTATAGCGAGGTACGCTTCGGGAATAATAACTGGAGGAAGCAATGCTAATTGTGAGCAAAGATGTGTTATCTCGCGACCTTCTTGGGATTCACTGAAATTCAATTTATCGCTCATCCTTTCGACGGCTTTCCAGAAATGATAATAGCAACCTTTGATTTTTACATTCGGATACACTTCCTTCATTGCCTGTATGACGGCAACTTCATAGTCACATTTATATACTGACAACTCCATCCCAAATTGTATTTTTAGTATAGAAAATAGTCGTTCGTACAGTGAAATTAGTCTCGAGAAATTTTTGCATATGTAGTGGTGTGTATGTTACTTAGATATTAGAGCGCGTTTCCACTATATCGTTCTGGCCCTTACAAAAATGTTTCAATATCCTAACATTACTATTTAATTTAATACTTATCCCTAGCAACACTCTGATTTTTGTTTTCAATAAAAACAAGTTTTTATTTTAAAGAAAAAGGTTTTGACTTTATTAAAAAAAATATGTCATTCAATTTCACGTCCTTGAGCAAACGACAAGGCGACTACCGTGAAACAATAAAATATCGTGTCGTTCTTTAGATGATAGTAGTTTAGCTATAGGTAAAAAGTTTTGACCATAATAATTACGAAACAAAACAAATAAATAAATCGTCACTTGATAGTGGAAAGTGGAAACACGCACAAAACCAGAATAAACCAGTTTACTCTGTCCGCAGGTGCCACGTGCAGTCTGACGTCAGTCGCTTGATACCGTTAGAACATAAAGCACGCATTTCATTAAAAAATTATAATTATTAGATACGTAGTAGTTTCATTGTGAAATTTTGTATTTGTTGATTGTTGTTATTGTTTGTTATTATTGTTAAAATATTTGTTGAAGTGTTTAATTTCAAGTGTGTAAGTGTTGTAACTTTATATTGATAATTCAAAATGGCTCCAGTGTTAAAACATGGTCGAGGCAAGCCTTTGACTTCTCAAACTAAGGAAGTTTTGTACTGTTTGTACAAATATTTCGAAAATGAGTGTAATAACAACCCGAGCAGTATTATGACCCCCACTCAATTAGTTGCTAAATCAACAGGAATTTTAATAGCATCCGTCAGAAAGGTAGTATCAGAAAGCAAATGTCGTCCTTCAGATCAGGAAGTAACATTTAAATCTCCTAAAAAGAAACCGAATCGTAAACCTACAATAGTAATCGATAACTTTGATCAGCAAGTAATCAGAAGAACAATTCATGACTTCCACATCACAAATAAAGAAGTTCCCACTTTAAAAACTTTGCACTCAAAATTGAAAGAAGATATCGATTATAAAGGTTGTGTCAGCACGTTACGAAAACACGTCATGTCATTAGGTTTTAATTGGAAGCAAACAGAAGATAACCGGAAACTTCTTATGGAAAAACACGAAATTAGATACTTGCGAATTAATTATTTGATGAAAATTGCTGAATATCGTGAACAACGCCGACCAATTGTTTACACCGACGAAACATATATACATACATCACATACCCTCTCGAAATCTTGGTCAGATGGAAGCACTTCAGGTTTGAAGCAACACATATCGAAAGGCAACCGCTTAATCATTGTTCATGCCGGTGGTATCGATGGCTTTATACCAAATGCATTGCTTATGTTTAAAGCCGACCAAAAAAGTGGAGATTACCACAACAATATGAACTATGACAACTATTCAAGGTGGATTCAAACTCAATTAATACCCAACTTACAACCAAATAGTGTTGTTGTTGTTGACAACGCACCATATCATAACTCAATACAAAATCCTGCACCGAATAGTAATTCTAGAAAACAGCAAATGATAGACTGGCTGACATTTCGAAACATTGAGCATTCATCCACGTTGCTTAAGCCTCAATTATATGAACTGATTCTGCAAAACAAGGCGAGATTTATAGAGTACAAGATAGACGAAATATTACGACAGCACGGTCATACTGTGCTGCGTTTACCACCATACCATCCGGAGTTTAATCCTATAGAAAATATATGGGGGATAGTGAAAACATATGTCGCAAAAAAGAATGTCGCAATGAATATGAAGGTTATAATGTCATTAGCTGAAGAAAAAATGAACGCCATAACTGTAGAGGAATGGAGAAAAGTTTGTTTGCATGCTATTGAGGAGGAAAGCAAATATCAGGGTAGAGACGCAGCTTTAGACACAATATCAGAACGAATCATAATTAATTTAAATAATTCATCTGATGAAAGCGAGGATGGGGATGATTGTGATATGCCTGGGGTTGATGAATTATTAGAATAAAACATTTATGGCCGGAGAACACCTAATTCAAACACGTCTTCACTGAAGTGAAAACCGGCATTCAATGCTTGTAATGTTTGGAACTGGCTTGTCTGCCTCATACAGTTCCATAGATTACAATGCGGTGGATACACATTTTCACGACCGTATTAGTACGTAGTGCGTATGCGTAGACGTGCACGCATTTGGTGTGCTCCAGCCACAAACGTATATTACCTTTAAAACAATAAAAACTAAAAATAAAATGTTGTTTTTTTTATTTGCTGACCATACACTACTACAAACGCAAAAATTTCTTCAAGCTAATTTACCTGTACGTGCGTTGACTTTTATTAGGGAGCAACGCGTAAATTAATGGTACAAAACTAATTGTATCGTCACTGCGTGCTAAGTCCACATGAAAGGTGTACAGTTGATAGAATGGTTTTGGCGACACTTTAAATGTGCCGTCACCGAAAATAGTATCAACAGACATTAAAAACTCACGAAGTTCTTTCGTCATTAAAGTCCCAAAAATCAAAATTCTGTCATCTGTATCAATGTCATAATCATCATACAAAAAAAAATCATTGACAATGTGTTGAGGTAATCTCACGTCCTTTGAATTTGCACTAGATGATCGGACTACATTTAAATATTTGTTTCGAGCCCTGTATAATGTGTCCTTTTTAGATCTGAATTCGGGTATTACATGCTCCAAATTTTTGAATTTGTTACCGTCCAAAAATCGGTGTTCAAAAACGTTTTGCACCGATTTAAAATTTACACGTAGGTCTTTTTTACAATCGTCCATGCAGCCGTCTATTAGGTTCCGAATATTGTCCGGTGAACATCTGTGATTCGCGTCTCTTAAAATTTGTTTATGGGAATCTAAAAGGATCGAGGCGTTGCATTCCCTTTGTCTGAAACAGCGCCAATTCGTTGTTCCAGATTTATTTTTAACAGATAAATTGTACCTGTATCCTGCATGTAGTAATGCTGGTTTTCCTTTCTGGCTTAATATAAATTTCATTTTGTTTTATTTTTATAAAATTATAACACTCGCTTTTATGCAGCAATGACTGTGTCAATAATGACAGTGTCAATAATATATAGAGACAATCCTAAAGGAAAACCAGACAGTAGTTTATTGCAAAAAGCGCATGCAATCTATTTGCAGTAAAAGTAATAATAACCTTTATTGGTATAACTTTTGTCTATTCCTACTAATATTATAAAGAGGAAAGATTTGATTGTTTGTGTGTTTGTTTGAATCGAATACGCTCTGAAACTACTATTGATTTGTAAAATTAAAAACAATTACATTTATTTATTATTTTTCTTTATTGTTATAATTATGTTTACCGCTAGTATAACCGCGCGGAGGTGCTAGTAAGTGAATAAAATAATAACAATTTTGTTTTCGAATGTGCGAAATATGCTATATTGAGAATCTGGTATATTGAGAATCTGGTATTTTGAGAATCTGGTATTTTGCGAATCTGGTATTTTGCGCATAAAGGTTACGGAACAGCCTACTGTTCCTTGTCTCGACCTTGTCTCAATCTCGTCTTGGTCTTGCTGATAACAACAAAGCTTCATAGGCAGATCCAGGGGGAAGGCACGGGGGCACTTGCCCCAGACGGTTCTTTTGAATTTCTTGTATTGTATTGAAATTGTTTGCCCATTTGCCCCTTGCGCCCCAAAGCGATATTTTTTGGGGCACACCCCCCTCGTCGTAAGCATGTTAGATTCGTCACTATCTTATGAAAATATAAATTAAGGGTCTTAATCGCGTGAATAATTTAAGGTAAAATATATTTTTTATTGCCCGACGTTTCGACCGTATTGCGCCGTGTATTCACTCGATTAAAACCCGTCATATATATATATTTTCATAATGTGTACAAATCGCGAAAGTTTATCAACATTTATCGTCATTGTCTGTCACTATCGTGCCCAGCCCCATAATTAAATCCTGGATCCACCCCATGCATATCTTTGCAAAGAAACATTCTGGAAGGTAATAATTCAAAAAGCTTATTAAAATTAAATAGTTTTATTTAACAATTTTATTTAACTTACATAAACTATATCGAAATAGTTAAAATAGAAAAGTTTACATGGAAAGGCCACCTTAAGATAAACTTACTTATGAAATAGATTCTCTTTACTATTAGAAATTTTAGATGAATTTGAACTTTACAATGAAGCTTATTGGTTTTAAAATCGAGTAAAATAATCGATTTAGTACAGATCCATTTACACGTAGCACAACCACAATTTACAATGTTAGTTAATATAGGATTTATTTTAAGTATTAAGCACTTAAAAATACATATTTGGATAAATGTATCAAGTTAATGAAAATATCATAAAATTATTTGATTTTTTATTTCATAGACATTTTGATAAAATTTAAGTCATAATTTTGCTACTATTTTTTATTTTTAACCATTGTCAATATCTACGAACGTAAATTAGTCTTTAACAAGAATTTAAAAACAAATATATTACAATTTTAATATAAATAATAAATAAATAATAAGTATATAATATTATTATTTACACAAATCTTGAAATCACATAACACAACATGAATTATTTCTATGTAAATGAATCTTTACATTGTAAAAGTTAGATTGGTGTTGTCTTTGAGCAATAAATTTCAAAATTGCTATTTACTGAAGCGCATATATCTAAAATATAGTTTTCTAATTCCATACAGTAAATTAACATCATTCATTAAAAATGAAGGAGCTTTAGTTATGTGTAGGAACGTTAACGTGTACGTATACGTATACCTTTACGCATACGTTCACGTATACGTTCACATTTTGTATACGTAACTAGGGGAAACCACCCAATTATTGGCATTTTAAGAATCAATTTGCACATTTTAAATTCCTATATTGGTCATTGGTATAGTGTTGTTAATATTGAACAGGAAAATAATACTATCAATGGTTTCCTTGTTTTTTTTTTTTAAATTAAAATCTAATGTGCCAATAATTGGAGCACCCCTAGTAGTATATGGTATGCAGGTATAGATTTTATATAAAAACTAAATGTGCTCTATGGTTTTTTCTCTTAAAGTGTACTTAGTTATAAACCAATGATATTATACTATACACCTACATTTGAAAAAGATAGATAGATAGATATTATTGCCGCGGTAAAAATGACAAATATTTATTAGGGATATTAGGTAACATTTTCTGTTTTGGCGCCAACGTTGGTGCGAGAATTTTGTTAGATTCACATGTTGAACAACCATGCGGCCAACATTTGGCCCAATGAGTGTGTAACAGAAAATATATTTATGTTTATAACTAAATTTGATTTTAAATTCGAAAATTTATTTCTCCTCTAAATGGTTGATATTATTACTATATAGAATTAGAACAGTTTGTGTATTTATGTCTGTCTATTCTCCCATGAGGTCCTCGTATTGCTTTCTGAAGCAGTCTCCCACGGGGAAGAAGTCCCAACATCTTTGTGTGTACATGTTCCATACGTAGGTTTCTTGACCTGAAAATTAGAAAAAAAAATACATTAGATCCGGGCTGAATAAAAAAAGCCTACTTATTATTATAAATCCGATAGTTTGTGCAGATAAATGGATGTCATCGATATATCATAATGAAATTTTTATATATAAAAATCAAAATAGCATATTAATATATAAAAATCTCGTGTCACGGTGTTTGTGGCTGAACTCCTCTGAAACGATTTGACAATATCCGAGGTTGGTAGTATATAGTGTCAAAATGTCAAACTGAAACGACTCGGCAGTCAAAGGGGGCGTCCATTAACTACGAAAGATGGGAAGGGAGGGGTGTCAAGCCGAATCTCACCTAATCTCATTTGGGGGGGGGGGGGAGGGGGGCCTTACAATTCTCACGTATTTTTTTATTTGCAAGAAAGCATCTAAAACTGGATTAAAAGTAAAAAAATCACCATAAAATTTTAAAGTATTTTACCAGTATATTCGGTGTCAGGTTTATTGATGAGATGCATGAGGAAGAACATGTAGTTTGCTAAGTTATGTTCTCTTTGTACGTGAGTGTCGAACCCATGCGGCACCTGCAACAAAACTTGTATTTAGACATCACTTTACTACTTAAAAACATATATGGCATTTAGAACAAAAATTTGATGTTTAGACCCAGGAATCGAACCCGAGACTTCCGATCGTTACCGAGACTTTCGATTAAGTTATCGACGTTCAGATGTATGAAACATAACTTACTTTATCAAAGTAGTCTTTATTGATGCCACATATGAAGCAGTTGGACTCCATGTCTTCCTTGACAGACTCCAACTGGTCACGGAGCTCACCGAACGCGTCGATGATCAAACCTGAAAGAGTAATTAATAAATAATAATAAATAAATTTATTTCAATAAAATGTGAAAGTTAAGCTCAAAATATTAACCACCAGGGGTGGTACAGTGGTTACGGGTGTGTTTGCATAGAGGTGGAGCGGAGCCAGGCGCAGATCTAGACCTTGGTTCTGGGAAGTCTGAGTCGCTTGCAGGATCGCATGAGGGGTAGTGTCAAAATTCTCCCATTCCCCCTCAAAAAAGGTATTTCAGTCGAGTCTGGGGGGCAATTGTCTGTCAAAACACACTGCTCTAGTGTCAAAACTAATTCCCCCAAAAAAGAGGTATTTCAATCGAGTCTGATGGGCAATTGCCTGTCAAAACACATCGGTCTAGTGACAAAACTCTTAAATTGCCCCAATAAAGGTATTTCAGTCGAGTCTCGGGTTGCAATTGCCTGTCAAAACACACTGCTCTAGTTTCAAAACTTATTCCCCCGAAAAAGAGGTATTTCAATCAAGTCTGGGGGGCAATTGCCTGTCGAAACGCACCGGTCTAGTGACAAAACTCTCAAATTACCCCAAAAACGGTATTTCAGTCGAGTTTGGGGAGGCAGGGAGGGCAATAGCGCCCCCCTTGGATCCACGCCTGAACGGAGCTGACAGTTAATTGACCAATCACAGTACTCGAAATAATCCTAAGTACGATTTCGAGCATATGATTGGTCAATTGATGGCCCACTCCACTCCACTTCGCCTCGCTCCACGACTATGGAAACGCACCTCTATAAATTCATATTTTTGCTCTATAAGTTATATATTTTTATATTATGTTTTCTATGGCTTTAAATCAAACCGTAAGTCGACAATTTAAAATGCAAACAGGCAAGCGTCTGCTTTGTGGTGTGATTTGTTTCATCACCATTGGTATAAAATCAGTAAAGAAAAAAATCATCCAAGAATCAAAATTTTGAAGATGTAGTGCGCCTTTATTCCAACATAAAAAATTCCTTCACTGATATCAATGAATTTCCTTTCTTAGGATATTAAATATATAAATATATTTCATAGGATTTTAATAAAAAAATATGACTAATAGAACGCTCTTTTTTTAAAGCCGACTAATAATTAACTTTATTTACTTCGAAGTCTATATCTTTCTACTATGAACGTAAGAAAGTGACAGAAGCTCAATTTTCTATAAAATATCCAGCATCCATCCTCCATTAATATCAAAGCCAAGTAGGTAAAGTGCACACAGACCCTGCAGGATGGCGAGCAGGATGACGATGATGAAGAAGAAGAAGGAGATGTCAAAGATGATCCTGTAGACCTCGGAGTCGTCCCCGTCGGGCGGCTCCAGCTCGTCGCCGATGCCCCCCCCCGCGCGCACGCCCTTGTACAGGTTGAACACGAAGCACTGCGGACACGACACACGGTGGAATTACCTCAACAGTAGGTACTTAACTACAGGGTCATTTTGGGTAGATGACTACAATAACAATAAATTATTTTACACTATACAGGAAATAGCATATGCAAAAATATTCTGGAATACAATGTTTCTCTATAATTTTACGTTGTCATGAATTTATAAGCATTAAAACAAACATTGAAACTACATGATTTGATCATACAAAAGAATGACGTCATTGTTTTGTATGTCATATAAATTAGTACGGGGCGCATCGTTTTAACATTTCTTAAAAAGATGACAGTCATCTACCCTACTCTTGTTTATATTATGTAATGTATGTATATATATAATCTGAATCTCGGAAACTGCTACAACGATTTTCATGAAATTTTGTATGCACGGGATTTTGGGGGCGATAAATCGATTTAGCTAGGTTGCATTGCTAGAAAACGTCGTTACAATATAAATAGAATACAAATGTAAATTTTGCCACCATATACAAGGTTTTATTAGCTCGGGTGAGAAATCAGGGGATCCAAATGACTATTATTTTTCTAAAATTTCTTTTTTATTAAGTTTTTTTTATTTTTGTTTTGTTGTTTTAGCCCATTTTTCGAGAAAGGCTGTAGGGAAAAATATTGCAAAAACGGGGAATTGATGCAGACGAAGTTGCGCGGGACAGGTTGTTATCAATAAGGGGAATATAGATACTGGCTCTTTTACATATATATATATATATATATATATATATGATGTTGTAAGTGGATCAGCCAAAGATTTTTCAAATCCAAGATGCTAATTTGATATTTCTACAAGTGACAGTATTAAAGAAATTATAATTTTATATATTTATAAACCTGAAAGTAGTTTGCTCAGAATCAGTAACACAATCCAATGGGGTAGCCTTCTGAGCAATTTTTAGATTAACTTATAATTAACAAATTTAACAGTCCAAATCCTGTTCACAATGTGATGTGAATCATTACTCATTTTCATTAATAACTACGCCATTAATACTACGAAGAACACAAGACATCTTTAATGGCTTACAACTCTGCAAATTTTCAATATTCGTTTGTTCTTTTTTAAATGTTATTTCTTGATAAATAACCTTATATATTATGTTCCCTCACCGTAAGCATGTCGTGACAGTTCCTGTTGACCTCGTCATCTTCTTCTTGCACGTAGAACTTGCGGAAGAAGTTGAACGCGATCACCGTGTAGATATACACGATGATTGTGAGTAGCATCACCGTCAGTACCAGCTGTAAAACATACATTATATCATTAAAAACGGAATTATTACAAACTAAAACCCGACTGAAATATTTGGACATTTTATTTTTTCTATTCATTCTAATTTAATAGGCTAAATATAATACAAATGACATAAATGCTATAGTTTAAAAATGGTCACCTATAAAATAACTGTCATTTATTATATATTCAACCAATTATTAAATTAATACACTGATGTACACACCATCAATACTAGAAATAGGCATAAATTGTATGTTCCTTACCATCGTCTTCAAAAGGTTCATAGTTCATTTATGGGTCTTGGTATCCGTTTTTACAATAAGCTACCTGTTCATATTCTGAATTTACCATTTAATTCATTCAAATCTAAAACTCGACCCAGGAATCGAATCCGAGACTTTCGATTGCAATGCCGGGGCCTAAAGTGACCCATCTATCCTGAACAAATGTCGCTAATCCTCAAATAGATCCAACTAAAAAAATTGGCACTAACTTAAACACATTTTTTAACAAGCGGGACTTGAACCCGCGACCTTAGGGGTACCGGCCCTAAGCCGTTACCAATTCCGGCAACGAGACATGTCCGCCAAAGTCTAAGATTTTATGGTAATCGTTTTTTCCTCCATATATTTAAATTTATATGTATAAAATGAGCATAAAAATGCTTTAAAAATCACCGAAAGTAATTGAAAGACAATACCAAAGAGTTGGTAACCTAAGGTCGGGGGTTCAAGTTCCGCCTGAGACGAATTTTTCCTCCATACATTTAAATATATAGGTATATGTATAAAATTAGCATAAAAGTGCTTTAAAAATTACAAAGTTAAAAATAATAGTTGGAATAATAACTTGTCAGATGATCATTAATAATCTTGATTTATTTCTTTGCACTTCTAAACTTCTAATTGGATTTTTTCAAATTATGATAATTTAAGTTGTATCTTTTTCGCATATTAGGGTCTAAGTTTCTCTTTACTTGTTACACGCGAGCTAGGCCCTCGTTGGCGCCATAGGTCGCTATTTTAAAAACTAGTACGACTGGTTCAATTCCTGTGTCTAAACTTATTTTTTTCTATTAAAATGCTATTATAGTGATCCAAAAAAATGTCTGAGGCATCTCACCTGTTTCCCGTTATGCGTGACGGACTGCAGAATAGTCCTGAGAGTCTTAAATCCAACAGCAACGTCGAGCAAATGGGCAGCAAAGAAGAAGTTGTTGAAGTTACCCATCACGGAGAAAGAGAAGTACCATAGAGAGTAGAGGAATGAGTTGTCTGTGATCGTGACGCCTGCCTTCCATACTTGGTAGCGCCAGTCTATGTTTATGATGCTGGAATAAAAAGTATTTAATAAATAAGTATGTTTAACGGTCGCTGGTTGCCATGATATAGGATGTGCCTAGTTTGGGATCAGATGGCGGTGTACGAGTTGTCCTAAGATAAATCCCATGGTATTTAGTGTCCGTCTTAAGCAGTTAGGTAGTTTATGAATGCTAACTAAAACGTTTATAACTTAAAAAGAACACATCCAAAAATGTCCACAGCTTATAATGGTTACATCGTGAAATGCCCACATCCTAAATTCACAATGTTCAAAACCGATTGAGACGAAATTCGGTATGGAGTTAGAATCCCGGGAAGGTTATAGGATAGTTTTTATCGCGATTAGGTCATAAATTACGTAAGGTAATTTTAGTGAATTTTGGACCCCTCTGGTAGATAAAGTGAGATATCGTGAAATTTGGCTTGACTTGACATCCCTAATCTCACATAAATTTTACACTTGGCTGAAATGTTTCATTTGAAAAAAAAAATACTAAATTAAATCCAGTTTTAGATCTGACGAAAAAAAAAAGTGAGATTTGCTAAGATCTCCCCCCCCTGTCTGCCTGTGGGGGAGGCCCACGTGTAATTTGGCGAGATTCAGCTCGATTTTTTATTGAATCGATTATATTTATTGGACCAAATTTTTGTATGTGTATATATGTAGATTTAGTTGTTCCATTCTCACGGACCAAATTATAAAGGGACGCAAAATTTGTTATGCAGTTTCAGCAATCAAAAAAATTGCATAAAAAAAAAAACATCACACATAAGGGCGAATTTGGCGTCAGTTTATACGGAACCCCCGTTGCGTGATGTATACTTACTAGTTAACAAGTCCTTTGTTGCCTTCATCTTCCTGGGCAGAGAAGGATGTCTTCTCCATTCCCAGCATGTTGGAGATGGAGTCGAAATCGTACGTCTCTGAGTATTTGGCGCGGACTTTCTTTTTCACGAACTTGTCCCAATAGTTCACAGGGAATGATCTGAAATGTATAAAAAATATTATTTTTTTGAAATGGTGTTACTTGGGATTTTGTTACGAATAAGTTCGTCTATCTGGCTGTCTGTAAACCTCTTTTAATCGGTATATGTCGGGATTATCTAGGCAACGTTTAATAAAAAATCGTTAAACAATTTTGTTTTTTTCTTCAGGCATTAGCGCGTGAGCAGGATAGATATAAAATGTATACTAGCTTGAGGAATTATGCGTATATTTGGGTAATTACATGTTTGTATTCTTCTGTCTAAATCTGAATAGTTTCACAATTAAGATCAACTAGGGGAATTGTGTATACTGAATTTTTATATTATGCGTCTTTGTTTAAAAAACGAGTTAGTTATCTGAGATTAAATATATCTACGTAAAATATTACAAACACAGGATTGCTTAATGCGAAATTATCGCCAAATTTTAAATATTTGTAATAGCTAGGAAATCAAATAAGATTTATCAACATCGGAGAAAATGCAACCACTTTTGCACAGACGCATTAACTTGTGAATAAATCCAATATCATTTTACTCCGACTCATATATTTAGAATTTTTTTTTAGAGCTTTATGCCGAATGTCAATTGAACGATTGGCAACATTACCAGTACTACCAACTTTTACAATACAACTGAGTTTGACTATTATTTCCTCACCTCAAATGAGAAAATGTTTCGATTTTTGCAACTAAGAGGGAGGTTGAGTTGAGGAATTCTTGAGTAAATGTCTTGGAATATGGGTCAGACTCTTAAACACATTATAAAATTATTGTAATGTTCATATACTAACTTGGCAGATATGACAAGCTTGTCCCAGTGACTCTTGAGATCATCATCCTCAGGTTGTTCAGCGATGTACAGACCGTCGAACTCCAGTTTACGTGCTATCTCTTTTTCGCGCTTGAAGATGGCTAGGGGCACCTGAAGTGTAACGGGTTGTTTTAGAATATAATATCTAGGGACAACTCACACAACGCCATTTGATCCCAAATTAGGCCGATGCTGTGTATGTCAACGAGACAACTGATATGATAATAAGATAATAAAAATATTACGAGTACAACCAAACACAGAATAAACTACCGTTTTATCCTGGGTGAGGATCGAACCTACGACTTCTGGCTTGGCAGTCAGCGTCACTAACCACTAGACCAACCAGCCAGTCAGATGTCTAATACCTACATTGATTTCATAGCCCAGAAGGAGTCTATGGATTAAAGTGAAATATATTTAAATGCACGGTAAATCTATGTTCTTCCCCAAATTGTAAGTAATGTTAAAAAAAAATTGTATCAAACTGGAACCAGTGGTTTAGTCATAAATATCGAACGCAGAAATACATGCAGAAATCCCTAAACAGCTTTTGATGATATTTTGTTGTAGAAGTAATTTTAATTTAGGAACTTGTACTACGTTTACGGAGCCGCGAGCAAAAGAAAGTAATAAATAAAAATACCACCTAAGGCACTTGTTCCACCGCCGGCGAGTAGCTAACAACTACATATTTCTACTATTTGCTAGTCCTAAATTCAGTGTAAATTATAGAGATACAATACAGGGCGAGTACACGGGATTTACATCTATTGGCCGTGGTCACGGGTAGACTATCTGTCTCAGTCTACCCGTGACCACAGCCATTGCAATACGGTCGAAACGTCGGGCCATAAAACAAAGGTATTTATATTTCAAATAAAATATTTAAGCGATTAAAACCCATAGCCTAAAAAAGTCTATAATGTGTACAAATCGCGAAAGTTTACGAATATATATTGTACGTTTTTTGAGCGAGAAAATAGTTGCTCGTTTTCTCGCTGTAGGTGCGATAAGTTCCTTGTAGAAAGATTATAACATTATACTTGTAGACTACACGTGAATAGCTTAAGGTCGAGTCTATAAGAGTCTACCCGTGAGTACGGCCGTTGCAATACAGTCGAAACGTCGGGCAGTTATAGGGAATTTACCTAAAATATTCAGCGATTAAGACCTGTAGTATACTTAAGGGGCGTATGAATGGGTTATTTTTTACGGCAATTTGTGGCGGCAATGGCCGGCAACATCGCAGTACTCTCCAATATTGATTTGATGGTTGCCGGGCGATCGCTGAGCGATCTGTTGCCTGCCCAATTTTATTGTTGTTTCAGTCGCTCTCTATTTTATTATTGCCGGGTTGTGTAGCCCGTTTAGAAGACTGGATCATGCGCCATACAATTGTACACATATTGCCATTATTGGCCGAGCAATTAGTTGCCAATAGTGCCGCCACCAATTGCCGTAAAATTGGCCCGTTTAGACGCCCCTTAATTGTTTAATGTGTATATGCGAACGTTTATCAAGACTTACTTTAAGATGGTAGTATCCGATGAGTATAGCGAGAGACACGATGGAATGCAATAGAGCTGCCACTTTGATGATATGCTCCATGTAGAAGAAATCCTCGTCTATATGGACCACTTCTAACGCGTCATCATCCTCGCCTGATTCACCACTACCACCTATATGAGAGAGATTTTTTATTAATTCTGTACAATGTCATTAGAGCCAATCCATCATTTATATTAATTAGCTTACCCGCACAATTCATCTACATCAATCTTCCTCATTTTTGCAACATTTATCACTGATGCTAAGCTCCTATTAGTCGAAGCGTTACATAGCATATACCCTTCTTCGATAAATAGGCTATTCAATACTTAAACATTTTTTTCAATTCAAATCAGTAGTTACTCAGATTATCGCGTTCAACCAAACAAACTCTTCAGCTTTAGCATTAATAAATACTAATAGTAAATGAAGTCCTTTGATACAGCGAAAATGAGGTTCCAGAGATATCGAATTTATAATTTATTATTATTCGTATGCGTCAATTTCCCCCGTTTTTGCAACATTTTTCATTGCTGCTCCGTTCCTATTAGTCGTAGCGTGATGTTATATAGCATATAGCCTTCCTCGATAAATGGGCTACTTAACATAATATTTTTTCAATTCTGACCAGTAGTTCCTGAGATTACCGCGTTCAAACAAACAAACTCTTCAGCTTTATAATATTAGTATAGATTTAAGGCAACCGTCACACCATTTACCTTTATGGATTGTCAGTCTAAACAACATCAACTCTATTGTGGCCACCAAATAAATGAAATAAACAAATATCGTACCGTCCCCACTGCCAGATCCCTGTCCCGAGCCGGAGCCGCCGATGATGTCACCGATACCTGAACCCTCACCGCCTTCAGCGTCCGGGGTGGATACCTGACAATATCAGAAACTTTTTTCAATAGACGATAATACATTCAAAAAAGTATCAGCAGTGGGATTAGATTATAGTTCGAAATTATTTTTTGTTGTTGTTGTTATATTTGCAAAACTGTATAAAGGCGATAAAATAAATTTGGTTGAATAACTAACATTTTGTATATTATTGACCGGTACTTTCTTGATAAAGTAGTATCTATACATTTAAGGGTTGTTATTTTCACTGTTTGTACTAAATTGTCACAAAATCTGCGTTATTATGGTTAAGACATCAGACCTGCAGTCGTGTTAAAGATGTGGGTTCAAATCTTATCCATTATACTATTTCTAATACAAGCAATTTCGTTTAGCTGGAGGAGTTAACAGTACTCAGAATTGCACATTCTAGTTATCTATAAAAAACAAATATGCTATCAATTAAACTTATATGAATGTAAAAGTTTTGTGAGCTCCAATAGATATGGCATACATCGTCCGCTAGTAAAATTTGACAAAAAAAAAAACGCTATTAAGGCAATCGAATATAGAGCGATTGGTTGTAGATTTTTCACACGTTTAAAAGTCAATACTTACCCTGTACATGTTGTATACGAGATCACTGTCTAAATTATTAGTTAATTTACTACATAGAATAACAGTTTACCTTATAGAATAACAGCACAAAGTTGATACAGAAGGCCAACACGAGCGCCACATATTTGAGGTTGTAGAAGTTCCTCGCCAGGAACGAGACCGCGCGCCGCGTGTACTGAGACAGGTCTACTTGCTGCAGAGCTGACGGAGACGGGCCTTGGACGGCTTGCTGGATTATGGATAAGATGAAGAAAATGTGAGACTTGTGTACAATTTTCCAATAAATTAACTCTTTTTAGGAGTTTCAAAATAAAATCTTGGATAAATATTTCAAAATCTGGCTTGAAAAAGTCATAAAAAGGTGTTGATGAAATTAGCCAGAATAACATACAATTATGACTGCCTTGGTGGCACGGTGGGAGTGTATCTGACTGCTACGCAAGAGGTTATGGGTTCGATTTCGACACGGGACACCACTTTGTGTGATCCATAAACCGTTGTTCCGAATCTGGGTCTAATTTGGATCCGTGACTTGTATGTTTGTAAAGTCCCGTGCGACACAGGGTTTGTACCCTATTGATGTTCTGGGAAGGCCGGCGAGTGTTGACTGACAGACTGGCTTTAGAAGCCACAGTGAAGCGTGGCCGAGTTTAGGTAGTATAATATGTAGCAAGTCTTTAGTAACTGCTCGTTACTGCTCATAACACTCGTTACGGCATTTGACAACCGAGCGTGATTTTGGATGAAAAAAACCGATGGCAAAAAAGCATTTCCTCATTCCGTAAGAAATGAGGAAATGCGCAAAAATACACATTTCTATAATAAATGTTTGTTTAAGAGCTAGTCGGTTCCTATGTAAGTGGTATTTATTCATTACGTGTATCAAATTAATGGGTAAACTACAAATATATGTATCCTTTTAGGATACGCATGATATAATGCAGTAATGTATGATGATACTTCACCTTTTTCTTCGGATATTTTTTTGTGCGTCCAAGCTGCATAAAGTAGCAAAAATGGCAGCGTATATTAATGAAGTTATTATGATAGAAGCATGGTGTAAATTATTTCTATTTATTTTAAGTCTACCGAAATAAAATCTTGATAGCTTAAATAAAGCGAATGGTCATTTATTGTTGTGGTATGGTCGTTTTAGGATGTGGTTATTTTTGGATGTAGTCGGTTCAGGATGTAGAATTTGTGTGTTGTGAATTATTATTGAGGATGTAGGTATGTAGTCAATTATAATGGTTGTGTATTAGTGTGATTGTTTCAAGAAAATAACACGAGGTTGTGGAAATTTTAGAATGTGATGTGACGAGAGTTGTGCATATTATAAAATTATATATACTACAGGTCTTAATCGATTCGGAAGTTAGTTTAAGATAAAATACCTTGTTTCTTCCCCGACGTTTCGACCGTATTGCAACGGCCGTTGCAATACGGTCGAAACGTCAGGCAATAGACCAGATATTTATGTATTATATTTATTATAGATCCGTAGTGTATGTCATTTTATAATACGCGAAAGTTTATCAACATTTTTGCATATTAATTTGTGATTATGAAATCAATTCGACTACTAGATTTTATTAAATTATGTCTAAAATTATATATTTTTTTTTTATGTAAAAGTATAATTTACCTTTTTGCTCTCGGCTTCAATGGCTGACATGGCTGCCTGTTGTACGGCCTGTGCCTCCATCCTTTCCTGAGCTTGTTTCTTCGCTTGTTCTCCACTAAAATTTCAGAAAAAAGTAAATTAACTTTTGTTTTTTTTTAATGGTTATATGAGTAGGGGCTAGGAAAAAAACACATATAATTAAATTACATTGAATTATATTTAAAATATATCGACTATAACTTCAACTACAATGAAATTTCGATTGACCGCAAATTAGAACGTAAAATGGTGTTTCAAAATGTATATACCACAGGCATGTACGTAGGATTCATATGGGTTGTCAATAGCAAAAATGTATATTTCGTTTGTTAAATTAATCACAGAGGTATCAAGACGTCTTGAGTGTCGTTGTGTTAGCAAAAATGTGTATAATTTATACATCGATCACATATGAAATGTAATAACCATTTGATAAAGTAGGTACATACCCGTAGCGGCTAAAACAAAAAATCTAGTTTTATAAAGCGTTATAACATCACTGGTAATGAATATAATTTTTTTGGCGTGCATGAAACCGTGTATTTTAAGCTACTAGATTACAATTCTAAACGTTACTTATTCTAAGTAAAAACCGGTATAGTACATGGTACATATTAAACGTATGAAGGAACTATTAAAACCTAACGTCATCAAAATATGTGTTTAAATGGTTACAGTAGGTAATAAAACTCACAGCAGTACAAGTACCTTGGGTATGCGATAGATGGCGCGACAGTCGCCATCTTATATTCTTTAAAATCGTAACTATTTTTTTAAAGATATATAGCAATGAGGGATTGTGGCCCCACTTCACTAGCAATCCTGTTACATCTCCAGCTAAGCTCAATAACTTGTGTTAGGAGTGGGTTCACGTCGTTAGCATAATGTAGAATAAGATAGGTAGGATTCGAACCCGCGACCTCACAATTCCTTAGCCAATAGGCTACTGCCGAAATTGGACGTTATCAGGCGTGGATAGCAGCATATCCGGCTGCTGATATACAGGGTGATTTTAATATACTAATAACCTCTCCCTCGTGGCTTGTTTACGTTACACAAATAACTTTGTAATATTATTTAATAAAAATAAGATATAATCGCGGGTTCCAATCCCACCTGACTTTCCCTTCATACATTTAATAAGTAGATACCATAGTAATTAATCAATTACTTTTATTAATAAAATAATTGCATTAAAAAGAAAAATTAACTTCGCATGCAAATAGGAAAGAGAAATTTGAGGTTTTGTGACGTATAATCCAGGATAGATGGTTCGACTCCGGCCCGGCATGGCAATTGGAAGTCTCGGGTTGGATTTGTGGACTTAAATTTTCCTTTAAATGCAATTCACAATTAGTAATATCCAAGGTACATACCCAAGTAGGTCGATCAGTGACGGTGGTCGCTGCTCCTCAGGATGGTCGGCTCCTTCATCCGGAGATACTTCAGCCTCCTCGCCTGAAGATGGCGTTGATGTGCTCGGGGATTCGTGCGGTTTTACCTGTATCCTACAAAAATACATTATGTTTTGTATTTCACCTTTTCTACTAATTATGCAGGGGAGTAATTGGTATTCCCTTTAGTCTATATTAAGGACGAAACGTATGTGAAATATTTAATAACAAAGTTGCTTAGCAACCCTTGTCAAAAGTATTATAGATAAAGAAAAAAAAAGAAAGTTAACCTACTCGAGTTTGAACATATTCGGTCGATTTGTTGGAGTTAGAGTACCGCACCATCAGACTATTAGACTAAAGCCGAAATAAATGTGAAATGTTTAATAGCAAAGTTGCTTAGCAACCATTATTAAAAGTGTCAAAGTAAGGGTTGTCATTTAATTTATTTGTTGAAAGTTAAAATTGTCAAATGTATTTTTAGTGCTACAAGGATCTTTTGGCGCGTGGCCAAAATCAGAACTAACGCCGCCATCTTGTAAAGCGCCCTCATTTCAATGTCATCGAAGCTCCAAAACATCCTTGTAGCACTAAATTCTGGGCAAACTCATATCCTATTATAATAATATGTTCCGAAATTACTTTGTGCTACATAAACAGTTAATACTGTAAAATCATAACATAGAAACGCTAACTATCGTTGTTATTACAAAATAATATAATAATAATAATATCCTGGGACATCTCACACAACACTATCTGATCCTAAACTAAGCAGAGCTTGTACTATGGAAACTAGACAACTTATAAACATACTTATATACTTACTTCTAAATACATACATAAAATAAGTAAATAACACCCAGACACAGAATAAACCATCGTGCTCATCACACAAAGTTATATCCTGGGTGGGGAGCGAACCCACGACGTCACGAATAATTTGTAATTTTGGTGTATTCAATTATGACATTCTTAGATAAATGTAAATCAGCTAATTTTGTATACCATAACGGTAGGACATAGTGCACTACACCATGTAACTAAAACCATCTGTAACTTACCTATGATCCACAAATAAATACATAAAAATAAAAGCAAGAGTCAGATACACTCCCACCGCGCCACAGAGGCAGTCAAAGTTGTATAAAATAACAACGATATTTCGTTTTTCAAGTCACTGCATTAAGAAAAATTGCAATGGCGTGAAAACTCTGCAATTTGATTTGTTAGTAAACATTTTACATCGCGCGGCTTTAGTATAGTTATGTGGTAAAAAAATACATACTGTCCATTGTCTTCTTTAGTGATATCCAGTCCGAAAGCGGACACTTGCATCTGTCCGGTGTCATCCGCAGGCGGTAGGGCCGGTAAGTGTCGAGAACCTGAAGTTTCAGATAAGACTACCATTACATCTTATTTATTTAATGATACATGGATATTAGTGTATCTGTATATTTTGCTATATCGTGACCTGTAGTTTAGTTACCAACACTAGTCATGAGTAGAAAAGTTTATAATTAATTTAATTTTTAAACGGTAGTTTTACTACGGTTACTTGAATCTAATACCTTTAAATGAACAATTCTTAAATAATCTGAATCTCGGCAACAGCTCCAACCATTATCATGGAATTTAGTATGCAAGGGGTTCCTAGGCAATCGAACTAGCTAGGTTTCGATTTTAGAAACGTCGTTTAAAAAAAAATACCGAGCAAAGGTCTAATACTCGGTCATCCGATATCCCAATAATAATAAAAAATCTTTATTCGCTTAGAAAGCAAAATACTACTCTTGTGAAAAGTCGATTCTACATTTACATGTAATGCCTGTTCGCAAACAATAGGTAAAGCCGGAGAAAAGAACGAGGCAACAAAAACTCGCAGCCACTCATTTCAAATTGCTAATATTTAAGTTTACAATGTTTCTTTGTAAACTGTATATACAGTTAAGGTGCTGCCACCATTATATTATACACCTTAATAGAGGACTGATGCAAAGACAAGAAACTTGATTGGACAGTCAATGCTCGTCGTTTATTGGAGTTTAACGTGATATTCGACTACTACTTTTACATTGAGTATATTTGGTGAGCATCTTAATATCGTCATTTGTTTTACTCACGACTATTGCGGTTAACTATAACTTTTGAAGCCACTTGTTGTCATTTGTTCATATAACTCGTACCTAACATTATACCTACATTAGCTGATATAAAGTTTCTGTAATGTTCTGTAAGGTATCAGCGATTTAAGATGCATTTCGCATTTACATGTGGGTAATCTGCATGTTCAAGCTTAATTTACCCTGTTGTGAAATACTTTTACCCTATCGAATGCACGTTAAAAATAGACCAATCTTTAATATTGACAGTTAATGTACCACATTTACAAATACTGTTTTGTTTCCCAAACCCCGTTTTATGGAAAGTACGTATATAGCTATTTTAAAATGGCTAATTCTTCCATTAAACCTCTTTAAATAGAGTGTAAAAAATTACCAAATTATCAGTTATATAAATTTGTTGACACATAATGTACCACATTTTTTAAAATTCATTACTATTAATTGTAAAAAAATAAAAGCTGCCGTCAACTTTTGCGAAAAAAGTCGCTATTTTACAATTATTTTTGCATTAAATAAAACTTATTTACAAATAAAATTAAATGACAAAATACGCTTTGATCCTCAATTAATGAAATAATGCTATTTTATTTATTATTATTTCAATTATTCAGACCTAAAAACATAATTATTATTAAACTGAATTTCAATAAATTAAGATGCACAAACGTCGTTCAATTATGTCAAATTCGCGAAATGGTTCATCCGTGTCAGAAGGGATAAACATACCTACCTATAGGTACTTTACTTAATAGGAATGTAAACGCAGAAAAAAGAAAAAGAAAAGAATACATTTACACCACAACATTAAATTATGTACAATTAAATAGAAAATATTATATTATATTAATTTTTAATTTTATGTTACTATTGCCGCCATTTTGTGTACCGATTGAGGCGTTAAACCATTCATTGTAAAATAGTGTTTAATGAATGTCATCTTTTGTTACCTTACCTCCACCATATCCAAAAGCAGATTCGTTACACCATTCAGTTATTACAATTAATACCAATAAATTAATACATAAATAGATAAATTTTAAAATATTAATAGTTATAGGTGCAATATAGTTTACAATGTTAAACCTGCGTTTGGCGATTAAGTGTTTCTTGTTGATGGTGCGATTGGTCACATGGTATTTTTAAAAACCTGGTGTAATCATTTCCCCAATTTTTCGATCTAATTTGGAAAATCGGTAGGAAAATAAACTTACATTAAGTAAGTTTTAATAATAACGCGATTAAGTCGGTATGTAAAGTAAAAATGGGCAGGGGCGGATCCAGAATTCGATTCAGTGAGGGAATACCATGGCACGAGGCAAATGGCAGTGCCGGATCTAATATGCTACAACGGGTGGGGGGTGCTGCATTTAGTTCCGCCCGACACCGGCCAAGAGCGAGTTGCACGCACGACGAAAGGGTGGGTGCCCCCAAAAAATCGTTCTGGGGGGGTGTCACAGGGCCCACAAATGAGCAAACAAATTCAATACAATACAAGAAATTCAGTTCATAAAACAACCGTCTGGGGGACACGTGCTGCCGCCCCCTTCCGAATACGAATTGTTTACATCAGTGGATAACTAAATAGTTAGGAACGCGGTGGATGACGTCACGATTGCCATAAAATCGTATCATGTGGAGGCTAAATTTGACTTTGGCGGACAAGCTCGGTGCCAGGGTTGGTAACGGCTTAAGGCCCGTACCCGTAAGGTCGCGTTTACAAGTCGCGCCTGAGACGAATTTTACCTTCATACATTTAAATTTATAGATATCTAAATAGTACATAATAAAAGCAAATGGTGTGTCAGTTGTATTTTTATAGAGATACGTGTTAAAACACGGAAAAAAGTAAAAAATTAAGGTGGAATTTAAGAGAAAATGGTAAAACCATGTGAGGTACCTTTAAGGGGAATTATTAAACATGTTTTTTAGCAAATTTCTGTAATTTTATACAATATATACGAGTACACATTATTTTTTACATATCTACTTATCCTATCAAACCAGATAACAACCAGATAAGTAACCGAAACATTGCCTCTAACAATCTTATTATATTTTTAATGAAGTCCAGTGACCAATCGCGATGTAGTGCGAAGCGGGCACCCTGTATACCTGTGTGTGTTCTTACTTGACTGGTTGGCAAGCAACCTGTGCCTCAACTGACCGATTTTCTCCTCCTCCGTAGGCTCGGGAGGCACCTCCTCTGTCTGTGGACCTCGCATCAGGCCCAGAAGAACACCGAATATGTACCTGTTGGGCAAAGTTTACTTAGGATTGCCTCTTGGGCTTATATACCACGACTGCCCCAAAAAGAAGATATTTCTAACTCAATTTTTTATCTTTGTTTCGTAAAAGCAATTCGTGTTTTTTTTTAAAGTCGTTTTCAAACTCTTTTTGAAAAGAAAAAACACGATTTGAGGCGGCAGTTCCAAATTTAAAGCTTTACTGCAACTTGTACTAAAAGAACCACTCTTTAAAAGAGTAAGATAGAGGTTTAAAATTGAATGTAGATACTTTATGCACTTAGATTACAAAATGCAACTCTTATAAAAGTCTAACATAATTAGGTATATATTATGTTAGACTTTTATAAAAGTTGCATATTATAAAGCTGAAGAGTTGGTTTGTTTGTTTGAACGCGGTAATCTTGGGTAGCCTATTTATCGAGGAAGGCTGTATAACATCACGCTATGACCAATAGGAGCGGAGCAGCAATGAAAAATGTAGCAAAATCGGGGAAAATTTACGCGAACGAAGTTGCGCAGGTCAGCTAGTTAAGAATAAAATGATTGTACATTTAATGCCATGTTCGCAAAAGGTAAAGACAGCAAGAAAAGAACACGGCAATAAAACACATGGCCATTTTTTTTTCAATTATACATTACACCCGTTACCACGATCGGTGCAATTCGATCGAAACGTCGGGTAAATAAAAGGTACATGGTACCTTTAAATAATTCACGCGATTAAGTCCCGAAATATATCTAATACTAGCTGACCCGCGCAACTTCGTCTGCGTAAATTTCCCCCGTTTTTGCAACATTTCTTATTGCTGCTCCCCTCCTTATTTCTCCACTATTCAATGGATGTTATTATACATATAAACCTTCATCTTCAATCACTCTATATATTAAAAAAAACCGCATCAAAATCCGTTGCGTAGTTTTAAAGATTTAAGCATACATAGGGATATAGGGACAGAGAATGCGACTTTATTTTATACTATGTAGTGATATACATTACAGGCTGACCCGCGCAACTTCGTCTGCGTCAATTTCCTCGGTTTTTGCAACATTTTCCATGACTGCTTTGCTCCTATTGGTCGTAGCGTGATGTTATATAGCCTATAACCTTCCTCAATAAATGGGCTTTTTAACACTAAAAAAATTACAATCCGAACCTGTAGTACCTGAGATTATTGCGTTCAACCGTGGGCAGTCGTGTTTTTAATTTTTATCTTGCATGGAAGTTATTGTTCATAGTGACAGGGTGGAAGACAACATTAATATTGCATTATCATTGTTTGCAAAGATTAACAGTGGTACCACACTGACATATAAGTAAATTCAACAGCTAAGTATACGCTAGAAAATAAATGCTAGTGTAATCAAGCCCTAAATTGTGTAAAGTTAGATAAAATAGTGCACATATTGAAGTATTTATAATAATAATTAAGTACGTACGATATTTATTATAAAAATATTACACAATGTCGAGTGCTGATTATCTTTTACTACCGAAAACTACTATGATAACAACTAGATATATTAGTTATTATTAATCCATACGCACGGTAAAATTAACATAAAACAGCATTTTGAGGCTTCTGTGACGAAATCCACATTAAAATACAAGATAGAGTCTTCTCTATCTTGTATTTTAATGTGGATTTCGCCACAGAACCCTCAAAAGGCTGTGTATGCAAAAAGAGAACTTCACTTGCGCGATTCAGGTTTAGAATCAACCTGAATCGCGCAAGTGAATTTCTCTTTATTCTTCTCGTACAAAGAAGAAATAGACCACTAAAGTCATTTTCAAGGTTAAAATATTTTGCCGTTAAGTAGATATTTATAGTGTAGACTCCATTTTATCTCCATGGTGACCTCTAGCAGGTCAATACGGAGCCAAATACCTAAGTAAACGAATTGAGAAGGTGGGCAGAGTTGTAACATACTTAAAACTATGCCTACCTTGTTAATTCGTCTTACGAACAACTATAACATGCAGACTAATGTAATCCACAATGTTTAACTTAATGTGAACTTAAATAATGTGCATGTTGTAAGAAAGTATATAAATTAAATGTGTATGATAAACACAGATTTGGCAGTAAGCTCGATACCGTGTTTTGATCCCACCCACTACATTATCCTATCTTATCTTAAGTAGTTTAGCTTAGGAGGAGGGGTTACCACAATAATATATTGTATATCCCTGCCACCAAACATATTATAAAAGTTTATTTTAAACTTTATATTACAATCCATACTAATATTATAAATGTCAAAGTAACTCTGTCTGTCTGTCTGTCTGTCTGTTACGCTTTCACGCTCAAACAGCTAAACCGATTTAGATGAAATTTTGTATGGAGATAGTTTGAGTCCCGAGGAAGGACATAGAATAGTTTTTATCGCGATAACCGACATCCATGCGGGCGGAGCCGCGGGCGAAAGCTAGTGTCATATATTTATTAAAAAATATAAATGTTATAGGTATACATTTCTATTGGCAATTAAATCTACTCTCAATTCATCTATATATATAAAAATCAATATTTTGTTCTTTGTCTGTATGTCCTCTATGCGTTTCAAAACCATTAAACAAATTGTGATGAAACTTTAGCAGAATGTTCTGGGAACGCCGGCAAGTGTTTCTGGCTTTTTAAGCCACAGTGAAGCGGAGAGTTCAGCTAGTTCTTTAATATATTTACAAAAAGACATATAAGCCTCCTTTATTTGTCAAGTTTTTGGTCCTCTTTTTGATATCTTTGGTTGCTCATCACTGCGCATATAGAGATTATACATAAAAGTCCGAATCAGTTTTGACCGAAATCATAGAAAGTATTAAAAATTTAACAGTAAAATTGGTCGGTATGTCTCCATCGAAATGTAAAACAAACCTAAACCTAGCATGCTCGCATTTAGGTATGCCTGTGTGGAATTGTATAATATCATACAATGTGAATTTTAAACAGACGGCCACGGAGGGACAAAGCGAAATTATAAGGGTTCTTTTTTTACTACGGAACCCTAAAAACTTTACTAGTTAGAGGGGTTAATTTTCAGCAAAGCTAAACTGCTTAAGTATAGAAGGTTCACGGCCGCAGTTTTTCCTATAGATCAGATTCGAACCCCTGACTTCTTGATTGCCTAGGAGTTCAATCAATCGAATCGAATAGAGAATAGTATTTTCTTTTACTAAATGTCATGTAAAGGGCAGTAGAACAAAACTTAGTAGTGAACGATTTACGGTATCGAGTGCTATACTCAGGCCAACGAGACGAGATAAATCATTATTTACCTTAGCCAAAATATCAATCATACCAGAAGTTCAATAAAGTTGATTTTACAACAACAGAAACAATAAAAAAATACTGTTACTGAAATTAGACCTCAAAAACCATATTAAAGTAGGTTTATCTCGTTCTATTTAGCCAGAGTACCTATAACTCACTACAAATCTGTGATAAACAGTCACAAACTAACAAAACCTTCTACAAACATCAATTAAAACAGTGAAGCATTTACCAATGACTGTGCATCGAACGAGGCGTGTAACAAACGATCCAATCATCATGATATTCGATATACGACTTTATTTTAATGAACTTAACAACTAATATGCCTAATACATAGGACCGTAGTGAGTGTAACAATTTATTAGTCTACTAGATAGTTCAGTACTAACACAGTAATAAAAGCATACAGAAGAACGACGCCGTTGAAATTGTGATTAATGCTGACACGATTATTATTTTCGATTTTAATGACCTGGGGGTCCATTCACGTATTTAAAGCAGTGCAGTTGCAGTTCAGTTGCAGTTAAGTTTCGATTAAAACAGCCATTTTCGTATTCTTGTAATTATGGGATCTCAAAAACGCTTGCGCACCGTATTATAATGTCGTAATTGCGCTCTCGAGACGCATACTTGACGCAAGCGTATTTGAGATCGATCGCAAAGTTATAAGAATACAAAAATAGCCGTTTTAATCAAAACTTAACTGCAACTGTACTGCTTTAAATCCGTGAATTGGCCTCCTGGTCCCTTGGACCTTTAAGTCACATCTTATTTTATTTTACAAAACACTGCATTTTCCACTGTAACCTGATAATTACTTCATCAAACGGCTTCCTCGAACGACTGTATGAGTTATTTGACTGTAGTACTGATATGGTTTTCAATGACACAATAATGTATTTCACCCGAATTTCAATTACGGTTAATGGAGATCTTAGAGTATCGGATACACGAACACATCACATGCTTTAACATGCATTAACATGTATCTGTATACATTGTTTAAAGTCCAGGCCGCACTACGTTTTTTTCCCGCACGCGGTTAACCGCAAAACCGGTTGAAACGTCCACATTACGAGTAAAAACCAGTCGCAACCGCAAGTCGGGTCGCTTGCATTAGTCTCCTTATATCATAAAATCCCGCATTTAAAAACTGTAATGTGGCCTGGGTCCAAGAGTACCCAGGGGGATATTTTGGGATTCAAACCCCGCCCCCAGCGACTCGCAGTGTTATTTATCCTGACTGACTGACCGTCCCTAAATTATTCCTGGGTAGTAGTATACTTTTCATAGTAAGTGACGTCATTGACGTATCATAATTATGTTTTTATACAACTATGCTCTTAATATCATTACATTGACGTGACTTTGTTTTACAAATTTTCACTCTTACATTTTGATAATACGACGATCTGACACTACAAAGATTAGGCGCAGGACTAACTAATTTCTTCGACTCTTCATTTATACAACTTTATTAAAATTTACTTGGTTTATAGGTCAGGAATAGTTATCAAGGCATTATCGGTCCTATATATTAGACAATAAAGTACAAATTGGCACTTACCTAACAACTACCACAACTCCGTATCCCAAATAATAGAACAAATAGAAGAACATTTTGAAGAAGCCAACAGCGAGCTCGGCCGGTGGCATTTGCTGTAGATCTGCGATTCTCTGCTTTATGTTGGAAGGAGATAAGGACGAGAATGCCGTGGAGAAGCCGTCCTTCACTGATTGAAGACCGCGGCGGAATGGATCTTTGCCGGCTCTGAAATAGTAAAACGTCAGTTTTTAACCACCAATGCTAAAAAAGAGAGATGTATTAAGTTTGAAGTCTTTGTGTCTGTCGGTGTCAAAATGTCTGGTCAAAAATGATTCGAATGTGGTTTTTATTGAAATTTGATTTCGATGGTTGTTCTTACATATGTTTAATTAAAATTGGTAAAGTAGTTTTGAAAAAAAAGCAACTTTTGTCTGTTACGATTAATTTTCCCAAACAACGAACAAGAAGAAGAACGGGACATATGGAACCAATGGGTCGCAGACAAGGCATGGACACTATATATTATTTATAGCTGGAGGGGTTAACAAGATTGCTAGTAATGTGGGACCCACCATCCCACATAATAAGAGGCTATAAGCTCTTCGTGATGGGGGACTTTACACAGGCGTGAATCCAGGATCATGTTCTGGGAGGAGGGATGCATTTGATCCAATACCGACCAAGTGTGGGTCATTCGTCGTCGTGAGGTGGACCAAATGTATGGCGAACACTAGAAAATTCAGGAGATGGACAGGAGGGGGGGATTTGTCCTGGTTTCCGCCCTCCTTTACAAACAAAACATAATACATACCTTTCGTCATCATCATCTCCCATATACATATAACTAGCTTCTCTGTTCTTGGGACCGCCAGAAGATTCTTCGCTGGCCGCCATTAAGCCAGACGCGTGAGTCATCTCAAAGATGGCGTCCTCGCAGAAGTTTACGAACGCTTCCAGTTTTTCCTTATCACCTCCCTCTGTTACGATTGAGTAGAAGAATGCGCGTTTTGATTCCTGTGACAAGAGTTGAATTTGAAATAATAATAATAATATATTATCCTGGGACAACTCACACAACGTCATCTAATTCCAAATTAAGCAGAGCTTGTACTATGGTAACCAGACAACTGATAAATATACTAATATATTTCTAAATACATACATATTATAGATAAATTACACCCAGACACAGAATAAACCATCGTGCTCATCACACAAAGTTTAATCCTGGGTGGGAATCGAACGACCTCTTGCGTATCAGTCGGACACACTCCCACCGCGCCACAGAGGCAGTCAAATGTTAAGTTTTTCAAAAACCAAGACATGATGGGCAATAGTATTGGCGATATTTTAGCAAAGTGACGATGAAACGGCAGTAGCCTAATGGCTAAGGCATCGGTCTCGCAATTGTGATGTCGCGCGTTCGTATCCTACCCATTTTACTACCGACGTGAACCCACTCCTAACACAAGCCTTTGAGCTTAGCTAGGAGGGGTTAACAAGTTTTTTTCTTTTTTTAAACATAACTAGCAATGTAGGATTAAGTCCCACATTACTAGCAATCTTGTTAACCCCTCCAGCTAATGCTTGTAATGTGGGGCTCAATCCCACATTGCTAGTAATCTTTAAAAAAAAGTTGTTGAAATAACAGCTGTAAGAATATTTGATTAACTTATCGCATAATATTCAATTTTAAAATAATATAATTTAAAAGTTTCAATACTTCCATAATTTGAAACGTCAGTTGTTAAATATAAGGGTTCCATATTGCCCTTTTGCCCTACAGAACCCTAAAAATGATTTATATGAAGGTAAAAATCTTTTAATCTAATTAAATCATCAAAACAAATAATAAAAGAAAATGATGGTAGGAATTTATGACGTCATGAAGATATATTCCATATAAATTTCTATAAAGCGTATATCACACTAATATTATAAAGGCGAAAGTTTGTGAGTATGTGAGTGTGTATGTTTGTTACTATGGAGTTAGCTGACACCCTGGATTAACACATAGGCTAATAAACCGCGGGTAACACCGCGGGGCACAGCTAGTTGTTACACAAATTTAACGCTATGTTCCACCATCTATAGAATTGACGAGCTTAAAACAAAATAACAATAAATAATGACCTTAATCTGAGGTTTCTCCCACTGCTCGATGTTGGACTCCTTGATCTCGAAGTAGACCCTCTCGATCCTCTTGGAGCCGCCCATGATCTCGATGCGACCTAAGAACGGCTCGAAGTAGTTCAGCACTGAACCTGCTGTCTCCAGGAAACGGGCGAGTCTGGGGACATGGAGTTGTAACTATTAGATGGTACGATTTATGATACGTTATGTAATTTCATATAATAATAATATCTAATAACATTTTGGACAACTCACACAACGTCATCTGATCCCAAACTAAGCAGAGCTTGTACTATGGAAACCAGACAACTGATAAACATACTTAAATATTTCTAAATACACACATATTATAGATAAATAAAATATAATTTCGAAATAACATTAGTAGTTATTCAATTACATGTAACATACAGGAAATGTCTGAAAGAAGTAGAATTGTAGACATTTTTTCGTGCTGATAATTAGAATCCTTTTATAGCTAACTGGCCTGTTGGTTTAGTGGTTAGTGACCCTGACTGCTAAGCCGGAGGTCGTGAGTTCGATCCCCACTCAGGATTAAACTTTGTGTGATGAGCATAATGGTTTATTCTGTGTCTGGGTGTCATTTATCTATGATATGCATGTATTTAGAATCTCTTTCACTTATTTTTCATAATGACTGTAAGAAATTTAATAGATACTCAGATTTAGTTAACATTAGGTATTAGCACTCACCCGAACTACGGTAAAACCTACAATTTGCCAGTAAAACCTATGTGTAAACCTATATGCTAGCTATGGGCAGGTAAAGGTATGCAGTTTATATACCTAGGTTCATTAGGCATATGTTCCGACAGGTTGGTGAGCAACACGGCGAGGTTGAAGCCGATCTCCTTGGCGGGCTCGTGGAAGCGGTCGCAGAACCCGATGTAGTCCAGCTTGCCGTCGTGGTTCGTCTCACAACACGCTAGCAGGAACTCTATCTCTTCACTGACAACGAAAAACACGTTTATTGATTGGGCTAGGTTTTTGAACACTATTAAAGTATATAAATATACTCTGACGGTTATTTATGTGCTATATAGACTACTTCAAATCTTGAGTGCACGAATTCAGATAGGAATTATTGATTGTAGAAAGAAAATATCAATTAATCAAAATTGAAGTTGACAACACTTAGTAATAATGGTCAGAATATATACAGAGACATATTCACATTTGTACTAACCTCATAACTAACAACAGTTATTTTTAAAACTCTACCAAACGTTGTCTTACAACAACTACAAATCGATGTCTTATTTTTTTTTGGATTGGCTTACTAAGTGAACACTCCATCTTGACATTAAATGCTCAAAGATTCACATATCAAATGTGGAATCTAAAGGCAAGAGATACGCCATTTACAAATAGGCATAACTCGATAGACAACATCAGCCATTTGCGATTGCGATTTGTCGCCATGGAAATAATGGAATCCATAGAAATGTAATGTAAATATTTAGTTAGTAAGTATTTGAAAATAATATATTTATGTGATAGTGAAAGAGTAAATACACCTGTGGAAAATATGCTGAAACTTGATTTTGAGTTATTTTTAATTACCAATCATATAAGAAACAAAGGAGAAAGAATTCCTAAGGTACGTGACATGACATCACATTAATTTTAAATTATTAAACTACTGACGAAAATCTTTTCAAAATTATCAATGATATATTATTAATAAATATAAAAATGAATGTTTGTCTGTATGTCCCCTATGCGTTCCGAAACCATTGATCAGGTTGTGATGAAACTTTAATAGACAAAGACCACCATCTCACCTCTTACAGAACATACAGTGCTGTAGTATAAGATTAAGTAACTCACGGTGTATAACTCTTTTGCTGTTCCATCTTCTCTTTAAAGTCCTTTGGCAGCACCCAGCCATCGTTATTGCCGTCGATCTCTTGGAAGCTAGGGCTTGACGTCAAGTCCTTTAACTTCAAGAACATGTCGAAGTATTTCAGGATCAATTCCACGTTCGACGCCGATTCTACTAGAGTGTCCACCATCTGTTTACCGATTGTACCTAAAAATGGGAAAAATAACTGCTTCATGTAATTTTAGGGTGATTGCATAAGTCATATAAACGGTGTCAGTTTTTGTAGAAGAGAATGAATCATATCGAGGGAGAACAGCCGTATAATAAACAACATAAAAGATTGTGATAGCTGGCATATATACAAAAGTAAACTTGTAGCATAAATTCGAAGAATGTAAATTGTGAGCTGCTGAGCGCTCCTTTGTTAAAACAAATACTTTGTACTTATTTTAATAAAATATAATTTATCTCATTTTAAATGAACTGCTTTTTGTTCTTGTGAGAAATAAAGATCTTTATCCCACTTAGTAAATCAAACATATTAAACAAAAAGCCATGAAATATTATAGAAAAAGCATTAGAGGATAAGATAGTTCGCTCTATTGTTTTCATTGACGAAGCTGAAGCATTTGATAAGGTTTACCATAAGGGACTTGTGTACAAACTAGATAAATGTTATCAAAACAGTTTTCCGATAAATCTGACATCGTATATATCTAACGCAATATTCAGAATACGTCAAGTGAACGCATCTTCTAAACCTTAGCCTATAAAAGCTGGAGTTCCGCAAGGAAGTGTATCCGCTCTTATACTTATTACACATTTGTGATATTCCACAATTGTGAAATAGCACATTTTATCCTGTAAAATTTTAACGTGAAAAAAGTCGTGAGTTACAAGTAGTGTCACTATAACTTACCATTAACCACGTTTCCTTCAAGCATAGAAAGCATCATGGTGATCATGTCCTTCTGCAAATTAAGGAGTTCCTTCAGCAGGTCCACTTGGGAAGAATGTTTAGATAACTTGTCTTGCATGTGAGAGAACAAGAACAGGAAACCTCCGACCGCGTCCCACAATCTAGAAATACAAACAAAAGGATAAGAAGACTGCATTTTTAATTGACTTCTGATTTCTTGCGAGTTTTTTGGAAATTGAGTTTTATAGTGTTTTTTTTTTGTAAATTTGGATGAATGGACGTGTGGATGAATATTTGTTATTAAATCACGCCACAACGGGTACATTTACTGGCTACTTTTTATACCAGAAAAATGTTCCCGTGGGATAAAATTTCCTTTCAAAATTATTACGCCAACAAAGTCGCCGGCAACAGCTAGTGTCATAAATGGTATAATTTAACAAATCGATGAGTTCAATTTTAATTTCAAAACTATTTTCTTCCCTTTAGACTTTTTAGTTAGAGCATTGAAACAAATTCGAGCCCAATCGAACGTGAAGGAGAGGTACTAATTTGCCTTCCAAATTTTGACCCACACAAACTAATATACAAACTAACAAACTTACTAACTAACACATTAAGTTAACTAAAAGCTTGTAATAATGTGTGTAATTTTAATATTTATCATGAATTCAGTATTTAAAATGCAGGTATGAGGCATGCAAATTTTTAAAACGTACAAAAAAAAATATTAAAATTAAAAGTTAGATGTTTTATGGCCGGTCTCAATAATCCATGTATCGATGGATTAGGCTACTAGAGGTATATATTTTACTTAAGCTCCACACACAAAATTTGTCAAAATCCTACCTCTAGTAGCCAAATTCATCGATAGTTAGATTATTGAGACCGGCCGTAAGTGATTAGAGTTGTTAAATTTGCATGGTTGGTGTCATCATATACCTTGAATGTGCTAAAGCCTGTTGATTCTGCGTACAAGGACCCTGTATGACTTCAGTGAGTGTGTTGAACACTTGTGAAGCCACGCCAATTGCTTTGAAGAAGTTCGCCTTGCCAGCCGGGTCGATCAGTTCCTGTATAATACGATAGATATATTGTTTTTTTATAGATCCGATGAACTTCGTACCTCTTAAAGTTTAATTAAATTAATTCAAAATGGTTATTGCCTTACAAAAACACCCGTTTCGATATTTTTCTATTTTTGATTCATAATTTTGGTTTCCTAATTTACTTTTTTTTTAAAGACATAGATAGTAATAAGGCTAAAAAAAAAATAAAAGATAATAAAAAAATAATAAAAAAGTAATAAAAAAAAAAAATAAAAAAAAATATAAATAAAAAATAATAAAAAATAAATAAAAAACTCCTTAGAAAAGTGGACCTAAGGTTTAAGAATAGAAGTTTAAAGATTTTTTTTTTTTAAATTAGTATATTTATTTTAATGGTGCAATAAATAAAATAAAAATGATTTATTGTTCAAAAAGTTACAAATAGACAGTAATAAAGCCCTGGATCTCACACTAGGATTCCCTGTGTCGTGAGATCCTGTCTCTTTCATACCTAGTATATTGTTACAATATTGTATACATATCAACCCATAAGATGGCCCACTGCTGGGCACGGGTCTCCCCAGTAGAACCTACTAGTATGTAGATCCTGGGGGTAACTGCCATAATCGCCACGCTTGGCGAGCGGGTTGGCGATCGCAGAAGGGCTTTAAGTACGAAGAGGACGCTGCTGCCCGTCCTCTGGGGTGAAATCCCTTAGTCGCCTTGACGACACCCACGGGAAGAGATGGGGTGGTACTATTCTTAAGCCGGCACCACACGGCATATTGTATGTTATGTTTTAATTTTAGTAACATAAATATTTATGTATTTCTAACTTAAGTTAAGGGTTATAAAGGGATAACATCTAAGAATAAATGCATGTGTGTGTGTGTGTGTGTGTGTGTGTGTGTGTGTGTGTGTGTGTGTGTGTGTGTGCGCGCGTGTTTGTGCACGCACGTGCTTGCGTGAGTAAGTGAGTGTTGTGTACACTATGTATGTATGCTCGCAGATAATTGCCAAATTAAACAGATTAAGTATTAGACAGAAGCCTGTCTGTTGTATTTTTATTATATTCCTTATTCTTTTATTTTCATTAAGTCTTCAGTCTGTAAGTAATTTAAGTCTTGTATCCATCTTTGTATCTTATTTTTGCAGGCTTTGGTGGGTAGCAAGTAAATATCAAGGATTTTATTTAGTTTCTCATAAATATATGGACCCATGAAGAGAAAGGACTTTCTTCCTATTGATTTGCGACATTTTGTTCTATTCCATTTTTTAAGACGTTGGGAGTATGACATAGCTATGTTGTCTAAGCTATTCCTATGGAAACGTACTGCTGTAGCAACTATGTACAGTTGACGGACTGTAAGAACTTGAGTCTCCTGAAATAGTTGGTCGGTAGGATACCTGTATGGCCGCATATAGGCTCTTTTAAGTAATACCCGTTGGGCTCTTTCTATTTTAAGCATTGTAGTTTTAGCAGTTGCACCCCAAGGTACAATGCAATATCCTAAAATGGATTGGCAAAGAGAGAGATAGGTGATTTTTAATATTTTGTCAGAAGATATTTTTGCTAGCCTTTTAAAAATGAACATTAGTTTTCTCACCCTTGTGCAGAGTGTCTCCGTATTTTTGGCCCACACTAAGTGGTTGTCTAAATAGACACCCAAGTACTTTATAGTGTCCGAATGTTGTATTGTTGGACAATTGCAGTTAGTTTTGTCAAAACAAGAGTGCAGCTTTATTAAAAGGTTGTTTTTAGGACATGTGCGTTTAGAAACACTAAAGTATACCAGTTTCGTCTTGCTTACATTAAGCGTCAGTAGATTATTATTTAACCAGCTCGCAATAGTTTGTAAGCCCCTCTCAACTAAATGTTGTACTTCGGACCAAGAATCACCGTGGAAGACAACTGCAGTGTCGTCAGCGTACTTAAAGAATTTAGCTTGGGGTAAATGAAGCTTTGTAATTTAATCGGTTTGCAAGGCTAATTTTAATGAAACGGTCATTGCTTGATAGTCGTTTTTTTAAGTTTCAATGTAAGATACCCTTTGATTTTTTTTTAGTTTTTTACATACAAGACAAAATGAATATTTCACATAGTTGTTCGTACCTTGCTCGAGTAGTGCCAGTAGAAGTCCATGATGGACTCCTGAAGCCTTAACAGATAATCCACAGTACAGATGACTACGTTAACTGTTGTTGTGTTACCTGCCTGAGTTCTCAGGTAATTCTGCCAGTCTGTAAGATAACAGACAAAATATAATAGGTTCTTTATACTCTATAAGGGGCAAATCAATACTGCTTCTGTGGCGTGGTGGGAGTGTGTTCGACTGCTATGCAAGAGGTCGTGGGTTCGATTTCAACACGGGATACCACTTTGTGTGATCCACAAATCGTTGTTCCGAGTCTAGGTGTTCTCTGTGTCCGTGACTTGTATGTTTGTAAACTCCCCAACGACACAGGGCTTGAAGCCTACTGCGCGTGTAGTCTTTCCAAAAAAAAATAATTAAATACTAATATCACAAAGTTGAAGAGTTTGCTTGTTTGGAAGCGATTATCTCAAGAACTACTGGTTTGAATAGAATTTTTTTTTAGTGTTGGATAGCCCATTTATTGAGGAAGACTATAGGCTATATAACATCACGCTACGACCATCAGTAGCGGAGCATCAATGAAAAATGTTGCAAAACATACATAAAAAAAACCCGAAAAACTGAATAATCAGTTTGTCTATGGAAATACATTGCACTCAGGTTTAATACCTACAAAATTTATTATAATTAGGTATTTTACAGGTTGGCTGCACATTTAATAAATACATACATTAGTCGTTTACATTATCTGTGTCTAGCAAATACGTCTTATAACCCTTAGCAAATTTATTTTTATTTTTCTCTAACTTGTCGACGGAGTTCTCCCTCCAAAGTAGTTATTTATGAATATAGAGTTAAAGTTACAAAAGTTAACTGGCAATGTGGGATTGTGGTCCCACATTATTAGCAATCCTGTTAACCCCTCCAGCTAAGCTCTATGGCTTGTATTAGGAGTGGGTTCAAATCGGTAGTATAATGGCCAGGATTCGAACACACGACCTCACGACTGCGAGACCGATGCCTTAGCCATTAGGCTACCGCCGCTAAAAGCTATTGGAAAAGCTCCAGGAAGTATATTGTAGATGTCACTCACCCAAGTTGTGACCTTCACAAGTAAGCTGTATGAACCTGAAGAGAGCGCACGTGAACTCCGCGTCATGCATGTTCTTCTCTCCCGCAGCACCTTCCAAACCCACACCTAGACCTGTAGATTGAAACCCCATATTTGGCATAACCTGATTTTAATATATTCAACGCAAAAAAATGTATAAAGGACAACACAAACCCGCTTTCCGCTACTAACGAATTTTGATGTGGTTTTTACTATCACTCAGATAATTTCTACCGGATAGTTTATAATAATATCTATACTTCTATACTTTACTTAATATTATAAAGAGGAAAGATTTGATTGTTTGTTTGTATTGAATAGGCTCCGAAACTACTGGACGGATTTGAAAAATTCTTTCTTCGTTGTAAAGCTACACTAACCCCAGGTGACATAGGCTATTTTTTATCCCTGTATGCCCACGGGAACGGGAACTACGCGGGTGAAACCGCAAGGCGTCTGCTAGTAATAAATAATTTATTTCAGAACATTAAAATTCCATACATGTAATTTTGTTAGTAACAGATACTTAAACTATGTTAGTTTTTCTTATTTATGTGGCTGACAGAGATAGAAGACAAATAGAACAATATAGTTGGTTCGCAATGACTTTCAGAAGGCTGTTAGTGCTGGCTCGCAGTCTGAGCAGCAGGGATGCTTACGTCTTATCGCTGCGGAACTGTCTGTGTGTTTATACAGGGTGGCGATTTAGTCAGTCGAATCCTTGGGGTTGGGGGGGGGGGAGGGGTTGTCAAACCTTTGAAGCGAACTTAATCGTGGGCGATCCCACACGGGATACTACTTTTTTTGGTGAGTATGTTGCGTGGATGTTATTTTTAAAAAAAAAAAAAAAAAAGATAACTAGCAATGTGGGATTGTGGTCCCACATTACTAGCAATCGTGTTAACCCCTCCAGCTAAGCTCTATGGCTTGTGTTAGGAGTGGGTTCACGTCGGTAGTATAATAGCCAGGATTCGAACCCACGACCTCGCGATTGCGAGGACGATGCCTTAGCCATTAGGCTACCGCCGCTTCTGTTTCGAAGGTTCGAACATCTCGTATGAGTACTTAAACAACTTATTCAACGGGGCAGGTATTGTTTGATTTTTCAACAAGGAAATGCGATTCTGATTTAAAACCTGCTACCAGTTCTGCATCTGAGTTGGTGTTACTGTACCAACATGTATAAGGAACCTTTCAACAACGTTGGGCGAGAAGCGAGTAGCGATTTATCGCTCAAGAAACGTATAATAAATATATTATATATAAACATAAGAAATCCAGTATAGAGCGAGTACTCGCAGACAGTGAGAACTGTCAGCGATCAACTATTTTCATCTATATCCCTTTTGTTTACACAGGATTTACATGAGTATATACGTTTCTTGAGCGATAAAGACGCTAGTCGCTTTCTCTCCGTTGGTGACACTGGTGCCTTATGTTGATATATAACAACTATTTTCGCTCGGTAAATAACAAGGTCACGCGTTGAAGTACGGTAACCGTTATAGCGGGTTAAAGCACAAATCTTCGGATTCAAATATTGATTAATATGTTTATGAAAAAAAATAAGGCCCTTTTTTTCAAATTTCAACTGATTTGACTGACTAAATCGGCACCCTATATGTGCCTATAATAAATGTGTGTTAGTGGAGAAAAGTTGTTTACCTTCAGCCTTGGTGTTCCTCTCGAAGGCATCCAAGTCCAGTACCGAACAGGAGTTCATGAGACCAGCTATTGATGTGAAGAAGCCCACGTCCTTCTTGTCTTTCAGGTGGTTTAGCATACCCTGAGAGATACAATAAGCACAATTTTTAATATAATTTAAAATTATTTAATTTTAATAAATATAAAGCCGGACATCATGCTCAGTGTAGGGTTCCGGAGCCTTTGACGTAAAAAAATATTTCAATAATTTCTCCAGCAGAAGAACTTCATGGCACTTACGCCCTTTTGTTGGGAAACGCAGTTTTTCGGCAATAATGAGTTATTGCCGAAAAAATGACGTTTTTTTTTCGTACTTACGACGCATTTTAATTTAAAGTATTTGTTGAGCGCTACTTTTTTTATTTTTTTCATATTTTTTGATCACACAGTTTAAAAGATAAAGGGGAGGGGGGGCGAATTTATGCATCTTTTAGAGCGATTATTTCCTAAAATATTCACATAATCAATGTTTTTAAAAGACCTGTCTAATGATGTGCCACACGTTGATGTATGCTAAAAAAAATTTTTTCAGCTTCAGTTACGTGTATTTAAGTGTCCCTCCTACAAATATTTATTTTTATTATTTACCTATCAATCTAAGTAGCGGCTACTACAAGACATCTTTATACCAAATTTAATTAATATACACTGTGTAGTCTTTGAGCGCTACGCAAATGTGTAGCTAGTCAGCCAAACATATTTGATGCAGTTTTGCTACTAAAATATATGTATCCTACCCAATAATAATATTTTCTCGTATCTCTTCTATATGTCTACCTTTTGGCTGCCAGTAGAATAGCGAATAGGATATAAAACGCACTTATTGTCAGTTAGCTAAACGCATTCATATAAAAAAAAAAAAGACGACTCCCGCGTTAGGGTACAAGCCCTGTGTCGCGGGGGACTTTACAAACATACAAGTCACGGACACAAAGTACACCCAGACTCGAAACAACAATTTGTGGATCACAGAAAGTGGTGTCCCGTGTGGGAATCGAACCCACCACGACTTCTAGCGTAGCAGTCGGACACACTCCCACCGCGCCACAGAGGCAGTCAAAATATAATCAGTTCTACTCACCATCTGTATGTCGATGTTACCCCCCCTCAGTATAGATATGCCGAGCTGTAACGTCTTCATGACCATGTCGCTGGGCACACCCTTAGACGCAGAGATGTGCAGCAGCACCATCTCTGCCACTCCGCGGTCGGCGAGGCGAGCTTGGTGGAACAGCAGCTTTTGTTTCTCCATTTCTTGTTCCTGGTTTAACATTCATTATGTCTTACACATTTCAAATGTAGTCGTTAGTGACCCTGACTGCTATAAGCCAGAAGTCGTTGGTTCGATCCCCGCCCAGGATGAATATTTGTGTGATGAGCATGACTGTCTAGTGGGTTTGGGTGTGATTTATGTTTATAAGTTGTAATTTCTGATTGCCACAATACAGGCTCTGCCTAACTTGGTCTAGTTGACTGTCTGTAAGTTGTACCAATATATTTATTTATATTGGTAGGTATATTTTTACAGATATTTGTTAAGATTATTTTATCTTTACAATAATTGCGCAGTATAAAGATAAAACTAGCTAACATGTTCCGATGACTTGTTGGCAATCCGCGGCCTAGATTGTCGATCGGATGTCTCGGGTTCGATTCCTGTTTTTTTTTGTTTCCAATGCAATCATTGTATAATTATAATATATTAGTTTATCATAGACTAGATATTAAGTCTCATATAATTTAGTCAATTAACTTAGTCCCATAACATAATAGTTATTTTAATCTCATAACATAGTCACCTTAGGGTGCGTTTCCATTGACGCGGAGCGGAACGGACCATAAATAGACAAGTCTAAATAGTAAATCATACTCAGGATTATTTCAAGCACTGTCATTGCGACGGTTCCTACGTAAATAATCGAAACCGATTCTTGGCACTTTTTTGGAGTGCCGTTTAAAGTTTTTTTAAAAAAATACTATATTTGTAACATGGCTACTGAAGTTTGATTGAAGAAATGTGCACTTAAACAGATTTTAAATAGCTCTCCAAAAAGTGTTTAAAATCAATTTCAATGATTTACGTAGGGAGCGTCGATTGGTCAATTAACAGTCTGCTCCACTCTGTCCCACTCCGCGTCTGTGAAACCGCACCTAAGATAAGTTAAGTAGGCCTAGTTACGAGCCTGTTTCAACAAGAATCGAACTGTCGAAATATTTTCAACACAATTTCAGTCCTCATGTATTTATGTATGACAAGTTGCACCAATATGAAGCCGGAGTGGGTCGCTTGTATTCAATAAAAACATATGTAAGAGAAATAATTAATAATTTTCATTATAAAAATCTACACATAACTAGGTGTGTTTTGAGTGCGAAGTTTTAATGAAGGAGTATTTTATGCATACATACCATAAACATATCCACAGTTTTCTGCATGTAACATACATACAGTTTAATAAAATGCACTATAATACCTTGTGTTTTGGAACCCCAAATTCATGACAGTGGAGGGGGGGAGGGGTTGTAGGTTTACCAAATGTTTCCATTTAGTAGGTAATCCAAATGAAATGAGAACTGTGATAACCGGACACATTATCCAGCGTGTTTTGTGGTTGTTCTTTCCAAGCAATCACGTTTTTTCAAATTTTCAAATTAGTATTTCTCGGAACCCTGGTAACTTTTCTACGTAGGCCTTGGATTCCTTAGGAAACCCTAGGGTAGATCATTGTGAAGTCAAATCACTATATTTTTCAGAACGTGTTATTTTCTTAATGATACGCCATATACTAATTTATATGAAATACAAATCACTGACGTCAAAGTTTCGTCTGTTCGAATAATTTACTTTTAATGTATTTAATAATTAATGTTTACAAGTTCATGACCACGTTAAATAGTAGGCAAACATACTTTTTAAAACATTTTACAAATGTTATTTCGTTATTAGTGTAAAGCAATGTATCGTTTTTGTAGTACCCAATTACTAATCATTAGTAGATACAGAAGTAATCAAACAAACTTCGATATAAAACTCACATGTATACTAGCTCGTCCTTCCTCCTCTCCCTCGGCCTCTCCCCCGCCTTCTTCTTCTTCACCGCCTCCCTCCTCTTCCTCCTCGCCGCACGACTTCGCTATGATGTGTGCGTATGACATGTAGAGAGGATCCTCCTGTTGATTAGGAAAATGTAAATAAAATAATAAGGTACAGAGTTTTAGATTTGGTTGGTTCTCAATTATGGGAACTAAGATATCTACTGTTGATACTTATATTTAATCAATTTATGTAACGTATCGAAATATGGGTTTGAATAAATTTATTCGATTAAGAATTCACATTCCACTTAAGTTCGGTTTTTTATGTGACAGGGGACAAAAACAAGCGGCTCATCTGATGGTAAGTCATTACCACCAGTCATTGACACCGGAGGCATAGCAGATGTGTTGCCGGCCTTTTAAAAACAGTAGGCTCTGTTTTTATTATAAGAATATTAATAAAATAATATCTTGGGACAACTCACACAACACCATCTGATCCCAAACTAAGCAGAGTTTGTACTATGGCAACCAGACAACTGATAAACATACTTATATGTTTATAAATATATATCATAGATAAATGACGGCCAGACACACAATAAACCATCATGCTCATCACACAAAGGCTTATCCTGGGTGAGGATCGAACCCACGACCAGTCAGGGTCACTAACCACTTGGCCAACAGGACTGCAAAGTTTTGAAGGTCCCTAAGTCATAACGGTTCGGAAAAACAGCTGGCGACAGTTGATTCCATAAAATAGTTTTAGCAGAAAATGGCGTTTGAAACGCACTGTGGGGGATTGATTAGGATGATTTATATTTGGATGTTTGTTGCGTTGTACAATGCCTAAACTCAGCTGGTGGAATAAGTCCGAACAATTCCTCGGAACACTTCATAGAAGGTTCTGTAAAAAACGCAAAGCGAACCGATATCTCGTCGCAATGCTAATGGATCGAGCCTATCGGAACGAGCTTGGTCACCGACAATATGAGACGCTCTACGTCGAATGCAGACAAGTTGAAGTAGTTGATATTGAGGTGCAACCGCCCATAGGTGAGAACAGTATTCTAAATGCGGCCTCATTTGCCTATACTAATAATAAAAAGAGGAAAGATTTGTTTGTTTGTATTGAATAGGCTCCGAAACTACTGGTCGGATTTGAAAAATTCTTTCATTGTTTTGAAGCTATCTATATTAACCCCGGGTGACATAGGCTATTTTTTATCCCTGTATTCCAACGGGAACGGGAACTACGCGAGTGAAACCGCGAGGGGTCCGCTAGTGCCTTATAAAGTTGTAGGCGATGGACCGCCGTGAAATACTGCCCGCTATATTGAGCACACCTAGCTTTTTGGAAGCCAGGTTGACCTTTTCCTCTAAATGTCTGCGGAACTACACGTCGCTCGAGATATCGACTATAAGTATGTAATGAAATGTGTGTACATGTCTATAGTATAGTACATTACCTGTAGAGCTCCCGACCGCTCAGTCATGGCACCTCGACAGAAGGTGGTGACGAGCTGCGTGAGAGGGTCCGGCTTGCCTTCCTCCTCCACCACGTCACTCTTCTTTAACTCCGCGTCTTCGAAAGATTGCTGCAACACAAACATCAGGAACGTCAGCCAACACATCATTTGACCTACCGACGTGAACCCACTTCAAACACAAGCCTTTGAGCTTAGCTGAAGGGGTTAACAAGATTGCTAGTAATGTACCTAATCCCACATTGCTAGTTATCTTTAAAAAAAAATGAAAAGTAAAATCGTATTGTATGAGCGCTCAGTTCATCGAAACTGTTTTTTAAGATAAAGATGTATTTTAATGCAGTTCAATCTACGAATACTTCCTTGGAAGTAAAAATGTTCGACATTGAACTTATTCATGTCATCTCTATCTCTTTCTAATTAGGGTGACCAACCATAGAGTAAAAAGAGATGGAGATGACAGGATTACTGCCAATTGTATTAAGACACATCTTCACGAAATTGTTCAGCAAGTGGACTTCATGTACTCTTTCTCTATGGTTTTTAGTATCGTTTCGAGCATTTTTGGCAGAAGGTCGATGGGCTAAACATGTAGATAGTATAATTATAGACAGAAGAGAAACAGGCGTCACGCCTGACATGACGGGTTGCTAGTATCCCTCTACAGGACTATCCCATAAAGACGTTAGCTAAAAACAGTTCTGGCAAAGATGGTGTAATTTTCACGTTTTAAATGACACCATAACAAATAAAGGAATTTAATGGATTAAGATAAATGAATATTATTAAGAAAACCGACAGTCGGTGGAAACGCGGATAGAGAAACATGATTCATACAACTCACCGTTAAGTCTTCAATCATAACTTCTTGTCCAACGTTTTCCTCTTCCAACCACAACTCGTAGTAGGTTCGAGCAAATATGTTACACGCTCGATGTCTGTTGAAAAGAATTTGTTTTAGAAAAAAAGAACAAATTTGAATACGGGTCGAAAGCATTCGGTTAAAGTTAAACTGTTCTGAATGATTAAATGACTAGGTATTTATTATAAAATATTATTCAGTATTACAATGCAATCCACTCGTTATGGAAAAATGTCAGTGCCCAAAAATAGATATCGCCATCACAGCCAAACGAATGATAAACTCAAAAACATTTAATCAAAAATTAATAACGGTCCAACACTTTTTTACACAGTAACGTACCGACTGAGTCTGTACAGATGCACAGATCGCAGGCAAGCTATAGCTGCTCGCTTCCTCGCCGCACACAGCACTCGTATCCAGTTATCAGAACGTTGCTTGGGCTTTGTCGCCTTGTTAGTTCCATAGCAGCATGCACAATACGTTATATAGGTAGTTTATAAGGTTGAAAGAGAAACACACACAAATCTAAAAACGGCAAAAGCATCATCTTCAGGTTAGATATGCTATCAACTTTATGAATTATAGGGTTCCATAGCCATAATGGCAAAAACAGGTCTCTTAAAAAAAAATTCAGGTTTCTTTATTTATAAACTTTTTTGATTAAGTAAATATTTTTGGAAATAATCGCTCCGAAAGTAGCATAAATTGGGATGAAAAAAGTCAAAAAAGTAGCGCTTACTAATATTTCGGACATTATCGGATATAACTACCGTAATTGAGATATTGCAGAAAAACTGCGTTTTTCAACGAAAGGGCGTAAGTGCAATGAACATACGCTCTTCTGCTGGTGCAATTATTGAAATCTGATTTTTTCTAACGGCAACGGCTCCGGAACTCTACACTGAGCTTTATATATAAAAAACCGGGCAAGAGCAGTCTTTTATATATAACTATCAGGGGGATAAAGGGGACATACATGCTTTGCTTTGAGTCTCGATAGATGCTTATGTATCGTCTTCTATAAGGATGATTACATTTTATAATGTAGATTATGTAGCGACCTACAAATAACTAGATATGAAGACATATAACGTCCTTACCAGCTGGGCTTGCATAATGTATAACAGAATTTCAGAGATTAGGTTTAATTTTTAACAGTGAGAACGTTTAAAGAATTATTGGTATCTATATCCTTGAATTTGTTTATTGTTATTTTGAATATTCCAAAATAAGCATTAGATTTTTTAGGTAGGTTAGTGTATCCTTTAACAACTACTTTAAATACCTAATACTTATATTTTGGGTAATTTTCGCCTCAGCACACAATAAAATTGCTTTTAGTCTACAAGGTTAGTAAGTAACACATCAACATCTCTGTATTAATCAATCACAATATCGAGAAACAACACGGGCATAGAACCTCGGTAGCGAGTGGAGTGAAGTTTGCCTGAAGCAGGCGATGACGGCGCGCTTACGTTGTATGGATACCACGGAACGGTAGACGTTCTTACTCATTTGTTGCGGGTGGTCGATCTATGAGTAAGTGTTTATACGGATATAATAATACAAATTTATTTTACAAATACAATAATTGCATTTTTGAAAGATAGAAATTTTTTTTTTTTTTAATCCAGACTCAGGAATCGAACCCGAGACTTCCGTAGCCAAACCGGGGTCAGAAGCGAACCACCTATCTGGACTATGTTACTAGATATATATCAAATTCTTCTATCTCTTAATGCTTACGGGTTAGGCCCCCGTAGCGACATCTAGTCGGTAGTTAAAGAACTATCACGGCTTTTGCTATTGCTTCGTTACAGAGAGCATTTTAACAAATTATAAAATTTATTTATTTCCATTTTAATTAATTGTACAGTTCTTAAGGTAAAGGATGTGTCTAGCAATTTCATTGTCAATTTGTAACTTACATTTACATAGTTGTCTAGTTTTACCAAAAACTTACAAGACTAGGCTGAGCCTGTCTCGCAGGAAGTTTTAATTTCAGATTACCAGTATAAATGAGGTAATGAGGGTACCTAAATTTACGTATTGTAAGTAAATATAAAATTTAAAACAGTAATTTTTACTTTATTTATTTCTTAGAGGAACTTACAGCTATTTGTACACAAATAGATCAAAAGTTATTTATAGAAAATGACAATTATAAGCTCGCCGATTAATTGAATTTTAAATGTAAAAATAATCAATAAATAATATAATTTGAAAAGTTACTTATCAAAATAAGATCTTACTAATCAAATAGGCAAGTATCCAGTAACAATAATTGATAAAAGATTTTTTAAATCTTAGTAATGGTTTGACTAATTAAACCAAATTTATTTTTTTGGTCTATATGTCTTTTTAAACCCAACTAATCACAACAAATTTCAATAGTACTGTAACCTTCAGTCATTTTTGAGTCTATTTTTAATTTCTAAAATGAACACATTTATAAAGAAAAATCGGTATTCCGAATATAATTCCAGTTGCAATGTAAACAGTCTACCCTGACCACGGCCGTTGCAATACGGTCGAAATGTCGGGCAATAAACGAGGTATTTTACCTTAAATTATTCACGCGATTAAGACTCATTGTATATATTTTACATAATGCAATGTAAACATCAATCTACTCACCATATGCAGTCCAAACAGCACTTTACTCATAGCGACGATCCTCTCCACAGTGTCATCTATAATCTTGGCCTTGTTCTCAGCTGTTTCAATCATGATGTTGGTCTTAGACTTGGAACCAAGTTTGGAGTACAAGTAGTGTTGCCAGGACATCTCGTCCGCTGGGTCGATCTTGTCTGGTAGTGTCAGTTGGGTCTTGGCAAATTCTGCCACGTCTTGTTCAGACATTTTCTGTAAAGTGATGTTAATTTTTATAGATGGTTTATATCACTAGTAAAAATTGTAATATACAGCTTAGTTCATCTACAAAAAAAAAACAACGTATCGGCAAATGGGAAAAGAAATTCAATTCATTTTACTTATATTTACATAAATAATTCTGCATACTCACGAAAGCAGTAACCATAGTACTTAAAGTGGGTACAATCAAGTTTTAAATGAATAACAATTATTCAAACCGGTAGTTCCTGTGTCGTGGGGGCCTTTACAGCAAATCATGAACAAAAATGACACCCCAGACTCGGAACAATAATTTGTGGCTCACAGAGTCCCTTGTGGGAATCGAACCCATTAGGCACTGACCTGTTGGTTTAATGACTATACTAACAGGCAATCAATTTGACAGATTCCCTGTAGTATATAATTAATTATGCCTTTGTAAAGCAACTAACCTTCAAGAACCTGTCCTTACAATGCTGCACCAACTCCTGCTCCCTGCCGGCGAAGAGATTGAGCCCTACAGGCAACAGTCTCTTGAGGCAGGCGACCATCAGCGAGGCCTGCACCTCCTTGTCTTTGTCACGCTTCTTGTCGCGGTGCTTCTTCTTTTTCTAAACGTCAAGTTGAGAGTGAGAAGAGAGAAGAAAGAGAAGGAATTGATAGGGTTGCCATTTTAAAATTTTTATTATTTTTTTTAACAGCAAAACATCAAAAGTCGTATGATAAACGTGATAATGCATTACACAGGGTTCCAGCAGGTGATTATTTGAAATTCTTTACTTGCAGTTTGAATTTAATTTTAAAATCAAAATAAAGTTTGCTCTCAGTAAAATGTTCCATCTGCAATATTTAAAGTTACTTTCCCTCCGTGTGGCATAGCCGTGGAACACTCAGTATATATTTCATTTTGTTAGTCTACCTGTGACCAAGGCTAGTGCAATTTGGTCGTCGAAACGACAAGCAATCTAAATGTAAGCAATGCATGACCGCGTTAATCGTTAAAATGATTTTAAGTTATTTTATTCGTATCACTACGACCGTTTTAATTTCGAAACTTGGGGAGTATAAAAAAAGTAAAGTATATCTTTAAAAAAATATATCCAAATGGCAACCCTAGATAGCGTGATACGAATAATAATTGTCATGAAAGCAAAGTGCCAATCAATCAAATATCATAAACTAATCTGTAATCTAAAGATATTCAATTATAATTTCAATAGTTGTCGAGAGAGATGCAAGCACAAAAATTTATATAAATACGTCAAGCCAATCACTTCGAATACGATTACGAACATATACGAATACGAAAGATATTTATAGAAAAGTGTCGGAGCGAAGACGGACAGACAGTAATTTTAATAAGTAATATTATTTATACATTTAATTTGAAATGAAAAAAATAACAACTTAATAAACAGTCTCAGTGTCGATAGAAAGATACAGCTAAAAACCAATCAAACAATATATCAATCAGCTGATCAATCAATTTGTCAATCACAAGGGTGTTTCGGTAAAATGAAGGGAGGATGCAAGGGTTTACATATAAAATACAACAATTTTCACGTGAACCATAACCTGGTTGATACCGTGATTGATTGGGACCGTTCATCAATCAAGGTGCCTCAATCAATCAATTCGTCTGGAATACTTACGACTGCCTTTTTCATCTAGAGATAAGTAATTGGGTACGTTAGTGTTTATATTACACAGTGGTTCATATTATGTGGAATTGCCTATTTATTTACAGGGATCCATTTATTTTAAAATTAATCTTATGCACAGGTAAATATTAATATAAATGTATTTAGATTTCAAAATAAATCAATGACAATGGATAAAGAAGGATTTTTGTAATTGCAAAATAAATCATAATGAATTCGATTTTTTTATCCTTATTCCAAAATATGTTATAATCAATTAGAATTGTCGTTATTTCAGAAATAGATATCTATCATCAGATACCTATTTAATCATTTTTCAAAAATATTAGAAGATATGTAATCAATCAACTTATCTATAAGTTGAAATAAATATATTTAAATATTTTCCAAAAAGTACGAGTTATGGTTTTTGAATTTTGATTATTTTGACATAAAGGATGGGTCTAAACTTGTTACTCTAACTACTTTATTATAGGTTTTATAGGTTAGTCATAAATTCATAATCATAGACATAGAGGATGAACTGAGCGTTAAGTTCCAGGTATAAAGTAAATACAGGCTGCAACACGTGAGAGAGACAAAACAATTATGCGGCCAGTATTTACTCTATCTAGAAATCTGAATGGTCCATGTCACAGGTTTGCAGGAGCGGAGTAATGTCTCTTTCTAAGGAGTGGTCAATTTTGTAAAGATATTGCTCAGTACACTCTCTATTTTCTATGGTCATACTGCAGGCATAAAATGTGGCATAAATACCTTGCCGCCTGCCTGAGGCGTTCCATCCACTACTGCTGTGACTCTTCTCGTAGCAGTCGGCATGATCAACACCTGTTATAAACAAACTTTATTACTTTTTTAACACAATAATTGCATTTAAAAGAAAAAAAATGAAGTTCAGACGCAGAATTTTTTTACTTTTTGTTAAAATTTCGATTATGGCTATTAAACTCATCAGATACTAGCCAACACCGCAGGGTATTCATAATGCAGAAGTGTGTGCGTAACACTGACCTTTATAGTACTATGTACAGTCGACAAAGAAAGTGGTCTATCAGTTTTGACAAAACTTCCTGTGTAACCAAACTGACGATAAGATTGAGCTTAGCAACTATCAGTATATGATTTTAAACGAAAATCAACCTTGTTATTTTATGGCGTGCAAATGAACTTCAACCTTAGGGTGACAGACCACATTTTGGCCGACTGTACGTTGGACAGGATAACCCGTACACAGTGACAGCTATTTCTAATGTCGAATCGAATGACCGTTTTGGGAACTTTTTTGACACTTATGAATGACCATTGTTGATCCTTGTTACACAAGCGTAGACTTCCATTTAATTTAGACTGTACAAATTACTTTTTGTATTTTTAAAGCATTTTTATGCTAATTTTATACATATCAATTTACATGTAAGGAGGGACCTAAAAGGGGTACCGGCCCTAAGCCGTTGCCAACTCCGGCACCGAGACATGTCAGCTAAAGTCGAATTTAGCCTCCACATGATACGATTTTATGGCAATCGTGACGTCATCCACCGTGTTCCTATGGAACTTCTGCCATAAAATCAAATCAGGAGGCTAAATTCGACTTTGACAGTCATGTCTCGTTGCCAGAGTTGGCTTAGGGCCGGTACCCTTAAGACCCGTCTGAGACGATTTTTTTCTCTATACATTTAAATTTAAACTGTCCAAATGTCAAAATCTAATTGAAGTCTTATTGTTGTGGGCGGTAGCCTATTCAGCCTACTAGTACTATAGAGGTCAGTGGTGCGTAGACACAAGAGGGAATATGAGAATATTCCCATTGGACAGAAATCCGACACAGCGGGAGAGAGATTAGGCGCAGGACCGATGGGAACGCGTGCTGTTCGAGGCACGGACGGGCGCGACAATTCTCCAATCCCGTCTATGGATAGACAGTGGTAACGTAGCCTAACATTTTTTTGTTTTTAAAGATAACTAGCAATGCGGGATTGGGTCACACATTACTAGCAAACCTAGTCCCTTAGATAAGCTAAATAGCGTGTGTTAGGAGTACGCTCACGTCGGTAGAATATTGGGTAGAATTCGAACCGGTGACTTCACGATTGCGAGTCTAATTCTGTTCAGACACCGTAAATAGTACTAAATATACTCCGTAGGTCGTGAGTTCGGTTCCAGAATGAGATGTGTGTTAGACCGACGAGCAACTACCAATGTACGAGAAGTAATAAATAATTAGAATTTTTGAAATTAATTCCAGATATTAATATAACAGACAGACGAACAAATATTGCTCCAAACTTAGATATTTCATTTACTAATTGTAAACCTACTTATAGGAAGACATCTTTTTTCCTTAACATTTTCTTACCATGTTATCAATCTCGTTGGCAGAAATAAAGTTTTGTTCTTCTTTTAAGAAGTACTGACTCTTCGACCAGATATTGAATATCTCTGATACGTGGTTGTATAGCTCTTCAGCCTCTGTGGATAATAGATAATAAATAAATAAATATTTATTTCATAAACAATTTGAAATTTACAATTACATACATAAAACAACATTACAATAATTCAAGGAGAAACAATTTAATCAACACCGAAAATACGTCATGTGACTCCCAAGTCGGCTACAGAGTAAAGACATAAACATTACTAGCTGTACCGCGCAACTTCGTCTGCCTAAATTTTCCCCGTTTTTGCAACATTTCTCATTGCTGCTCCGCTCCTATTTGTCGTAGCGTGATGTTATATAGCCTATAGCCTTCCTTGATAAATAGGCAATCCAACTGTAAATTTTCTTGTGTACATTGGTGTACATATGTACACCAAGACCTGTAAACTTGTAAACCTTATCTTGTATCATCGACGTATATTAAACTGTAGCATTAAGTACAAACCTTGTGGTTTATGAATGCTATATGAAGTCAGTAACAATGATAAATGAAAAAGAAAGTAGTTTGTCCCAAAGACAAAATAAAAAAGTAAGCCCAACTAAATATTTCTTACTGGCTATTCTTGTAATATCTTTAGTCTGTGCCTTCAAATTAGAAGTAACTAATTTTGATATCATACTTATGCGCCGCCAGGATATCTTTTAAGGAGGTGCAACTGCATTTACACACTATATTACACGGACATATTTTTTTTTCAAACATACCATTAAAACCACTGCAATCTTTATGCCACTTACATGATTATTATTATTGTAATTTTTAATGGTGAAAATAAACTACGTACCTGGTACATTATTCCTGAGCCAATGATTCCTCTGCAAATCCACGTACTTGATAAGCAGCGGGTAGAACGAGTATATGTCGCGAACTAACAGCTGCCAGTCTTCTTGGATTTGAGACTCCACTTGAGATGTGTCGTCTGTTGAAGACTGGAATGGAAGATGGTCAATATCAGATAAGTAACATTCGAGCCTCGGTGGCGCGGTGGGAGTGTATCCGACTGCTACGCAAGAGGTCGTGGGTTCGATTACCACACGGGACACCACTTTGTGTGATCTACAAATTGTTGTTAAGAGCTTGGGTGTAATTTGCGTCCGTGACTTGTATGTTTGTCAAGCCCCCGCGAATGAGTGAAATAAGAGGGAATAGAGGAAAGATTTTTCTCAGGCGGGACTTCCTCTATACATTTAAAAATTAATACCGGACAAGCGTGAGTCGGTCTCACCCACCGAGGGTTCCGTACAAATTTGTACGTACATATTATAAATAGTTCAGGAATCGAGTCTCGCAGTTTTTAAAAATTACTTTTTGTTATTTTTTTTTATTATTAATTTTTATAATTGTAATTTATATCACAATTATTATAAATAAAAATTTTCACATGCTATTTACAGCAAAATAGAGATGCATATTTATGCTGAACACCTGTATTTACTCTATTTTATTAAGTGTAATAAATGACTTTTAATTTCTAATTCTAATACTATGACGTCATATGTCGGTATTATCTTGCAATGGGCTAGTTATACTAACCTTGATAAATCCTCTCAAGCTCTCCTCCTTATGGAACATATTATCAGTCCTCTTCCGTACCCTCTCAGCGAGAGGCAAGAAGGAGTCTCTGAGCAGTTCCTCTGAGGAATTGATGATGATCTGTTGCGTGTAGGTAGCGATGCGGGTCATCCATGGTGCGTTCTCATTGCCTATGTTCTTTTTGATCAGTTTTAGCACGTTTTTGAGGAGTTGGTTCATGTGTTCGGCTGTCACCATTGTTACGTGGTTTCTGAGTGAAGGAAATAATAATAATGAATCATTCACAGTTTATTAACTTATGACTAAACGGCTGAACGGATTTTTATGAAATTTTGCGAGTAGGTAGATAGTATAAGGATAGTTTTAATGCGAAATCCAACATCTCACAGAAAATCTTTTTAGATATCAATTTATGAAATTTTATTTTGTTGTTATACAATTATGTCAGTGAAGTTAACGTTCGACCTCATTGTATTGATTAAAAATATATATAAATTGCTGTCCATTGTTTTGTTTTTTATTGTGTTTTATAACCTAAATAATGAGTTGAAAAAATGACGGCAAACTGACATGTCTTCATCTTTACAGGTCCGCATTTAACGTGTAAAACAGTGTAAAATATACTTGAAATACGTGTTAACTGGACAATAACGAGACTTTGTGATTCAAGGAAGATAACTAGAAAAAAAAAAACAACTTGAAACTGGCTTATGCACTGAATGTGCGAGCCAAAATTCCTACCGTATAATAACGGAGGGAAGAGGAAAAAACCCTAAATAATTATAATTAACTTGCTTTAATTGCTTGCAAAATTTCCTCATGAACAAAGACGCGAGGTCTTTGTTGATGAGGAAATTTTGAAAAAAATAATCGTATCACACAGAAAACCTTACATTTTTCTGGAATAAAAAAATGTGCCATTCCCATGTGGTTCCGGCAAGATTGAGTAATAAATATCAATTCATACCAACATAAGTAATTAGTAAGTATAATATTATTGTTTCTTACTTATGTTATTTCAACATAAAATTGACTTTATCGATATATTTCGCCACATTTAAGTTGCACAACATTAGTGAAGCTATGACGCGTTCTAATTCGATGTCATTTTTGAATTAGCGAATCAGAGTTGCAGACATTCCCTCGTCTCCCGGCCCGTTATGGCGAGTTGTGTTTCAAAGAAAAATCATGCCATCAGCTCTCAAGTGGTTATAAAGCTGAATCATTGAGTGACTTTCTTAGTATAGGGTAGGTAACGGTTGTAGCCAAAGAGTAGGTAGGTATATAAATGTGAAAACATAACACATATACAGAGTTACTTTCAGTTTTATAATATTAGTTTAGATGTGGTATTTTGATGAATAAACTACATTACTGTAACGTTTAATCGAGGATAGATATTTTTTTCATAACTAGGTTAGTAAAAAAGTAATAGTTTGAAGTTTAAGTCTGACTGGCTTCTTGGTCTAGTGGTTAGTGACCCTGCCTGCTGTCTTAGGAGGTCGTGGGTTCGATCTCCACCTAGGATAAAACTTTGTGTGATGAGCACGTTAGTTTATTCTGTGTCTGGGTGTAATTTATCTATAATATGTATGTATTTAGAAATATAATAATATATTTATCAGTTGTCTGGTTACCATAGTACAGGCTCCGTCTAGTTTGTGATGAGGTGGCGTTGTATGGGTTGTCCCAAGATATTATTATTATTATATTATAACTTACCCTCCAGTAGGTGTAACATTATCAGGTCCCTGAGCCCACCAGAATGGCAGGTACGAACACAACAACGGCAGCACCACGTCTATTATATGTGGAGCTTCGTTGTACGTCTTGTCAGACTCCACGAATTGGTCCACCTCGCCCAGAATGGTTTCTAGGGTCGGCATGCATTGTTCCATTTTCTGCATTATGTCTGTTAAAATAAAGTTTAGAATTGATAAATGTGGATGTAGGTACGAATTTATTTCGCAAAATAGTATGCATTTTAATTAGCTCACGAGGTAAGTACTCATTACATTCCTGGCATACATCTATATTTGTTTTTTTATTTAAAATGAATGGAGTTTTGTCTTTCGTTCTTATTAAAAAGACAATTTTGTATGAGGCAATCATTCTTGTGGTGCGCAGGGACTGTCATACGTAACACTACTAACGTACTACACATCACATCATACATAAAGTACGCATAGATCCAAAACCAACATTTGTGGATTTTACAAATATCTATTGTGTACCTTTTGCACTACTTACTCCAGGGGCAGGGGGGCTGACTGAGACCCCTCCCCGAAACTGGAAAAGGTACACCGCACTCATTTGGCCGGTGTCTAGTTTGTTTGTTATTTTTTTATACTACGAAATGAGGAGACGAGCAGTGCCTGATAGTTGCGCGTCACGCGTCGGACATAACAGTAGGTATAAGTGACACACAAAACCTTGTTTGGCAAACACCTGTATATCTGCACCGCGCTCCTCATTTTTTGCCCAGTAATAACACTATAAACAGTGCTTTTCAACCAAAACACAGCGATGTTTTAACATCTCTATTTCAGGGAAGAATAACTAACACTGTTGTGGTACCACCGAGACGACCTATGGTCATCTAAATTCACCCCCCCCCCCCACAAAAGAACCCTTTCCCCGAAAAATGATCCGTAGTGGGCGTGCCCATACACAGCAGTCAAACGCATTCACACTGCGCAACTGAGGTACTAAAGTTCTTAAAACTGTAAACATCGATGTTGAGTTTTCCAGAAATTACCACCCACTCTTTCCAGAAATGTCAATTGGAAAATCCAGTGTTTTACCTTGCGCTTCTAAGGAATGGTCGGCGATCCTGTTGAGCAATGAGAACTGGTTATGCTTGTTCAGATGCGGCTCCAAGAACGCCACCGGGAATGTTGAGCTGAATGCACCTAGGCAGGAACCCTACAAGAGATAGGCTTCTTTAAAAATGGCAAACTAGTGTACACATATATAATCTATATTGCAATGTCACACTATTATAAAAAGTTGTAAAAGTACGACGAAAAAGAGCATAATGTAATCCGCTGATTTCATCTGTTGATTTATAGCGCCGGCGAATAGCGAGCAGTTATCAATTATTTTCTCGCTCAAAAAAACGTACCTAAATAAGTAGATTCCGTGGAAAGAGATACAGCATATGGCAAGTTCTCGCCCGCAGTGCAAACAATAAGCGATATATCTCTTTTGTTTTTGTTTAATTTAGGTACAAGCTTTTTAACTCACCAAGGCGGGTTTATGTCTCTCGATTTCAGTCTTCAGATATTTTCTGTCGTGCGTCAATGATACATCAGTACCCAAAGCGTACAGGGATCCTAGGATTTTGTATGAAGCCACTTGAATTTCGTCCACTGCGAACAATAAAGATTAAATAGTTTTATATTTTCCGTCTAAAACGAGTAGGTACTTAGTTAAAGATAGAGATATATATATATCTCTATATGTATAAAGGAACACTGGAGCCCGTACATAGGGATGCATTTTCTATTGATGTACTAAATGGCCGAGTCCCGTCCCTTTCAAGAAAAAACATGTAAATAGACCATTCCTCCCCCTTGTATCCGAAGCTGATGACTGAGCCATTAGGCTCAGTCAAAATATTTTTCAATTTTTCAAAATATTAATTTTGAAAAAAAAAAATACAATAGATAATTTGATATCAGAAAAACCTATGAGGAAGTCTGACTTTTGAACATAAGGGCAAATTTAGGGGATTGACAGGAAATTGACTTGGTGTAAGGGTCTCAAATATATATTTGACTAGCTGATCCGCGCAACTTCGTCTGCGTAAATTTTCCCCGTTTTTGCAACATAAGAAATGTGTTAATTGCTGCTCCCCTCCTTATTTCTACACTATTTAATGGATGTTATTATGCATATAAACCTTCCTCTTCAATCACTCTATCTATTAAAAAAACCGCATCAAAATCCGTTGCGTAGTTTTAAAGATTTAAGCATACATAGGGATATAGGGACAGAGAAAGCGACTTTGTTTTATACTATGTAGTGATAGTGATATAGTTTTTAAGAACGTTCATGAAAGCCAACTGTTTTAATTGTAGGCTCATTGATTTCGGACGGACCCTCTTTGAAACTATTGAGCCTACAATTTTGAAAGAGAGTCTATAAAAGTGACGCTAACGTAGTAACTATATCGAATCGCCTGTGTTGATCTAGTGGTTAGTGACTGCTAAGCTAGAGGTTGTAGGTTTGATCCCATCCGGGAGGAATATTTTTGTAATGATCACGATTGTTTATTATATGTCTGCGAGTATATTATCCACTAGCTGTCCCGCGCAACTTCGTATGCGTAAATTTTCCCCGTTTTTGCAACATTTCTCGTCGCTGCTCCGCTCCTATTAGTCGTAGCGCGATGTTATATAGCCTATAGCCTTCCTCGATAAATGGGCTATCCAACAAAAAAAGAATGATTAAAATCGGTCCAGTACTTTTTGAGTTTATTCGTTACATACAAAAATACAAATCTTTCCTCTTTATAATATTAGTGTAGATGTAGATAACATGAATGTATTTAGAATTATATCATTATGTATACGAATATCAATTGTTTGGTTGCCATAGTAGAGAGAGGCTTTCCCCAGTTTGGGATCAGATGGCCTTATGTGAGTTGTCTGTTATTAGATAAATCTTTTAACATTGATTTGTTACATACATTTCTTTAAAAATGAAAATGTTAAAGCATGCTAAGTTGGTTATAAGTGTCGCTTCTTCTTTATTAATTGTTGCTCTTATTATCTATAGGTAATTATAAGTTACAATAACAAATCTTCGTTTATTTACTAACAATAAAGTATTTTTCATATAAAGTTAGGTTATAAAATCGACTTTCGTCATATAAAAGACGAAGGTAATAAGTACCTACATTTATTTCCAAAGCAATAAATAATACATAAAATAAAATCGGATTTGTGAAGAAACCAACAAACTTAGGTTCGCGTCCGAACCAATTTATTATTATCGCAATATTACTGGCTCATGAAAAAATATAAATGTTGGCTTCTATTGGGTGTTATCCTGTGCTTTTCTTAGCTGTATCGGTAAATATATTATGTACTTGTACTGCATGTAGGTATATAAACTCGCACGTATTTAAAAAAATAATGTATTAAATATATTCCTGGTTTGGTAAAATATACTTTCCGTACCAAAAATCATAGCAAAAATTTACGGAAAATGCGGGGCTTTTATAATATTGCCCATTTTCCACCATAGCATATGCTTTCAAGCCTTTCATAAACCTCCAGAAAAGTGGCCATAGAAAAGTGTAATAATAATAAGGGAATTATATCTATTATAGGTGTTAAGTGCAAAGACGCCAACAACTCTCAACTCTGCCGAGAAGGTTGCAGACGTCATCAGAAATATAACTCGAGTAAATAACGTTCTGCAGGATTTGATCAAGACTTATGAAAACTTGGATAATAAATACGAGTCAAAAGATGTTTTGGAAACTGACATTACAACAGATGGAGCTAACAATATTAAAAAAAATAAAACAGAAGATACGACCGAACCTGAAGGTAAAGAAATGAATGCAGAGAAAACTATGAATACTAAGAAAGTGAACAGCAAACCAAAACGTAAAATCTTACTAGGTATGATAAACAAGCCTGACGTCTCAGAAATAGTTTTAAAAGGTATGACGCAACAATTTAAAATTACAAACACAAAGATTACACAAGTCTCTTTTCCGACAACAAAGAGAAAAAAAAAACATCACAAAAAGAAAATTGAAGGTAGCGTACCCCGTACAAAAGACATTGAAAGGACTGACAAAAATAAATCACTTTATAGTGAAGTGGAAGCTGTATACAAAAATATAAATGATACTGTATACAAAGATATAATTATTACAAAGAAAGTCAAAATAATAAATCCAATTATTCCCACTACTGCAACGCATACACTAAAAGAACTTAAAGATGCAACGTTTCGTTCAAGAGACAAGACAAAGCGTAAATCACAATATTATGGCAACGAAACTACGTATGATGGAGAGAACCCGTCATTATTAACAGATCTTAATTTAATAGACAACGAGGTTGATATGATCTTTAAGTCTAAGAACGTAAGTATCTATCATTAAGCTTCGATTTTCTGGTGACTCATCAATAAACATCAAGGTGGCAATGTTGTTTGTTATTTCTGATCTATGTGTGAGTGAGTTGAGAGTACCTACATCAGTATTTGAGCAAATACGAGCTTTAAAAGTGAGCAGTACCGTAATTGAACCTTTATGAACTAGGTATTAATAGTAACAGGTAATCTTAGTTAACTGTTGCACGTATTTCTGCTATAGCACAAGAATATTTCCAAAATTTTAGGAATTAAAAACATCGTCGATTTAGGTAAAATCAGGTCGAAGCATTCAGTCTGCTCCGATTTAATTGTACCTAAATCGACGTTATTTTTAGCAACCTTTAAAACGACCCCTTCCTTTAAAACGACCCCTTCCTTGAAAACAGTAAACTAGTAGTTTATTATAATAAAAGTAACTCTGTCTATCTGTCTGTTACTTTTTCATGCTTAAACTTGGAAATTGAAGTTCGGTATGGAGATAGTTTGAGTTCTGGGTAAGGGCAAGATAGTTTTTATCCCGATAACCGACATCCATGCGGGAGGTGCCGGAGCGAAAGTTAGTTTAAATATAAGTGCCTGGATGCCCGTGCTTTGCTCGGTATTTTTTTTAAACGATGTTTTCTAAAAATGAAACCTAGCTAGATCGATTTATCGCCCCCGAAATCCTAAATTTCATGAAAATCGTTGGAGTCGTTGCTGAGATTCAGATTATATATACAAGGTTATTTTTGGTATAGTGCAAAGCTCAGAACAATAAGATTTTTATTTCAAGAAATCATATAAAAAAAGAAAATGAAAATATTGAAAACTTGCAGAGTAACAAGCCATTTAAGTTGTTCTTCGCGCTATCGTGCGCATTGCGTCCCGTACTATGTAATCCATGGTTATTATTGAAAAATAAGTGGTGTTAACAGTTTAGATCACGTTATCAACAAGATTTAGATTGTTAGACTAATTAATGAATGAGTTAATGATTGATTAATTAATTAATAGAAAAATATAACTTGATTCAAACAACACCCCATTCGATTGTGTGCTGATTCTGAGCATAGAGAGAAACCTGAAAGTAGTTTAGGTTTGCGCTATACCAAGAAGAACGTTGTATAAGTACATATATACTCGTAGAGAATTGCTCGTATAAAGGTCAATTATATAATTTTACAATCGGGTTCGGGTAGTCATTGTTTTTCAATTACTGAACCCCCATAACCAATCTAAAAGTTTTTATTAAAATCCAAGTACAATTTATATTTTAGGTGACAATGGTCAAAAATATTTTCAAAAGTAATATTTTAAGAAAGACCTATGGAATTGCTTGCTTGAAACTCGTCATACGAAAATGTTATTTGGTAATTACTCTTATTTATATCAATTAATGAATTATGTAGTTTTATAAGTCAGTAAGATAGTATTTTTAAAAACAACTCTTGTACTAGGGTACAAACCGCGGAGGACTTTACAAACATAACAGAGACAAACAAATTGTTGTACATAAGCTAAATACTTAGGTATAACAATTTGTGGATTACACAAAGTGGTGTCCCGTTGACGCAAACTCACGACCTCTGGCTTAGCAGGTAGGGTCATTAACCACTAGACTAACAGGCCAGTTAAAGATTGATTGTCCAGCTATTTCCAATACTTAAATAACAGGATTTTAATTATCGAATGTCTAGTCTTTGTTTTTCATTTTATTCCCACAATAAGATAGAAGAAGACAACACCTTTGCTTGTTAAAATACTATTCTTACATACTGTCATATGAATGTTATTCATGGATGTCTATTTAGATTAAAACGGTGAGTGAATTTTGTTTCAAAGGCATGCAAAGCGGTTTTAAAACTCGCATGTAAACGTTGCAAGGACGCCTTCCAAGATTCTTACGATAAATATTCTAGGACTGCTTGTATAAAAGCTTTTATGCCTGATGGTGATAAGTCTAAAGATAAGAAACCTAGTGATGATAAAGAGGTTTCTAAAAACGATGATTCTGATAATGATAAAAATGAATTTAAGAATAAGGAAGAAAATGAAAAAGACTCTTTTGATAAAGAAAATCATAAAAATAATAAGGAAAAACATGAAAATAATGATGAAAAACTCAAAGATAATGATGGAAAAGGCGAAAATAATGATGGAAAAGATGAAAATTATGATGGACAAGACGAAAATAATGATGGACAAGACGAAAATAATGACGGAAAAGATGAAAATAATTACGGAAAAGACGAAAATTATGATGGAAAAGACGAAAATAATGATGGACAAGACGAAAATAATGATGGAAAAGGCGAAAATAATGATGGAAAAGGCGAAAATAATGATGGAAAAGGCGTAAATAATTATGGAAATAACGAAAATGATGATGGAATAGACGAAAACAATGACGGAAATGACGAAAACAATGGTAATAACGGTAAAACAGGAAAATCTAATAATCAACATAATAAAAATAATAACCCACAAAATAATGATAATAAAGGCCATAGAAATGATATAATTGATCGTAAGAAAAAGAAACGGAAAGTATTAATACGAAATGGAACTTTAAGGACATGTATGGGGGAATATTGTAATACGAAATTAGATATTAAGGACCAAGGAAAAAGACGAAACACGATGAAAAACAAAGCAAGTGGTTAGTAAAATATTACCTATAGAAGAATCACCAGACCTTTGCATTATTCATTGATATCGAAACTTCATTATCTTTTTAATTCATTTTCTTTAGCAATTAGTTTAAAAGTCATCTTTCAAGATGAAACTCTACCAAAAATTGGTAGCATTTCTTATTATGGTGGAAATTATGTAATATTAAGCATGTTATATTACTAACACATGTATTCACTTAATGGAGATAAGGTCAACTAAAACTGAAATTACCTAATTATCATTAATGTGAATTGTCTTTAAGTATCTAATACATATTTATAAAAAGAGTAATTGTTCCATTTCTGAAATCATGCTATGTTTAAGACAGAGATAACTATTTATACATAATATTCCACTGTTCCATGATATCGTTGCCTACATATTGAAACTCTTAATTCTATGATCTGGTCACAATATTTACGCAAAATTTACAAATGCAAGAATGTTGGCAAATCGATGTTTGTTAAGAATTACGATGAAAAATCTGATACGCTGTTCAATGATTTAGCATTACGAACAGAATCTGAAAGTGAGGCGCTTTTTACTGCCTGTCACAGCCAATTTGCCTCAAATATACTAATACCTATATGTAAGTTTACGGAACCCTCAGTGCATAAGTTCGATTCGTACTTGGCCGGTTTTTTATATTCATAATTGAACGTAGAACTCCTTAATGTACAAAGAGCTTTTATTTGTTATAAATGCTATATATATTACGAGTCTTAATCGCGTGAATAATTTAAGGTAAAATACCTTGTTTATTGCCCGATGTTTCGACCGTATTGCAACGTCCGTGGTCACCGGTAGACTGAACCAGTCTACCAAACAAGCATTTAAGACCCGTAGTATATATAATTTTATACAAATCGCGAAAGATTATCAAAGCTTTTATTTGGTTTTGGGTGATCCTAGTTTTACATTTTGATTTGCATAGTTTATAATTGGCCTCTGGAGTGTAATCTTTATTGGTATTTCAGATGAGGATGCACCATATCTGGAAGATGCTTGTGAACCAATGAGAGATTTCTTTATGCTCGATTCGGTAAGAAATACTTATGGTAATTTTTTTCTATTGATAGTCTAAATAGCAGGTAGATTTTTTTTATCATTTCGGTTAGTACGCGTTCTTATAAACTACAAGTTTTCTTCATTAATAGGTTAGACTTGGAAAAAATATATCAAAAGATAAGTTTCTGATATTTTCACAACTCGACAAATAGTTTTATTGTGGCATTGCTTTATTTTTTTCTGTATATTTAAAAGACTGGTAATTTCAATCCGGTACGGCGCCCGCGCCGCGTACCCGGCGCGAATGTATAACGAGCGACCAAATCGGACTGAAACCGGAACGTCTGAAAAGGACCTTACTGACTGATCTATCAATACAGCTCAAACCACTGAACATATTGGGTTGAAATTTGGCACACAATAGTTTTTAGGACGTAGGCAGGGAAATGCTAAGGAATTTCCAAAACTCACTTCCTAAGGGGATGAAACGGGGGTCCAAAGATTGTACGGAGAAACAAGATCCACGCGGGCAGATCCACGGGCGAAATATTTTTTTTTTACTTAAACCACTGAAACGTTTAAAGAATTTAGTGCGAAGTAATAGTCTAGATCTGTAATAACTTTTAAAGTTATATTTTCAGGAACCTGGCAATGTGCTCCGATCGGAAATGATTTTTGGTGCATCTAAAATCGGCACCAATATGACGAGTCTTAGAACTAAATTTGAACTAGCCTGCGTTAAAACATCTCGGGACAAATGCAATGACGCTTGCACTTTTACTTATACTAAAACTTGCAAAAAACACTATTGTAGTGAGCGGTTGGAGAAAACATTAAAAAAGTCTTGTAAAAGACAATGTCAGATAGCATATAGAGGATTTAATGAGAAAGAGAGCAGCAGCAGTAGCAGTAGTAGCAGTTCGAGTAGTGAAAGTGATTAATTATAATATTGAGTTAAAAAGGAATTCTGAAATAAAATGGAATTATTGTTATTTTATTATTATTCGTGCGTTCAGCAATATTAGGTGTTAGGCGTCCGAGTACACGATGCCGCCTCCGCCCGAGACCGCACCTCCGTGTTGTAAAGACCGCCACAGGCGCCGCTTGGTATCATCTCTATACGGTTGTTACATTGATAGCCACTATGATCATACGTCATTGACAGTTTAACGAAAAAAAAAGTCAGTGTTAGCCATTGACGTATAGACCTAACCCCCTAGACAAGTGGCATAAACGTTCATCGAATAGAACGACAATCGAAAAGAATGACGTCGTTACACTTGCAAAACCGCGAATGTGAAAATTAGCATAGATCAATCGCAGTATTGTACGCGCAAGACGTCATTCTATTCGATTATCTTGCCACTTGTCAAACGGCCTTGGCCCTACGCAATCCCTTTCAATTAAAAATTTAATATTGACTGCAAAGCGTGAAAGAGAGAAAAAACTCGTGCGGCCCTGCGGACAGGTATTGCCCACAAAGTTGCGTTGTCTCTTTCTAGAGAGTGGTCAATTTTGTGCTGGTCTATACGTCTATGGTGTTAGCTTACCTACCTTTAAGTAACGTTAACGGTGGGATGAACGTCGTAAGTCCATTAGAAAGTTGTGGGTACATTCTATTCTGATGCGACGGGAGCAGTATGGTGAATTTCATAACCTTTATAAAGATCTACGAAAGACGAGGTAAAGTTTTGTGATTATCTTCGGATTAATTACAAGACCTTCGACAAATTATTAGATATATTAAAAAGTAAACTACAACACAAAGAAATAAATATGTGAGCAAGTATAAGTCCAACAGAGATTGGTTGTCACATTAAGGTAAGTTAGTTAACATTTCTTTTATTAATTTTTTGTTTTTTCAAAGACGACTTTCGCAGAAGGATACCCAAGTTATGAACACAAAGTACACCCAGACTCGGAAGAACATTTTGAGGATCACACAAAGTGGGGTCCCGTGTGGGAATGGAACCCAAGAGGTCGTGTCTCTTGGGTAGCTGTCGAAACTGCCTCTGTGGCGCGGTGGGAGTGTCCCACCGCGCCACAGAGGCAGTTTTCTTCATTTATTGTAGAAAAATACATCATCATCATCATCATCAGCCTATCGCAGTCCACTGCTGGACATAGGCCTCTCCAATTGCACGCCACTTTGTTCTATCTTCGGCTTCTCGCATCCAGCTCCTGCCAGCCGTTTTGCGTAAATCATCACTCCACCTGGCCTGAGGGCGTCCTACGCTACGTTTGCCGTGTCGTGGTCTCCACTCAAGAACTCGTTTACCCCAACGGTTGTCGGTTCTTCGGCAAATATGGCCAGCCCACTGCCACTTCAGCTTGCTAATCCGGTGGCCTATGTCGATAACTTTGGTTCTCTGCCGGATCACCTCATTTCTGATTTTGTCCCTAAGAGAAACTCCGAGCATAGCCCTTTCCATAGCCCGCTGAGCGACTTTGAATTTGTGGACTAGCCGTACCGTCAGTGTCCACGTTTCGGCTCCGTATGTCATGACGGGTAGGACGCACTGATTAAAGACTTTAGTCTTTAGACATTGTGGGATCGACGATGAGAAGACTTGACGTAGCTTACCAAACGCTGCCCAACCCAACCGAATTCTCCTGTTCACCTCGTCCTCGAAGTTGTTTCTACCTAACTGCAATGACTGCCCGAGGTACACATATTTTTGAACAACTTCGAGAACGGCGCCGTGCACCGCTATCGGTTCCGGTAGTACATGTTCATTGAACATGACCTTGGTTTTATCCAAGTTCATCCGTAGGCCGATGCGTACAGAGGAGTCAGCCAGGTCATTCAGCATCAGTTGCAGGTCCTGCAGCGTTTCCGCCATAATGACAATGTCATCTGCAAATCGCAAGTGAGAGATGTATTCACCATTGATGTTGATGCCCCGCCCTTTCCAGTGCAGCGTCTTGAACATATCCTCCATTGCATTTGTGAACAGTTTCGGGGAGATAACGTCCCCTTGCCTCACTCCTCGATGCAATGGTATAGGTTTTGTTTCCTGATTCTGTACTTGGACGGACATTGTTGCGGCTTCGTAGAGACATCTCATCACTTGGATATATCGCCAATCTACTTGGCATCGCTGCAGAGACTCCAGAACGGACCAGATTTCAATCGAGTCAAAGGCCTTCTCATAGTCCACGAATGCTAGACACAGGGGCTGATTATACTCTTGGGTCTTTTGTATAATCTGCCGCACTGTGTGGATGTGGTCTATGGTGCCATATCCGCTCCGAAATCCAGCCTGTTCCGGTGGTTGGAATTCGTCAAGTCTTCGCGCAAGGCGGTTCGTGATGACTCTTGAGAACAGCTTATAGACGTGGCTCAGAAGAGAAATAGGTCGGTAGTTCTTCAGCCGGGTCTTATCTCCTTTTTTGAAGAACAAGACGACTACGCTTCTACTCCACGCCTCCGGAGTTCTCCCTTCGAACAGGACAGCATTAAAGAGCTTTTGGAGCTCCCTCAGTACGGGTTTACCTCCAGCCTTTAACAGCTCTGTTGTAACGCCATCCTCTCCAGGGGCTTTTCCATTTTTTAGCTGTCTAAGAGCCAGCACGATTTCGTCAATGTAGAAAAATACAGTAATTAATAACTAACCTTATCAATCTACATTTAGAATATTGCCGTTTCAATGGTCAGTCCCAAAATGACCAACCATTCTGGTGCTGACCATTGAAACAGCAATATTAATTCGTGAAAGTAGCAATTAGTAAGCAATTATTAATACAACAAACTTTTAGAAAATCTGCGACCTTTTATTGAACACAGAGGCTACCAGCCATCCTGACATCAGAATGGCAATTATTGAAGAAATGAAGCAAATATAAACAATTGGGTAGCAATTCTTGAGCACAGTCTACTTTCGTTCGCACCTTGTCTTCTGTTCCTTGACCTAGGGCCGATTGTGCCTTTACTCACACACTCATCTGTACTTCTAAATTGCTTCTACTGAGCCTGAGTCACGGAATAGTCTCCTGTTCATTGTCTCGACCTTGTATCAATCGCATCTTGGTCTTGCTGATAACAACAAAGCTTTATAGGTAGATCCAGGGGGAAGGCACGGGGGCACTTGCCCCCGAACGTTTTTTTTTTAATTCCTGTATTGTATTGAAATTCCTTGCCTATTTGCCCCTTGTGCCCCAGAGCGAAATTTTTTGGGGCACACTCCTCGTCGTAAGCATATTAGATTCGTCACTATCTTATGAAAATATATATATTACGGGTCTTAATCGCGTGAATAATTTAAGGTAAAATATCTTGTTTATTGCCCGACGTTTCGACCGTATTGCGCCATGTATTCACTCGATTAAAACTCGTCATATAAATATTTTCATAATGTGTACAAATCGCGAAAGTTTATCAACATTTATCGTCATTGTCTGTCACTATCGTGCCCAGCCCCATAATTAAATCCTGGATTCACCCATGCATATCTTTGCCAAAGAAACATTCTGGAAGGTAATAATTCAAAAAGCTTATTAAAATTAAATAGTTTTATTTAACAATTTTATTTAACTTACATAAACTATATCGAAATAGTTAAAATAGAAAAGTTTACATGGAAAGGCCACCTTAAGATAAACTTACTTATGAAATAGATTCTCTTTACTATTAGAAATTTTAGATGAATTTGAACTTTACAATGAAGCTTATTGGTTTTAAAATCGAGTAAAATAATCGATTTAGTACAGATCCATTTACACGTAGCACAACCACAATTTACAATGTTAGTTAATATAGGATTTATTTTAAGTATTAAGCACTTAAAAATACATATTTGGATAAATGTATCAAGTTAATGAAAATATCATAAAATTATTCATAGACATTTTGATAAAATTTAAGTCATAATTTTGCTACTATTTTTAATTTTTAACCCTTTCAATTTAAATTGTCCATTTATACGAACATAAATTAATCTTTAACTAGAATTTAAAAACAAATATATTACAATTTTAATATAAGTAAAAATGAATAATAAGCATATAACATTATTATTTACACAAATCTTGAAATCATATAACACAACATGCATTATTTCTATGTAAATGAATCTTTACATTGTAAAAGTTAGATTGGTGTTGTCTTTGAGCAATAAATTTCAAAATTGCTATTTACTGAAGCGCATATATCTAAAATATAGTTTTCTAATTCCATACAGTAAATTTACATCATTCATTAAAAATGAAGGAGCTTTATAATATGTGTAGGAACGTTAACGTGTACGTATACGTATACCTTTACGCATACGTACACGTATACGTTAACATTTTGTATACGTAACTAGGGGAAACCACCCAATTATTGGCATTTTAAGAATCAATTTGCACGTTTTAAATTCCTATATTGGTCATTGGTATAGTGTTGTTAATTTTGAACAGGAAAATAATACTATCAATGATCTCCTTGTTTTTTTTTCAAACCAAAATCTAATATGTCAATAATTGGAGCACCCCTAGTAGTATATGGTATGCAGGTGTAGATTTTATATAAAAACTAAATGTGCTCTATGGTTTTTTCTCTTAAAGTGTACTTAGTTATAAACCAATGATATTATACTATACACCTACATTTGAAAAGATAGATTTTATTGCCGCGGTAAAAATGACAAATATTTATTAGGGATATTATGTAACATATTCTGTTTTGGCGCCAACGTTGGTGCGAGCATTTTGTTAGATTCACATGTTGAACAACCATGCGGCCAACATTTGGCTCAATGTGTGTGTCAGAAAATATGTTTATAACTAAATTGGATTTTAAATTTATTTCCCCTCTAAATGGTTGATATTATTACTATATAGAATTAGAACAGTTTGTGTATTTTTGTCTGTCTATTCTCCCATGAGGTCCTCGTATTGCTTTCTGAAGCAGTCTCCCACGGGGAAGAAGTCCCAACATCTTTGTGTGTACATGTTCCATACGTAGGTTTCTTGCCCTGAAAAAAAAAATGGTAAAAAACCCTTATATTATAAATCCGATAGTTTGTGCAGATGTTTTTCTCTTTCACTTTCAAAATTGAATTTCGATGAAACGTTACAGTAAGTAATACAAGTCGATACATCAAAATAGCATATTAATATATAAAAATCTCGTGTCACGGTGTTCGTGGCTGAACTCCTCTGAAACGGTTCAACCGTATCCGAGGTTGGTATAATATAGTGTCGAAATATTTTTAAAACTAAAACGACTCGGCAGTCAAAGGGGGCTTCCATTAACTACGAGAGGAAGGGTGTCAAGCCGAATCTCTCCTAATCTCACGGCTTTACAATTGGGTATTTGACTACTATCAAAATAAAATATTTTAAAATAACCAGGTAAAAATATGTCATGAAGTGTTCTAAAAAAATATGTTCATTTAATAATTTAATGTGTTACTTAATTTATAATCATAAAGAGAAACACTGAAAGTAAATAATTTGACCATAGAAAACGTGACGTCATATGCTAGCATTCCATTCAAATTTGTAAAGAGCGGCTCGTTTTTTACGTAATTTTTTATTCGCAAGAAATCATCTAAAACTGGATTATAAGTAAAAACATTTTTTTCCTAATTTCATTTTCACATAATGAGAAATCTACTTAAAATTAGGGAGGGAGGACATCAAGCCAAATCTCATGATATGTCACCAGAGAGGGTGGGCGGGGAGTCCGAAAACGGTCAAAATCACCTCACGTAATTTATGTACGCCTCCAAAGGGTAAAAAGTTAAAGTATCTTACCCGTATATTCGGTGTCAGGTTTATTGATGAGATGCATGAGGAAGAACATGTAGTTTGCTAAGTTATGTTCTCTTTGTACGTGAGTGTCGAACCCATGCGGCACCTGCAACAAAACTTGTATTTAGACATCACTTTACTACTTAAAAACATATATGGCATTTAGAACAAAAATTTGATGTTCAGACCCAGGAATCAAACCCGAGACTTCCGATCGTTACCGAGACTTTCGATTAAGTTATCGACGTTCAGATGAATGAAACGTAACTTACTTTATCAAAGTAGTCTTTATTGATGCCACATATGAAGCAGTTGGACTCCATGTCTTCCTTGACAGACTCCAACTGGTCACGGAGCTCACCGAACGCGTCGATGATCAAACCTGAAAGAGTAATTAATAAATAATATCTCATTTATCATCTATAACTCACACAACGCTATCTGATCCTAAACCAAGCAGACCTTGTACTATGGAAACCAGACAACTGATAAACATACTTATATATTTCTAAATACATACATATTATATATAAATAACACCCGGATACAGAATTAACCATCGTGCTTATCACACAAAGTTTTATCCTGGGTGGGGATGGAACCCACGACCTCTCGCGTAGCAGTCGGATACACTCCCACCGCGCCACAGAGGCAGTCTAATAATAATTAAACTTATTTGAATACAATGTGAAGGTGAAGCTCAAAATATTAACCACCAGTGGTGGTACAGTGGTTACGGGTGCGTTTGCATAGACATGGAGCGGAGAGATAGCCTGTTAAAATACACCCCCTCAAAAAAAGGTATTTCAGTCGAGTCTGGGGGGCAATTGCCTGTCAAAACACACTGGTCTAGTGTCAAAACTAATTCCCCCGAAAAAGAGGTATTTCAATCAAGTCTGGGGGGCAATTGCCTGTCAAAACGCACCGGTCTAGTGACAAAACTCTCAAATTACCCCAAAAACGGTATTTCAGTCGAGTTTGGGGAGGAGGGGAGTACAATAGCGCCCCCCTTAGATCCACGCCTGAACGGAGCGGACCGTAAATTGACCAATCACAGTACTCGAAATAATCCTGAGTACGATTTCGAGCATATGATTGCACTTCGCCTCGCTCCACGACTATGGAAACGCACCTCTATAAATTCATATTTTTGCTCTATCGGTTATATATTTCTAATGCGTTAACACAAACGTAAGTCGCGAATTTAAAATGCAAACTTAAACTGAATATAAATGTGTGATTTTTCATTACATCATCTAAGAATCAAAATTTTGAAGACGTAGTACGCCATTTTTCCAAGATAAAAATTTTCTTCACTGATATCAATAAGAATACCTCTTTTTTGGGGGAATTAGTTTTGAAACTAGACCAGTGTGTTTTGACAGGCAATTGCCCCCCAGACTCGATTAAAATACCTCTTTTTTGGGGGAATTAGTTTTGACACTAGACCAGTGTGTTTTGACAGGCAATTGCCCCCCAGACTCGACTGAAATACCTTTTTTTGAGGGGGTGTATTTTAACAGGCTATCTCTCCCCCCTCCATGGCGGTGGTAGCTGGTGTACCGATGTTGAATCAAAGGCACCCCCTCTACCCCGTCATGCGAGCGACTTAGACTTGGCCGGTTAAATCAAAGTGTCTCCCCAGAACAAAGTTCTGGATCTACACCTAGCTCCGCTCCATGTCTATGCAAACGCACCCGTAACCACTGTACCACCACTGGTGGTTAATATTTTGAGCTTCACCTTCACATACATACATATCAACCCACAAGATGGCCCACTGCTGGGCACGGGTCTCCCCAGTAGAACCTACTAGTATGTAGATCCTGGGGGTAATTGCCGTAATCGCCATGCTTGGCGAGCGGGTTGGCGATCGCAGTAAGGCTTTAAGTACGCAGAGGACGCTGCTGCCCGTCCTCCGGGGTAAAACCCCTTAGTCGCCTTGACGACACCCACGGGAAGAGGTGGGGTGGTACTATTCTTAAGCCGGCACCACACGGCAACATTCAACTTCACATTTTATTCAAATAAGTTTAATTATTATTAGACTGCCTCTGTGGCGCGGTGGGAGTGTATCCGACTGCTACGCGAGAGGTCGTGGGTTCCATCCCCACCCAGGATAAAACTTTGTGTGATAAGCACGATGGTTAATTCTGTATCCGGATGTTATTTATATATAATATATTGTCTGTTGCTTTAGATTGTTGGGTAATTTATTGTATATAATTGGTGCCATACAGATTGGTGCCATACAGACGGTACTTTTATTTAATTGTGTGGTACACCACACTATTAAAAAAAAGTGTTATGTGTGCAATAAATGTTGATACTGTGATCTAATACAATTCGTTCTCTTTCGTGTCTGGTTTAACAATGAATTTCCTTTCTTTTTCAAATAAAGATAGGATTTCAAATACACAAATATATAAAAAAATATGACTAATAGAAATGCTCTTTTCTTAAAACCGACTAATAATCAACTTTTATTTACTTCGAAGTCTATATCTTTCTACTATGAACGTGTGAAAGTGAAAGAATCTCAATTTTGTAGAAAATATCCAGCATTCATCCTCCATTAATATCAAAGCTAGTAGGTAAAGTGCACACAGACCCTGCAAGATGGCGAGCAGGATGACGATGATGAAGAAGAAGAAGGAGATGTCAAAGATGATCCTGTAGACCTCGGAGTCGTCCCCGTCGGGCGGCTCCAGCTCGTCGCCGATGCCCCCCCCCGCGCGCACGCCCTTGTACAGGTTGAACACGAAGCACTGCGGACACGGCACACGGTGGAATAATAATAATATAATAATAATAATAATATTTATTGCATATAAACAGGTTTACATATAAATGGACATTGTTTTATCTTATAAGTAATTTAAAATCACAGCTATAATCGATACCAACACCCTTGCTAAGTGATCGTAATAACTTGTATTAAAGGTGCTGGTTTTTACCCCTAAGGATGTTCAAATTTAATATTAATTAAGAGCCCTGACTTAATGTGCAGTTTATACTGAATTAATTAGTTATTTGTAGGTAGATAAAAATAAAAGAAAAATAAAAACAGAAGACAATTATTAGGTAATATATTGTGTGTGTGTGTGTGTGTGTGTCTGTCTGTGTCTCTCTCTCTCTCTCTCTCTCTCTCTCTCTCTCTCTCTCTCTCTGTGTGTGTGTGTGTGTGTGTGTGTGTGTGTGTGTGTGTGTGTGTGTGTGTGTGTGTGTGTGTGTGTGTGTGTGTGTGTGCGTGTGTGTGTGTGCGTGTGTGTGTGTGCGTGTGTGTGTGTGTGTGTGTGTGTGAAAATTCAAGTCCTTATTTAGTATGTTATACAAGTGAGGACCCTGGAAACTAACTAACGCAACTCCTATATAATTCTTCAGTGGGGAACATAATGTGGCGAAACGTACTCACTTTTAGCACTGCTCTTTGAGCCCTTTCGAGTTTTAGCTTTATGGTTTTGGGAGCCCCACCCCATGCACAAATACAATAGGACAAGAAAGTGAGTAGTATACTCACTTTGTCAATCTTTGTTTTGGAATAACCTCCACAGTAGGTACTTATCTACAGGGTCATTTGTAATCTATCTATCTACCAGCAATTCTTGTATATATTTGCGACTTTGTTTGTGTACATTTTCCCCAATTTTTTAATCAATTTTTATTGCTGCTCTGCTCCTATTGGTCGTAGCGTAATGTTGTATAGCCTATGGCCTCCCTCAATAAATGGGCTTTCCAACAGTAAAAGATTTTTTTAATTCAAACCTGTAGTTCCTGAGAGTTATCTTCAGCATAATATTAGTATAGATCTGAATCTCGGAAATGGCTTCAACAATTTTTATGATATTTTGTATGCAGGGGGTTTCGGGAGCGATAAATCGATCTAGCTAGGTTCTAGGTTTAGTTTTGGTTTAGATAGTTATTTCTAGGAAACGTCGTTACAATATCATTAGAAAACGAAGGTAAATTTCGCCACCATCTACAAGGTTATAATAGTTCAGGTGGGAAATCGAGCTATCTAAATGTTTTTTTTTTTGTAAAATTACTTTTTTATCGATTTTCTTTATTTATATGTATTACCAATTCATATTTTTTTATTATTATGTCGGTAAGATCGAAAAATATTATTCATATTTCATCAGTATGTAATTCGGTCATTCAGGTTACTATAATCCCACTCGTTTCTTTACATTACACCAAATAACTTTGTAATATCAGTTTGAAAAAACCCATAACCACCGACCACCTACTTGTGCATTTGACATCGGTCAAGTGTGAGTCGCTAGCGCGACGGGGTGCATTGTGCATTCTTTTAGTGTTGGATAGCCCATTTTTTGAGGAAGGCTGTAGGCTATATAAAATCACGCTACGACCAATAGGAGCGGAGCATCAATGAAAAATGTTGCACAAACAAGGAAAATTGACGCAGACGAAGTTGCGCGGGACAGCTTGTTATCAATAAGGGGAATATAGACACTGGTTCTTTTACATTTAAATATGATGTTGTAAGTGGACCAGACAGAGAATTTTCAAATCCAAGATGCTAGTTTGCTATGTCTACAAGTGACAGTATAAAATACATTATACAACGTTAATGGTTTTGGTTTGGTTTTTTTTTTTTTTTAGGAAGATAACAAGCAATGTGGGATTGAGTTCAACATTACTAGCAATCTTGTTAACCTCTCCAGCTAAGCTCAAAGGCTTGTGTTAGGAGTGGGTTCACGTCGGTAGTTTAATTGGTAGGATTCGAACCCGCGACCTCACGATTGCGAGACCGATGCCTTAACCATTAGGCTACCGCCGCTTCAATGTATCATGCAGACCTGAAAGTAGTTTGCTCAGAACCAGTAACACAATCCAATGGGGTAGCTTTCTAATCAATTTTTGGATCATCTTATAATTAATCAATTCAACGGTCAAAATCCTGTGTGTGCACAATGTGATGTGAATTATTACTCATTTTCATTAATAACTACACCATTAATACTACGAAGAACACAAAACATCTTTAATGGCTTACAACTCTGCAAATTTTCAATATTCGTTTGTTCTTTTTTAAATGTGATTTCTTGAAAAATAACCTTGTACATGTTCCCTCACCGTAAGCATGTCGTGACAGTTCCTGTTGACCTCGTCATCTTCTTCTTGCACGTAGAACTTGCGGAAGAAGTTGAATGCGATCACCGTGTAGATGTACACGATGATAGTGAGCAGCATCACCGTCAGTACCAACTGTATAACATACATTATATCATTAAAAACTAAATAACAAAAACCCGAATGTTTTTTTTTTTTTTTTTTTTAATTTATTTTATCCAACTTATACTAACAGGCAATCCAACCATACAAGTTTTAATAATAATAATATCATAATTTTTCTAATTTGATAGGCTTTTTCTAATTACGACAAAAATGCTATAGCTTAAAAATGGTCACCTATAAAATAACTGTCATTTATTATATATTCAACCAATTAGTAAATTAATATACTGATGTACACTCCATCAATAATAGAAATAGGCATAAATTGTGTGTTCCTTAGCATCGTCTTCAAAAAGTTTATAGTTCATATAAGGGTATAGGTATCCGTTATTACAATAAGCTACCTGTTCATATTCTGAATTTACCGTTTATTTTCATTCAAATCTAAAACTCAGACCCAGGAATCGAACCCGAGACTTTTGATTGTTATGCCGGGGCCTAAAGTGAACCATCTATCCTGAACTAATGTCGCTAATCCTTAAATAGACCCCGTTATCCGGAAAATATCCAACTAAAAAAAAGGCACATTTCTAACTTATGAACGATGCTAGCTTATGTAGCTTAGAATAATCTTTATATACACATTTCTTGTATGCGTGTGTATGTCACTGAACTCCTCCTAGACGGCTGGACCGATTTTGATGAAATTTTTTGTGTGAGTTCAAGGGGATTCGAGGATGGTTTAGATTCACAATTGAACTCGATTTACAAAAAAAAAGAGTCGAGATGAAGTTCGCCTGGACAGCTAGTAATAGTATAAATTTAAATCTATGAAGGTAAAATTCGCCTGAAACGATTTTTTCCTGCAGACAAAATGCTATTATAGTGATCCAAAAAAATGTCTGAGGCATCTCACCTGTTTCCCGTTATGCGTGACGGACTGCAGAATAGTCCTGAGAGTCTTAAATCCAACAGCAACGTCGAGCAAATGGGCAGCAAAGAAGAAGTTGTTGAAGTTACCCATCACGGAGAAAGAGAAGTACCATAGAGAGTAGAGGAATGAGTTGTCTGTGATCGTGACGCCTGCCTTCCATACTTGGTAGCGCCAGTCTATGTTTATGATGCTGGAATAAAAAGTATTTAATAAATAAGTATGTTTATCGGTTGCTGGTTGCCAAGATATAGGCTCTGCCTAGTTTGGGATCAGATGGCGGTGTACGAGTTGTCCTAAGATATATCCCATGGTATTTAGTGTCTGTATTAAGCAGTTAGGTAGTTTATGAATGCTAACTAAAACGTTTATAACTTAAAAAGAACACATCCAAAAATGTCCACAGCTTATAATGGTTACATCGTGAAATGCCCACATCCTAAATTCACAATGTTCAAAACCGATTGAGACGAAATTCGGTATGGAGTTAGAATCCCGGGGAGGTTATAGGATAGTTTTTATCGCGATTAGGTCATTATAAATTACGTAAGGTGATTTTCGTAAATTTTGGACCCCTCTGGTAGATAGTGAGATATCGGGAGATTTGGCTTAACTTGACATCCCTAATCTCACATAAATTTCACACTTGGCTGAAATGTTTCATTTGAAAAAAAAATACTAAATTAAATCCAGTTTTAGATCTTGCGAAAAAAAAAGTGAGATTTGCTAAGATCTGCCCCCCCCCCTGTCTGCCTGTGGGGGAGGCCCACGTGTAATTTGGCGAGATTCAGCTCGATTTTTTATTGAATCGATTATATTTATTGGACCAAATTTTTGTATGTGTATATATGTAGATTTAGTTGTTCCATTCTCACGGACCAAATTATAAAGGGACGCAAAATTTGTTATGCAGTTTCAGCAATCAAAAAAATTGCATAAAAAAAACATCGCACATAACGGCGAATTTGGCGTCAGTTTATACGGAACCCCCGTTGTGTGATGTATACTTACTAGTTAACAAGTCCTTTGTTGCCTTCATCTTCCTGGGCGGAGAAGGATGTCTTCTCCATTCCCAGCATGTTGGAGATGGAGTCGAAATCGTACGTCTCTGAGTATTTGGCGCGGACTTTCTTCTTCACGAACTTGTCCCAATAGTTCACAGGGAATGACCTGAAATTTAAAAAAAAAAAATCTTATGAAATGGTGTTACTTGGGATTTTGTTACGAATAAGTTTGTCTATCTGCCTGTCTGTAAACCTCGTTTAATCGGAATATGCCGGGATTATCTAGGCAACGTTTAATAATTCGTTACACATTTTTTTTTTTTGTAATTTTTGTCATTGAGCACAGATTAACTTGTGTTTCAAGTTTAGGGGGGGGGGGGGGGTTGGTGTTAGGCCTTAGTGGATCAGGTTCTTTGCCAGGGAACTTGGACCTATAAAATGCTAAGTGGCTAGTTAGCGTACGCCTAGGTGTGCGGAGCTAGGCTATCAGACGCGCACCGACAAGTGCTTCATATACGTCCACGCCATCGCTAAACTACCGCCGTAGCTTAGTGACGGGCTCACATACTTACACCATTGTGAGTCGTCTCCTCCGGGCAATGCTACTGTCCATAACGAGCCCCGCACATACCACCTACCTCGGGACAGTAGCAGCCAAATATGAAGCGCGAGGGCGAATCTTCGGCGCCCAAAAACCGAACAATCTGGCTAGGGGAAGAAAACCCTGACATAAAAATTACAAACAAAGATGGAAGCAGGACTTAAAGAAAAACTACCCCAGGAGGGTACCGGCGGTGCCGGAGAATCCCTCCCTGAGCATAGCTCGGGCTGCCCCACGTATTCTGGGGGGGGGGGGGGGGCAAAGTAGTGCTACCCATTGAAAAACCGTCAAAAATTCTGACCAAACAAATATTCCACCCGGGTCTCTTTCATCGTCAAAAAACGACAACGTCGAACATCACCAGCGAACCCAGCAACCCGAAATGCAATCAAACATTGAACCAGACACAAAAAATCAGTACCCAAAACCCGAATGCACCATGGCAACGTGTTCCAAATCAAAAAAGGATTCGATCTCCTGATGACAAAGCGATTTCGAAAATTAATGAACCAAAAAGGGCTCAGCGAAGAGAACCGTTAACCAAAGAAAAACAAAACACTGTCCCAGAAGTGGAGACAAGTAACAGCTTTTCTATGCTAGATATAGAAGTAAATGACGATGCTCCTTCAAAAAGAACTCCTAAACCACCACCTATCATACTGTATGGTGTAGATGACCTTGAAAAACTAACACAACTAATAGGAGAAGTTTTAGATAAGAACGACTAAACATTTAAAGTAGTGTCTAAAAATCAACTTATTGTATCCTCCACCAGCATTGACAAGTACAAAACCTTGATTGAGCATATTAGAACCCAAGGACTAATAGGTCATACCTTTACTCGCAAAGACCAAAAATGTATGAGAATAGTCATCAAACACCTCCACTTCAGTACACCAAAAAATGCGATCATTGAAGCCATCGAAACCACTGGCAACAAAGTACAAGGAGAAATAGTAACAGTAAATAATAACAACAAACTTGTCAAAGATATCAAAGTCATCTATCACCAAAGGGTATTAATAGAGGATCCTAAAAAAAGAACAACTTTGGTACAGTGCAAAAGGTGCCAACAATATGGGCACAGTAAAAATAACTGCATGCGACCATACAGGTGCGTGAAGTGTGCTGGCGCACACAAAACGACAGCGTGCACCATAGACAGCAACACCCCAGCAGTGTGTTCCCTTTGCTCAGGAAGTCACCCTGCGAACTACAAAGGATGCACAGTCTATAAAGAAATCCTTGCAAGGAAAAAGATTGCTTATAAGACCAAAGCACAATCTGAAAAACGAAGCACACCTATCGACGTTCCTAACGATGCAACCAGAAACGACACAAAAACAAACAGAGACTATTCTGACGACAAAAAAAAATATAATATGACTCAACAGAACACATTATACAGTGAAGTAATCAAAAACAAAACTAACATTAATAGAATAACTGACAAAGTTCCACCTAAGCAATCTGAAGACTACAAGCAAATATTGACCACAAGCTATCGCAATCAAAACCCAACTATGGAAGAGAACAATGACTACTCAAAACCACAAAGAGAGTCTAGAAACTACGGTGACATTGAGTCACAGAGAACACATTCCAGAGTGAATAATGAAAATGACCCACAAGAACCAAGACTTACTCTAGATGTTATTCTAATGAAGCAGAATGAAAAAATTGACCAGCTTATAACACAGCTAAGCACAATGATGAACCTCATCATGACACTCATTAGTAAAATGACATAATGCTTTCTTTACGTATTGCCACCTGGAACGTTAATGGTTTAACGCCAAACAAAGAGGAACTAGAGATACTTCTCAAAACCAACAAAGTAGACATAGCGCTTATATCAGAAACTCACCTAAATGATAGGAAAAAAATTGAGATAGACAATTATTGTATATATAATACAAACCATCCTGACAATACATCACATGGAGGATCTGCTGTTGTCATCAAAAATAATGTACAGGCTGGATTCAAGCTACCACTGTAACCATACATGGAAAAACGGGACTAATTAATATAAGTGCTATATGCTGTCCACCCAAACATAACCCAAAGGAAGATATGTTCAATCGCTATTTTTGTACTCTTGGAAATAAATTCATTAGTGGAGGTGACTGGAACTGTAAGAATACCTACTGGGGTTCACGACTAACAACGACAAAGGGACGTGAACTAAAAAAAAGCATAGACGCACACAGCCTAACCGCCATAGCAACTGGTGAACCTACCTACTGGCCAATGGATACAAATAGGCTTCCTGATCTTGGGGACTTTTTTATTGTAAAAGGATTGTCAGATGTCTATTTTGAAATTGAATCACTGCTGGATTCCGTATCGGATCAAACTCCTATTATAGCAACATTCAGCGTATTACCGATCCGAAGAGCACACAAATTAGCACTCTACAATCATAAAACAGACTGGAACTCATTTTCTGAATACCTAGAAGATGAAGTTGAACTAAAAGTCAAGCTTAAAACGGAAGAAGATATAGACGATGCCTCATTCTACAAACCTATTATTACAAACCTTATACAAGTAGCTGCGTGGCGTGCGACTCCTACACTTCATTACAGCACAGAAAAAAATAATATTCCACTAGATATCCGAAATAAGCTCCAAGAAAAAAGGAAAAAAAGACGACAGCTTCACCTAACAAGGTCAGTCACGGACAGAAGAGAATACAATAGAATATCTAGAGAACTAAAACAGTTGATTAATGAGAATAAAAACAAAAACTTCCAAGATAAATATCGAGCCTGTCAGTCCACAAAAAAGACAACTACTCTCTTTGGAAAATAACGAAAAGCTTTAAAAGACCACAAAGTTCTATACCACCATTAAGGAAATGCCCCGCAGACCCTTGGGCTAGGAGTGGAATAGAAAAAGCCGAGTTATTCGCAAAACACCTCTCCGAAGTATTCACTCCTAATCAGTCGTCCATGGAGGACTTTGAAAAAGAGGTAGATGAGGTGATTAATAGTGACCAGCAACTATCACTCCCGCTTGCATTAGTTACCCCAAGAGAACTTACAAGTACCATCAAAAGCTTGGAAAATACAAAGGCACCTGGTTTTGACCTAATAACAGGCGAAGTCCTTAAAAAACTGCCTAGGAAAATAATAGTCTTCTTGACAATGCTATTTAATTCAATCCTTAGAATACCATACTTCCCAAAACTTTTACTGACTTTAAAGACAACATTTATTTTTTTTGTTCATTGTTGTTTTCAGTCCTAATTACATATCAACCCATATGATGGCCCACTGCTGGGCACGGGTCTCCCCAGTAGAACCTACTGGTATGTAGATCCTGGGGGTAATTGCCATAATCGCCACGCTTGGCGAGCGGGTTGGCGATCGCAGTAAGGCTTTAAGTACGCAGAGGACGCTGCAGCCCGTCCTCCGGTGTGAAATCCCTTAGTCGCCTTGACGACACCCACGGAAAGAGATGGGGTGGTACTATTCTTAAGCCGGCACCACACGGCACGTCCTAATTATTTTACACTAATTAGAACTCTAAAAATAACTGTGTTTTCGCAATTTAACATGTTCTTGAAATTATAATCACGATTAATTCTAAAAGTAATGATTGACGATAGGAACTTATAACCTCATAGGCTTAGTTCCACTTGGTAATTGCAACGCTCACTCTGACAACCGCGCTTCACCCGTTCCACTTGCTTGAGAGCGTTATTGTGCGTTTGTCAATATGTGTTTCTTGACTTGTCAATGTTGGCGCCACTGCGCGTGAGCAGGATAGATGTATACTATTTAGCTTCAGGCATTAGCGCGTGAGCAGGATAGATATAAAATGTATACTAGCTTGAGGAATTATGCGTATATTTGGGTAATTACATGTTTGTATTCTTCTGTCTAAATCTGAATAGTTTCACAATTAAAATCAACTAGGGGAATTGTGTATACTAAATTTTTATATTATGCGTCTTTGTTTAAAAAACGAGTTAGTTATCTGAGATTAAATATATCTACGTAAAATATTACAAACGGGATTGCTTAGTGCGAAATTATCGCCAAATTTTAAATATTTGTAATAGCTAGGAAACCAAATAAGATTTATCAACATCGGAGAAAATGCGACCACTTTTGCACAGACGCATTAACTTGTGAATAAATCCAATATCATTTTACTCCGACTCATATATTTAGAGTTTTTTTTTAGAGCTTTAGGCCGAATGTCAATTGAACGATTGGCAACATTACCAGTACTACCAACTTTTACAATACAACTGAGTTTGACAATTATTTCCTCACCTCAAATGAGAAAATGTTTAGATTTTTGCAACTAAGAGTGAGGATGAGTTGAGGAATTCTTGAGTAAATGTCTTGGAATATGGGTGTCAAACTCATAAACACAATATAAAATGATTGTAATGTTCATATACTAACTTGGCAGATATGACAAGCTTGTCCCAATGACTCTTGAGATCATCATCCTCAGGTTGTTCAGCGATGTACAGACCGTCGAACTCCAGTTTACGTGCTATCTCTTTCTCGCGCTTGAAGATGGCTAGGGGCACCTGAAGTGTAACGTTTGGTTTTAGAATACACAATATAATGTCTAGGGACAACTCACACAACGCCATTTGATCTCAAAATACACAGATCTTGAGCTATGTCAACCAGGCCACTGATAAGTATATTTGTATATTTCTAAATACATACATATTATAAATATTACACCCAGACACAGAATAAATCATTGTGCTCGTCACCTATGGCCTAGCAGTCAGGGTCACTAGACTAACAGGCCAGTCAGATGTCTTTTACCTACATAGATTTCATAGCCCAGAAGGAGTCTATGGATTAATGTGAAATATATTTAAATGCACGAAAAATCTATGTTCTTCCCCAAATTGCAAGTAATGTTCATAGAAAATTTTATCAAACTGGAACCAGTGGTTTAGTCATAAATATCGAACGCAGAAATACATGCGGAAATCCATAAACAGCTTTTGATGACATTTTGTTGTGGAAGCAATTTTAATTTAGGAACTTGTACTACGTGAACGGAACCGCGAGCAAAAGAAAGTAATACATAAAAATATCACCTAAGGCAATTGTCCCACCGCCGGCGAGTAGCTATCAACTATTTCTACTATTTGCTCGCTCAAGAAACAAGAGATGTAGATCCAGAGTAAATTTAAGAGATACAATACAGGGCGAGTACACGGGATTTACATCTATTGGCCGTGGTCACGGGTAGACTATCGGTCACAGTCTACCCGTGACAACAGCCGTTGCAATACGGTCCAAACGTCGGGCAATAAAAGAAAGGTATTTATATCTAAAATAAAATATTTACGCGATTAAGACCCGTAGCTTAAAAAAGTCTACAATGTGTACAAATCCCGAAAGTTTACGAACAAATGTGTACGTTTTTTGAGCGAGAAAATAGTTGCTTGTTTTCTCGCCGTAGGTGGGACAAGTGCCTTGTAGAAAGATGATATTGTAGAAATTACAATACAAAAATACAAAATTTTACTTTAAGCTATTCACGTGTAGTCTACAAATTATATTTGTAGACTACACGTGAATAGCTTAAAGTCGAGTCTAGAAGAGTCTACCCGTGAGTACGGCCGTTGCAATACGGTCGAAACGTCGGGCAGTAATAGGGAATTCACCTAAAATATTCAACTATAAAGACCCGTAGTATATTTAAAGGGGCATCTAAACGGCCCATTTTTTTACAACAATTTGTGGCGGCAATGCTGTGGCCGGCAACATGGCATTACTCCCCAATATTGATTTGATGGTTGCCGGACGATCCTTGAGCTATTTAATTTCCGCAATGTTGCCCGGCCAATATTGTTGTTGCTTCAGTTGCCCTCTATTTTATTGTTGCCGGGTTGTGTAGCCCGTTTCGGAGACTGGATCATGCGCCATACAATTGTAGACATATTGCCATTATTATTATTATTATTTTTTTAACGACTCCCGCAGTAGGGTACAAGCCCTGTGTCGCGGGGGACTTTACAAACAAACAAGTCACAGATACAAATTACACCCAGACTCGGAACAACAATTTGTGGATAACACGAAGTGGTGTCCCGTGTGGGAATCGAACCTACGACCTCTTGCGTAGCAGTCAGATACACTCCCACCGCGCCACCGAGGCAGTCATTATTGGGCGAGCAATTAGTTGCCAATAGTGCCGCCACCAATTGCCGTAAAAATGGCCCGTTTAGACGCCCCTTAATTGTATAATGTGTATATGCGAACGTTTATCAAGACTTACTTTAAGATGGTAGTATCCAATGAGTATAGCGAGAGACACGATGGAATGCAATAGAGCTGCCACTTTGATGATATGCTCCATGTAGAAGAAATCCTCGTCTATGTGGACCACTTCTAACGCGTCATCATCCTCGCCTGATTCACCACTACCACCTATATGACAGAGTTTTATTATTAATTATATTCACTACTAGCCCGCGCAACTTCGTCTGCGTATATTTCTATTTATTTATCTATAGCGGAGTTTTCTGTAGACCTTTTCAATGTGTACAATACTTAGTACATTATTTTGATAAATCTCGTAGGGTTCAGCCTGTGTTTGCAATGTAAGTGAAAAAAAATAAAATATTTACGACATCACATTAGAAACCTCAAAAATAACAGTATTTCTCCACTATTTATACACATATAAACCTTCCTCTTCAATCACTCTATCTATTCAAAAAACCGCATCAAAATCCGTTGCGTAGTTTTAAAGATTTGAGCATACATAGGGATATAGGGACAGAGAAAGCGACTTTGTTTTATACTATATAGCGATATTATCAGCAGCACTACATTATTTTCCAAAATATTGTATAACATTCATATTCACTAGCTGACCCGCACAATTCGTCTACGTCAATCTTCTCCGTTTTTGCAACATTTATCACTGATGCTAAGCTCCTATTAGTCGTCGCGTGATGTTATATAGTATATAGCCCTCATCGATTAATGGGCTATTCAACACTTAAACATTTTTTTCAATTCAAATCAGTAGTTACTCAGATTATCGCGTTAAACAAACTCTTGAGCTTAGCATTAATAAATACTTATTAGTAAGTGAAATCCTTTGATACAGCGAAAATGGGGTTCCAGAGATATCGAATTTATAATTTATATATTACGACTAGCTGTCCCGCGCAACTTCGTATGCGTCAATTTTCCCCGTTTTTGCAACATTTCTCGTTGCTACTCTGCTCCTATTAGTCGTAGCGCGATGTTATATAGCCTATAGCCTTCCTCGATAAATGGGCTATCCAACGAAAACATCATTTTTCAAATCGGACCAGTAGTTCCTGAGATTAGCGCGTTTAAACAAACAAACAAACTCTTCCGCTTTATAATATTAAGTATAGATTAGCTGTCCCGCGCAACTTCGTATGCGTCAGTTTTCCTCGTTTTTTCAACATTTTTCATTGCTACTCCGCTCCTATTGGTCGTAGCGTGATGTTATATAACCTATAGTCTTCCTCGATAAATGGGCTACTTAAGAGAAAAAGATTTTTTCAAAACGGACCAGTAGTTCCTGAGATTGCCGCGGTCAAAGAAACAAACTCTTCAGCTTTATAATATTAGTATAGATGTAAGGCAATCGTCACGCCATTTACCTTTATGACAACATCAACTCTATGGTGGCCACAAAAAAATTAATAAACAAATATCGTACCGTCCCCACTGCCAGATCCCTGTCCCGAGCCGGAGCCGCCGATGATGTCACCGATACCTGAACCCTCACCGCCTTCAGCGTCGGGGGTGGATACCTGACAATATCAGAAACTTTTTTCAATAGACGATAATACATTCAAAAAAGTATCAGCAGTGGGATTAGATTATAGTTCGAAATTATTTTTTATTGTTGTTGTTATATTTGCAAAACTGTTTAGAGGCGATAAAATAAATTTGGATGAGTAGTACCTATACATACAACGTGTAAAAAGGTGTGGTCAAATAGGGTATTGTACTCTATAAAAGATAAAATGTATAAATATATTATTGAGATAGTTTAGGTAATAAGGAGCCCGAAAATGTTAGTATTAGTTTCAATTCTAAGTTTTCAGTTTTTTATATCTGTTATATAACATCATGAAATAGTAACCGCCATGTTATTACGTCATACAGCTGTGTAAACTAAAAAGTGACAACTGTCAACTGATCGGCATAATTGTCATTCAAAATGTCAGCACATTTGTTTGACGTCATGACCACAGAGAAATATGGCGTCCACTGTTTACTAATCCAGCTATATTGAGCACTTACCTTATAGAATAACAGCACAAAGTTGATACAGAAGGCCAACACGAGCGCCACATATTTGAGGTTGTAGAAGTTCCTCGCCAGGAACGAGACCGCGCGCCGCGTGTACTGAGACAGGTCTACTTGCTGCAGAGCTGATGGAGACGGGCCTTGGACGGCTTGCTGGATTATTGATAAAATGAAGAAAATGTGAGGCTTGTATACAATTTTCCAATAAATGAACTCTTTTTAGGAGTTTCAAAATAAAATCTTGGATTAAGATTTCAAAATCTGGCTTGGAAAAGTCATAAAAAGGTGTTGTTAAAATTAACCAGAATAAATCTTAAACATAAAAATCGTTTTTGGACGGAGGGAGTGTATCTGACTGCTACGAAAGAGGTCATGGGTTCGATTCCGACACGGGACACCACTTTGTGTGATCCATAAACCCTTGTTCCGAATCTGGGTCTAATTTGGGTCCGTGACTTGTATGTTTGTAAAGTCCCGCGCGACACAGGGTTTGTACCCTACTGCTGGAGTAAATTTTATTAAATAATAAAATCAATGTTTGTCCTCTACGCGTTCCGAAACCGAACGCGTTCGAAATCAGATTGTGATGAAACTTTAGCAGAATGTTCTGGGAAGGCCAGCGAGTGTTGACTGACAGACTGGCTTTAGAAGCCACAGTGAAGCGAGGCCGAGTTTAGGTAGTATAATATGTAGCAAGTCTTTAGTAACTGCTCGTTACTGCTCATAACATTAATTTAGTTGGCATTTGACAACCGAACGTGATTTTGGATGAAAAAAACCGATGGCAAAAAAGCATTTCCTGATTCCGTAAGAAATGAGGAAATGCGCAAAAATACACATTTCTATAATAAATGTTTGTTTAAGAGCTAGTCGGTTCCTATGTAAGTGGTATTTATTCATTACGTGTATCAAATTAATGGGTAAACTACAAATTTATGTATCTTTTTAGAATACGCATGATATAATGCAGTAATGTATGATGATACTTCACCTTTTTCTTCGGATATTTTTTTGTGCGTCCAAGCTGCATAAAGTAGCAAAAATGGCAGCGTATATTAATGAAGTTATTATATGATAGAAGCACGGTGTAAATTATTTATATTTATTTTATGTCTACCGAAATAAAACTGGATAGCTTAAATAAAGCGAATGGTCATTTATTGTTGTGGTATGGTCGTTTTAGGATGTGGCTATTTTTGGATGTAGTCGGTTCAGGATGTAGTTGTATTTTGTGAATTATTATTGAGGATGTAGGTACGAGTATGTAGTCAATTAAAATGGTTGTATATTAGTGTGATTGTTTTAAGAAAATAACATGGGGTTGTGGACATTTTATGATGTGATGTGACGAGAGTTGTGCATATTATAAAATTATATATACTACGGGTCTTAATCGATTCGGAAGTTAGTTTAAGGTAAAATACCTTGTTTCTTGCCCGACGTTTCGACCGTATTGCAACGGCCGTTGCAATACGGTTGAAACGTCAGGCAATGGACCAGATATTTATGTATTATAATTATTATAGATCCGTAGTGTATGTAATTTTGCCTGACGTTTCGACCGTATTGCAACGGCCGTTGCAATACGGTCGAAACGTATTGCAACGGCCGTTGCAATACGGTCGAAACGTCACCCAATGGACCAGATATTTCTGTATTATATTTATTATAGATCCGTAGTGATTGTAATTTTATAATACGCGAAAGTTTATGAACATTTTTGCATATTATTTTCATTCAATTCGACTACTAGATTTTATTAAATTATGTCTAAAATTATACATTTTTTTTATATAAAAGTATAATTTACCTTTTTGCTCTCGGCTTCAATGGCTGACATGGCTGCCTGTTGTACGGCCTGTGCCTCCATCCTTTCCTGAGCTTGTTTCTTCGCTTGTTCTCCACTAGAATTTAAGAAAAAAGTAAAGTAATTTTTGTTTTTTCTAATGGTTATATGAGTAGGGGCTAGGAAAAAAACACATAATTAAATTACATTGAATTATATTTAAAATATATCGACTATAATTTGAACTACAATGAAATTTCGATTGACCGCAAATTAGAACGTAAAATGGTGTTTCAAAATGTATATACCGCAGGCATGTACGAAGGATTCATATGGGTTGTCAAAAGCAAAAATGTATATTTCGTTTGTTAAATTAATCACAGAGGTATCAAGACGTCTTAAGTGTCGTTGTGTTAGCAAAAATGTGTATAATTTATACATTGATCACATATGAAATGTAATAACCATTAGAGAAAGTACATACCCGTAGCGGCTAAAACAAAAAATCTAGTTTTATAAAGCATAATAACATAGTTCACTGGTAATGAATATCTTTTTTTGGCGTACATGAAACCGTGTATTTTAAGCCTCTAGGTTACATTTCTAAACGTAACTTATTCTAATTCAGAACCGGTATGGTACAAGGTACATATTAAACGTATGAAGGAACTATTAAAACCTAACGTCATCAAAATATATGTTTTAATGGTTACAGAAATAAAACTCACAGCAGTACAAGTACCTTGGGTATGCGATAGATGGCGCGACAGTCGCCATCTTATATTCTTTAAAATCGTAACTATTTTTTTAATGCAATGTAATGAGGGATTGTGGTCCCAATTCACTAGCAATCCTGTTACATCTCCAGCTAAGCTCAATAACTTGTGTTAGGAGTGGGTTCACGTCGGTAGTATATTGTAGAATAAGATAGGTAGGATTCGAACCCTCACTAGCAATCCTCACGAGACTGATGCCTTAGCCATTAGGCTACCGCTGAAATTGGACGTTATCAGGCGTGCTTAGCAGCATATCCGGCTGCTGATATACAGGGTGATTTTAATATACTAATAACCTCCCACTCGTGGCTTGTTTACGTTACACAAATAACTTTGTAATATTAGTTTTGAGAAATAACATACATTCGCGGGTTCCAATACCAACTGAGACTTTCCCTTCATACATTTAGTAAGTACCATAGTAATTAACCAATTACTTTTATTAATAAAATAATTGCATTTAAAAGAAAAAATAACTAAAGAAAAATTAACTTCCCATGCAAATAGGAAAGAGAAATTTGAGGTTTTGTGACGTATAATCCAGGAAAGATGGTTCGACTCCGGCCCGGCATGGCAATTGGAAGTCTCGGGTTGGATTTGTGGACTTCAATTTTCCTTTAAATGCAATTCACAATTAGTAATATCCAAGGTACATACCCAAGTAGGTCGATCAGTGACGGCGGTCGCTGCTCCTCAGGATGGTCGGCTCCTTCATCTGGAGATACTTCAGCCTCCTCGCCTGAAGATGGCGTTGATGTGCTCGGGGATTCGTGCGGTTTTACCTGTATCCTACAAAAATACATTATATTTTGGATTTCACCTTTCCTATTAATTATGCAGAGGAGTAATTGGTATTCCCTTTAGTCTATATTAAGGCCGGAATGTATGTGAAATATTTAATAAGAAAGTTGCTTAGCAACCCTTGTCAAAAGTATTAAAGATAAAAAAAAAAGAAAGTTAACCGATTCGAGTTTGAACGTTCGGTCATTTTGTTGGAGTTAGAGTACCGCCCCATCAGACTATTAGACTAAAGCCGAAATAAATGACTAAAGTGAAATGTTAAATAGCAAAGTTGCTTAGCAACCATTATTAAAAGTGTCAAAGTAAGGGTTGTCATTTAATTTATTTGTTGAAAGTTGAAATTGTCAAATGTATTTTTAGTGCTACAAGGATCTTTTGGCGCGTGGCCAAAATCAGAACTAACGCCGCCATCTTGTAAAGCGCCCTCATTTCAATGTCATTGAAGCGCCAAAACATCCTTGTAGCACTAAATCCTGGGCAAACTCATATCCTATTATAATAATATGTTCCGAAATTACTTTGTGCTACATAAACAGTTAATACTGTAAAATCATAACATAGAAACGCTAAATATCGTTGTTATTACAAAATAATATAATAATAATAATATCCTGGGACATCTCACACAACGCTATCTGATCCTAAACTAAGCAGAGCTTGTACTATGGAAACTAGACAACTTATAAACATACTTATATACTTACTTTTAAATACATACATAAAATAAGTAAATAACACCCAGACACAGAATAAACCATCGTGCTCATCACACAAAGTTATATCCTGGGTGGGGATCGAACCCACGACGTCACGAATAATTTGAAATTTTGATGTATTCAATTCTGACATTCTTAGATAAATGTTAATCAGCTAATTTTGTATATCATAACGGTAGGACATAGTGCACTACAGCATGTAACTAATACCATCTGTAACTTACCACATATGATCCACAAATAAATAAATAAAAATAAAAACCTCTTGCGTAGCAGTCAGATACACTCCCACCGCGCCACAGAGGCATCAAAGTTGTATAAAATAACAACGATATTTCGTTTTTCAAGTCACTGCATTTAGAAAAATTGCAATGGCGTGAAACCCTACAATTTGATTTGTTAGTAAACATTTTACATCGCGCGGCTTTAGTATAGTTATGTGGTAAAAAAATACATACTGTCCATTGTCTTCTTTAGTGATATCCAGTCCGAAAGCGGACACTTGCATCTGTCCGGTGTCATCCGCAGGCGGTAGGGCCGGTAAGTGTCGAGAACCTGAAGTTTCAGAGAAGACTACCATTACATCTTATTTATTTTATTATGATATAAGTGTATCTGTAGTGTACTCTGTACAATAGTTTGCTATATCGTGACCTGTAGTTTAGTTACCAACACTAGTCATGAGTAGAAAAGTTTATAGTTAATTTAATTTTTAAACGGTATTTTTACTATAGTTACTTGAATCTAATACTTTTATACGAACAATTCTTATAATATGTTATATAATTTGAATATTGGCAACAGCTCCAACCATTATCATGAAATTTAGTGTGCAAGGGGTTCCTGGGCAATCGAACTAGCCAGGTTTCGTTTTTAGAAACGTCGTTTAAAAAAAAAAAACCGAGCAAAGGTCTAATATTCGGTCATCCAGGTACTAATAATAATAAAAAATCTTTATTCGCTTAGAAAGCAAAATACTACTCTTGTGAAAAGTCGATTCTACTACTAAGTAGGTACTTAATGCCTGTTCGCAAACAATAGGTAAAGCCGGAGAAAAGAACGAGGCAACAAAAACTCGCAGCCACTCATTTTAAATTGCTAATGTTTAAGTTTACAATGTTTCTTTGTAAACTGTATATACAGTTAAGGTGCTGCCACCATTATATTACACACCATATTAGAGGACTGATACAAAGACAAGAAACTTAATTGGTTCGTCAGTCAATGCCCGTCGTTTATTGGAGTTTAACGTGTACTACTTTTACATTGAGTATATTTGGTGAGCATCTTAATATAGTCATTTGTTTTACTCACGACTATTGCGGTTAACTATAACTTTTGTAGCCACTTGTTGTCATTTGTTCATATAACTCGTACCTAACATTATACCTACATTAACTGATATAAAGTTTCTGTAATGTTCTGTAAGGTATCAACGATTTAAGATGCATTTTGCATTTACATGTCAGTAATCTGCATTTTCAAGCGCTTAATTTACCCTGTTATGAAATACTTTTACTCTATCGAATACATACTTATTAAAAATAGACCAATCCATAGGTAATATTGACAGTTGATGAACCACATTTCCAAATACTGTTTTGTTTCTTTTATAGTGATCAATTTCCCACAGCCAGTTTTGAGGAAAGTACGTGTATAGCTATTTTCAAATGGCTAATTCTTTCATTAAACCTTTTTAAATAGACTGTAAAAAATTACCACAACATCAGATATATAAATTTGTTGACACATAAAGTACCACATGTTTTAAAATTCATTAGTTCCCTACATTTAATTGTAAGAAAATAAAAACTGCCGTCCACTTTTGCGAAAAATATCGCCATTTTACAATGATTTTTTTGTATTAAATAAAACTTATTTACAAATAAAATTAAAAATACGCTTTGATCCTCAATTAATGAAATAATGCTATTTTATTTATTATTATTTCAAATATTCAGACCTAAAAACATAATTATTATCAAACTGAATTTCAATAAATTAAGATGCACAAACGTCGTTCAATTATGTCAAATTCGCGAAATGGTTCATCCGTGTCAGAAGGGATAAACATACCTATATACCTATAGGTACTTTACTTAATAGGAATGTAAACGCAGAAAAAAGAAAAACAAAAGAATACATTTACACCACAACATTAAATTATGTACAATTAAATAGAAAATATTATATTATATTAATTTTTAATTTTATGTTACTATTACCGCCATTTTGTGTACCGATTGAGGCGTTAAACCATTCATTGTAAAATAGTGTTTAATGAATGTCATCTTTTGCCTTCACGATCAGAATGTCTAAGTAGCTAAATGTCCAATAGCGCAAAACGTCTAATGAGCAGTAAGTCTAATTAGCCAAACGTCTATGTAGCAAAACGTCTAACTATCAGATGGTCTATATAGCAGAACGTCTATTTAGCAAAAAGTCAGTTTCTCAAAATGACGCTCATTGCTCCTGGATATACCTACACCACATACAGACTCTTTGGTATAATATACGTCGTAGAATATAATATATTAATAACTTTTTAATGGTGACTGACATTGTCATGAATGCATTTGTTTTTCCTGTAATTGCTTTGCTTTTCATTACAAATAGAATAAAATAGTATTGATTTCTAATTTTAATAATGGGCGAAGAACATTCTTTTTTTTTCATCGAAAGTCAAAAGAAAAAGCGTGTGCTGCTGCTTAATGGTCACAGGTACAATTTAAATGTCACAAATAAGGGAGGGTCAACGCTGTGGAGATGCTCCAAGCGCAATGAGTGTTGTGCATCTCTTACCATTAATAAAGACGAAAATAAAATCATTCGTCAGTTAAATCAACATACCTGTAAAGCTAATTTTGATAAAAACAGGAGTGACATAGTGATGGATAGGTGCAAGAAATTAGTTCGCCAAAAAGCCAAACCTGTACAGAAAATTTTTGAGAATGAATTCGGAAAAGAGGATGAGATTGAACAGGTACCACTTTTTAATTCTAAAAAAGATACATTGTTCCGGGCTCGTCGCAAATATTTAAATGTTTGTAAAACAGAATTTAAAAATTTAAATGAGGTAATAATTCCAGAAATATTGGCAGACAATTTCCTTATTTGTGAAGATGGATGTAACAATAATAAAATATTAATATTTTCAACTCCGATCAGTCGGCAATGCATTAAGTCTTTGAAAAATAAGATGTATTTTGTTGATGGAACATTTAAAGCTACGCCCAAACCATTCTACCAGCTATTATCAATTCACGTTGATTTGAATAGCTGTGAGGATATAACTTGTGTTATGGGAGTTATATATGCATTACTACCTGATAAGAGACAGGAAACCTATGAACGGTTATTTGGCCTAATCAAGCAGTATTTTGAAATAGACATAATGGCCATTAAATGCGATTATGAGACAGCGCTTATCAATGGAATCAAAGATGCCTTTCCGACCACTCAAATAACGGGATGCTATTATCATCTTAATAAAGCCGTTTGGAAAAAAGCGTCAATATTGAGTCTTTCTGAAAGCAGAGAGTCTAGAAATATTGTCAGAGTATGTTCCAATTTACCTTTATTACCTTCTCCATACATTACTGAATGTTGGACTAGCATTGTTGAAAAGGCTCCCAAAAGCGAAGAAATGGTGGCTTTTTTAAATTACTTTCAAAGACAATGGCTACAGTCTCTAGCAGATGTAATAAACTGTCCAGGCAATTATAATTTTCGCACTAACAATGCCCTCGAAGGTTGGCACAGGCGTCTAAACACTAATATCAAATCAAAGCCAACCTTGCTACTATTTCTCAAAGCACTTAGAAAGGAAGCGCTTTGGCAAGATCGCAAATACAAGAATTTGTTATTTGATGGTAATAAGAGACTGTTTAACATTAAATACAAAAGAGAGTTGCAAAGGCTAGAGGATCAAAAAGTTAGTGCCTTTGAATTTTTAATGAACCTTGGCAATATTAAAAGAATATTAGGTGAATAAGCCAATTCATTTTTGTATCAAATAAATTTAATCTGTTTTTTACAAATGACTTTTACTTTTTATCATGAGTGTACATATTTAAAACCTGACTTTTTGCTAAATAGACGTTCTGCTATATAGACCATCTGATAGACGTTTTGCTACATAGACGTTTGGCTAATTAGACTTACTGCTCATTAGACGTTTTGCGCTATTGGACATTTAGCTACATAGACATTCTGATCGTGAAGGATCTTTTGTTACCTTACCTCCACCATATCCAAAAGCAGATTCGTTACACCATTCAGTTATTACAATTAATACCAATAAATTAATACATAAATAGATAAATTTTAAAATATTAATAGTTATAGGTGCAATATAGTTTACAATGTTAAACCTGCGTTTGGCGATTAAGTGTTTCTTGTTGATGGTGCGATTGGTCACATGGTGTTTTTAAAAACCTGGCGTAATCATTAACCCAATGTTTCGATCTAATTTTGAAAATCGGTAGGAAAATAAACTTACATTATGTAAGTTTTAATAATAACGCGATTAAGTCGGTATGTAAGTAAAAATGGGCAGGGGCGGATCCAGAATTTGATTCAGTGAGGGAATACTATGGCACGAGAGGCAAATGGCAGTGCCGGATCTAATATGCCTACAACGGGTGGGGGGTGCTGCATAGGGGGGAGGGGCACAGGGCACACAAATGAGCAAACAAATTCAATACGCTACAAGAAATTCAGAACATTAAACAACCGTCTGGGGTGCGCGTGCGCCCTACCATGATCCGCCTATGAAAGTGGGTATGTAAAACAACAATATGAGGTAAGTATAATATGAGTTAGGTATACGAATTGATTACATCAATAGATAACTAAACAGTTAGGAACGCGGTGGATGACGTCACGATTGCCATAAAATCGTATCATGTGGAGGCTAAATTCGTTAAAATTGCCTGAGTTGGTAACGGCTTAGGGCCGGTACCCCTAAGGTCGTGGGTTCAAGTCTCATCTGAGACGAATTTTACGTTCATACATTTACATTTATAGATATCTAAATAGTACATAATAAAATCAACTGGCGTGTGTTGTATTTTAAAAGAAATATAAATAAATTTAAGAGAAAATGGTAACACCATGTGAGGTACCTTTATGGGGACTTATCAAATATGTTTTTTAGCGTTTTTTTGTAATATTATATAATATATATGACTACCTACACAATATTTTTTTACATATCTACTCATCCTATCAAACCAGATAAGTGACCGAAACAATTCCTCTAAAAATCTTATTATGTTTTTATGAAGTCCAGTGACCAATCGCGATGTAGTGCGAAGCGGGCACCCTGTATACCTGTGTGTGTTCTTACTTGACTGGTTGGCAAGCAACCTGTGCCTCAACTGACCGATTTTCTCCTCCTCCGTAGGCTCGGGAGGCACCTCCTCTGTCTGAGGACCTCGCATCAGGCCCAGAAGAACACCGAATATGTACCTGTTGGACAAAGTTTACTTAGGATTGCCTCTTGTACTTTTAGAACACGACTGCCCCAAAAAGAAGATATTACTAACTCAATTTTTTATCTTTGTTTCGTAAAAGCAATTCGTGTTTTTTTTTTAAGTCGTTTTCAAACTCGTTTTGAAAAGAAAAAACACGATTTGAGGCTGCAGTTCCAAATTTAAAGCTTTACTGCAACTTGTACTTAAAGAACCACTCTTTAAAAGAGTAAAATAGAGGTTTTAAATTGAATGTAGATACTTTATGCACTTAGGTTACAAAATGCAACTCTTATAAAAGTCTAACATAATTAAGTATATATTATGTTAGACTTTTATAAAAGTTGCCTATTATAAAGCTGAAGAGTTTGTTTGTTTGTTTGTTTGAACGCGGTAATCTCAGGAACTACTGGTCCGAATTGAAAAACGATTTTACTATTGGGTAGCCTATTTATCGAGGAAGGCTGTATAACATCACGCTATGACCAATAGGAGCTTAGCAGCAATGAAAAATGTTGCAAAATCGGGGAAAATTTACGCAAAGGAAGTTGCGCAGGTCAGCTAGTTAAGAATAAAATGATTGTACATTTAATGCCATGTTCGCAAAAGGTAAAGACAGCAAGAAAAGAACACGGCAATAAAACACATGGCCATTTTTTTTTCAATTATCCATTACACCCGTTACCACGATCGGTGCAATTCGATCGAAACGTCGGGTAAATAAAAGGTTCGTAGGTTAAAAGTTTTCACGCGTTTAAGTAATTCACGCGATTAAGTCCCGAAATATATCTAATATAGATTACAGGCTGACCCGCGCAACTTCGTCTGCGTCAATTTCCTCCGTTTTTGCAACATTTTCCATTACTGCTCTGCTTCTATTAGTCTTAGCGTGATGTTATATAGCCTATAACCTTCCTCCATAAATGGGCTATTCAACACTAAAATAAAATTACAATCCGAACCTGAGATTATCGCGTTCAACAAAATAAACAAACAAAGTCTTCAGCTCTACAATATTAATATAGATAAAAGTTTAGTGTTATTTATAGAGGCAGTCGTGTTTTTAATTTTTATCTTGCATGGAAATTATTGTGCATAGTGACAGGGTGGAAGAAGACATTAATATTGCAATAACATTGTTTGGAAAGATTAACAGTGGTACCACACTAACATATAAGTAAATTCAGTAGCTAAGTATGCGCTAGAAAATAAATGCTAGTGTGATGAAGCCCTAAGTTGTGTTAAGTTAGATAAAATAGTGCACATATTGAAGTATCTATAATAATAATTAGGTACGTCCGATATTTACTATAAAAATATTACAGTGTCAAGTGCTGATTATCTTTTACTATCGAAAACTACTATGATAACAACTAGATATATTAGTTATTTATTAATCCATAGGCACGGTAAAATTAACATAAAACAGCCTTTTGAGGCTTCTGTGGCGGAATCCACTTTAAAATACAAGATTGATTCCAAACCTGAATCGCAATGTAAAAAAGAAGTTCTCTTTTCCTTCTCGTACAAGGAAATAGACCACTGTCATTAACAAGGTTGAAAATTTTTGCTGTTAAGTAGATATATGTAATGTAGACTCCATTTTATCTTCATGGTGAACTCTAGCAGGTCAATACGGAGCCAAATACCTAAGTAAACGAATTGAGAAGGTGGGTAGAGTTGTAACATATTTAAAACTATGCCTACCTTGTCAATTCGTCTTACGAACAACTATATCATGCAGACTAATGTAATCCACAATGTTTAACTTAATGTGAAATTAAATAATGTGCATGTTGTAAGAAAGTATATAAATTAAACGTGTATGATAAACACAGATTTGGTAATAGGCTCGATACCGTGTTTTGATAAAATACGAAGGCTCAGAGCTTTGAATCCCACTCACTACATTATCGTATCTTATTATAAGTAGTTTAGCTTAGCAGGAGGGGTTACCACAAAAATATATTGTATATACCTGCCACTAAAGATATTTTAAAAGTTTTTTTAACATTTCATGACAATGTCATACATTTATTATGTAAAATAATATACATATACATTTCTATTAAATCTACGCTTAATTCATTATATAATATATATACAAAAAAAAATAAAAGGAGGCTAAAAACCGTAAAAAAGTTATCTTTTTGATATCTTTGGTTGCACTGCGCATATGTCATGATTAAACATACAAGTCCGAACCAGAAGGCCTACTCTAATTTATACAAAACGAAGTTTCGATCAAAAATAAGGTGTTAATATACCCCGCAACATCAATTCAATCTATTCGTTACCGAAAATCGTCTAAAGGCCCGAACTATTTACATTTATCAAAAATGAATTAGAGTAGTTTTCGTAAACTTGAGATATTTAATAATACGATTTTTTTTGAATTTCGTTTTAGAGAATGAGAGTTTTCGATCGGAATCAGATAACGTATTAAAAATTTAATTCTAAAATTGGTCGGTATGACCACATCGAAATGTCAAACAAACCTAAACCTAGCATGATCGCATTTAGGTACGCCTGTGTTGATTGTACGTATATAGGTATTACTAAGGAACCCTAAAAACTTTACTAGCTAGAGGGGCTTAATCTTCAGCTAAGCTAAACTGCTTAAGTAAGGAGGGTTCAGTGCGCAGTTTTTCCTATAGATCAGATTCGAGCCCCTGACTTCTCGATTGCCTATTCGATGACCTAGAAGTTCAATCAATCGAATCGAATCGAAACCAGTATTTTCTTTCGTTAAAGGGCAGTAGAACAAAACTTTGGTGAACGATTCACGATATCGAGTGCTATACTCAGGCCAACGAGACGAGATAAATCATTATTTACCTTAGCCAAAAATATTAATCATAACAGAAGTTCAATAAAGTTGATTTTACAACAACATAAACAATAAAAAAATGCTGTTACTGAAATTATTCCTCAAAAACCATATTAAAGTAGGTTTATCTCGTTCTATTTAGTCAGAGTATTACTTACTACAAATCTGTGATAAACAGTCACAAACTAACAAAACCTTCTACAAACATCAATTAAAACAGTGAAGCATTTACCAATGACTGTGCATCGAACGAGGCGTGTAACAAACGATCCAATCATCATGATATTCGATATACGACTTTATTTTAATGACCTTAACAACTAATATGCCTAATACATAGGACCGTAGTGAGTGTAACAATTTATTAGTCTACTAGACAGTTCAGTACTGACACAGTAATAAAAGCATACAGAAGAACGACGCCGTTGAAATTGTGATTAATGCTGACACGATTATTATTTTCGATTTTAATGACCTGGGGGTCCATTCACGTATTTAAAGCAGCACAGTTGCAGTTAAGTTTCGATAAAAACGGCCATTTTTGTATTCTTGCCCACCGTAATAAAATGTTGTTATTGCGCTCTCGAGACGCATACTTGACGCAAACGTATTTAAGATCGATCCCAAAGTTACAAGAATACAAAAATGGCCGTTTTAATTGAAACTTAACTGCAACTGTACTGCTTTAAATACGTGAATTGGACTCCTGGTCGCTTGGACCTTCAAGTCACGTCTTATTTTATTTTGCAATACACTGCATTTGCACTCGTAAAGTAGGTATATTTCTTCGGTAATTTAACACGTCAAACGCGGAGCTGTAAAAACAGCGACATGTTAGTTTGCCGCCATTTTTACAACTCTCTGCTGACGCGAACGTCTGGAAACTAGGGTCGTCGCAAGTAAACAATATGTATTAGTATCAATTTAACTAACGTCTAAAACACGACAGCCCTAGATACTGAGACCATGCAGTATGCGTGTACCTGTGGTGCAACAACGGCCCTATGGCCGTTGTTGCACCACTTACACGAATCGAATGGGTAAATGGAAAAGATTTTGGCTTGCTTGAGCCCCTAGTCCTCCCCCTGAATCCGGCACTAGAGGGGCGAGACGTGGCGGTACCATTTACCCATTCGATTCGTGTAAGTGGTGCAACAACGGCCCTATCAGGTTCAAGTCCCCCCCCCCCCCAAACGACCATCCTGGATCGGTCACTGTAACCCGATAATTAGTCCATCTAAACGGCTTCCTCGAACGACTGTATGAGTTATTTGACTGTGGTATTGATATGGTTTTCAATGACACAATAATGTATTTCATCCGAATTTCAATCACGGTTAATGGAGATCTTAGAGTATCGGATACACGAAAACATCACATGCTTTAACATGCATTAACATGTATCTGAATACACTGCCTAAGACCCAGGCCGCACTAAGTGTTTACCACGCGCGCGGTTAACCGCAAAACCGATTGAAATGCATTTGCACATTAAAATTATAAAAAAACTGCAAGTCAGGTCACTCGTATTACTTTCCTTGTATCATAAAATCTCGCGTTTAAAAACCGCAGCGGTTTAATCGTAGTGCGGTCTGGGCCCAGGCGTACCCAAGAGGATATTTTGGGATTCAAACGCGTCCCCCAGCGACACGTACGGTGTTATTTATACTGGACTGAACCTCCCTAAATTAATCCTGGGTACCCACCCAGGATTAATTTAGGGAGGTTCAGTCCAGTATGCTCGTATTCCAAAATTATCATACCGAGCGTGACGTCATTGACGTATCATTTGTTTACAAATTTTCATACGTACATTTTGATAATACGACGATCTGACACTACAAAGATTAGGCGCAGGACTAACTGCTTAACATAATATTTTTTCGACTTTATAATTACTTTTTATACAACTTTATTAAAATTAACTTGGTTTGTAGGTCAGGACTAGTTATCAAGGCATTATCGGTCCTATATATTAGACAATAAAGTACAAATTGGCACTTACCTAACAACTACCACAACTCCGTATCCCAAATAATAGAACAAATAGAAGAACATTTTGAAGAAGCCAACAGCGAGCTCGGCCGGTGGCATTTGCTGTAGATCTGCGATTCTCTGCTTTATGTTGGATGGAGATAAGGACGAGAATGCCGTGGAGAAGCCGTCCTTCACTGATTGAAGACCGCGGCGGAATGGATCTTTGCCGGCTCTGAAATAGTAAAACGTCAGTTTTTAACCACCAAAGCTAAAAAAGAGGCTCTTTGTGTCTGTCGGTGTCAAATGTCTAGTCAAAAATGATTTGTATGTGGTTTTTATTGAAAGTTGATTTCGATAGTTGTTCTTACATATGTTTAATTAAAACTGGTAAAGTAGTTTTGAAAAAAAAGCAACTTTTGTCTGTTGCGATTAATTTTCCCTAACAACAAACGAGAAGAAGAAAGGGACATATGGAACCAATGGGTCGTAGACAAGGCGTGGACACTATATTTTTTCCAAATTCGAATGTCCTGGAATCCAAAGAATAACATTGTGACGCATTTAAAAACTACTATCGTAATAGCGGCGATAGCCTAATGGTTAACACATCGAACTCTCAATTGTGAGGTCGCATGTTCAGTGACTTGTGTTAGGAAGGGGTTCACGTCGGTAGTATAATGGGTAGAATTCCATATACTACCGATGTGAACCCACTCCTAACACAAGTCACTAAGCTTAGCTGGAGGGGTTAAAAAGATTGCTAGTAATGTGGGACCCACCATCCCACATAATAAGAGGCTATAAGCTCTTCGTGATGGGGGACTTTACACAGGCGTGAATCCAGGATCATGTTCTGGAGGGAGGGAGGCATTTGATCCAATACCGACCAAGTGTGGGTTATTCGTCGTCGTGAGGTGGACCAAATGTATGGCGAACACTAAAAAATCAGGAGACGGGAGGAGGTGGGGTGTGGAATTGTCCTGGTCCCCCCCCCTCATTAACAGACAAAACATAATACATACCTTTCATCATCATCATCTCCCATATACATATAACTAGCTTCTCTGTTCTTGGGACCGCCAGAAGATTCTTCGCTGGCCGCCATTAAACCAGACGCGTGAGTCATTTCAAAGATGGCGTCCTCGCAGAAGTTTACGAACGCTTCCAGTTTTTCCTTGTCACCTCCCTCTGTTACGATTGAGTAGAAGAATGCGCGTTTTGATTCCTGTGACAAGAGTTGAATTTGAAATAATAATAATAATATAATATCTTGGGACAACTCACACAACGTCATCTAATTCCAAACTAAGCAGAGCTTGTACTATGGTAACCAGACAACTGATAAATCTATACATATAATAAAACTGTAAATTTCACGTGTCTGTACATGGCCGAACTTAGTGAAAAAAAATATTAGGAAATGTTCGAAAAGAGTATTTAAACACTTTGCTGCATTTTTAGAAATGTCTGTCTGTCTGTCTGTCTGTCTGTCTGTCTGTCTGTTTGTTTGAACACGCATCACGCAAAAACTACCGTACAGATTCAGTTGTAATTTTGCACGTGCAATCTAATAGATGCAGATTAACATTTAGGGTATAAATTATCACGCTTTTTCCCATAGGAGCTAAGCAGTAAGGGATAATGTCTGTAGCTATTTTTCGTTATAAATCAGTAACTACTAGACAGATCTTTATGAAAATTTGCAGTTTTATAGTAAATACTATAGGACATTATTTACACTATGAATCATTACGCTAACGTCTATGGGGAACGAGTAGCAACGTATTTTTTGTCGCACCATAATGGTTAACACAAAAATTTCCACAATTAGACATTATCTATAATTGTAACCCGTGGAATGCATAACTTCACGCTAAAACTAAAAGGAGCTAAACACAACATTTTTAAGTTTCATAAGAACAGTTATTTTGACGTGTTAAGTAGCGAACAGTATAGCCTCGAAGCTATGCTAGCGGACATTGATGACGAAGTCCCAGGCTCGAATCTGATGTCTGAATATGTTCTTTTTGTATTTATTTAAATTGTCTTTATCCTTTTTTAATAATTTTCTGAATGTTTTAGTTATTTTTTCGACCGTAGGTAACTTATTTACTTTGGTTATTACTTTTTATATTAAAAATCAAGTAAACTATGCAATTAATTATAGGTATTGCATGCACTGCTGAGAGTAATGAATTAATCGTAGTAGAAATGAAAAACAATATTACATTATAATTAAAAAGTATTCGACATTTTCCAGAAATGATGTGTTCGTCTAAAAAAAAGACATTACACACGTACAAAAAGTACATGTAGCGCCATCTATGAAATCAAATTGTGAACAACAAAACAACGGCAACATTCTTGAAAGTAGATGGCGTTGTATTCAATAATGTTCTATACTTAGTAAAATAAGTTTTAAAAAGAAAAACACAGCGCTATGATTTTTAGAAATATTTGTCTGTCTGTCCGTTTGTTTGACCACGCATCACACAGGTGCATCGAGGATCATGTTTTGGGGTTATGGTTGGAGATTACGTGTTCATCAATTCAACGATAATGAATGGCTCAACATCGTTCAAGTGTGAGTAGTTCGGGTGACGGGAGGAGGGGGGTCGTTTTTGTCAACCGTACCTTTAGGGATATCTGACATTTTCGCGGGCATGACACACATGACACGCTCTGTGTTTGCTTACTAAAGTGTTACAGCAGTTTTATTATTAGTATTGCGTTGTAACACTATATGAAATACACCCCATTTTTAGCCAAAATGACAAAACAGAACCCTTATAGTTCCCTTATGGCCGTCAGTCCGCAGCTTAGCTCAGAGACTGTTAGTGCTAGAAGGTTGCAACTTTTGCATGAATAAATTACTAACGCCGATAAAGTAAAAGAACAAAATCTTGAAAATCATTATTTTTTTAAGGGTACCTCTCTTATATGTAAAGTGGGGATGTGATTTTTTTCTCACCTACCTACCCCATCGTGTGTGGTATCATTAGATAGGTCTTTTAAAAAGCGTTTAGGGTTTGTGAAGACTATTTTAGATTTAAGGATTCCTTTGTGTATAATATTAGGCTTTATAGTGAACATTTTTGTTAGAGTCAAGTGTCCCCCTGCCAGCTAAATGGTTGATGTTGGGTATGTGAAAAAAATCAGGGTAGTAGTATAAATACTAAAATTATAAGGAAAACTATCACAGTTAAGTACTTAGGCTTTACAAGTTTACGATCACATGAGAAGTAACAACATTTTCGTACAAATTTTATTAAAAATTATTAGGTAATAAGTAGGTAGGTATAACGTTGAAAGAATGAAACAAAAACAACAGAAAACCCACTTCTTAAGCCGCACACCAAACTAACTATCTAAAAGAATAGAACAGATCGATTTTTATTTAGTAAGTATTTAGTCAACAGGACTGTTTCCAACATATTTACACTGAAGTTATTTCGTTACCTAAACTACCTTAATTTAAACCCGACTTTCACGCGAACGAAGTCGCGGGCACAACTATTATGAATATATATATATATTACGGGTCTTAATCGCGTTTAGGTTAAATACCTTGCTTACCTACGTTTAATATGCATGATAGTTTAAGTATAATTTAATTTAAAGTCATCAAGTATTAAAATAAACTTATCCAGGTTTGAAAATAGATGACGTTTAAATACAAATTAAACAGAATCAGGTAAATTGATTTAAAAAATAAATCTAAAATTCTTACGATTATGTATTATATATATATTATTTACGGATATGAATTTATGATGTTCTTAATTAACGACAGGTTTATCATCATCATCATCAGCCTATCGCAGTCCACTGCTGGACATAGGCCTCTCTAATTGCACGCCACTTTGTTCTATCCTCGGCTACGACAGTAGTTTAGTATTTAAACTAAACGTTTCTAAAAGATATACTAATTCAGTATATCTTTTAGAAACGTTTGAATGTTGTCTGTTTGTTTGAACACGCATCACAGTACCGCGGGAATGCAATGTTTTAAAACCAGGATATTTTTTTAAAAACTTATCTCACACTAGCCCTATTTCGCGCGAGTACTTGGGCGGTTTCGGGCTTCATTTAACCCGAAACCGATAATAGTAATATTTGATGTGATGCAAATCATTTTGGTAAAATACTATTATAATTTGTCTTCTAACCGTCTGGCGCCATAAACTTTGTCGCCCTTCATTTTGCTGCACTGGGCATTTGCTTGGCTTGCCTTGCCATAGGTCGGGCCCTGATTAGAGCTAGGCCCTAATATCCATAGATGCCACAGAGCATCGTGGAGCATGTTTCCAATATGTTTTACACAGAAGTTAAATTGTAACATAAACTTCCTTAATATAAACCCAACTTCCACGCGAACGAAGTCGCGGGCACAGCTAGTATACTAATATATTTCTAAATACATACATATTATAGATAAATTACACCCAGACACAGAATAAACCATCGTGCTCATCACACAAAGTTTAATCCTGGGTGGGAATCGAACGACCTCTTGCGTATCAGTCGGACACACTCCCACCGCGCCACAGAGGCAGTCAAATGTTAAGTTTTTCAAAAACCAAAACATGATGGCCAATAGTATTGGCGATAATTAGCAAAGTGATGATGAAACGGCAGTAGCCTAATGGCTAAGGCATCGGTCTCGCAATCGTGAGGTCGCGGCTTCGTATCCTACCCATTATACTAACGACGTGAACCCACTCCTAACACAAGCCTTTGAGCTTAGCTGGAGGGGTTAACAAGATTGCTTGTAATGTGGGACTCAATATCACATTGCTAGTAATCTTTTTTAAAAAAAAAAGTTGTTGAAATAATAGCTGTAAGAATATTTGAATAACTTATTGCATAATATTCAATTTTAAAGTATAATTTAAAAGTTTCAATACCTCCATAATTTGACACGTCAGTTGTTATATATAATATAAATTTGCCCCACAAAACCCTAAAAACGATTAATATAAAAAACCTTTTTATCTAGTTAAATCATCAAAACAAATAATAAAAGAAAATGATGGCAGAAATTTACGACGTCATAAAGATATATTCTATACAAATTTCTACAAAGCATATATTGTTACATAAATTTAATGCTATGTTCCACCATCCGTAGAATTGACGAGCTTATAAAAAATAATAAAAATAAATAATGACCTTAATCTGAGGTTTCTCCCACTGCTCGATGTTGGACTCCTTGATCTCGAAGTAGACTCTCTCAATCCTCTTGGAGCCGCCCATGATCTCGATGCGACCTAAGAACGGCTCGAAGTAGTTCAGCACTGAACCTGCTGTCTCCAGGAAACGGGCGAGTCTGGGGACATGGAGTTGTAACTGTTAGATGGTATGGTTTATGATTTCTTATGTAATTTTATATGTTATAAAGTTTTGTTGTAGTGAAATGTCTGAAAGAAGAAGAATTGTAGTCATTTTCTCGTGTTGATAATTATAATCTATCTATAACCACAGATAATATAATACTATACTAGTACTATAACTAAGCAATATATTGAGGTATAATTCTAAATACAATTAAACTTAATAAAGAATTTTTATAGGCATTTGTTGCCAATAACTTTACAAATACAATAAATGCATTTTTAAAAGATAGAAAAATTTTGCTGCGAAGGCCTAATTTCGAGAGCAACAAGAGATAGAAAAATTCGAAATCTAATAACATAGTCCAGATAGGTGGTTCGCTTCTGGCCCCGGTTTGGCTACGGATGTCTCGGGTTCGATTCCTGAGTCTGGATTTCAAATTTTTCTATCTTTCAAAAATGCATTTATTGTATTAATAAAGAATTGCAAATACATGCAGAATTTTTATATCTTTCTATTGCACTTTGAACAGTGAGGTGGGTCAAAATTCTGTAATAGATAGTATAATACTTTTTTTTCTATGGGCATGTAAAGGTATGCAGTTTATATACCTAGGTTCATTAGGCATATGTTCCGACAGGTTGGTGAGCAACACGGCGAGGTTGAAGCCGATCTCCTTGGCGGGCTCGTGGAAGCGGTCGCAGAACCCGATGTAGTCCAGCTTGCCGTCGTGGTTCGTCTCACAACACGCTAGCAGGAACTCTATCTCTTCACTGACAACGAAAAACACGTTTATTGATTGGGCTAGGTTTTTGAACACAATTCAAATAATTAAATATACTCTGACCGTTATAATTTGAATACTTCAAACCTTGAGTGCACGAAATCAGATAGGAATTATAGATCGTATAAAGAAAATTTCAATTAATCAAAATTGTAATTGACAACACTTACACAATACTTAGTAATAATGGTCAGAATATATACAGAGACATATTCACATTTGTGCTAACCTCACAACTAACAACAGTTATTTTTAAAACTCTACCAAACGTTGTCTTACAACAACTACAAATCGATGTCTTATTGTTTTTTGGATTGGCTTACTAAGTGAGCACTCCATCTTGACATTAAATTCTCAAAGATTCACATATCAAATGTGGAATCTAAAGGCAAGAGATACGCCATTTACAAATAGGCATAACTCGATAGACAACATAAGCTTGGATTATGGCGATTGCGATTTGTTGCCATGGAAATAATGGTATATAATTCGGAAAAAATCGCTTGTCCCACAATATCCATAGAAATGTAATGTAATATTTGAATGTAATATATTTATGTGAAAATAAAATGTGTAAAACTTGATTGTGGAAAATATGCTGAAACTTGATTTTGACTTATTTATAATTACCAACCATATAAGAATCGAAAGGAGAAAGGATTCCTTAGCTACGTGACATGAGATCACATTAATTTTAAATTATTAAACTACTGATGAAAATCTTTTCAAGATTATATATTGTTATTAACAGATATAAAAATATATGTTTGTCTGTATGTCCTCTATGCGCTCCGAAACCATTGATCAGATTGAGATGAAACTTTAGTAGAATGTTCTGGGAAGGCCGGCGAGCGTTCCTGGCTTTAAAAGCCACAGCGAAGCGTGGCCGAGTTCAGCTAGTTATAGATAAAGGTCCCCATCTCACCTCTTACAGAACATACAGTGCTGTAGTATAAGATTAAGTAACTCACGGTGTATAACTCTTCTGCTGTTCCATCTTCTCTTTGAAGTCCTTTGGCAGCACCCAGCCATCGTTATTGCCGTCGATCTCTTGGAAGCTAGGGCTTGACGTCAAGTCCTTTAACTTCAGGAACATGTCGAAGTATTTCAGGATCAATTCCACGTTCGACGCTGATTCTACTAGAGTGTCCACCATCTGTTTACCGATTGTACCTAAAAATGGGAAAAAAAACTACTTCACGTTTTTGTAGGGTGATTGGATACGTCATATAAACGGTGTCAGTTTTTGTAGGAGAGAATGAAACATATCGAAGGAGAACAGCCGTATAATAAACAACATAAAAGATTGTAATAGCTACACAATATAAAAGTAAACTTGTAGAATATATACGAAGAATGTAAATTGTGAACTGCTGACCGCTCCTTAGGTAAAACAAATACTTTATACTTATTTTAATAAAATATAATTTATCTTATTTTAAATGAACTGCTCTTTGTTCTTGTAAGAAATAAAGATCTTTATCCCACTCAGTATATCAAACATGTTAAACAAAAAGCCATGGCATATTATAGAAAAAGCATTATAGGATAGGATAGTTCGCTCTATTGTTTTCATTGACTGAGCTGAAGCATTTGATAAGGTTTACCTTAAGGGGCTTGTGTATAAACTAGATAAATGCTATCAAAACAGTTTTCCGATAAATCTGCCATCGTATATACTTAACGCAATATTCAGAATACGTCAAGTGAACGCATCTTCTAAACCTTAGCCTATAAAAGCTGGAGTTCCGCAAGGAAGTGTATTAGGTCCGGTTTTATACTTATTACACATTTGTGATATTCCAGAACAATATTCTTGCATTATTTGTTAGTGCAAATAATGCAAGAATATTGTTCAACACATCATAACACAAAACAAAATCCCGTTAAATTATCTTACTAATATTGTAAATGCGATAGTTTAAATGGATAAACGGATCTGGACGAAATTTAGCGCAGAGATAGATTATAGTCTGAAATAGCACATTTTATCCTGTAAAATTTTAACGTGAACGAAGTCGCGAGCTACAAGTAGTGTCACTATAACTTACCGTTAACCACGTTTCCTTCAAGCATAGAAAGCATCATGGTGATCATGTCCTTCTGCAAATTAAGGAGTTCCTTCAACAGGTCCACTTGTGAAGAATGTTTAGATAACTTGTCTTGCATGTGAGAGAACAAGAACAGGAAACCTCCGACCGCGTCCCACAATCTAGAAATACAAACAAAAGGATAAGAAGACTGCATTTTTAATTGACTTCTGATTTCTTGCGAGTTTTTTGGAAATTGAGTTTTATAATATTTTTTTTTTTGTAAATTTGAATGTATGGATGTGTGGATGGATGTTTGTTATGAAATCACGCCACAACGGGCACATTTACTGGCTACTTTTTATACCAGAAAAATGTTCCCGTGGGATAAAATTTCCTTTCAAAATTATTACGCCAACAAAGTCGCCAGCAACAGCTAGTGTAATATAAATGGTATAATGTAACAAATCGATGAGTTAAGTTTTAATTTCAAAACTATTTTCTTCCCTTTAGACTTTTTAGTTAGGGCATTGAAACAAATTCGAGCCCAATCGAACGTGAAGGAGAGGTACTAATTTACCTTCCAAGATTTGACCCCCCACGAACTAATATACAAACTAACAAACTTACTAACTAACACATTAAGTTAAATAAAAGCTTGTAATAATGTGTGTAATTTTAATATTTATCATGAATTCAGTATTTAAAATGCAGGTATGAGGCATGAAAATTTTTAAAACGTACAAAAAAAAATATTAAAATTAAAAGTTAGATGTTTTATGGCCGGTGTCAATAATCTATGTATCGATGGATTAGGCTACTAGAGGTATATATTTGACATAAGCTCCATACAAAATATGTCAAAATCCTACCTCTAGTAGCCAAATTCATCGATAGTTAGATTATTGAGACCGGCCGTAAAACATCTAACTTGTATTTTTTATTTTGTTTTTTGTACGTTTTAAAAATTTGCATGGTTGGTGTCGTCATATACCTTGAATGTGCTAAAGCCTGTTGATTCTGCGTACAAGGACCCTGTATGACTTCAGTGAGTGTGTTGAACACTTGTGAAGCCACGCCAATTGCTTTGAAGAAGTTTGCCTTGCCCGCCGGGTCGATCAGTTCCTGTATAATACAATAGATATATTGTTTTTTTATAGATCCGATGAACTTCGTACCTCTTAAAGTTTAATTAAATTACAAAAACACCTGTTTCGATATTTTTCTATTTTTGATTGATAATTTGGGTTTCCTAATTTACTTTTTTTTTAAAGACAAATAGTAATAAGGCTAATAAAAAAATAAAAGATAATAAAAAATTATAAAAAATAAATAAAAAACTCCTTAGAAAAGTGGACCTAAGATTTAGAAATAGAAGTTTAAAGACGTTTTCTTTTTAATTCATATACTTATTTACTTAAATGGTGCAATAAAGCTTTGTAATTTAATCGGTTTGCAAGGCTAATTTTGATGAAACGGTCATTGCTTGATAGTCGTTTTTTTAAGTTTCAATGTAAGATACCCTTTGATTTTTTGTTAGTTTTTTACATACAAGACGAAATGAATATTTCACATAGTTGTTCGTACCTTGCTCGAGTAGTGCCAGTAGAAGTCCATGATGGACTCCTGAAGCCTTAACAGATAATCCACAGTGCAGATCACCACGTTGACAGTTGTTGTGTTACCAGCCTGAGTTCTCAGGTAATTCTGCCAGTCTGTAAGATAACACACAAAATATAATAGATTCTTTATACTCTATAAGGGGCAAATCAATACTGCTTCTGTGGCGTGGTGGGAGTGTGTTCGACTGCTACGCAAGAGGTCATGGGTTCGCTTCCTACACGGGACACTACTTTGTGTGATCCACAAATCGTTGTTCCGAGTCTGGGTGTTCTTTGTGTCCGTGACTTGTATGTTTGTAAAGTCCCCCGCGACACAGGGCTTGAAGCCTACTGCGCGTGTAGTCTTTTCAAAAATAAAAAAAAAATTAAATACTAATATCACAAAGTTGAAGAGTTTGTTTGTTTGGAAGCGATTATCTCAGGAACTACTGGTTTGAATAGAATTTTTAGTGTTGGATAGCCCATTTAATGAGGAAGACTATAGGCTATATAACATCACGCTACGACCATCAGTAGCGGAGCATCAATGTAAAATGTTGCAAAACATACATAAAAAAAACCCGAAAAACTGAATAATCAGTTTGTCTATGGAAATACATTGCACTCAGGTTTAATACCTACAAAATTTATTATAATTAGGTATTTTACAGGTTGGCTGTACATTTAATAAATACATACATTAGTCGTTTACATTATATGTGTCTAGCAAATACGTCTTATAACCCTTAGCAAATTTATTTTTATTTTTCTCTAACTTGTCGACGGAGTTCTCCCTCCAAAGTAGTTATTTATGAATATAGAGTTAAAGTTACAAAAGTTAACTGGCAATGTGGGATTGTGGTCCCACATTATTAGCAATCCTGTTAACCCCTCCAGCTAAGCTCTATGGCTTGTATTAGGAGTGGGTTCAAATCGGTAGTATAATGGCCAGGATTCGAACACACGACCTCACGACTGCGAGACCGATGCCTTAGCCATTAAGCTACCGCCGCTGAAAGCTATTGGAAAAGCTCCAGGAAGTATATTGTAGATGTCACTCACCCAAGTTGTGACCTTCACAAGTAAGCTGTATGAACCTGAAGAGAGCGCACGTGAACTCCGCGTCATGCATGTTCTTCTCTCCCGCAGCACCTTCCAAACCCACACCCAGACCTGTAGGTTAAAACCCCATATTCAGTATAACCTGATTTTAATATATTCAACGCAAAAAAAAATATAAGTAGAGGATAACACAAAACCGATTTCCGCTCTCTATACAGTACTCTTAGATTAATAATAATAATAATAATAATAATAAAAATCATTTATTCACTTAGGAAGCAAAATACTACACTTGTGAAAAGTCGATTCTACATTTACTGGTAATGCCTGTTCGCAAACAATAGGTAAAGCCCGAGAAAAGAACAGGCAATAAAAACTTAAAAATTATTCAAACTAAGCAATAAATTTTGAAGCGGTTTTTACTAGCACTCAGATAATTTCTAATCTATAAACAGCTCTGTATAAATAGTCGTGTGTAATATTATTACACACGACTATTTATACAGAGTGCCAATTAGTCAGTCGAATTCTTGTAAGGAGGTCACCAGCCCATGATACTAAACCAATATTTTGAAAAAAAAAATGCCAATTTCATAAACATATTAATCCAAATTCGAATCCGAAGATTTCTGCTTTAGCCCGCTATAACGGTTACCGCACTTCAACGTATGACCTTGTTCTTTACCGAGCGAAAAGAGTTGTTATTTATAAACATAATACATGGTAGCAGGTTTGTAAATCAGGATCTTCTTTGCTTGGTGAGAAATCAAACAATAACTTCCCCTTATTAAAATATTATATATTACGGGTCTTAATCGCGTGAATAATTTAAGGTAAGGCAGTCTTCCCGTGACCACGGCCGTTGCAATACGGTCGAAACGTCGGGCAATAAACAAGGTATTTTACCTTAAATTATTCACGCGATTAAGACCCGTAATATATATATTTTAATAATGTGTACAAATCGCGAAAGTTTATCAACATTAATAACTTCCCTGTTGAATTGTATTTAAATATACAGATTTCATTCGTTGTCGTAATTTGAAAAATCTATGCGTACTACACAGATGGAGAGCGGAAAGCAGCTTTGTGTTATATGTAGCTATAATACATGTGTTAGTGGTGAAAAGTTGCTTACCTTCAGCCTTGGTGTTCCTCTCGAAGGCATCCAAGTCCAGTACCGAGCAGGAGTTCATGAGACCAGCTATTGATGTGAAGAAGCCCACGTCCTTCTTGTCTTTCAGGTGGTTTAGCATACCCTGAGAGATAAAATAAGCACAATTTTTAATATAATTTAAAATTATTTAATTTAAATTAATATAAAGCCGGACATCATGCTCAGTGTAGGGTTCCGGAGCCTTTGACGTAAAAAAATATTTCAATAATTTCAAAACAATTTTTTTCAGCTTCAGTTACGTGTATTTAATGTCCCTCCTACAAACATTTATTTTTATTATTTACCTATCAATCTAAGTAGCGGCTACTACAAGACATCTTTATACCAAATTTAATTAATATACACTGTGTAGTCTTTGAGCGCTACGCAAATGTGTAGCTAGTCCGCCAAACATACCTATATTTGATGCAGTTTTGCTACTAAAATATATGTATCCTACTCAATATTAATATTTTCTCGTATCTCTTCTATATGTCTACCTTTTGGCTGCCAGTAGAATAGCGAATAGGATATAAAACGCACTTATTGTCAGTTAGCTAAACGCCTTCATATAAAAAAAAAAAAAAGACGACTCCCGCATTAGGGTACAAGCCCTGTGTCGCGGGGGACTTTACAAACATACAAGTCACGGACACAAAGTACACCCAGACTCGAAACAACAATTTGTGGATCACAGAAAGTGGTGTCCCGTGTGGGAATCGAACCCACCACGACTTCTTGCGTAGCAGTCGGACACACTCCCACCGCGCCACAGAGGCAGTCAAAATATAATCAGTTCTACTCACCATCTGTATGTCGATGTTACCCCCCCTCAGTATAGATATGCCGAGCTGTAACGTCTTCATGACCATGTCGCTGGGCACACCCTTAGACGCAGAGATGTGCAGCAGCACCATCTCTGCCACTCCGCGGTCGGCGAGGCGAGCTTGGTGGAACAGCAGCTTTTGTTTCTCCATTTCTTGTTCCTGGTTTAACATACGAGTACATTATGTCTTACACATTTCAAGTCATATGGTTAGTGATCCTGACTGCTATAAGTCAGAAGTCGTTGGTTCGATCCCCACCCAGGATAAATAATTGTATGATGAGCATGACTGTCTAGTGTGTTTGGGTGTGATTTATGTTTATAATTTGTAATTTCTGATTGCTACAATACAGGCTCTGCCTAACTTGGTAACAGATGACCGTCTGTAAGTTGCACTAATATATTTATTTATATTGGTAGGTATATTTTTATAGATATTTGTTTAGAATATTTTATCTTTACAATAATTGCAATATAAAGAAAAAAATAGCTAACATGTTCCGGTGACTTGTTGGGAATCGGCGGCCTAGATTTTCGATCGGATATCTCGGGTTCGATTCCTGGTTTTTTTTCTTTCCAATGCAATCATTGTATAAATATAATATATTAGTTTATCATAGACTAGATATTAAGTCCTATATAATAGTTATTAACATAATAGTTATTTTAATCTCATAACATAGTCACCTTAGGGTGCGTTTCCATTGACGCGGAGCGGAACGGACCATAAATAGACAAGTCCACAAATCATAGTACTCAGTCATAGTACTCATCTAATAGTAAATCATACTCAGGATTATTTCGAGCACTGTCATTGCGACGGTTGCTACGTAAATAATCGAAACTGATTCTTGGCACTTTTTTGGAGTGCCGTTTAAAGTTTACTAACATTTAAACTTTCGCGTAGCATGATTATAACAATTTATTATACGGGAATTAACGCGCATTGTTTACCTTAAAATTGCTTGTCGTTTCGACCAGGTTGCACCGGCCGTGGTCAGTCCGCTTGTGACCACGGCCGGTGCAACCTGGTCGAAACGTCAAGCAATTTTAAATTTTCCGTTTAAAGTTTGTTTAAAAAAATACTATATTTGAAACATGACTACTGAAGTTTGGATTGGATTTGATGATAAACAGATTTTAAATAGCTCTCCAAAAAGTGTTTAAAATCAATTTCAGTGATTTACGTAGGGAGCGTCGATTGGTCAATTTACAGTCTACTCCACTCTGTCCCATTCCGCGTCTGTGAAACCGCACCTAAGATAAGTTAAGTAGGCCTAGTTATGAGCCTGTTTCAACAAGAATCGAACTGTCGAAATATTTTCAACACAATTTCAGTCCTCATGTATTACAAGTTGCACCAATATGAAGCCGGAGTGGGTCGCTTGTATTCAATAAAAACATATGTAAGAGAAATAATTAATAATTTTCATTATAAAAATCTACACATAACTAGGTGTGTTTTGAGTGCGAAGTTTTAATGAAGGAGTATTTTATGCATACATACCATAAACATATCCACAGTTTTCTGCATGTAACATACACACAGTTTAATAAAATGCACTATAATACCTTGTGTTTTGGAACCCCAAATTCATGACAGTGGAGGGGGGGAGGGGTTGTAGGTTTACCAAATGTTTCCATTTAGTAGGTAATCCAAATGAAATGAGAATTGTGATAACCGGACACATTATCCAGCGTGTTTTGTGGTTGTTCTTTCCAAGCAATCACGTTTTTTTTTTCAAATTTTCAAATTAGTATTTGTCGGAACCCTGGTAACTTTTCTACGTAGGCCTTGGATTCCTTAGGAAACCCTAGGGTAGATCATTGTGAAGTCAAATCACTATATTTTTCAGAACGTGTTATTTTCTTAATGATACGCCATATACTAATTTATATGAAATACAAATCACTGACGTCAAAGTTTCTCTGTTCGAATAATTTACTTTTAATGTATTTAATAATTAATGTTTACAAGTTCATGACCACGTTAAATAGTAGGCAAACATACTTTTTAAAACATTTTACAAATGTTATTTCGTTATAAGTGTAAAGCAATGTATCGTTATTGTTGTACACAATTACTAATCATTAGTAGATACAGAAGTAATCAAACAAACTTCGATATAAAACTCACATGTATACTAGCTCGTCCTTCCTCCTCACCCTCGGCCTCTCCGCCGCCTTCTTCTTCTTCACCGCCTCCCTCCTCTTCCTCCTCGCCGCACGACTTCGCTATGATGTGTGCGTATGACATGTAGAGAGGATCCTCCTGTTGATGAGGAAAATGTAAATTAAATAATAAGGTACAGAGTTTTTGATTTGGTTGGTTCTCAATTATGGGAACTAAGATATCTATCTACCTACTGTTGATACTTATATTTAATCAATTTAAGTAACGTATCGAAATATGGGTTTGAAGAAATTTAATCGCGTAAGAATTCGCAAACGAACAAGCGGGCTCATCTGATGGTAAGTGGTTACCGCTGCTCGCTGTGACACCGGAGGCATAGCAGATGTGTTGCCGGCCTTTTAGAAAAGAGTAAGCTGTAAGGTCACAACGGTCCGGAATATAGCTGGTGACAGTTGATTCCATAAAACAGTTATGTGTGGCAGAAAATGTCGTTTGAAACGCACTGTGGGGGATTGCCAGAGAGATGATGAGGTTGATATTTGGATGTTTTTTTTTTTTCTAAAAGACGACTCCCGCCGTAGGGTACACGCCCTGTGTTACGAGGGACTTTACAAACATACAAGACACAAAGTACCCCCAGACCCGGAACAACAATTTGTGGATCACACAAAGTGGTGTCCCGTGTGGGAATCGAACCCACGACCTCTTGCGCAGCAGTCGGACACACTCCCACCGCGCCACAGAGGCAGTCAAGTGTTAGTCACGTTCTACGATGCCAAAACTCAGCTGGTGGAATTAGTCCGAACAATTCCTCGGAACACTTCATAGAAGGTTCTGTAAAAAACGCAAAGCGAACCGATATCTCGTCGTATTGCTAATGGATCAAGCCTATCGGGACGAGCTTGGTCCCCAACGATATGAGACGCTCTATGTTGAATGCAGACAAGTTGAAGTAGTTGATATTGAGGTGCAACCGCCCATAGGTGAGAACAGTATTCTAAATGCGGGCTCATTTGTGCCTTATAAAGTTGTAGGCGATGGACCGCAGCGAAATACTGCCCGCGATATTGAATACACCTAGCTTTTTGGAAGCCAGGTTGACCTTTTCCTCTAAATGTCTGCGGAACTACACGTCACTCGAGATATCGACTTCAAGTGTGTAATGAAATGTGTGTACATGTCTATAGTATAGTACATTACCTGTAGAGCTCCCGACCGCTCAGTCATGGCACCTCGACAGAAGGTGGTCACGAGCTGCGTGAGAGGGTCCGGCTTGCCTTCCTCCTCCACCACGTCGCTCTTCTTTAACTCCGCGTCTTCGAAAGATTGCTGCAACACAAACATCAGGAACGTTAACATAATCCCACATTGCTATTCTCTTCAAAAAAAAAAGGAAAGTCATTTTTTAAAGGTTAAAAAAAAAATAAGATAAATGAATATTATTAAGAAAACCGACAGTCAGGGGTGGAAACGCAGATAGAGAAACATGATTCATACAACTTACCGTTAAGTCTTCAATCATAACTTCTTGTCCAACGTTTTCCTCTTCCAACCATAACTCGTAGTATGTTCGAGCAAATATGTTACACGCTCGATGTCTGTTGAAAAGAATTTGTTTTAGAAAAAAAGAACAAATTTGAATACGGGTCGAAAGCATTCGGTTAAAGTTAAACCGTTCTGAATGACTATTTATTATAAGATATTATTCAGAATTACAATGCAGTCGATTCGTTCGAAAACGGCCAACCTAAGGATAAACTCAAGAACATTTATTCAAAAATTAATAACGGGCCAACACTTTTTTACACAGTAACGTACCGACTGAGTCTGTACAGATGCACAGATCGCAGGCAAGCTATAGCTGCTCGCTTCCTCGCTGCACACAGCACTCGTATCCAGTTGTCAGAACGTTGCTTGGGCTTTGTCGCCTTGTTAGTTCCATAGCAGCATGCACAATACGTTATATAGGTAGTTTATAAGGTTGAAAGAGGAACACACACAAATCTAAAAACGGCAAAAGCATCATCTTCAGGTTATATATGCTATCAACTTTATGAATTATAGGGTTCCATAGCCATAATGGCAAAAACAGGTCTCTTAAAAAAAATTCAGGTTTCTTTATTTATAAACTTTTTTGATTAAGTAAATATTTTTGGAAATAATCGGTCCGAAAGTAGCATAAATTGGGATGAAAAAAGTAAAAAAAGTAGCGCTTACTAATATTTCGGACATTATCGGATATAACTACCGTAATTGAGATATTGCAGAAAAACTGCGTTTTTCAACGAAAGGGCGTAAGTGCAATGAACATACGCTCTTCTGCTGGTGCAATTATTGAAATCTGATTTTTTCTAACGGCAACGGCTCCGGAACTCTACACTGAGCTTTATATATAAAAAACCGGGCAAGAGCAGTCTTTTGCCCGGTTTTTTATAGATAACTATCAGGGGGATAAAGGGGACATACATGCTTTGCTTTGAGTCTCGATAGATGCTTATGTATCGTCTTCTATAAGGATGATTACATTTTATAATGTAGATTATGTAGCGACCTACAAATAACTAGATATGAAGACATATAACGTATTTACCAGCTGGGCTTGCATAATGTATAACAGAATTTCAGAGATTAGGTTTAATTTTTAACAGTGAAAACATTAAAAGAATTATAGGTATCTATATCCTTGAATTTGTTTATTGTTATTTTGAATATTCCAAAATAAGCATTACATTTTTTAGGTAGGTTAGTGTATCCTTTAACAACTACTTTAAATACCTAATACTTATATTTTGGGTAATTTTCGCCTCAGCACACAATAAAATTGCTTTTAGTCTACAATGTTAGTAAGTAACACATCAACAACTCTGTATTAATCAATCACAATATCGAGAAACAACACGGGCATAGAACCTCGGTAGCGAGTGGAGTGAAGTTTGCCTGAAGCAGGCGATGACGGCGCGCTTACGTTGTATGGATACCACGGAACGGTAGACGTTCTTACTCATTTGTTGCGGGTGGTCGATCTATGAGTAAGTGTTTATACGGATATAATAATACAAATTTATTTTACAAATACAATAATTGCATTTTTGAAAGATAGAATTTTTTTTTTTATTTTTTTTGAATCCAGACTCAGGAATCGAACCCGAGACTTCCGTAGCCAAACCGGTGCCAGAAGCGAACCACCTATCTGGACTATGTTACTAGATATCAAATTCTTCTACCTCTTAATGCTTACGGGTTAGGCCCCCGTAGCGACATCTAGTCGGTAGTTAAAGAACTATCACGGCTTTTGCTATTGCTTCGTTACAAAGAGCATTTTAACAAATTATAAAATTTATTTATTTCCATTATAATTAATTGTACAGTTCTTAAGGTAAAGGATGTGTCTAACAATTTCATTGTCAATTTGTAACTTACATTTACATAGTTGTCTGGGTTTACCAAAAACTTCCAAGACTAAGCTTAGCCTGTCTCGCAGGAAGTTTTAATTACAGATTACCAGTATAAATGAGGTAATGAGGGTACCTAAATTTACGTATTGTAAGTAAATATAAAATTTAAAACAATCATTATTACTTTATTTATTTCTTAGAGGAACGTACACAAATAGATCAAAAGTTATTTATAGAAAATGACAATTATAAGCTCGCCGATTAAATAAATTTTAATTGTAATAATAATCAATAAATAATCTAATTTGAAAAGTTACTTATAAAAATCAATATCTTACTAATCAAATAGGCAAGTATCCAGTAACAATAATTCTTATAAGATTTTTTAAATCTTAGTATTAATGGTTTGACTAATTAAACCAAATTTATTTTTTTGGTCTATCTGTCTTTTTGAACCCAACTAATCACAACAAATTTCAATAGCACTGTAACCTTCAGTTACGTGATTTTTGAGTCTATTTTTAATTTCTAAAATAAACACATTTAAAAAAAAATCCGTATTCTTTCTGAATATAATTCGAGTTGCATTGTAAACAGCCTACCCGTGACCACGGCCGTTGCAATACGGTTGAAACGTCGGACAATAAACAAGGTATTTTACCTTAAATTATTCACGCGATTAAGACCCGTTGTATATATTTTTTCATAATGCAATGTAAACATCAATCTACTCACCATATGCAGTCCAAACAGGACTTTACTCATAGCGACGATCCTCTCCACAGTGTCGTCTATAATCTTGGCTTTGTTCTCAGCTGTTTCAATCATGATGTTGGTCTTAGACTTGGAACCAAGTTTGGAGTACAAGTAGTGTTGCCAGGACATCTCGTCCGCTGGGTCGATCTTGTCCGGTAATGTCAGTTGGGTCTTGGCAAATTCTGCCACGTCTTGTTCAGACATTTTCTGTAAAGTGATGTTGATTTTTATGGATGGTTTATATCACTAGTAAAAATTGTAATATACAGCTTAGTTAATCTACAAAAAAAAACAACGTATCAGGTTTGGGGACACAAGAGGCAAATGGGAAAAGGAATTCAATTCATTTTACTTATACTTACATAAATAATTCTGCATACTCACGTAAGCAGTAACCATAGTACTTAAAGTGGGTACAATCAAGTTTTAAATGAATTACAATTATTCAAACTAGTAGTTCCTGTGTCGTGGGGACTTTACAGCAAATCATGAACAAAAATGACACTCCAGACTCGGAACAATAATTTTTTGCTCACAGAGTCCCGTGTGGGAATCGAACCCAACCCGGCACTGACGGTTGGTTTAGTGATTATACTAACAGGCTAATCAATTTGACAGATTCCCTGTAGTATATAATTAATTATGTATTTGTAAAGCAACTAACCTTCAAGAACCTGTCCTTACAATGCTGCACCAACTCCTGTTCCCTGCCGGCGAAGAGATTAAGCCCAACAGGCAACAGTCTCTTGAGGCAGGCGACCATCAGCGAGGCCTGCACCTCCTTGTCTTTGTCACGCTTCTTGTCGCGGTGCTTCTTCTTTTTCTAAACGTCAAGTTGAGAGTGAGAAGAGAGGAGAAAGAGAAGGAATTGATAGGGTTGCCATTTTAAAATTGTAATTCTTTTTTTTAAAAGCAAAACATCAAAAGTCGTATGATAAACGTGATAATGCATTACACAGGGTTCCAGCAGGTGATTATTTGAAATTCTTTACTTGCAGTTTGAATTTAATTTTAAAATCAAAATAAAGTTTGCTCTCAGTAAAATGTTCCATCTGCAATATTTAAAGTTACTTTCCCTCCGTGTGGCATAGCCGTGGAACACTCAGTATATATTTCATTTTGTTAGTCTACCTGTGACCAAGGCTAGTGCAATTTGGTCGTCGAAACGACAAGCAATCTAAATGTAAGCAATGCATGACCGCGTTAATCGTTAAAATGATTTTAAGTTATTTTATTCGTATCACTACGACCGTTTTAATTTCGAAACTTGGGGAGTATAAAAAAAGTAAAGTATATCTTTAAAAAAATATATCCAAATGGCAACCCTAGATAGCGTGATACGAATAATAATTGTCATGAAAGCAAAGTGCCAATCAATCAAATATCATAAACTAATCTGTAATCTAAAGATATTCAATTATAATTTCAATAGTTGTCGAGAGAGATGCAAGCACAAAAATTTATATAAATACGTCAAGCCAATCACTTCGAATACGATTACGAACATATACGAATACGAAAGATATTTATAGAAAAGTGTCGGAGCGAAGACGGACAGACAGTAATTTTAATAAGTAATATTATTTAAACATTAAATTTGAAATGAAAAAAATAACAACTTAATAAACAGTCTCAGTGTCGATAGAAAGATACAGCTAAAAACCAATCAAACAATATATCAATCAGCTGATCAATCAATTTGTCAATCACAAGGGTGTTTCGGTAATATGAAGGGAGGATGCAAGGGTTTACATATAAAATACAACAATTTTCACGTGAACCATAACCTGGTTGATACCGTGATTGATTGGGACCGTTCATCAATCAAGGTGCCTCAATCAATCAATTCGTCTGGAATACTTACGACTGCCTTTTTCATCTAGAGATAAGTAATTGGGTACGTTAGTGTTTATATTACACAGTGGTTCATATTATGTGGAATTGCCTATTTATTTACAGGGATCCATTTATTTTAAAATTAATCTTATGCACAGGTAAATATTAATATAAAAGTATTTATATTTCATAATAAATCAATGCCAATTGATAAATAAGGATTTTTGTTTTTTTAATTGCAAAATAAATCATAATGAATATGAAATTTTTGATACTTATTCCAAAATAAGTTATAATCAATTAGAATTGTCGATATTTCAGAAATAGATATCTATCATTAGATACCTACTTAATCATTTTTCAAAAATATTAGAAGATATGTAATCAATCAACTTATCTATAAGTTGAAATAAATATATTAAAATATTTTCCAAAAAGTAGGAGTTATGGTTTTTGAATTTTGATTATTTTGACATAAAGGATGGGTCTAAACTTGTTACTCTAACTACATTATTATAGGTTTTTATAGGTTAGTCAGAAATTCTTAATCATAGATATAGAGAATGAATTGAGCGTTAAGTTCCAGGTATAAAGTAAATACAGGCTGCAACGTGTGAGAGAAACAAAACAATTATGCGGCCAGTATTTACTCTATCTAGAAATCTGAATGGCCCACGTCACAGGTTTGCAGGAGCGGATGAATAACAGATGGGGCGTTGACTCTTTCTAAGGAGTGGTAAATTTTGTAAAGATATTGCTCAGTTCACTCTCTATTTTCTATGGTCATACTGCAGGCATAAAATGTGGCATAAATACCTTGCCGCCTGCCTGAGGCGTTCCATCCACTACTGCTGTGACTCTTCTCGTAGCAGTCGGCATGATCAACACCTGTTATAAAAAAACTTTATTACCTTTTTAATACAATAATTGCATTTAAAAGAAAAAAAATGAAGTTCAGACGCAGGATTTTTTTACTTTTTGTTAAAATTTCGATTATGGCTATTAATCTCATCAGATACTAGCCAACAACGCAGGGTTTTCATAATGCAGAAGTGTGTGCGTAGCACTGACCTTTGTAGTACTATGTACAGTCGACAAAGAAAGTGGTCTATCAGTTTTGACAAAACTTCCTGTGTAACCAAACTGACGATAAGATTGAGCTTAGCAACTGTCAGTATATGATTTTAAACGAAAATCAACCTTGTTATTTTATGGCGTGCAAATGAACTTCAACCTTAGGGTGACAGACCACATTTTTGGCCGACTGTACGTTGGACAGGATAATCCGTACACAGTGACAGCTATTTCTAATGTCAAATCGAATGACAGTCTTGGGAACTTTTTTTGACACTTATGAATGACCGTTGTTGATCCTTGTTACACAAGCGTAGACTTCCATTTCATTTAGTCAAATGACTGCCCAAATTACTTTTGTATTTTTAAAGCATTTTTATGCAAATTTTATACATATAAATTTATAAGTATGGGGGAAAAGTCGTCTATGGCGGGACCTGAAAGGGGTAGCGGCCCTAAGCCCTTACCAACTCCGGCACCGAGACATGTCAGCTAAAATCGAATTTTGCCTCTACATGATACGATTTTATGGCAATCGTGACGTCATCCACCGCGCTCCTATGGAACTTCTGCCATAAAATCAAATCATGTGGAGGCTAAATTCGACTTTGACAGTCATGTCTCATTGCCGGAGTTGGAAACGGCTTAGGACCGGTACCCTTAGAATCCGTCTCTAAATTTAGACTGTCCAAATGTCATAATATAATTGTAGTCTTATTCTTGTATTCAGCCTACTAGTACTATAGGGGTCAGTGGTGCGTAGACACAAGTGCACTCTCATATTACCATGGGACAGAAATCCGACACAGCGGGAGAGAGATTAGGCGCAGGACCGATGGGAACGCGTGCTGTTCGAGACACGGACGGGCGCGACAATTCCCCAATCGCGTCTATGGATAGACAGTGGTAACGTAGCCTAACATTTTTTTGTTTTTAAACATAACTAGCAATACGGGATTGGGTCACACATTACTAGCAAACTTAATCCCTTAGATAAGCTAAATAGCGCGTGTTAGGAGTACGTTCACGTCGGTAGTATATTGGGTGGGATTCGAACCCGTGGCCTCACGATTGCGAGTCTAATTCTGTTCAGACACCGTAAATAGTACTAAATATAATCCGTAGGTCGTGAGTTCGCTTCTAGAATAAGATGAGTATTAGACCGACGAGCTACTACCAATGTACGAGAAGTAATAAATAATTAGAATTTTTGATATTAATTCCAGATATTAATATTACAGACAGACGAACGAATATTACTCCAAAAATAGATATTTTATTTACTAAATTAAACCTACATAAAAGAAGCCATCTTTTTTCTTTTTTCCTCAACCTTTTCTTACCATGTTATCAATCTCGTTGGCAGAAATAAAGTTTTGTTCTTCTTTTAAGAAGTACTGACTCTTCGACCAAATGTTGAATATCTCTGATACGTGGTTGTATAGCTCTTCAGCCTCTGTGGATAATAGATAATAAATAAATATTTATTTATAATATTTATTGGTATATGAAGTCAGTAACATAATGTTAAAGATGAATAAATGAAAAAGAAAGTAGTTTGTGCCAAAGACAATATAAAAAAAATAGACCAACTAAATATTTATTACTGGTTATTCTTGTAATCTCTTAAGTCTGTGCCTTCAAATTAGAAGTGACTAATTTTGATATCATACTTATGCGCCGCTAGGATATATTTTAGGGAGGTGCAATTACATTTACACACGGAAATAATTTTTCTTCAAACATACCGTTAAAACCACCGCAATCTTTGTGCCAATTACATTATTGATATTGTTATTGTGCTATTCCTGTTGTAATTATTATTTTTTAAATAATTTTGTACTAATTAAAGTAAATAAAGGCCTAACAGGCTTTTTCCGATAGGTGTATGCAACCCCTTGCACCCAGCTGCCGGCGCCCATGACCATACAAATAGCACAATAGTTTGAAGACAAATGCCGGCAAATGAAACTGTCATCATTTTCACAGTTCCGCATTTGAAATTAAAGTAGAATAAATGTAACTATGTATCTTAAAAAGTTATAAAAAAAACTGATATTATTGTATAATTTCATAAATTTATACTAAATAATATGTCATGTACTTATCTTAAAACTTATATGGTTAGATTATCTATTAGTATAAGCTGGATAAAATAAATAAATAAATAAACGTGTAAAAACATATAAAAAGTATGTTTTTACACGTTTTTCATATTTAGTAGTTTCATCGTAGTTTCATGTTTTAGGCAATAGACAAGCATAGATACAGACAAAACAAACCTGGTACATTATTCCTGAGCCAATGATTCCTCTGCAAATCCACGTACTTGATAAGCAGCGGGTAGAACGAGTATATGTCGCGAACTAACAGCTGCCAGTCTTCTTGGATTTGTGACTCCACTTGAGATGTGTCGTCTGTTGAAGACTGGAATGGAAGATGGTCAATATCAGATAAGTAACATTCGAGCCTCGGTGGCGCGGTGGGAGTGTATCTGACTGCTACGCAAGAGGTCGTGTAAAGTGTAAAAAAACGGAACCCTTAAAGTAATCCTTTAAAGGTTCCGTTTTTTTCTGTTGAGGAACGGAACCATAAAAATACAAAAAGTAAGTAACAAGCACTTTTGTTTGTCTTCATATACATGGTCAGCTTTAGAAAAAAAAACATTTCGTTGTACACACTACTCACACGCAGGGTACTAAAAGTTAGATTCGATAAATTTGGATATTGTGTATTAGGTTCATGAGCGCGAGCTGAGCATTAACTTTAGATAAATCTATTTCATATTCACTAGGCAATGAATGTTTAGGACCCCTCTCGGGTAAAGACTACCTCTATAATATCACAATTATTGTAATTAAATTTTTCACATGCTTTAAAGCAAAATAGAAGATATATATTTATCTTGAATACCTGTATTTACTCTATTTTATGTGAAATAAATGACTTCTAATTTCTAATTCTAATACTATAACGTCATAAGTCGTTATTGTCTTGCAATGGCCTAGTATACTAACCTTGATAAATCCTCTCAAGCTCTCCTCCTTATGGAACATATTATCAGTCCTCTTCCGTACCCTCTCAGCGAGAGGCAAGAAGGAGTCTCTGAGCAGTTCCTCTGAGGAGTTGATGATGATCTGTTGCGTGTAGGTAGCGATGCGGGTCATCCATGGTGCGTTCTCATTGCCTATGTTCTTTTTGATCAGTTTTAGCACGTTTTTGAGGAGTTGGTTCATGTGTTCGGCTGTCACCATTGTTACGTGGTTTCTAAGGAAATTAATAATCTTTTTTATATAGTATAAAACAAAGTTTAGTTAATATTAGTTGAGTTATCACGTTAGTATATCTATACTTATGTAATTATAGATTTTTTTAAAGACTACTCCTGCAGTAGTGTACAAGCCCTGTGTCGCGGGAGACTTTACAAACATACAAGTCACGGACACAAAGTACAGTTTTTAGTTGCCTGTTTTTTTCTCTCGGGCTTTACCTATTGTTTGCGAACAGGCATTACAAGTACATGTAGAATCGACTTTTCACAAGTGTAGTATTTTGCTTCATAAGTGAATAAATCATTTTTATTATTATTATTATTACCCAGACTCGGAAAAACAATTTGTGGATCACACAAAGTGGTGTCCTGTGTGGGAATCGAACCCATGACCTCTCGCGTTGTAGTCGGACACACTCCCACTGCGCCACCGAGACAGTCAAATATGGTGTGTATGTTTGAATGTATGTATATATGTATGGTTACATGTGTAGGTACTTAAATTATTATTATTTCATTTTCACGTATTGTATATTATTATATAGTTTAGCTGCCAACAAGTTTACTGCACCTACTTCTAATCTCTATATTACCAAAAGGTTGACTGGTAGAGAATGCTTTTAGCATTAAGTCCGCCTTTGTACAATAACTGTGCCTAAAGTTAAAAAAAAGTCGCTTTTTCTGTAAAAGTAACTCTGTCTATATGTTACGTTTTCACGCTTAAGTCGCTGAACCGATTTTGATGAAATCTGGTATGGAGATAGTTTGAGTTTTAGGGACGGACATATAAAAATGGCCTATGGCATCCGGTTACAGTATGTATGTATACCCAGTAGGCCAAAAAAGCGAGCGGGCTTAGCACTGATGGTTTTGAGAATACTGTTGTTACTGCCGTAGGTTCTGTTTAACATCGAAGCTGTTCTTTTACGGATTACCGCATAGACATCGTCGATGTGCGCATTAGCAAACATCTGATATGCGCTACAAAACCGTGGTAGTCCCATTAGCTCAACCTATCGTTATATTGGACGCACAGAGCGTTGTGGGCTACACACAGGATACACTTATACAAGGACTGACAATATGCTTTAAATAACATCTTGCCCCAGTACTGCAGCGCGCAAACCTGCAGGCCAGCATATTGCATTTTACCGCCAACGCCTTGCACTCCCTGCCTATGTCTGCATCGTCAGATAGATTCTTTGTGAGGTTTATGGTTCCTCCTAATGAATTATGCAATAGTTTGAAGACGCAATGCCCTCATTAACTGTTTCACAGGTATGTACTTAGCTCTTAGCCATTTATAGGAATTTTCACTCGTGTTACATTTGATTAAAGATTGTTTAAATGTATTACATAGGCACATAGCCCGCAGAATACGATGTTTTCCACATGTAAAGAGCATTTAGAATAAGATCTACTTCTCATTTTTCTATGTAATATTATAACATCAATAAAATCTTTAATTAATAATAGTTTGAAGTATATCTTACCCTCCAGTAGGCGTAACATTATCAGGTCCCTGAGCCCACCAGAATGGCAGGTACGAACACAACAACGGCAGCACCACGTCTATTATGTGAGGAGCTTCGTTGTACGTCTTGTCAGACTCCACGAATTGGTCCACCTCGCCCAGAATGGTTTCTAGGGTCGGCATGCATTGTTCCATTTTCTGCATTATGTCTGTTAAAATAAAGTTTAGAATTGATAAATGTGGATGTAGATACATATGTACAATGCATACTATTTTGCGAAATATATCCATATTTCGCAAAATAGTATGCATTTAAATCAGCTCACGGGGTAAGCACTCATTACATTCCTGGCATCGAAAAATAATGGTGATAAATAACTAGTAGCAGACAATATCGTATGAGGCAATAATTCTTGTGGTGCGCAGTAAAGTACGCATAAATCCAAAATCAACATTTATGAATTTTACAGATATCTGTTGTGCACCTTTTGCACAACAGCACTACGTACTCTGAGAAGGGGGGGATTTGGAGGCCGAGCCCCCCGAAATTGACAAAGGGGTACCCCAGTCATTTGGCCGGTGTTTAGTAATTTTTTTTTATACTACGGAATGAGGTAGCACTTAACAGTATCAGTTACAAACAAATCCTTGTTTGGCAAACATCTGAATATCTACACCGCGCTCCTCATTTTTTTGCCGAATAATAACACTATAAATAGTGCTCTTCAACCGAAACACAGCGATGTGTCAATATCTCTATTTATATTTAGTGGGAGTACCCGCCCATAGACAGCAGTCCTACGCATTCACCCTGCGAAACTGAGGTACCAAAGTTCTTAAAACTGTAAACATCGATGTTGAGTTTTCCAGAAATTACCACTTTTTCCAGAAATGTCAATTGGAAAATTCAGTATTTTACCTTGCGCTTCTAAGGAATGGTCGGCGATCCTGTTGAGCAATGAGAACTGGTTATGCTTGTTCAGATGCGGCTCCAAGAACGCCACCGGGAATGTTGAGCTGAATGCACCTAGGCAGGAACCCTACAAGAGATAGGCTTCTTTAAAAACGGCAAACTAGTGTACACATATACAGGGTGTAACAGAAAGGTGTGGTCATATTCAAGGGTTGGTATGTGCCCATGATACTGAGCGCACATACCTAATTTTATCAAAATCGGAGTACCCTAAAAAATATTTATTATTTTTTTCATTCGTTTATTTGTGAATGAAAAATATATGAATTAAAAAAAGTATGACTTAAAAAGTTCTATGCCATAATAATCTAATTGAATTTTGTACCAGGGGAGGTATAATTCTTATGCCATACGCATTTCACTACTGAATTTTGACAAAAAGAAAATGCTATAACTATGTAATAATAATGCAATCAGCTATGGCACCATGGTAGGTGCAATACTGACAACATACACTATCCGCTGCTGAAATTTGACCACACCTTTCTGTTACACCCTGTATAATCTATATTGCAATGTCACACTATTATAAAAAGTTGAAAAAGTATGACGAAAAAGAGCATAATGAAATCCGCTGATTTCATCTGTTGATGTATAGCGCCGGCGAATAGCGAGCAGTTATCAATTATTTTCTCGCTCAAAAAAACGTACCTAAATATGTAGATTCCGTGGAAAGAGATACAGCATAGGGCAAGTTATCGCCAGCAGTGCAAACAATAAGCGATCAACTATTAATAAAATAATGTTTCTCTTTTGTTTTTGTTTAATTTAGAAGCTTTTTTACTTACCAAGGCGGGTTTATGTCTCTCGATTTCAGTCTTCAGATATTTTCTGTCGTGCGTCAATGATACATCGGTACCCAAAGCATACAGGGATCCTAGGATTTTGTATGAGGCCACTTGAATTTCGTCCACTGCGAACAATAAAGATTAAATACTTTTATATTTTCCGTCTAAAACGAGTAGGCACTTTACAAATACAATAATTGCATTTTAGAAAGATAGAAAATTTTAAGTCCAGCCCCAGGAATCGAACCAGAGACTTCCGTAGCCAAACCGGGGCCGGAATCGAACCACCTATCTGGACTATGTTACTAGACTTCAAATCCTTCTATCCCTTGATGCTCGCGAGTTGGACCCTTAGTTATCTAAAGATATATATATATATATATATATATATATATATATATATATATATATATACACTTGAGTCTCGTCTCGTTCAAGAAAAACATGAAAATAGACCATTCCTCCCCCTTGTCTCCAAAACTGAGCCTAATATTTTGAAAAAAAAAAATACAATAGATAATTTTTTTATATCTTTATTTAAGGAGCTTCGTCATTTATGACGATGTCGCTCCAATAACAGGAAAACCTATGAGCAGTCTGACTTTTGAACATGAGGACAAATTTAGGGGATTAACAGGAAATTGACTTGGTGTAAGGGTCTCAAATATATATTTGACTAGCTGACCCGCGCAACTTCGTCTGCGTAAATTTTCCCCGTTTTTGCAACATTTCTTATTGCTACTCCCCTCCTTATTTCTACACTATTTAATGGATGTTATTATGCATATAAACCTTCCTCTTCAATCACTCTATCTATTAAAAAAAATAGCATCAAAATCCGTTGCGTAGTTTAAAATATTTAAGCATACATAGGGATATAGGGACAGAGAAAGCGACTTTGTTTTATACTATGTAGTGATAGTGATATCGTTTTTAAGAACGTTCATGAAAAACAACTGTTTTAATTGTAGACTCATTGATTTTGGACGGGCATTCTTTGAAACTATTGAGCCTACAATTTTGAAAGAGAGTCTATAAAGTGACGCTAACGTAGTAACTATATCGAATCGCCTGTGTTGATCTAGTGGTTAGTGACTGCTAGAGGTTGTAGGTTTGATCCCATCCGGGAGGCATATTTTTGTAATGATCACGATTTAAACAATCGTTATAAGGTTATATGTCTGCGAATATATTATCTATAACATGAATGTCATTTGTTTGGTTGCCATAGTTGCTTTTCCCAGTTTGGGATCAGATGGCCCTATGTGAGTTGTCTGATATTAGATACACCCCTTTCAACATTGGTTTGTTACAGACATTAGTTTAAAGATGAAAATGTTAAAACATGCTAATTTGGTTATAAGTGTCGCTTCTTCTTTATTAATTGTTGCTCTTATTATCTATAATTACAAGGTACAATAACAAAACTTCGTTTATATACTAACAATAAAAAAAGTATTTTTTATATAAAGTTAGGTTATAAAATCGTAACTTTCATCATATAAAAGACGAAGGTAATAAGTACCTACATTTATTTCCAAAGCAATAAATAATACATAAAATAAAATCGCATTTGTGGAGAAACCAACAAACTTAGGTTCGCGTCCGAACCAATTTATTATTATCGCAATATTACTGGCTCATGAAAAAATATAAATGTTGGCTTCTATTGGGTGTTATCCTGTGCTTTTCTTAGCCGTATCGGTAAATATATTATGTACTTGTACTGCACGTAGGTATATAAACTCGCAAGTAATTAAAAAAATAATGTATTAAATATATTCCTGGTTTGATAAAATATACTTTCGTACCAAAAATAACAGCAAAAATTTACGGAAAATGCGGGTATTTTTTAATATTGCGCAATTTCCGCCACAGCATATGCTTTCAAGCCTTTCACAAACCTCCCGGAAAGTGGCCATAGGAAAGCATAATAATAATAAGGGAATTATATCTATTATAGGTGTTAAGCACAAAGACGCCAACAACTCTCAACTCTGCCGAGAAGGTTGCAGACGTCATCAGAAATATAACTCGAGTAAATAACGTTCTGCAGGATTTAATCAAGACTTATGAAAACTTGGATAATAAATACAAGTCAAAAGAAATTTTCGAAACTGACATTACATCAGATAAAGCTAAAAATATTATTAAAAAAAATAAAGCAGAAGATCCGACCGAACCTGATGATAAAGAAATGAATGCAGAGAAAACTATGAATACTGAGAAAGTGAACAGCAAAACAAAACGTAAAATCTTACTAGGTATGATAAACAAGCCCTACGACTCAGAAGAAATTTTGAAAGGTATGACGCAACAATCTAAAATTACAAACACAATGAATACACAAGTGTCTTTTCCGATAACAAAGAGAAGAAAAAATCATCATAAAAATAAAATTGAAAGTAGCGTACCCCGCACAAAAGATATTGAAAGGATTGACAAAAACAAATCACTTTATAGTGAAGTGGAAGCTATATACAAAAATATCAATAACACTGTATATAAAGATATAAATAATACAAAGAAAATCAAAATAACAAACCCAAATATTCCTACTACTGCAAAGAATACACTAAACGAACTTAAAGACGCAAAGTACCGCTCAAAAGACAAGATAAAGCGTAAACCACAATATCCTGGGTATTATGGCAACGTAACTAATTCGTATGATGGACAGATCTCAGACCCTTCATTATTATCAAATCTTAATCTAATAGACAACGAGGTTGACATGATCTTAAAGTCTAAGAACGTAAGTATATTTGCCAACTAAGCTTTAACATTCTGGTGACTCGTCAATAAACATCAAGGTGGCAATGTTGTTTGTTATTTCTGATCTATGTGTGAGAGATTTGAGAGTACATCTGTGTTTGAGCACTAAGAGTGAGCAGTACCGTAATAGAACTTCTACTGACTGGGTAATAATTGTAACATCTTAGGTATTTGGTAGACGTATTCCTGTGATAAGATGACAAGAATATTTCCAAAATTTTAGGAATTAAAAAGATCGTCGGTTTAGGTACAATAGGGTCAAGTCAAATCAGTATCTTTTTTAAGAAACGTCTAAACGATGGGCCCCGTACTAAATGATATGAAATACAAAACAATGACGTCATTCTTTTGTATGGTCAAATCATGTAGTTTCAATGTTTGTTTTGATGTTTATAAATTCATGACAGCGTAAAATTGTAGAGAAACATTGTTTTTCAGAATATATTGCAAATGCTATTTCCTGTATAGTGTAAAATAATTTATTGTTATAATAGTCATGTATCCAATTAGGTTGGAACATACTGAATGCTTCGATTAAATTTTACCTAAATCGATGATATTTTTACTATTACGTGTGTTATTTACCTTTAAAATAGATCAAACCTTTCTTGAACACATTACGTAAACAAATTTGTTGAGTTTTTAAGCTTAAACCTCTGAACCGATTTAGATGAAATTTGGTATGGACATAGGATAGGACATTTATACGCGAGCGGAGCCGCGAGCGAAAGCTAATATAATTATTTAACAATTTGAGGTGAGAATAGTTATTTTTTTTTAATTTCCTACTGAGTTGACCCCATAACTAATCTGACGTTTTTATGAAAATCGAAATACCTTTTATTTTTTAGGTGACAAATAACGCTGTCAGTGATATCGCCTTGGTCAAAAATATTTTCAAAAATAATATTTTAAGAAAGGCCTATGGAGTTGCTTGCTTGAAACTCGTCATAAGAAAATGTTACTTGGTAATTATTCCTATTTATTTAAATGAATCAAATATATAATTAAATACCTCACAAGACTATAGAAGTACAGTAAATATTTTTTTTAAAGACCACTCCCGCACTAGTTTAATAGCCGCGGGGGACTTTACACACATATAAGTCACAGACACAAAGTACAACCAGATTAGGTACAACCACTTGTGGATCACATAAACTGGTGTCCCGTGAGGGAATCGAACCCACAACCTCTGGCTTAGAGGGCAGAGTCACTAATCACTAGACCAATAGGCCAGTCAACGTCATTTGATTGTCCTGCCATTTCCAATACATAAATAACAAGATTTTTAACTAACGAATGTCCAGTCTTTGTTTTTCATTCTATTCCCACAATAAGATAGAGAAGACAACACTTTTGCTTGTTAAAATACTATTATTATATACTGTCACAGGAACGATATTCGTGTATGTCTAATTTATTTAGATTATATATCGTAAGTAAATTTTGTTCCAAAGGCATGCAAAGCGGTTTTAAAACTCACATGTAAACGTTGCAAGGAGGACTTCCAAGAGTCTTACGATAAATATTCTAGGACTGCTTGTATAAAAGCTTTTACGGCCGATGGCGATAAGTCTGAAGATAACAATAAACCTAGTGCTGTTGAAGAGGAGTCTGAACATGATAAGCCCGATGAAAAACATCCTGATAAAGAACAATCTAAAGGATCTTCTGATTCTTCTGGTGATGATGATGATGGAAAAGATGAAAATGTTGATGGAAAAGACGAAAATGTTGATGGAAAAGACGAAAATGTTGATGGAAAAGACGAAAATGTTGATGGAAAACACGAAAACGTTGATGGAAAAGACGAAAATGTTGATGGAAAAGTCAATGAAAATCATAAAGAGGATAATAATAAGGAGGATAATAATAAGGAGGATAATAATAAAGAGGATAGTAATAAAGAGGATAGTAATAAAACGGATAATAATAAAGAGGATAATAATAAAACGGATAATAATAAAGAAGATACTCATAAAGAGGATAGTAATAACCCAGAAAATATTGTAAAAACAGAAAATGGGAAAATAATACGAAAAGGAAGCATAAAGACATGTATAGGTGACAATTGTTATACACTCTTAGATATTAAGAACGAAGACAGAAGACGAAATACGAGGAAAAACGAAGCAAGTGGTTAGTAAAATATTACCTATTGTGGGATCACCCCAGACCTTTGCATAATAATAATAATAAACCCCTCGGGGCTAGTCGTTGCCTCCCTATATGAGATTAACGCAGCACTCTAAGGGGATAGTAGCAGCTCTTGAAATCCTTATGACACCAATAAAAAATGTCTTATGAGGATAAAATGCACAAACCGCACGGCAACTTTGTGGCGAGCAAATGTGCGTGGCGACACTGCGGTCCCGATGCCTCAGAGTCAGTCAGGGCCTCGTCTCCTTCTTGCCTTCACTGGCCGGCGGGAGTGGAATACCAAGAGCGCCCGCAGGACTCTCAATTTTGTCTTGCCTTAACTGGCCGGCCAGAGGGAGGTCGCTAGAGCTTGTATGCTCGGGGGGGAAGTGTCATTTTCAAGGGCATAACTACGGGGAAACCCGCTCACGGACCTTCTTCGTGATGGTGAAACCGGCGCAGCACCCCTCGACACCCCAAGCTGCTCACACCCATATTGCTCCCTGTCGCCTGTTTGGCTCGTATGCCTGTGGCAGCAAGAATCACCACCTGCCCATTTACCGTGTGTTACGGGGCAGGCGCCATAGTCCTTCAATAGTACTGCTAACCATTCCATTAACACATCACCTCCATAACCCAGTTTCTTGGTTGCCACTATTTGACAATAGTTTCTACACTAACCGGGGATTGTCGTTGAGTACACTATTCTATAGTGTATACAGCGATTATCGCCGGTTTGTGGCACATAGCCTTTAGATTAAAGTGTCTAATGGGCCTCTACGTGTTGGCTTCGGCTCCACGCACGCCTCCCAAATGACCGGGACTCCATAGTCCCGTGACATGGAAACGACATACAAAATAATAATAATAATAATCATTTATTTGTTTAAACATATGTAGTAGTACAGTTACAGTTGTATTAAATCCATACTTTCATACTAATATTATAAATATGAAAGTAACTCTGTCTGTCTGTCGGTTACGCTTTCACGCTCAAACAGCTAAACCGATTTATATGAAACTAGCTGTCCCGCGCAACTTCGTATGCGTAAATTTTCCCCGTTTTTGCAACATTTCTCGTCGCTTCTCCGCTCCTATTAGTCGTAGCGATGTTATATAGCCTATAGCCTTCCTCGATAAATGGGCTATCCAACAAATAAATATTTTTTTTAAATCAGACCAGTAGTTTCCGAGATTAGCGCGTTTAAACAAAAAACAAACAAACAAACAAACAAACTCTTTCGCTTTATAATATTAGTATAGATTTGGTATAAAGATAGTATGAGCCCCAAGTATATGACAAGGATAGTTTTTATCGTGATAGATAACCGACATCCACGCGGGCGGAGCCGCGGGGGAAAGCTAGTTAGCGATCAAAACTAAAAATCAAAATTATTCAAATAAGGGATTTATATTCATTGTCAGTCAAAATGTCTAATATCAAGTCAAATACTTATATAGAAATTATTAGTAAATAATTAAAGTAAATTTCAATAATATTTAATTCGTTAGGGTAGTTCATTAGTAAATGGGTGGGGATCGAACCCACGATCTCTTACGTAGCAGTCGGATACACACCCACCGCGCCCCAGAGGCAGTCATAAAAGTGTGACGTCACCGGAACGTGACCGGTGACGTCACACTTTTTCAGGAGTGCAGCCGGTCATCGATTTATAAGACGTTATCAGGTCAAAAAATAATAAAAAATGAATAGTCTCATAAGTATAATATTTTTTTTGATATTTTAGATGTTTCGTATTTGGAAGATGTTTGTGAACCAATGAGTGATTTCTTTATGGCCAATTCAGTAAGAAATACTTTTTTTTTTAATACCGACACCCGCAGTAATTTTCAGGCACTGTGTCTCGGGGGACTTTACAAACATACAAGTCACGAACACAAAGTACACCTAGACTCGGAACAACAATTTGTGGATCACACAAAGTGGTGTCCCGTGTGGTAATCGAACCCACGACCTTTTGCGTAGCAGTCGGACACACTCCCACCGCGCTACAGTGGCATACTTAAGTCTAATTTTTAGATAACTATTTATTCGACATTATTTCCACTCTTGATAGTCTATATTAGTTAGTGGATTTTTGTTGTAATTTTTGCCAGTACACGTTATTTTATGGTACCTGTTATCTTAGGTAAGACTTGATAATAAAAGACCAGTTTCTAATATTTTCACAACTCGACAAATATTTTTATTGTGGCATCGCTTCATTTTTTCTGTATATATAAAAGGCATCCGTTACTGACTGATCACACATCAATACACAGTTCAAACCACTGAACGGATTGTGATGAAATTACGCACGCAGATAGTTAATATGATGTAGGCATCCTCTACGAAAAGATTTTCTAAAATTCACCTCCTAAGGGAATGAAACGGAGCTCCAAAGTTTGTATGTGGAAATAAGATCCACATGGGCACAGTTTTCTCATAATAAAGATCAGGACAAAGAATTCAGTGTGAAGCGATAGTCAAAGACCTTTATCAATAATTATTTAACATTATATTTCCAGACGACTAGCAACGTGTTTCGATCGGAATCGATTTTTGGTGCATCGAAATTCGGCAGCAATTTGGTTAGCCTTAGAACGAAATTTGAACTAGCCTGCGTTAAAACATCCAGGGCCAAATGCAATGATGCTTGCACTTTCTCTTACACTAAGTCTTGCAAACAATACTTTTGTGATGAGCGTTTGTTGAAAACCTTCAGAAAATCTTGTGTTAGACAATGCAAGATCGCTTATAGATCATTCAATGAAAAAGCGAGCAGCAGTAGCAGCAGTAGTAGCAGTTCCAGCAGTGAAAGTGATTAATTATGATTTTCTTTTACAAATGATTTCTGGAATAAAATGATTTTCATTACTGTTACTGATTTACATTACTGTTAAGGCCGTGTACCGGCTTAAGACTAATGCCACCCCATCTCTTCCCGTGGGTGTAGTCAAGGCGACTAAGGGATTTGAGCAGCGTCCTCGGAGTACTTAAAGCCTTACTGCGATCGCCAACCCGCTCGCCAAGCGTGGCGATTATAGCAATCACCCCCAGGACCTATAATAAGTAGGTTCTACTGGGGAGACCCGTGCCCAACAGTGGGACATCGTATGGGTTGATATGTACATTACTGTTATTTTATTACTTTTCGTGAATGAGTAAGTAAAAGTTGAGGTTAATCACAGTGAGTTGATAGATGAGCAATAGATGGCAGATTTCTTTCCAATCCCGCCATACACACAGCATCACTTTGTTCCGAGCCAGGCCGGGCTTTGCCACGGTCAAAAAAGAATCACAAATGGAAACACGTTGCATTAAGTTGTTTTCAGTGAGGTCATGTGGTACCTAAATATCAAGTTTTTTCTTGTACACAGACTTTGTGAATGACGTAAAACTGTTTTGTGGTCAACATCCAGTTCTTCAGCAATAACGTAACTATTAATATGTCAATCTTAAGGTGGTCCTGATTTTATCCGTGGCAGGGCATCCAGAGCGAGCCTCATCCTTCACACTAAAATTTCTAGACTTGAAACGCTTGAGCCACATTTGTGCTATTCGTATTGATACCGCATTAGGTCCGTAAACCGCACAATTTTTATTTGCGGCGTATTTACCTTTTTTGTAATAAAACTTTAAAATGTAGATACACAATTTCTTCGTCACATACCTACGTTCATTTTGCTTGCTTGAAAAACAATTGAAAAATTGGGGGAACTAGTTTTTTTTTATTTATTGCATCTTCAGAATATCAAAATTTAACAGTATTAAAACCAACCAGTTACATTCAGTACAACCAAAGAGGTTTGATTACTAACAATACATTCAAAATACGAAAATACCTAAGTGAATATTTTTTTTATTATTATTTTAGCCATTTGACAGGTAAAAAAAAAAGTGAAAAAAGTTCACAGGACAATAATTCTATTCGACATTTGAGATTGCTGTCACTTTGTAGAGGGTAGCCAGACGTACAGTAGGATCAACGTAGGTTGACCAGATTGAAGTTACGTTCTTAGCACTTTCGCGCATGTCATATAGATGCGACCCTAAAATTACTTACGAAAACGATTAATTATGTTTATTCGATTAAAAATACTAACAACATTTTAATTCAACAATATAAAAATACTACTTAAATAAGTTCATAAAAGTTTAAATTTAGAACACTTACAGTAAATACTAAAGAAACTTTGAAAAACAATTTCTTTATGAAGATAATCACAAAAACATGAGTTAGTGATACTAATTATGACAATGTAATGCGTAATCGCATCTCTAATTCTCTTGGTTTAGTTACCGCCCCCGCCCCACGCTTCCTGTCACCATTTACTTCCAAAAAATGCATCTGCGCAACCACTTGTCGCCTACTTCAGTCCGGCCTAGTTACGTTGATCCTACTGTACGTAGTACTATATGGTAGAGGTCAGTGTGTCATATCCATATGTCGCAGAGCACATTAAGTCGTCAGTCTTGCACCTAATCGATTTCCATCCCACCGGATAATAAATAATAATAATAAAATTTATTTGTATCAAATATGGTGGTTACAGGTTCAATTAGTTAAAAGCAAGACACATTACGCCCTATCACAATAGCATGCAAATATTTTCTAGGGTAGATGACTTTAATTCAAGGCAATAAATATGAATTGATATGAGAGTGAGAGTAGATAAGAGAGTAGAGTAGAGAGTGTGCACGAGTGTTCATTAGAAGAAGACAACATTAGAATATAAATTCGACACCGACCAACGATTTAACGTGTCCTTAGAGGCACTTTTTCTTTGGCAAAAGATAAGTAGCAATGTCGGATTTCAAGTCCCACATTACTAGCAATCTTGTTAACCCCTCCAGCTAAGCTCAATGGCTCTTGTTAGGATTGAGCTCACGTCGGTAGTATGATGGGTAGGATTCGAGCCCGCGACCTCACGATTGCGAAACCGATGCTTTGGCGATTAGGCTACCGTCGCTTATCTAATAGCAATGTATATCTCCGACAAAGTTAAAAAGGTGTTTAACCTTGCTGATCTGAAAAAACGGGTAACAGACTAATTTAACTTATTCAACACTTGCTTGCAAAGTGTGAGTCAGTCATACGACAGCGGGTTTGGAGGGGGAGGGGATTCACTATTCAACATATGTCAAATGTGAGTCGCTTATGCAAGAGCGCAATTCACTACTTAAAACCTGGCAAGCGTGGAGGAGGTGCCCTTATTACAACTGTCAAGTGCGAGTTGCTGACGACTCAAATGGGGGGGGGGGGGTGCACGTTTACAAGCTTTTATTTCACTTGCCCTGTGTGTGTGTTAGCTTATGTGGATCAAATCTTGAATCCTGAATTAGTACCAATTCCTAATGGGGCTAAAATTTGGTACACTGGTGTATCTTTGATGACAATGCAATACTATGGTAGGTACCGTAGACCTGATCTGATGATGGAGTCGGAAGGTGGCCATAGGAACTGCTTAATGAAAAAGAAACCTTGCAAGTTTGGGTTCATTTGATTCGTCTTGACAAGTACTCTGATCCTAGACAAGTTTTATGTCATATAAATGGTATAATGTAACAAGTTGATGGGTTTGTTTTAGTGTAAAAAATATTTTATTCCTTTTGGAACATTTTTTTATATAATATCTTGGGACAACTCACACAACGCTATCTGATCCCAATCTAAGCAGAGCTTGTACTATGAAAACCAGACAACTGATAACCATACTTATATATTTCTAAATATATACATATTATAGATAAATAACATTTGAATAAAGGGTTGTTTTAAATATGAGTTTTTAATTTTTGCCTATCTTCTTCAATGAGTAGGCGGAGGTGTTTTATCCTCCAAATCGCCTCGAGCCCTCTCTAGAGTATGGTCATGAGTTAAAGTAAAGTAAAACAAGTAACTTACACAACAAATCGGCTCCATACTCGCAGTTGGCGAGATGATCGAACTTGGCGGTCAGTATGGGGAGCAGCACGCCGTTGATGTAGCCCAGAGAGGTTGATGTCTTGAGGTGCGTGCCGCGGAGGTGCGCGTATTTACCCTACGACAATAAATATAGTTTATAGTTTAATGGGGCACTTAACCATACTTACTCTTATGATTGGTCTCAATAAAGGTTCTAAAAATATGATGTATATCAAGACCTTAAAAAATAGACGGCTTACGGCCGGTTTCAACAACTTATCTGCCCTTAACTGTGTGTGCCATCGATATCGGTTTTCTAATCTCTCTCTCTCTCTCTCTCTCTCTCTCTCTCTCTCTCTCTCTCTCTCTCTCTCTTTAGATATATATCTCTATCTCCCATTCTCATCATAACTGGCGTTTGTTCCAACGATAGATAGTAAATATCTATCGTTGGAACAAACGCCAGTTTCGCTACTAGAGTTTTGCCCGATTTATACGAGCGGTACACGATCCCAGCGGTACAAACAGCCCAGCCCCACATTCACGCACTCACAAGCTCGCGCATGTGTTCGTTCGTGCCCGTTAAATGTTAAGCGGTGGTTGCTTAATGGTTAAGGCATTAGACTCGCAATCGTGAGGTTTGAATCCTACCCATTATACTACCGACGGGAAACCACTCCAAACACAAGCCACTGAGCTTAGTTGGAGGGCTTAACTGGATTGCTAGTAATGTGGGGGAAGTCCCACATTATATTGTTATATTAATAAAAAAAAAATGCCTTGTACGCGAGGGTTTGAATCCACCATTAGCATTATATCTATACTAATATTATAAAGCGGAAGAGTTTGTTTGTTTGTTTGTTTAAACGCGCTAATCTCAGGAAGTACTGGTCCGATTTGAAAAAATCTTTTTTTGTTGGATAGCCCATTTATCGAGGAAGGCTATAGGCTATATAACGCTACGACTAATAGGAGCGGAGCAGCGACGAGAAATGTTGCAAAAACGGGGAAGATTTACGCATACGAAGTTGCGCTGGACAGCTAGTATATTTATATTTATTATTGAGACCAGCCGTTAGCTAGATGTAGATATAGTTTCAAAGGCATTTTAAGATAAGAGTAACATTGTGTATGGTGTCTGAAATTTCCCCTTGAAACATAAATCGCAGCATCAATGAAAAATGTTCCAAAATCAGGGGAAATCGACACAGACCATGTTGCGCGGGTCAGCGGTCTATTCTTGTAATTTTTTTGCGTAAATATAACACTTACATCTTGAAGGTTCATGATAGTATGCCCCACATCATCAGCCACGTTATTGAAGAACGTCAACATGGAAGTTCTGATGAACTCCGGACAGTTCTTCACCAGAGACTTAGCATCGATGCCCTTCACCAGAACTTGAAGACAGCGAACTGTTATACGGACGTCTGGACCGAATGCTGCCAATCTGAGGGACAAAGGCAAATAGAAGTTTATAAATCTATACTAATATTATAAAGCTGAAGAGTTTGTTTGTTTGTTTATTTGAACGCGGTAATCTCAGGAACTACTGATCCGAATTGAAAAATTCTTTCACGGTTAGATAGCCCATTTATCGAGGAAGGCTATATGCTATATAACATCACGCTACGACTAATAGGAGCGGAGCAGCAATGAGAAATGTTGCCGGGGAAAATTTACGCATACGAAGTTGCGCGGGACAGCTAGTAGTTTTAGCTGTTGTTTTGTCGATGAAAAGCCTTCCATTCTTCTCTCAATTTGAAAATACGGCAGGTATACATTTCAATGCTCGGATTTACATTAAACCTGTTTTTTTTCTAAAAAAACAGTGAAAACCGAATATAACACTTACGTCGTAATTTAATTATGAGTGATTAAAATAGAAGCCATCTACTTTTATTCTGGTCTCTTACTACAGCTTTATTTTCTGTTATTTTCTTTGCTGTTTTGAAAAAGTTGCCTATGAGAATCAAACTAAAAACTAACTATCACATTGAGGCCAGCAAAATATTGATCTCAAGTCTTGTCTGCTGCCCGACATTGTATTTTTTTTTAAAGATGACTCTCCCAGTAGGGTACAAGCCCTGTGTCGCGGGGGTCTCTACAAACATACAAGTTTTGACTTGTATGTGATCCACAAATTGTTGTTCCGAGTCTGGGTGTACTTTGTGTCTTTGGACACAAAGTACACCCAGACTCGGAACAACAATTTGTGGATCACACAAAATGGTGTCCCATGTGGGAATCGAAACCACGACCTCTTGCGAAGCAGTCGGACAAATGTGTCCGACTGCTACGCAAGAGGCGCAGTGGGAAAGCCCACCGCGCCACAGAGGCAGTCAAATCAAAAGTCATTTATTTGGCAGTCGAGCTAAATTTACAGCTATTTGTACAAGCGCAGTATTTTCGTTGCATAGCTATGCTATACCTGCATAATTATACAACGTGTAACAGAAAAGTGTGGTCAAATTTTATCAGCGGACAGTGTATGTTATCAGTAGGTATTACACCTACCATGAGTTTTCTTTTTGTAAAATTCCAGTAGCAAAATAGGTATGGCATCTCTATTGTATACCTATAGTAGTGCAAAATTTAATTGAATAATTATTGCCTAAAAAAATTTAATTCAATATATTTTAAAATTGCTAACTTTTTCATTATCAAATGAAAAAATGTTAATGGAATTTTGGAATGCACACCTGAGTGTGCATTCCAAAATTTCATTAACAGTTTTTATGTGTGTATGTGCCCATGATACTGATATCATGGGCACATACCCTTGATTTAGACCACACCTTACTGTTACACGTTGTAGAGTTTATAAACAAACAAATATTTTTAATATTGGCATTTGTTTAGTATTTATTGTCTTGTTCTTTAATTGGTTGTTCTAATTTGGCAGGATTATGTAGGTACATGTACAAATAGAATCGTGACTTATCACAAGTGTATTTTCCTTCCTAAAAATAAATTTATGATAACCCACCTTGATACCTCTATCGTCTATTACTAACCTGGATCTCAACAAGCTAGCCAGCTTACAAAACAGTGCAGCGACCATTTCTTTCTCCTTCAAACTGGCAGCCCCAACATTATTAGTTGCCGTCGCTACTGCTATGAAGTAATTGCGATGCGTTGAGAAGTATTTTTCCATCAGAGGCAGCACCACCTATAGTTGAATATTGTACTTTAGTGCGTAAAATTTAAGAGCTATTTTTGATTGAGTATAATGATTGCATGTGAAATGAAGCCATTTAATTATGTGTATTGAAGTGTTAAGGCTGGATACACAAACGCTACTCAGTTTTAAAACGCCTATAACTCGCATGCTATCACTATAAGGTGAATATTGGAGACATAAATACATTTGAGAACGATTCAAAGTAAGTATCGTTTGAGTTTTGGGCGCTAAAGTGTTACTGGCATGTATCTTGTTTAGTTTATAAGTAAAATGAGCAAATATGAAACCCTGTCTTACCATACCTTTTTAAATGAAATGATTACTATCGATTTTGCTTGCATTTTACTATCAGTTCCTCTAGTTAAGCTTGATTTAGAAGTGGTGGTTAGAGATTCGAACTCGCAACCTCTTCATTCCCAACGAAATATATTAACCACTTATCCATCGTCACCTAATTAATAATATTACGGCATGGGCATATTTATACGCGTGGCAAGCGTTAGGCATTAATTTGCAGTTTAACTATTTGAACGCCATCGAACCAAAAAAACAATCAGACACTAATTTTATGAAACGCATATCTTATGAAACGGAAAAATATGACCTCTTAAGAAATTTGTCAAGTTTGTATCAAATACAACGTTATGACCACATAATTTACTGACAAATCATTACACACGTTAAATTGTGGACTGACATTTTTGTATCCAAGCATTAGCTTCCAGTATTTTATTTTCATTGTATTCCGAAAACTAGTGCAACCACAATTATTGTCATATGTTAATATCGGTAGCGTTCAAGTAATTAATAATGTGTCAAAACTAGCCAAGTAAAAAAATGAAAAATATAAGTGATAATTTTTTAATATTGTATGGCACTTCATTGGTGCAAAATATAAACTGTAATCAGCATGGTTTTAATGTTTCTCGTTCAACATGACATTAATGTCTGTACCTTCTTGAAATATTTTAGTTCCGACTTGTGTTGCTTGCAAAATTAATTGAAAAGTCAATATATCATTATGAAAATATATATATTACGGGTCTTAATCGCGTAAAATACCTTGGTTATTACCCGTAACCACGGCCGTTGCAATACGGTCGAAACGTCGGGCAATAAACAAGGTATTTTACCTTAAATTATTCACGCGATTAAGACCCGTAATATATAGATTTTCATAATGTGTACAAATCGCGAAAGTTTATCAACGTCAATATATCAGTTTTCATTTCTCCTAATTATAACCAGCGTTAAGGTAACTGGCTTAAATACATATGTAAGGATAGATAATAATCTCCAAAGGCCTTTGTGTGTTGTACCAATATCACTATGTAAGTCAACCAAAGGGTCGGCGATTATCCTTGCTATAAGAGAGATGGCCGTGAGGAGAGACGATAAAATATCAGAATCAAGGATAATTTAACTGATGATAATTAACTTATAAACGTAATTAATTAATTAATTTTTACATTATATAAGGTGTAACAGAAAGGTGTGGTCATATTCAAGAGTTGTTATGTGTCCATGACACTGAGTGCACATGTCTAATCCTATCTAAATCGGAGTACCTTAAAATTTAATTTATTATTTTTTCTTTCTTATATTTATGAATGAATAATTATTAAGCAAAAAAAAGTACGACTTAAAAAGTAATAATCAAATCGAATTTTGCGCCAGGGGAGGTACCTACAATACTTTGCCATACGCCTTTCGCTAATGAAATTTGACGAAAAGATTATGCCGTAACTATCTATACTAATATTATAAAGCTGAAAAGTTTGTTTGTTTGAACGCGGTAATCTCAGGAACTGCTGATCCGAATTGAAAAATTTTCACAGTTTACCATTTATCGAGAAAGGCTATAGGCTATATAACATCACGCTACGACCAATAGGGAGAAGCAATGAGAAATGTTGCAAAAACGGGCAACATTTACAAGACGAAGTTGCGCGGGACAGCTAGTGTAATAATAGGCTATGGCACCACGGTATGGTAGATATACCATACAAAATTTGATCACACTTTTCTGTTACACGTTGTATAATTTATGTTAGTACCGGTTAGTTTCAAGTACGTATCTGCGTTGATTATAGTTAAAATGTGAAAAAGATAAATTCTAATAGAAAATACTATCAGAAATGGTTAGATACATCATATACCATAATAATATATGTGTATAATAATATATAAAAACAACTACATTGGCAAAAGATTGACTCCAAGAAAAGAGAAAGATATCTTTAAGACATTTCCAATTATTAAAAAAACATGCATCACTTAATTACATGAATTTGAAAATAGATTAGAATTTTAATAGTTACCCTACTCTACAGTAGTATCTATGTTAAAATTTAAATCTAAACTACGGAAAACCTTACCTTTGAGAAGAACTTAATATCCCTCGTACTAGTTTTAAAGCTGCTTCTTCTACTGAACGTAGTAGATGGCTTTAACAACTTCATATTAATAGTAGCTCTATCAATATACTGTATCAATTTCTCGAGCAACGAGTAAGCGAATCTCAACTCTATTGCAACGCCCGTAGTGGTCTGTTCCGTACTGTCGGTCACTTTGCTTGGCCGGTGTAACTTATAACCCTGGTATTGGAGGTATTTGAGGAACTCTTGGGAACGCTCGCGGTCCTTTTTCTTTTCTTTGTCTGTGAGTAAGTCGTAGGGTACTAGCTGAGGGTGGATGCCACCTGTGAAGAAAGGTAAGTAAATTATTACTAAACAAAAAACGCGTCTGCTTAAAATTAATATCTAATTGAAATTTTTTGGCACCTTATCATAATTATTTGTTTAAACATATGTAGTTATAATAAAGTTATTACAAATAGTAGTATGTTTCACCTTTCAGGTTTACAAACATTTTAATTATTACAGTGTGCTTCTTATAACATAATTGATCTGACATTGAAAAGAAAAATAACAATATAACACCAAATTTATTAAAAATAGTGAATAAGTGGCTATAATAATTTATTGTAATAAATTGTTAAAAAATAGGAATAAATAAAATGACAATTATTTATAAAATCATTCACATTTTAAAAAGATACGCCATTTTATTTTTTTCTAATTTCGATATACCCAGGGTCATTCTTACAACTAAGACGAATCTAAGGATACCTCACAAGCTAAAATCATTCGTCTTAAATCATTTGTTATTTAGGCTCTAAAGCAAAGAAATATACATAGGTACATATATACATAACCCTCCTTCTTGCGCAGTCGGGTAAAAATATCGTAAACTCTACTGGTCAACATTTAATTCTATTTATGTCGTTTTTGTAGGCATTGGAAGATTTAATAGACGTGAAACTAAAGCACCCTTTGTAGTCAGGGTTAAAAACATGACTTATTAGAGCATTAAATTTTGGGTACGGTCCGCAATAATATTAGTCATAATTATGATCAAATTTATATTTTCTCCAACTGCAGTTGCAATACTCCAAAAACAATTACGACTTTGGTGCCGCTGTGCAAGAAGTTGTGAAGTCGATTCCCGGACTGAGCCCCTGGAGAAGTGGCGTGCCGATCAATTATAATTTGAAGTTTAGTAGCATAGTTCAGAACAGTTGGATGCGCAATCGCGGCCCGGTATGTCGATCAGAAGTATCAGGTTCGATTCATGGGTCGGAACTTCATTGTTTCCTTTCTAATGACAACAGGCGATTCAACGAGACATTTTTTAACTGATGAATTCGAACAAAGGCCTTTCACGTATCAAAATCGTTTTATAAACAACGCTTGCAACAAATATTTATATTTGCGAGGGGAGGGGTGAAAGTCTTTCTAGGGGGAGAGATGCTTTACTCTAATAATAAAACCAGGAAGAATTTGAAACGTGTGAAAATAACATCAGCCTAGTATACACCATTTCTATAGCTCCAATATCTATATCACTCACCTCCGTTAGTAACGAGCTCTTCCTTCTTCTTCTTCGCCCAGATGTCGTGAGCGTTCTCGGCTAAACGTTCGGCCATATTCTGCATCTCCCTCGATAGAGTCAAGTTGGTCATGTCGACCGGGTGGGGGTTGTAGTTGAAGGGGGTCGCTGAGTCCGTCTGGAGATATATTGAGGGGTTAACTATTTAAAATATATAATAATATGTATTTTTAGTATTTGTACTAGCGTAGGAGTCTCAGAGTTCTAAGCTGTTTGTACATTGATATGTCAATAAAGAATTATATTATTTTTATTATTTTAGCAATAATTAAAAACAGTTGGTTAAATTGAACCACGACTTAGGACATAATTAATAACATTTTTTTCATAATCTTAATATGTTATGAGTATGTGATGTGTAGTACTTTTTGCTGAGGTGAAAAAAATAAAAACTACAATATTAGTAAATATATTTTTAAAGAGCTAGTATGTTCTTTATGCGATTGCCCGATTAGTTATCACATTAAGAACATGCTGTCTCGTTAATTGCCCGAATATAATTTAGAATTTGATACTAATGAGCAATCTCAAATACTATCTATATCAAGGATTAAGTGCAAATTTAAGAGTAGGGATCATAATAATTCTACATCTATAAATTTATAAGCCAGAATCTCGACTAAGAGCTTCAAAGCTATTCACTTAGAGCAGTGTTTAAAATAGAAAAATAAACGTAAGCAAGTTCATAAACGGATACATAAAATTTAAAAAAAACGTGCTGTGAAACTACTACTAATAACTACGACTACTAACTATTTAAAAGTATCTAGTTGATAATGCAACTAAAACTCGCTAAAGCCATTAATACACCTGCCAAGTCAATTTTAAATAGACTTGCAGTACAAACAGGTGAATATTCACCTGTTTGTACTGCTAAAACGGCTAAACTACAATAGCAATACATACAAATTGATTTTAGAACCATGTTGGCTGGAGTAACTTTTGCGGCAATTGTGATTTTGTGGAGAGGTAAATTAAGCGATATTTAGGTTGATACAATATTTTGGAAGTTATAGTAGTGCTGCTGATAATATTTTAATATAAAAGGGATTTGATTAAATGCCCTTTTTCATTTTAATTAGTAATATCAGCGATACCTACATAGTGTTAAATGATTTTATTGATTTTTTTGAATATCATACACTTGTATGGAAGTCTAGAAGTTAGAATTTGTTAAGACATGCAAAGCTCAAATCACAAAAAAGTGTTATTTATTACTTTTTAGTGCCATATTAAAGCAACCTCAAAATGGTACCCCTCCACAAAAAATAGAGCGTCAAAAACTAATTGACAAAGTATTTAATATAATTATTAGATATATTTCGGGACTTAATCGCGTGAATTATTTAAATTATTTAACCTTTTATTTACCCGACGTTTCGATCGAATTGCACCGATCGTGGTCACGGGTCGACCCGAAATATATCTAATATGTATAAAAATCGCGAAAGTTTAAAAACAATAATATAATTATTGTCAGTTAAATCCATGGTTCCAAATTCAAAATAAGTATGTATGAATACCACCACACAAAAGTATGGTATATTGAACTCACCACTATATCAGGGGGTCGCTGTACGTTGCGGGGATATGAAAACAACATCACAAATTAGATAGGTACAGATAGCCAGCTCCTTACAATGAGCGGAAACAGCCTCACGCATACACAGACGCACACGTACGCAGATCTCGGTCGAATGACTGACCTCTTTGTGCTAGTACGCTAGACTGGCTACTTCGTATAAAGTGATAGCAATTTCAAATGCCAAAACAACTTGAACCCGAAGTCCTGTTAATTACTGTATATTTTTTATCTAACCCCATTTTAAATGTTGATAATCCTTTGCGATTTGTACACATTATAAAATTATACATACTATGTGTCTGAATCGCGTGAATAATATATGGTAAAATACCTTGTTTAATGCCCGACGTTTTGACCGTATTGCAACGGCCGTGGTCACGGGTAGACAGTGAGTCAGACAGTGAGATATTATTATTTTCATTATATTTTATGGCCATATGACATGTTATTAAATTATATTGTATACGCTATATACTTTTTAATTGTTTGTTACAGTCTACTAACTCCACGAATAGTGCAACGATAACAATTCTTCAAAATTTACACGTTTCTCCATCGCACATAATTTCGACAACGGCATCGTTGCCTTAATATAAAAAAAAAACATTTTTGACATTTATGACAAATGGCCGTTGCTGATATACTTGTTACACAAGTATATACTTCTATTTGGGAGTTGTAAAAATGGCGGCAAACTAACCGGCCATTATTTTTACAGCTCCGAGTTTAACTTGCAAAAAATGATTTGAATACGTGATAAATAACTAAAAACGAGACTTTGTGCATGTAATAAGCGCATACATACTTGACACTGGCAGAAATTAGCCGTTAAAACGGCTAGATTGCCATAAACTCAAAGAAGAAGAAGAAGAAGAAGACTTCTATTTGATATTGTCAAATGAGCGTCCAAATGTTAAAATCAACTGGGAGTCATATTGTTATTGTCGGTAGCATGTCCAGCGGACTGGTACTATAGGTCAGTGGTCGAATTTCAACTGAGACTGAGCACGTTGAGAGCTTCTTACGTGCGCATCTACGTGTGCGTGGATTTTTTTGTTGGGCTTTGAGCTGGCTTTCTGTACCTATGTATTTTGTGACAACACACACGATCAAGTGGGGAAACGAACATGCCAAGTGACGTCATCACCATTCAATCATTCGTTCAGGTGACAAAACTCATTCAGGTTTGGGTAAAAAAACTTTTTTATCTTATTCCTATTTTAATTTATATTCATATTTTGAAGGAATCATGATATTTATTTATTACTGTCCTATAAATGATTCAAATTAGTTTAAAATGCCTTGAATATCATAATGATGTCATGGGGTAATAATATTGCCAAAATATAATTTTTAAGAAACCTAACAGATAAATTGCTAGATTTCTTAAAAAAAAAACCCTTAATAGATTCTTACTATTGTTCTAGTAAATTTTGGGATAGTTGCAAAACTGATTAGTATTTTTTTGAGCTATTCCGAATAATTAAAGTCAGTATAAAAACAGTAACATTATTCATAAGTAGATATAAATAAATATGTACTAAATGAAATGTTGATGAACCATTTATAGAATGAAAGTAGTAGGTGAAAACCATGCCTATTGGTGCATGTAACACATTGTGGTAACCAGCATAATAATAAATTAATTATATAATAATTATAAAAGAAAAAGGTGTCGTTACCTTTTCTCTTCTGTTCTCTATTACATCCTGATTGCGTGCATGTAAACATCACTCTTAATACAATATCATTAAAGACCGGATTTCGGTAACATTTATTCTTGCTTTCTCTTTCTCTTTCTGTCTCACTCTGTTTGTCTTTTAAATATAAGATAATTAATCTACTAGATAGTATCCAGCTGTTATGTTAAAATTAGCTGTTTCCTATGTAAGTAATTATGATACGTATACGAAGTCTGTTTCAGTGAAACTATATCTGAATAAATTTTGATGAAATTTCTTAGTTAATTTTATAAGAAACTTTATTATGAACCCTATACTATTCCTCTTACCCAGATTAAACCCTTTAAGGTTTAAGTGGTACAGACCCTTTGAGGTCTACATGGTACATATAGAATGTCAGTAACAATCTTATAATGGATATTGAACAAAAATGTGACAAGTGTCATTAAGGGTACAAAAATATGAACAACTCACGCCTCCCGACTTGGACTGCCTCCTCATGGAGCTGCGGTTGGTGCTGGGGATGTCCACCTCCGAGTGCTCGACCGACCAGCCGATGGCGAGCAGCGCCTTCAGGGACTCGCGGACGGGCTCTTTGTATCGCTCTTTCTCCTAAAAATATAGCATATTCATTGATTTTTAAACTTTGAGGGTATACTGTTGAAAAGCATTTTAAATGTCAATTTGTGTGACGGATTGAAAATTAATTTTGAAAGCGAATAACTGTATGACTGGCCTATTGGTCTAGTGGTTGGTGACATTGTCAGCTAAGTCTGAAGTCGTAGGCTCGATTTCAACACGGGACACCGTTTTGTGTGATTCACAAATTGTGGTTCCGAGTCTGGGTGTACTTTGTGTCCGTGAAAAGTTTGTAATGTTCCCCGCGACACAGTGCTTATAAACCAAATGCGGAAATTGCGTTCTAACGAAAGAGATAAATACTCGTGTTCAAATAAATATTTTTAAATTAATCTCAATTTAAAAATATGTATCAAATTCTGTTACAAGTTTAAATTTTTGTTTCAAATACAAACGCGCAAACGCGTATATTATTATTTCGTAACACCAAATTAATGATTGTTTGAAAACATATAATTAATACATAAGTCCGAAAAAAATGCAAATATGATGTTTGAAACAAAATGAAGTTAGGCGGCAGTTTCAAGTGTAAAGCTCATGAGAAGAAGCTGTTTTTTTACAGGAACAATTTTAATAAACGAATCAGTGTGATTGGTGAATCAACAATATTTCGAAACAAATGGATGTTTAGTAAACATTCTATCGAAGTTGATTTGATTAAAGTAAACTACCTATATTTTTGTATTATGTATTAAGTTGATTTTTACATTAATTATATTTATTTTTAAAGATATTTATCTCTTTTTTATTATTAATCAAAGAAAGGCGTCGTGTGGTTTGACCACAGAAAATCGTAGTGATACTAAAAAGTGGTAATGATTTATTTTCACTGGTACTATCTGTGGTCACATTACTATATTTTATTAATTTGAAAACCCTACAAGATTAATTAGGTACTACATTCATCGAGTTTGTATTAAAAATATTTTTTTTTGCATCTATACCTAAATCTGGTATCGCTGAGACAAAAATCATTCCCTAGAATGGAAGTTGTTTTAAATACTTAATACCATAATCTATACTAATATTACAAAACCCTGTTTGTTTGTTTGTTGAAACGCGATAATCTCAGGAACTACTGGTCCGAATCGAACGAAGTTGCGCGGGTCCGCTAGTATATCAATAAACTAGCTGTCCCGCGCAACTTCATCTGCGTAAATTTTCCCAGTTTTTACAACATTTCTCGTTGCTGCTCCGCTTCTATTGGTCGTAGCATGATATTATATAGCCTATAGCCTTCCTCGACAAATGGACTATCCAACAGTAAAAGATTTTTTCAATTCTGATCAGTAGATCCTGAGATTACCGCGTTCAAACAAACAAACTCTTCAGCTTTAAATGTTAGTATATATACTTACGTAATCATTAAGCATATTATAAGGCTTGAGCCTGGGATGCGACTTCTGCGAGTCGGACCACCCCTCGGCGTACACCCAGCCGTTCTCGATCTTCCTAGAGGCCCACGCGTCGTGATAGTGTTCCGAGAACTTCTGCACGATCGTGTTCAGGTCGTTGTTGAGCGCTACCGACGACGTGTTGATGGGTTGCGGGTCGTATTGTGGGTTGTCGGCTGCACCTAATATACCAACAATAGTTGATGACTAAAGTGCAAACAACATTTTGTTTATAGGGAGAGGGAAGAGAGAGGTTCAACACAGGTTTTGACTGCCTCTGTGGCGCGGTGGGAGTGTGTCCGACTGCTACGCAAGAGGTCGTGGGTTCCATTCCCACACGGAACACCATTTTGTGTGTGGTGTACTTTGTGTCCGTGATTTGTATGTTTGTAAAGTCCCCCGTGACACAGGGCTAGTACCTTACTGCGAGAGTCGTCTTAAAAAATTCTGTGGTAAAATGAGGGAGGGCACTTAACTCTAATTCATAATTTAACTAGCGAATGTTTTGTCGTCTTCTATCATATTTAAAATATGGAAGTAAAATAAAGACAAAACACTCGCTAGTTAAAATGCTTTTACTAAAATAAACTAGTATGAATAAGGGGGTAACAACAGTGCGCTCAGGGAGGAGATTTACATAAAATACGGCACTAGGTTTCCAAAAAACTATTTTTTTTTAAATAAAAAGTGTTTGGATAATTTACCTGTAGACGTCTGCTCCTTGCCATAGAACTCATCATCGTAGTTCTTGGAAAGAGAGTAGTCTGGCGGCAGAGCACAACCTGCGAATAAACATATTTCCTTTCTGTATAAATTGTACTTTAAGCTACTAAAATAAAAAAATCATGACAAAAGGGCCTAAGCCCAATCGATATAAACGATTATCACTTATACTTTATTCCAATCGTCGATCTTTTTCATAATTTTAAAAATGGTATTCTGCATATTTTCCTAAAATTGACTAAATAAACGCAGGTCTTAACAGTCGAACTCAAAACACGCAATTTTGGCTAGGGATTATCATCTCATCTCGCTTTGAACGAGATCCACCTTCTTGTTCTAAGCATAGTGTCAAATCAGGATCATAAAAGAGAAAGATGGTCTCGCAAAACGTAAAAAAAAAATGTGTGACACTCGGGGATTGCCGCGGTAAAGCTATTGCATATATAGCATTGTTTATCAACTTATGCAATTATAATTATTTATTTATTCAGTTTTTTTTTTCTTTACATTTCGGTGCAGCTTGTCTCAATCCATGCGAGCTTCGTACAGTCGTACCATATACGTATACGTTAAGCGAACGCTCGGCCGAGCTATATGGTAGGCGGAGTGGGGATGTTAGGTTTTATTTTCGTTAAGGAATTTCTTGATTCGGTCGCCGCGCTCAAAGCCCACGATAAAAGCTATGCAATAGCTTGGTTTAGCCTTTAGCCTTTACTCAAAATAATAAAAAACTATTTTTTAAGATATTTATTATTTTACACTAAGAGGGACTTCATAAATGGAACAGGGTATAATTCTAACGTTATAACTATTACGTCGTCGAGTTCCCGGTACTATAACTCACCAATAGCAATAAGACAAGGCAAGGCCTTCCCGAACAGCTCGGGATCGTAGTCCATCTTGCTGAGCGAGTCGAAGATGTTGGAGAACAGCATCATGGTGAGGCGCTTCTCTTCGTCCGAGGACGCGCCGTAGATGCCCTGCGCCACGCCCGTGCTGCCGTAGTACTTGGCGCAGCGCTCGTAGTGCAGCGTCAGCAGCTGCCGGGGGTTGCACCGTATACATACGAGAACCTAGTGGTATCTGCCCCCCCCACCCCCTAGACAAGTTGCATAAACTCTAATCGAATAGAATAGGGTCGTTGCGCGTGCAAAACCGCAAATGATCTTCAGTTAATTTTCGTATTCGCGGTTTTGCACTAGCGCGTGCATAGCCGCGAATATGAAAATTTGCTGAAGATCATTCCGACGTTTTTACGTCATTCTATTAGATTAGTGTTTATGCCAAATGTCTTGAGGAGTGGCTTGCAATCGAGAGGTCACCACGTGACGTGAACCCTCTCCAAACACAAAGTTTAGGAGTTTAGGAGGGGTTAACAAGAATGCTAGTAGGTAATGTGCGACTCACATAACTACCTTTGTGAGGTTACCTTCAATGAATTTATTTAAAATTTAATGATTTGGTTACTGATAATGAAGTAATTCACTTCAATCTTTATTCTTTTAGTAGCTATGAGCCACAATTTATTCGCGTAGAAATTTGTTGAAATAAAAAAAAATGCCTAAACTATTCCTTAAAACATCAACTATCTGCCAGTGGAAATTGCATCATTTTACTGGCAGGTAACTAATTCTTCATTACACAGTGGCTTTCAGTAGCGGAATAGAGGGATATATTTAGAGGAATAACCCCCAACCTTTTATCTAACACCAAAATCCTAGATTCTTTAGCGTGTTCTAACCTTGTTTCCAACACCAATTTTGTATCTAATATTGGTGCTTTTGAATCTTATCCCACTTATATTATAAATCTGAATGTTTATGAGGACGTTTCTTGCTCTTTCATTTAAAAACTACAAACGAATTTTTTGATGAAACATTCCAGTACGTAATATACTCGTAGTTTCAAGATCAGAATGGCACATCCAAACTAATACTATAAATGTGCCTAACCCGCTGAATCGTTTTGAATGAAATTTGGTATGGAGATAGTTTGAGTCCCGGGAAAGGACATAGGGTGGTTTTTATAACGATAACCGATATCAAAGCGGGCGAAACCGCGGGCAAAAACTAGTAGGCTATAAAAATCAAAGCTAGTTTTATATATAACTGGTTACTTACCCTAAGAGCTACAGTAGTATACTCAGAAAGTTTGGAAACGTCGACAGTGAGTTTTCTGAGCAGTTTGAGCAGCATAGAGGGTTGCATCGCTGAAGTGAGCGCGACCAGGAAGTCTGACACCGCCTCACGTTGACCTTTCGTTAACATGCGGTTCTTTGATAATCTGGTTACGGAAAAAAACACAGTGAGTGCTTGTGTGATTTAAAAAAAAAACAATAGTGAGGGAATTGAATACTTCTATGCAGTTGTACGCATTTCCACTGAGCTACTAAGAGCATTGTAGTTATTGTATTTATCTAATGTCCCCAATATATGGCTTCGCACAGATGTCATATCGTATTTTTATATCTTGAGTTACATTATTGTCATTTTCGTAGGGATCCCTATTTTTTTTTTCCCTAAATATAGCCCATGTTACATACTCCCCGATAATGTAGCTTTCTAAGGCACCTGTCCCACCAACGTCGAGAAAGCGAGTAGCGATTTAATCGCTCAAGAAACGTACATACTTGTGTAGATCCGATTTAAACAAAAGAGTTACAGATATAAATAGTTGATCGCTGATCGTTCCCACTGCCGGCGAGTACTCTCTCTATACTGCATCTCCTTTGTTTACACAGACGGGATCTACAAAATACATCTAGTAGCGATTTATCGCTCAATAAACGTACAACGTTTATTGAGCGATAAATCGCTACTCGCTTCTCGCTCATCGTTGTTGGTGGGACAGATGCCTAATGGTGAAAAGAATTTTTAAAAATCGGTTCAAGAAGCCTATTTAACGCAAACAAACAATCAAATATTTACTCTTTATAATATTAGTATAGAAAAACTCGTACCCTAAATCTTTTCATACTTCACCTAGAGATTTAGAGGTAAAATAAAATAAAGAATAGTTATTCCATAAAAACCATTATAATAGCTATGGCGTAACAATAGTAAATACTCTTACACAAACACTATCGACTGTGATATGTCATTGGACATTGTATAATAATATAATCTTGGGACAACTCACACAACACTATTTGATCCCAAACTAAGCAGAGGTTGTACTATGGAAACCAGACAACTGATAAACATACTTAAATACTTCTAAATACATATCTATACATATAATAAAACTGTAAATTTCACGTGTCTGTACATGGCCGAACTTAGTAAAAAAAAATATTAGGAAATGTTCGAAAAGAGTATTTAAACACTTTGCTGCATTTTTAGAAATGTCTGTCTGTCTGTCTGTCTGTCTGTCTGTCTGTCTGTCTGTCTGTCTGTTTGTTTGAACACGCATCACGCAAAAACTACCGGACAGATTCGGTTGAAATTTTCTCTGTGTATTTTAATAAGTCTGGATTAACATATAGGCTATAATTTATCACGCTATTTCCCATAGGAGCTAAGCAATAACGGATAATGTCTGTAGCTATTTATCGTCACAAAACAATAACTACTTGACAGATCTTCATGAAAATTTGTAGTTTTATTGTAAATACTATAGGTGATTATTTACACTATGAATCATTACGCTATCGTCTATGGGGAGCGAGCAGCAACGTATGTTTGGTCGAGCCATTATGGTTTTTCACAAATTTTTCCACAATAAGCCATTATTTACAATTGTAACCCATGGAAACAGTAACTTCACGCTAAAACTATACGGAGCTAAACACAACATTTGAAATTTTCTTAAGATCAGCTATTTTAACCGCTTTTGTATCGGTTGAGGTGGTCTAATGGCACAAGTGGCGGTATTGAACAAGCGAGATCGGAGGATCGAATCCCAAGTGTGCGAGTCTCTTTTTGTGTTATTTAAAAATGGCTTTTATTCTTTTTTTAAGTATATTTCCAAATGTATACTTATTATATAAGCTTTTATTTTCGACTTTAACATACTTTGTTTAACAAATTTTCATATTAATCAATCACTTTCAACAGGCACCTTTATCATTGTTTTGCATGAATCGTGATTATGTTATGAATGTAGAATTGAAAAACAATATTACATTACAAATAAACAATAACTACTTGATATTTTCTAGAATTTATAAATGATATATCAAAATAAAACACGTGGCGCCATCTGTGATTCCATTTTCTTCGAGTGGCAAAATTGCTTACCTACTTGAATGTTGATAAACTTTCGCGATTTGTACACATTATGAAAATATATACATTACGGGTCTTAATCACGTGAATAATTTAAGGTTAAATACCTTGCTTACCTACGTTTAACATGCATGAAAATTTTAGTTTAATTTAATATAAAATCATCAAGTATTAAAAGCAACTTATCCAGTTTAGAAAATAGATGGCGTTTAAATACAAATTAAAAAATAACAGGAAAATTGATTTAACAAAATCTGAAATTCTTACGTAGAGGGATATGAATATACTTATGATGATCTTAATTTGCGACAGGTTGACACACCTATTTTTGAATTCACCAAAATAGACAGTATTTAAATCTTCTAAAGTGAGTGAAATAAAATATTGAAATAAGTTTAGAAAAGTATTTAAATACAAAAAAGATATCGAGTATATCTTTTAAAAACGTTTGAATGTTGTCTGTTTGTCTGAACACATCACAGTACCACGGGAATGCAATGTTTTAAAAACAGGGTATTTTTAAAAAAACATAACTAGCCCTATTTCGCGGGGGACTTTACAACACGGACATAGTGTGTGTACTTTAGACTCGGAAAAGATCGCTAGGGCAGGACATAACCCGCGATCATAGGAAATCTGTGAGAGTTTTTTCTATCATACCTTTATTACCTATGTTTAAATTAAATTATTTTGAAGGAGCGAGCGGCTAGGTACCTCCGATTAAAACGTCCGATTTAAAAGTGTCGGAGCCGAAGTTTGAGTCGGAGGTTTAAAATCAATCGGAATTTTCGACCTTTCGGAGTCAGAATCGAAGCTCCATAACACAAAATTTCGCTCGAGTACTTGGGCGGTTTCGGGCTGCATTTAACCCGAAACCACCCAAGTTCTCGCGTGACTGGGGAGGGGGGGAATTTTTCAATATTAATAATATTTGATGTGATGAAAATCATTTTGGTGATATACTTTTTTGTCGAGGTGCTGAAAGCAAAGGAATTTTTATAATTTGTCTTCTAACGGTCTGGCGCCATAAACTTTGTCGGTCTTCATTTTGCTGTACTGGGCATTTGATAGGCTTGCTCTGCCATAGGTCGGGCCCTGATTAAAGCTAGGCCCTAATATCCATAGCTGCCACACAGCATTGTGGAGCATGTTTCCAATTTTACACAGAAGTTAAATTGTAATATAAACTACCTTAACCAACCCAACTTCCACGCGAACGAAGTCGCGGGCACAGCTAGTACATAATAATATGCTTTTTTAAGGGGTTAAAATAGTCTAAAAGATTAATAATTACTAACCTGTACACAGTATGAAGCGTGGCATCCAACAAACTGCTGTAGTTCTCGGCCTCATTGTAGAAGTACGCGTGCTTGATCAGCAGAGGCAGTATAGAGTTGCCGATGTAACGGTTCATTGATAGCGCCATGTCTGACTCGCAGCCGTCGTTCTGTTAAAACAGAGTAAGATATTAGAATATTGCGGGTCGACCCGTGATCACGATCGGTGCGATTCGATCGAAACGTCGGGTAAATAAAAGGATAAATATTTCACGCGATTAAGTCCCAAAATTATTCTAATATGTATAAACATCGCGAAAGTTTAAAAACAGAGTATTAGATGAAGATTAACGGCCGGTATCAATAATCTATCTGTTGGTGGATTTGGTTACTAGAGGTAGAATTTTGACATATTTTGTATGGAGCGTATGTCAAATATATGGCTCTAGTAGCCAAATCCATCATCATAGATACATTATTGTGATTGAGGATGAACATACAGATATGTGATCCCATCATCTATAATATGTAGGTTCTACTGGGGAGACCCATGGCCAGCAGTGGAACATCATATCAGTTGAAATGATATACACACATCAAAAGTGTCTAGGGATCAAGCATTTTTATGCGGATTTCTTGAGATTGAGATGTGGCTTTGTAATAAATTTATGATTTTATAAATTTATATGGATCCTTTTTGGTGCATTTCATAATTTGAATCAGGAACTGTGAATCAAATTCGAGTAAAAGATGAAAATCAGCTGTCAATATTTTCCCTATAAAAACATACAACGCATTGAAGACATTATTAGTGCTACTGTTTCCCTACTACTGATTAAAACCAACGTTATTATGGAGCGGCGACGTCATTTAAGCAGGGAAGAAATGCTCAGAGCCGTGGGAATGATAGAAGCTGGTTCCCGGCAACGTACTGTGGCTTTAGCTCTGAATACAAGTCAGAGTGTTATCAGTCGACTTTGGACACGTTACCGAAGCACTGGTACCGTGGCTGAGCGCCATGGAGGACGGTATCGCTGCACCACACGGAGACAAGACCGATACATTCAAATCTTAACTCGAAGAGGTCCAACAGTAACCGCCATGATGTTAGCCGTGAGGCTTCATCACTCTTCAGGGAACTTAATTAGCGACCAAACAGTCAGAAACCGCTTGCATGAAGTGAACCTTCATTCCCGAAGACCGCTACGGGTACCACCTATAGCAATGCACAATCGTAGGATTCGATATCAATGGGCTCTTGAACACAGAAATTGGGCAGAAGAACAATGGCGTTTCGTGTGCTTTTCTGATGAGTCTCGTTTTGGTATGAGACCGGATACAAGACGTATACGACACTGGAGAACCCCTGGACGCCAACAGCGATTAAAATCCTGCCAGGAAGTCCATCCTTATAGTGGTGGAACCATCATGGTATGGGCGGGTATTTGGATCGGCGGAAGAACTGAGTTGATTTGGATCAGAGGCAACCTCAACGCTCAAATTTATGCTGAGACGATTGTATCAGACGTCATCGTTCCTCTACAAGTGCAAATCGGTCCCTTATTTCAGTTAATGCATGATAATGCACGACCGCACACCGCAAGAGTTGTAAGACAGACTCTCGCCGCAGCTAACATCAATGTCCTGCCCTGGCCTGCTCAGTCGCCAGACTTGAACCCGATTGAGCATGCATGGGATATGCTACAGAGAAGAGCTCTGCCGAATATGGAGGGTATCCAGTCGCAAGAAGACCTTTTTTTGTTGTTGCAACGAACATGGGCGGCCATTCCACAGCGTGATTTGGATGAACTCATTTTGAGTATGCCAAACCGATGTTCTTGTGTTGTTAGTGTTCGCGGTAGAAACACGGATTATTAATTGTTTAAGTTACCCAATAAAATTTTAAAGAAAACTGTTATTTCAATCTTTTTTTCGAACTTTAATGTTAGTGGTTCAAATGTCAAAAATCCCTTTATTAGGAAAATGGCAAATTTCTTTATTAATGCAAAGGTGACTTGGTTTATCGTTACTGTGACAAACGAAAACACTTTATTTGATGAATCCTTAAAGAAATAAAAAAAAAAAATCAATCAGGAGAAAAGTTATTGCAAAAATATATGTTGATCCCTAGACACTTTTGATGTGTGTATATATTTTGTTAATATATTATGCATTTATTGTACATGTAAACGAAAAACCGGGCAAGAGCATGTCAGATCATGCTCAGTTTAGAGTTCCGCAGCCTAGACTAATTGCATCAGCAGAATGGTGCAGGGTGCAGCAGGTTGAGAAACGCAGTTTTTCGACAATAATTCAATTAGGGTATATCCGATCATTTTAAAATAATTTTATTTTAAAGTATTTATTAAGCGCTATCTTCGTGATTTTTTTCATATTTTTTGCTCACACGGTTTAAAACTTAAGGGGGGGGGGGGATACCATTTATGCAACTTTCGGAGTGATTATTTCCAAAACCATTGACTCAATCAAAAAAGTTTATTTGAAACCTTAAAGTATTTTTTATAGGCCTGTCGAATGACGTGCAACACGTTGATTTTGGAAAAAAAAAATCAGCTTCTTACATGTACGGAGTGCCCCCCTAAAAATATTGATTTTTATTATTTAGCCATCAAACTAAATAGCGGCTACTACAGGACACCTCACCAAACTTCATCAATATTCATTGAGTAGTCTTTGACTAAAATGCTTGTGACATACGGACGGACAGACAGACGGACATGACAAAACTATAAGGGTACCGTTTTTGCCATTTTCGCTACGGAACCCTAAAAATAAGAAGAAGATCTTAGCCAAAAGTTTGCTCTCATAAATGAAACAGAACTCACTCTATCCAACATAGTGGCAGCCCTGAGATCAGGCAAGAAGGCTTCCTCCAACAGCTTGTAGAACAGCTCCTGAGTCTCAATACCGTACACGCGCTCCAAGAACAGACCGACGCTCTGCTTGTGACCTGGGATCAGGCCTGATGGCATATCTGTGGATGACAAACAATCGGATCAAAATAATTGTCGCCTAACCGATGTCAGTTACGGCGGCTAATCTCATTAGAGACTAGACAACTACGTGAGAGATATTATAGTGCACAAGTGTATGCGAAGACACAAGTGCACTCTCTAACTATTCCCTTGATTGGACGGAAAATCCGACACGACCGGAGAGAGATAAGGCGTAGGAACGATAGCTTAATATGCTCTTCGAGGTACGGTGGTGTTACAATTTTAGAAAGCGGTCATCCATCTATAATGGTGGTAATGTTGCTTAAGCTCGCAGATATCTCTATCAGCTCGGTCGCCACTGAGTCAGTTAAATAGGTGTATATTTTCAAATACTTTCTTTCATACAAACCTTGCCCTGACAAATGCAATTACAACAAAAAAAGAGTTAGTCAAGTAGGTCGTACTGGAGTGATGCTCTCTCATACATTTGGCAATTGATTTGTATTTATAAAGATATTAAGGCCGTATGGTACCGGCTTAAGAATAGTGCCACCCCATCTCTTCCCGCGGGTGTCGTCAAGGCGACTAAAGGATTTCACACCGGAGCATTTACTTCCAAAAATTGCGTAACAGAAAGGGGGGGGGGGGCGGTAACTAAACCAAGAGAATTAGAGATGCGATTACGCATTACATTGTCATAATCAGTATTCTGTAGTCATAGATAGTTTAGTGATTATTTTCGTAAAGAAATTGTTTTTCAAACTTTCTTTAGCATTCTGTAACTTTCTTTAAATAAATGTTGTAAATTTAAACTAAGTATTATGAACTCTTAAATAGTATTTTTATATTGATAAATTAAAATTTTGTTAGTATTTTTAGTCGATTAAAAATGATTTTAATAGTTTTCGTGAGTAATTTTAGGGCTGCATCTCTATGACATGCGCGAAAGTGATATAAACCTAACTCCAATCCGGCCGAGTTACGTTGATCGTTGTACTAGTACGCTGGATCAGTTACCGCCGACGATAACAACATAACTCCCATTTGATTTTGACATTTGGAGGGTCAGTTGACGAAATCAAATGAATTACTTGTGTAACAATAATATCGACAACGGGCACTTGACATAAACTCAATATACTCGTAATTATGTCGAAAAACTTCACAGGAGGGTCATTTGATTTGGCATTTGGAATCACTGTCACTTTGTACGGGGTAGCTAGTCCAGTGCACATCCATATTATTATTATAAAGCGGAAGAGTTTGTTTGCTTGTTTGTTTAAACGCGTTAATCTCAAGAACTACTGGTCCGATTTGGAAAGTTCTTTTTTTGTTGGATAGCCCATTTATCGAGGAAGGCTATAGGCTATATAACATCGCGCTACGACTAATAGGAGCGGAGTAGCAACGAGAAATGTTGCAAAAACGGGGAAAATTTACGCATACGAAGTTGCGCGGTACAGCTAGTATTATAATATAAAGGTCAGTATTTTATGGAGATAAATAAATGTAAACTAACCAGATTTGGGCCGTTCCTCCCCGGCCGCCGGGTTGTTGAGCGTGAACCTCAGACTGAGCACTCCCTGCAGGTCCTCCAGCGGCACCAGCGAGCGGAGGATGGCGCGAGCTCGGAGGGACTCGTTCTTACCCTGAAGTACAAAACGACAGATGAAGAGACGACCAAGTCGAGTGGCTGAAGATCGCGCGTCACGTGTCGCATGTAACAGTATCAGTGACACACAAATCCTTGTTTGCTAAGCTCCTTGGCTTGTGTTAGGAGTGGGTTCACGTCGGTAGTATAATGGGTAGAATACGAACCCGCGACCTCACGATTGCGAGTCCGATACCTTAACCATTAGGCTACCGCCGCTTCGTAAGTATCATTTGCCCGGTAATAACACTTGCTACTACACTATTTCATAGAAGAGTAACTGATATACTAATCTTCTTTCTTATATATAAAAATCTCGTGTCACGGTTTCAACTAATTTTAATGTTTTTTGACGTGATAATCGATGATCGTCTTGTAAATCGATGAGCGGCTTCACTCACGAAAAAGTGTCACGTTATTGACTGGTTGCTAAGCAACACGAATGACGATATGTCCTCAATGATTTCTTATGACGTTATCACGTAAAATGATCGTCCGTATACCGATTTTACTTTTTTTGTTAAATTAACCTTCAAAGAAATAAAATAGAGAAATGACAGTTTGTTTCAAAATCATTTAGCATCTAAATATAGCTAACGATGGGAAAAGTTTAATGGCTCCCGAACTACATATGGAAATTTCACTTTATGAAAGCGGAGCGGTACAGAAACACCTGACTAGCGAGTTGAGAATATCTTTGACTAAATTTCTATTACCTTTTTGCAGGTTCCTCTTTTATCAATGAGGGTGTTCAATCTATCAACCTATTTTGATTGTTGTATTCCGATTATTCTCTGAATACTTCAATCTTTTAGATTCACAAATCCAGAGTATCCGCTGGTTTCCCTTCTTAACAATAAGATTAACATATGTAGATAATTACTAACACGATTTATTTATTTATTAAAGTACAGCCACATCACATACATTAAACCTTATTAATATTAAGTTATAGTTGGTATTATTCCTGATGTACATGACAATAACGGTGTACATAGCACTCAATTACAAATCAGCTGTATGGTTAGTAAATCTAAAATTAACTTAAACTATTATTATTGGATTGATTAACAGTAAGTGTGATTGTCGATTAGGACGAAGTCTTAAGATGTGACTTTATTATTTTATTGAATGATTTTCACGATTTATTGAATGTAGGGAAATATTTACCAAAGCAATAACAGCAGCGTCAGGCGCACATCGTCCCAGTAGATCCACCAACGTACAATAGAAGTTCAAGATGGCGGCGCCCGTGTCGATATAGTCTTCATCGTCTTCCGACTCTGGCAATGGGTGACTGAACTGTAAAACGTAAGTTAAACTTATTACGAACTGTTGATGAATAGTTTAAGAAATTAAAAGACCTATTTAATCAATTTTATTTCCATTAAAAAAATCCGTACATGTTTTAAAAAAACGAAGAGTCCACAAATTATAAATTAGCCTCAGATTGCATTTATTTTAAAGTTTTGTTATTTATCCAAGATATTGCAATTCAATCAAAAAGTTATGAAGATAAGAGTTATTTTCGCGTTTAGTTCTCCATGTCATCATTTAAAGATTTCTGTAATATTTAAAATAAGTGTCATCGATATTAAATTTACTAGCAGTTTTTACCTGTCACCATGGATAATGCAAATAGATCGCAATGTAATTAAAGTGTTTATATAGTGGGCACTGGTCAACGTGTTTCTAGATAAAATTATAACTAGACCCAATTTTCTATATACGTTAGCAATTCATAATCAAGATTAAATAGATCTTTTATTTTCCTATAAAGGCTATGATTCATGAAAAGTATTATTTTCAAACTATGAGACGAGAGCTGCGGGCCAATTCACGTATTTAAAGCAGTGCAGTTGCAGAAGTTTCGATCAAAACTGCTATTTTTGTATTCTTGTAACTTTGGGATCTTGCTAGCTTGCGTCAAGTATGCGTCTCGATAACGCAATAGCGGCACTCTAGTACGGTGCGCAAGTGTATAAAGTAACGAGAAGGTTGTTTTTCAATCTTTCAAAAATGCAATAATTATTGTATTTGTAAAGTAATTGGCAAGAAATGCCTATAAAAAATACTTCAATATTCGGCCTGCGACATCATAATTTGTTAAAATGCTCTCTGTAACGAAGCAATAACAAAAGCCGTGATAGTTCTTTAACTACCGACTAGATGGCGCATGCGAGGGCCCAAAACTCGCGAGCATCAAGGGATAGAAAAATTTGAGGTCTAGTAACATAGTCCAGATAGGTGGTTCGCTTCTGGCCCCGGCTTGGCTACGGAAGTCTCGGGTTCGATTCCTGGGTCTGGACTTCAAATTTGTCTATCTTTCAAAAATGCAATTATTGTATTTGTTAAGTTACAATAATACAAAAATAGGCGTTTTAATCGAAACTTAACAGCAACTGCCACTGCTTTAAATACGTAAATTGACCTCCTGATCGTATTAATTCAGAAAGAAGATTCATAGATTCCAGCGCTATTGATTCATGAATGGAATCATCATGCAAATGGGAACTATGTATGTATGAAAGTTTAAATACGATTAAATATGAACAATTTAATTGAATTCGTTTATATCTATATTATTAATATGTTTTTGTACTATGTATTTATGATTATTATTCATTTAATTCAAATATAATACCTATATTAATTATGAAGTTATATTTATGTTAGCTTTGTGACAGTCAGTCTTAAATTCGGCGTGTTTGATATGAGTGTTTAGAAATACCAAGCATATGAAATGCGAGTATCAAACATTCTAAATTATCGTGAAATAGCCGAATTTACCTTCCATTATCGTACGTATATCTGTACTCGTGCCGTCCTTCTCTTACAACAAAGATGTTTATGTGAAGAATGAGATGGAAAACATGTAACTTACACTAACATCTCCCTCTTGTTCCATTTCCCTGAGTTTCCTCCTGTCTGCGATTCTCTCACTCATCTTGTTGGCGTCGACTATAGCCTTGAGTAGGCCTTCGCCCTCCCCCCGGAGCGCCGGGCCGAGGCACTCCGGACGACGAATGAGGAGGCGGATTACTAAGTTGGCGTTTTCTTCTACGCTTTCACCGTTAACCTGTGATTAATTATGATGTTAAGTGATGTTTTAAACAAAAATGTATACTCGGATCAACGGAAGGAAATAAAACAACGCATAATATGCGGTTTCGTAGTCCCATTCCGAATAATGCGGCTTAAGAAGTGAGTTTTCTGTTGTTTTTTTTTCATACTGCTAACAACGTTATTTAAGTATTTTTTCACTAGAATCTGTACAAAAATACTGTTATTCTCACTTGGTCTGCTGTTACTCGTTAAATTGTAAAGTATATTAAGCTGTGATAGTTTTCCTTTTAATTTCACTACATATACTACTACCGCGAATTTTTTCACACAACCAACATCAACCATTTAGCTGGCACTTGACTCCAACAAAAATTTGCACTTAATATTTCAAAAAGCTTAATATTTCACATATATGTATGTATGATAAAAAAATTGTCTCATGATTAGAAAAAAATCGATGTCTCTTTTTTTGCATTGGCACAAAATTGCTAGAAAGGCTAGTTAACATTCAATTTTGATATTATTTTTGGCGAGAAGTCACATGTTTGAACCACCCTAGTTCAAGGAATATTTGCCGATCACTATCCCTATAATTACCCATAATACAAAAATAAGTAAAATACCACTTACCCAAACACAGAACCTCAAGAAGTCAAGGTATCGTTCCCCCTCCACAGGATCCCATCCGAGGTCAGGGTACCCCTTCTCTATGAGCTCTGAGTTGCTCTGCAGCCCGCAGCGGGACAGGTACACTGCTATCTTCTCTAGGTAGTGCTCTCTGGGGAATTGTACTTTTGTTAGTTTGAGGTTTTGTACATGAAAAGAGAAAACGGAACCCTTATAGGATCATTCGTTAACCAGTTGTCTGTGGAGAATCTAAGTGGATTCGGCTAATTTTATCGATACAATTGGTATATCAATTGTGTTATTAAAGCACAGAAACCCTGGGTGAGCAAGTCCGACTCGCTTTTATCTAGATTATAAATAAATAAATATCAACTCATACTAAGCTGATCTGGGTCCTTATTCACTATCTTTATTACGGTGTCGTGAAAATGCCGTGCGATTCGCATGGCCTTTTCATGACAACGAAATAAAGATAGTGAATAAAGACCCTGACTGGTTATGCGCCGAGAGGTTTGGGATCAGGGCTCCCAAACTAGGCAGATCGTCCTATCCGAAGAACAAAGTTATGTCTTCAAAATCTTTATCTAAAAATTTGCCGTTATTTCTTCCGTGCGCTTAACACATTTGAACAAACAAATTATAGTCTTTTTTGTCGTGTTCCTTTTGCAACTTAGCGATCTATGTATACACAATCAGCCAATCATTTGTCATTTTACTATAGGTATATAAATGTCACGTCATCATTAGCAAAAAGATTGGTCGGGATTCCCTTCCCATCGTGTCGGCCCAATCGGTCGTGTGATACAACTTCCTGTACCCGGAGTTTTGAAGCCAGCTCATTAACATGAGCTGAGATTCTAGCTTGATAGCTTTGCTTTGCTTTAGAAATTATAGTTTGTACAAATGTGTTAAGCGCACGTAAGAAATAGCACAACAGACTTAAACTTGCTTCTCCGTAAAATAGACATTTTGCAGATATATCTTTGTTCTTCAGATAGGTCGAGATAATAGCAACTAGACGATCGATGAAAATACTTACCTTTATAATCGCGAGTTCGAACTCCGCCTGAGACATTTTTTTCCTTTATAAATCCCTAGAGCATTAACCTTTTTTTTAACCGTTTAATAGTAATGATCGCTTGGGAAGCTATTTCATAAATGATACAGTAACAATATTTTTTTATTAAAACAGGCGATGGTTAATACTCAAAAGTTATTATGAAAGCGTAAAGTTATACATTTCACACATCGCCTCGTTCTCTTTCTCGCTTCAACAAACCACATACCTAAACCATAAAACGAGATTAAGATACTCAAAACTAATATTCACTTACCTCAAAGCCAGCGCTAGTTCAGTGTTCTCCATGAGACTGGAATAAGCCACATCCAGAGGAGTGGATCCTCTCAGCGAGGGTCTGGACAGCAGGATGTTGGAGTTCTCCAGCAGGAAGTCGAAGTGGTCGAACATGGCCTTCTGGTTCTGTCTGCCCGTGCGGCAGAAGTAGCACAGGAAACGGCAGCACGCTACTACCATTTCGTGGGATGTGTCCTGGATATAAATATGTGTGATCATATAAATTGGGATCTTAATTTTAATCTGAATGAAAAGCAAACAAATGAAGACAAGGATTACATTTCACGCAGTCTGAAATATAAACGCTATATCTAAATTTCTCACAATATAATTTCAATTTTTTTTATCAAGTCTCAGCATATGTATTTGAATTTAAAGGGGTCAAATTTTATGTTTTTTTTTGTTTTGTTCGCGGTATTACTGACGCAGTTAAAAATACAAACAGATAACTTTTTATTACCACTTCGGGTTAAGGACATTCAATTTTAAGTGTTACGATTTTACCTGTTTTTGAAGTAATTTTTTATAGGCATTTCTTGCCAAAGACTTTACAAATACAATAATTGCATTTTGAAAGATAGAAAAATTTGAAATCCAGACCCAGGAATCGAACCCGAGACTTCCGTAGCCAAACCGGGGCCAGAAGCGAACCACCTATCTGGACTATGTTACTAGATATCAAATTCTTCTATCTCTTAATGCTTACGGGTTAGGCCCCCGTAGCGACATCTAGTCGGTAGTTAAAGAACTATCACGGCTTTTGTTATTGCTTCGTTACAGAGAGCATTTTAACAAATTATGATGACGCAGGCCGAATATTGAAGTAATTTTTATAGGCATTTCTTGCCAAAGACTTTACAAATACAATAATTGCATTTTGAAAGATAGAAAATTTTTTCTAGATAAAATGCTATAATATTTTCCGGGACCGTTAGCTACTTAACTATGCGCTAGTTAGAGGATCATCTAAAAGTCTTACCTACTAAGAATATCAACGCATATTTCTCTGTATTTCTTTTCTCTTCTGTATGGCAAGATTTTTTATAAAATTATCTAGTAGATATAACTTTATTACGACGATGTTATGTTAGCGGTTATAGGTCACAGTCACTAAGGAGGTTTTAAGGGAGAAAAACGCAACCAGTGTGCGCGTTCAATTCATACGTCCAATAACTTATGTTTACGTATTATACAAAAACGCATGTAGAGTGCGATCGGTCTAAGAGTTTCTGGCTAATGTGGTGATTAGCAGGCGCGGGTTTAAGAGGGATGGGGTTGTCAGTTATGCCACAACTCGACAAAATATAGATGTTTTAGTCATGACTCCCTCCTGAGTCATGACAGAAAAAATCTTTATTATTTATGTATCTCGACGAGGTAAGGCAAATGCACATACATTTGACACAGCATTTTGCAATTGATTTTTTCTACACCGCCAACAAAGTATGAAATTTTGAAATTTGTCCCATTTCATACATTGGTTGCCTTACCTCGTCGGGCGAGCGACTAACACTTGACCAGTATTCAATCTAAATGCATCCTCCCTGAACAAAATTTTAAGCCTCGACAACTGATCACAACTCAACCACTCCACTCAATATCGTGGAAGACGGGGGGGGGGGGGGTGGGGGGGTGCACTACCTCGTCATATTACTAGGTCTTAGAACTTAATGCTAAAGAAGTATATACTGACTTTCTCCTTGCTATCTTCAGCGACAGGTTGCGAGGTGGGTTGTGCGTCGGACTGCGCCTGCGCACGGCGCCCCAAAGTGTTCATCATCACCGCCATCACGTTCTCGTGTACTCGCAATACTCTGAACACAACAAATATATTAACAATTTAATAATAATTCACATTTTTTATAATATCTTCTAAACATCTACCACAGTAGATGACTATAATAGTAGGTACTAAAAAAACCCGCCTGCAAAAAGACGGAAAAGATAGCCTTCACATTTAATATTATGCAGTCGATGGTTAATGAATCTTGTTGAACTGTTTGCAGGAAAGGTTTTTAATGTTTTAATTTATTTCACCTTTTATAATGCTTTATTTTGATACCCTACTTGATAGGTTTTAAAGATTTGTTTTTAAACACATTGGCGTCAAAATAACGCCATTTTATTTTATTTTTATTTTAAAGTACCCAGTGTTACTCTCACAACTAAGATGACTCTAAAACGACACCTCTCAAACTAAAATCTATCAAGCCGTTTAGGCTCTAGGGCGTGGCAAAGAAATATACATATAATATATACACTCGAAAACCATAACCCTCCTTCTTGCGCAGTCGGGTAATAATAGAAAAATAAAGTATCGCACATGTCACTCCTAGGTTTCATGCTGGACTAATTTTGATCATAATGCAAAAATGATGAAAATCAGCCCACAAATTTGGATGTTGTAACGTTACGTAACTGATAGTTAAAGTTATAAAGTTACTTTATTATTTGGGATTTTGAATAAATAAACGATAATTAATTTTAAGACTTCCTTAAAACGTTTAAAAGACGTTGTCTAAGTATTCAGGGGTAAAACGGAGTGCAACCACTGAAGTGCCTCCTAATATTATTTTAAAGTTTACCTGATCAAGTCTGGATGCTGGAAGAACGTGTGGTTGTTGACGAGCTTCCTGTAATTGCAAACAAATAGTTGACTTAGTTTATAATAAGTATAATTTGTAAAAACAATAACGTACCAAGGGTGCTGTGTAAATTGTACTATTGATTTAACAACGCCTTTTTAAAATAAATACTTATATTTTTAACAGACAATGCAAAGAATATATTACATGCCGCCTACCGTAGGGGTCATTACAGGTTTTGTCGGTAATCAATGAACTAAAATACTTATTCCAAGTAATTTTCTCGGAAATTTATTGACTCCACTCAATATTATTTAAATGAAATCTGTGTTCTTACTCCACTCACTCCAAGACGAAACCGTTTTTTGGATTTGAGGTGAGGAAACAATTGTCAAACTCAAGTTAGCTCCTCCTTACTTCGAGTTGAGTATGAGTGGAGGAATGGGTGTTACAGACTTATTCATAGACGTTTCCTTCATAATCGACAAACATTCATGATTCACACAATGCTATGCCCCTTTGGAATTAAAACCACAACCTTTTGTAGTCATTGTATACAAGCCTCTGTTTAGTTTTTGTAAAAAATGGTAAAAAATAAAACTTAACACTCTGTATTTGGTCCTGTGTGTATCATACTGTTTTTTTTGCAAACACGCCAATCACATACACTAACCATTTTAACTAGCGAATGTTTTGTCTTCTATCCATTTTTTTTAAATTAAATAAAAAACCAAAAACCAAACATTCGTTAGTTGAAATGCTCTTAAAACGTTTGCCAATTTATCATGAATAAGGGGATAAATACATTCTGACAGAAACCAATAAATTTCAAATAATTTATTAAGTTCAGGAGGCCTACTCTAATTCAATGAAAACGAAGTTTCGGTCAAAAATGAGGTGGTGAAATACAGAGTCGTCAACATCTATTTAATCTACTCGTTCCAGAAAATAGTGCATGAGTTCGAACTTCTTGTGGTTATCCAAAAATTTATTAGAATAGTCCCCGTAAACTTAAGAAATTTAAGGAAACGAAAATTCATGAATTTCGTTTTAAAGAAAGAGAGTAGGCCTACAGGGCCTATCAAACCAGAAATCTTTCTGCTCACAGTCATTTCACTTGACCTTTATCGTCAACCAGTTAATAAGTATGTCATAACCACCATATTTAACGTCAAACACTCACCAAAGCCGCTTCCTCATAAGTTCCTCTTCCTCCTGACTCATCTGCACAGGCAGTAGCGCGCGGATCTGACTGAGTCCGACCCACATTTCAGCCACGTCTAGTTTGGTCTTAGCGTTGATTACGTATGTCTTCTCTAGGGCTCGAATCAGTTCGCCTACTGCGTCGTATTGACGGACTAGGAGACTGAACAATTAAAGGATATTGGTTAGAAAATGTATATGCGTATTCAGGTATGTTTATGTAAAACTTGATAACAATCTTGACAAATGTATTTATTTTATTTGGGGAGCTTACAATGCAACTATAACTAATAAATATAATAATACTAGCTGACCCGCGCAACTTCGTCTGCGTAAATTTTCCCCGTTTTTGCAACATTTTTATTTGCTGCTCCGCTGCTATTAGTCGTAGCGTGATGTTATATAGCCTATAGCCTTCCTCGACGAATGGACTATCCAACAGTAAAAGATTTTTTCAATTCGGATCAGAAGATCCTGAGATTACCGCGTTCAAACAAACAAACTCTTCAGCTACTGAATATGCATATAAAATATCGTAAAAATCGGTCTAGCTGATTTGGAGGAGTATTATTACTAACATTGTGACACGAGAATTTTATATATATGAAGATACAATAACAATCTTTCAATCATAGACAGGACAAACCACTGTCTCGTTTCCTTTTATTTTCGAAATAAACTTTGTATCAAATTAGTTTATTTCGTGTATATTTTGAATCCCTCATATGTATTAAAATCATTCATGATCAAAAAGAGACTAGGCAAATGACTGTTAATTAGACTATCGAGATCGTCTCCATTTGCTTAGATATGGCCTGCTTGGTCACAGTTACATATCAACCCATAAGACGGCCCACTGCTGGGCACGGGTCTCCCCAGTAGAACCTACTAGTATGTAGATCCTGGGGGTAATTGCCATAATCGCCACGCTTGGCGAGCGGGTTGGCGATCGCAGTAAGGCTTTAAGTACGCAGAGGACGCTGCTGCCCGTCCTCCGGAGTGAAATCCCTTAGTCGCCTTGACGACACCCACGGGAAGAGATGGGGTGGTACTATTCTTAAGCCGGTCACAGTTACAGACCTGTTATTAAGAACTAGCTGTCCCGCGCAACTTTGTATGCATAAATTTTCCCCGTTTTTGCAACTTTTCTCGTCGCTACTCCGCTCCTATTAGTCGTAGCGTGATGTTATATAGTTTATAGCCTTCCTCGATAAATGGGCTATCCAACAAAAAAAGAATTTTTCAAATCGAACCAGAAGATCCTGAGATTAGCGCGTTTAAACAAACAAACAAACAAACAAACTCTTCCGCTTTATAATATTAGTATAGATATACAGAAGTTACATTTACCTGAACATTTCCCTGACAAGTTTGGGTGTTTCAATCTGCGACTCTTCAGCCCACGATACGATAGTCTGGATCAACACTTTACGGAACTTCTCTTCGGGGGTCTTCTTGGTTTCTTCTTCTATCGCCTGATGAATAATGATAATATTATTAAATAATTTAAAAAACAGACGTGTCATGTGACACCCGCTTGTACGTAGTTCCTTTTGCTATATCTTGTTTGCGTTTTACCAACTAATGATTTAAAAAAATCTGGAAGATGGGAAGAGCATAACATTTTAAAAATAAAATATAATAAGCTTTTTCATATAAATATTACACCTATTACAAAAATAAAAACCACCTATATAACACAACCTCCTTATTCAAGCTTCACATAATCTTACGAGGGGAGGTAAATAAGTTCGCGGAATGGGGGCTAAAAAAGGCAAAATAAAAATCAAAATTATTTTTCTTTCTCAATATATTCTCCCTTAACCCTAATACACTTCTCAGATCGTTCGATTAATTTATTTATACCATCAAAAAAAAATGTTTTGTCTTTGTCGTCAAAATAGGCTGAAATTGCATTCTTCACCTCATCATCAGAAGAAAATTTCTTTCCACGGAGTTCTTTTTTCATTTTTGGGAATAAATAATAATCGCTGGGGGCTAAGTCTGGACTGTAAGGAGGATGTTCCAATATTTGGAAGCCTACTTTTTGTATGGCAGCCATCGCAACTTGTGCTTTGTGCACGGGAGCGTTGTCGTGCAAAAGCAGCACCGTTTTGGTCGATTTTCCCCGTCTCTTCTCCTTCACAGCATCTCGCAAGCGTTCTGGCAGAGCAGCGTAGTATTGTCCGGTTATATTGACACCCTTTTCCTTGTAATCTATTAACAAAATTCCTTCTGTATCCCAGAAAATCGTCGCCATGAGTTTTCCAGCCGATTGGGACACTTTGAATTTCTTGGGAGGTGGTGTACCCTTTTTGTGCCACTGCATGGACTCCTGTTTTGATTCAGGCTCATAATGGTGAACCCAAGTTTCATCTCCAGTCACAATGCTGTTCAAAATTGCTTCTTTGTCGTCAGCACAGAGGTCCAAAAACTCTCGACAACATGCAACTCGTCGTTGCTTCTGATGTGGCGTGAGCATTCTCGGCACCCACCTTGCACACACCTTTGACATGCCAAGATTGTTGTGTAGCATATTCAAAATAGTTGTATCTGATACTTCAATCATTTCTGCGAGTTGTTTCTTCTTTAAACGTGCATCTTCCAATATTAATTTTTCAAGATTATCGACATTTTCTGCAGTGGTCACTTCAATAGGCCGTCCTGCTCAGGGGTCGTCTTCTAGTGAGTCTCTGCCTTGTTTGAAGAGGTTGTGCCACTTGTAAACCATGGTTTTACCAGGACAAGAGTCCCCATACACGGAAGACATCTCTTCTAAAATGGTTTGAGGAGGTTTTCCTTGCTTGGTAAGGAATTTGATGACAGCACGAAACTCGATTTTCTCCATTCTTGCAGTAGTCTTCCGGATTTACTTGTTTGATCGATGATAGCTCAATGAATAATGACCCGATTTTTATGAAACTTGGTATTTATACTCCTAAGTAGTCCCGCAATTCGTGCAGGTTAAAAAAATTACCCCCACCCCCCGCCAACACCCCGATTCCGCGAACTTTTTGACCGACCTGCGTACATAAAAGATTTTTGATCGATGTCAAAATGTTACGGATTTTTTTGTCTAGCCTCTCAGCCCGCAAACAAATCATATCGTGCGATAAGGAATTACGTTCCGAAAAATAAGATGGCCCAAAGTCTTTAACTTCTTACGAACTTAAAACGATATAAATTTGTTTTAGAACGTGTAACATAGAGGTGTGGTCATTTTGGTGTCAAAATAATGCAATCATTATTATCACAGTTTAATAAGTACTGTTTAAAACTGTCTAAATGGGGTAATCTTGCAGGAGGTGCGGGTGCAATGCAGCGAGTGGACGGACCCGACTCAGCGACTGCGTAAAAACTTTAAATACGTGAATTGACCCCTTGATCAGCGCAGTATGTTTTATTTAATTCCATTATTTTATCGCAATCGTCGTCGAGTGATTCACGTCCATTTTATTCATATCATCTTTCACATAATCCATTCGTGTCTTCTTTGGTCTTCCTCTGGCTCTCCAAACACTAATTTTTATACGTTTCACCATTTTTGATACGTACATGCCAATTTAAGTGATATTTAAGTTAACTAGCAATGTGGGATTGGGTCCCACATTACTAGCAATCTTGTTAACCCCTCCAACTAAGCTCAAAGACTTGTGTTAGTAGTGGGTTCACGTCGGTATATTAACGGGTAGGATTCGAACCCGCGACCTTACGATTGCGAGACCGATGCTATTAGGCTACCGCCGCTTCAAGTACCGGGTAAGTAAGTTTGAGTACCGGGATAGGACATAAGATAGTTTTCATAGCCATCCACGCGGGCAGAGCCACTGGCGAAAGCTAGTTTACTTTGTTTAACATTTGAGTTTGTAGTACAGTTAACAAAAATGTATACCTTCGCCTCTTCTTCTAATTCCTTCACAGTGTTGATAATGTTGTACAATTTACCGAAAGCGCCCGGTTTCGTCTCTGGTTCCGTAGATTCCTGTTAAAATTGAAGTGTATATTAAACTCTGAGGTATATATATATATATTATGGGCATACCTAGGATGGGGGAATCGGAGAATGAAAATCCCCCAAAATTTGTAAAATAGAAGCACACAGTACGCTTTTGGGCTGGTATTGAGTCAAATGCCCACGTTACCCAGCAGTGTACAACCCCTGTGTCGCGGGGGACTTTACCAACAAATCTCGGACACAAGATATACCTAGATTCATAACAACAATTTATGGATCACATAATGTGGTGTCCCGTGTGGGAATCGAACTCACGACCTCTTGCACAGCAGTTGCACACACTCCCACCTATCAAAAGGCACTTCATAATTGGAATGGAGTATAGTACCTACCTGTAAATCTGGTTCCTGAAACGCATTGAGGGACACATGAGCATATTAAGGGACTCTTCATCACAAGGAAAGTTATCTGTTTGTTAGCCCTCGATCCTTAAAACGTCTGAACGAATTTTCATCAAACAAAGCTAAGAACCATCAAGGTTAAATTATTGTGCGTTCATCGTTGTGTGTCCCTTGACTTGTCAATGTTGGCGCCACTGCTCGTCAAGCAGATTTAAAAAGATATATACCACCGTCAGACACTATGCTCGTATTATGTGAAAATATTTTTTTCCAGAGTATTGTCTGAATCTTAATAATTAAGCAATTAAGAGCAACCGGGGGAATTGCGTCACATTTTTAACTTACTCATTCTTTATCATACGCTCTTTGTTAAATAAATATTAAACAGGTTAATTTCGCAAAATACTACAAACGGTATTGTTTTCAAAACCATTAGCCAGTTGCGGAAAATGCTCAAAAAGGCTTAAAAAAGAATGAACAATTTTATAAGAAACTAGCTGACCCGCGCAACTTCGTCTGCGTAAATTTTGCCCGTTTTTTCAACATTTTTCATTGCTGCTCCGTTCCTATTGGTCGTAGCGTGATGTTTTAACCTATAGCCTTCCTCTATAAATGGACTATCCAACAATAAAATATTTTTCAATGCGGCCCAGTAGTACCTGAGATTATCGCGTTTAAACAAACAAACAAACTCTTAGGGGTATAAAAAATAGATGTTGGCCGATTCTCATAGATACCGGATAAGCACAAAAAAAATCATCAAAATCGGTCCAGCCGTTTCGGAGGAGTATGGCAACGAAAACTGTGACACGAGAATTTTATATATTAGATATCTTTGATATATATAGGTAGGGAATTTAACAAGAGAAAATGTGGCTACTTTTACGTAGATGACTTTACGGGTAAATAAACCCGACATGATTATACTCCCATACATAAAAAGTTTTTCAAAATCTTTATCTAATGAGCTTCAGGGTGAGTGCTGAATGAACGATTGGCATCATCATATACAGGACTATCAACATTTAGACCAGGGGTCATATGATTGTGAACGGACAATAGTTTGCTAATAAAAAAACCTACATTCAAATTTATGGTATTAAAAGTAAAAGTGATCCAGCACGATCAACACTTGTATATTATAATAATGTATAAAATATGTACAAGGCGCGAAATTTTATCAACATTTAGTACCTGTCCATCTGGTTCCTGTAGGGCATTGAGGGAAACATGAGCCATAAGACTCTCATGGAAGTAGTTCATCCTGGCGATCAGGTCTTCTCCACAAGGACAGTTCTCCTTGTCCTCATCTTCCAAGTGCTTGAAGCTCAGTATAGCGTTCATTTGCTCTCTGGGAGGACAACGGAACTCTCTGGTCTTCTTGGCTGCTACGGCGCTGGGTAAGTCTGATTGTTTGATTTCTGTGTAGCGTCTGGGGATTTAGAAGTACTTTTGAAATGTGCTGAAAGAACTTTTTTTACATGTACATTTTTTCTATCATTTAATAGTGTAAAGTAACAGTAGTTATGGGTTCGTTTGAATCTGAAAATAGCGCGGTAAGTTGATAGGCCACGTGATTAGTACGTCAGCAATTATTTGACTGTATTTATGGCCTATGACAAAGAGATTTTGGTACATAAGAATATTGTGTTACGGACGAAGAACAAGTACCTAAGGTTTTTACTGCCGTTTTAAAAATATCAGCATTTTATTTATCATATAAGTGGGAGCATTATATATATAAGTGGGGTAAAAAAACTGCTAAAACAGATTTTTCATGTTTCATCAAACATTACTAAAATCAAACTAACATTCCAATTAAATTGGCTTTATAAAAGACTAGCTGTCCCGCGCAACTTCGTCTGCGTAAATTTTCCCCGTTTCTGCAACGTTTCTTATTGCTGCTCCGCTCCTATTGGTCGTAGCGTGATATTATATAGCCTATAGCCTTCCTCGATAAATGGGCTATCCAACAGTGAAAAAGTTTTTCAATTCGGCTCAGTACTTCCTGAGATGCCCCATCTCCGTAGACAGTATAGACAGACGAAAGACATCTAATTCAAGTATACAAATATTATTAATATTAAGTGAAGCCAATAGGTGAATATATCCATAAAAATTACATAACAATTAATATAATATATTGATCTCTTTTTTACCTGAGCTGATCTGTCTGCAACTCCCCAACGAAGTCATGAGCGAAGGCAATAATAGATTCGACTCTATGCCTCAACTGTATATCATTAAGATGCTGCAGTAAGTAACACATCTGCAACTTGGCTCCTTCAGCCATTTTCATATGGAGTAGACCTTTGCGATGTTCGTCTTTGCCTTCCTTGTCGAAGGTGGGGTCCCAAGTCTCAGGGTTGCTCATGATGAGCAGCTTTTCTACGTCTTCGTCTCGCATCATGCCCACTAGGAGTAGACGGTCTACTAGTTTGATGAGAGGTCTGTAATCATTATTAAGGTATTATATTTTTTTTATTGTACATACATTAAAAGAAAATAACAGAAAATTACGAAATGTTTAATAACTATGTACACAAAGGCGAGCTTAACTCAATATTGAGTTTTCTTCTAGCAAACCTTTGAGTTGTAGAGAAGAAAGTAATTATTGAAAGTAATGTTAAGTGTAAGTACAATTGGTAGTATTAAAAAAAAATACAATAATAAATTTAAAAAAAAATACACTAAATAATACAACTTAGATAAATACAATAATTGCATTTTTTAACCACCGGCTAGATGGCGCATGCGAGGGCCCAACTCGCGAGCATGAAAGAGTAGACAAAATTAAGGTCTAGTAACATAGTCCAGATAGGTATATGAGGATAGGATAGGTTCGATTCCGGCATACGGAAGTCTCGGGTTCGATTCCAGGAATCGAACCCGAGACTTCCGTATGCCGGTTTGGACTTTAAATTTTTCTATCTTTCAAATATGCAATTATTGTATTTATAAAAGTAATTGGCAAGAAATGCCTATAAAAATTACTATATTACATACTTAGATATGTTTAAGGTGTGTAGGTATATATACTTATATAATAAATAATATACAGGATTGTTTGTGATAATATAGTTATATCCCGCTCGGGGCTATGTAATAACTTTGTAATGTTAGGTTTGAAAAAAAATACATGTTAACCCCTAACCAACTACCACTTACTTTCGTTACAATGATTTTACTCCGAGGTCTATGTGACCCTGGAGTAAAATAATTCACTTATGTCAGGTTCAATTGTGAATCTAAACCATCCTCGAATCCCCTTGAACTCACACAAAAAATTTCATCATAATTGGTTCAGCCGTCTAGGAGGAGTTCAGTGACATACACACGCACACAAGAAATATATATATATAAAGATAGTAAAATACTTACAAGAACAAGTTCTCGTTGCTCCCCCCCACGGGATCCCTGTTGTGCACCTGGTTGGTCTCGACCGCCTCGGCCAGCGCCTGCATCACGAACTCGCGCACTACTTCCAGGGGGAAGTAGGGCGAGTATAGGTTGCTGATCTCTGTTATACTTTCACTGGAAAATACAGTTTTTCTATGACATAGGGAACGGTTATTACATTAGCTGTGGGGTAAATAAAGTGAAATATGGTGCATGATCAAGAGGCCTTCTCTAATTCAATGAAAACGAACTTTCGATCAAAAATGTGGTGGTGATACAGAGTCAGCAACATCAATAAATTCAATGAACTCGTTTCCGAATATCGTCTATGGCTTCGGATTTCTTGTGCTTATCCAAAAATTAATTAGAATTGTCCCCGTAAACTCAAAAAATTTAAGAAAAGTAAGTATAATTCATGAATAAAAATCCGTTCAATGGATTTTGTAGATAACTGCGAACATATGTTAACAAATCTTGTTTATAGATTTTTAAAAGTTAGAGCGTAACTTAATAAAATATTAGTATAAATGTTTGTACCTTTCGATCGGTCACTTCAATATTCAACTTAAAATTTCGAGTTAAAAAATAGTTTGATTGAATCATTAGCACCACGGACACTATTTGGTTAAAATTACTGATATCCCGAAATATGGGAACGGCTTTTAACAGAAAAATGGCTTATACTTATTATTCTTTCTATGAGCATTTATGATGCAAGTAGTAAATTTCACTCTACATACAAGATGAACGAATAAGACTCTTTCTTTCGACTATATAGCTACCCTCATCATTTGATGCGTATGCTTCGTATCGTCAATATTTCTCCTCTCTACACCTACGAATTCTATAATGCGTTGTGTTTGACAGTCTTTAAAATACGTAGATTTGATCAAATTGCATTCGCTACTTTTACACTTCATTGTATGTCAAAATCGTGAACGTTTAAAAAATAAATAATATATCTTGGGATTGCTAACACAACGCTATCTGATTCCAAACTAAGCAGAGCTTGTACTATGGAAACCAGATAACTGATAAACATACTTATATATTTCTAAATACATACATATATTATAGATATAAAACACCCAGACACAGAATTAACCATCGTGCTCATCACACAAAGTTTTATCCTGGGTGGGGATCGAACCCACGACCTCTTGCGTAGCAGTCGGATACACTCCCACCGCGTCACAGAGGCAGTCGCTTAAATATAATAAATATCGCTATTCCACTAAAAAAAAAATACAGAAGTATTCACCCTTATCAGTTACAAGGAAGATATAGCTCTATTTTGAAAAGGACAATGAATATAGATATACTTACGCAATGTCAGTCATCTTCATCTGCGGTCTGACGCTCTCAGTCTGCAGCGAGCGCAGACTGTGTCCCATGACGGGCTCCTCGTACAAAGCCTTCAGCTCCGGACCGAGAGGGATCACGAACTCGTTCTTACATGCCTCCCTGGAATACACAATATTATGTAAGAGTTGTTTTGATGTGATTAGATGATCTTTAAAGACAGTTGCCCCCGGGCAGTGATGAATCTAAGACTATTTTATTTCGAGGCGGGGCAAAAACTTGATGCTAGAGCTTTCCACCTTCAGAGAATCTGCTTATGATGGTAGGAGTGCATTTCGTTTCACTCAATACAAAGTTATTCTCGATATAGTGCAAACCTGAAAGTTTGCTCAGAATCAGTAACACAATTCAATGGAGTTGTTTTTGGACCATGTCATTGCATTCATTAATCATTGTAAAGGTTCATTTCCGTGCTCCGTACTCATACTCTGAGTATTGTCGCATCGGCCGCGCGCGTCTGACGCTTGTCGTAAGCAGCGCGCGACTCGCGATCGGCCGCGATGCACGGAAATGAACCTTAACAGTCCCAATCCTGTTCGCAATGTGATGTAAAATGTAATCATTACATATTTTTTACTAATAACCTTCGATTATGTGCTACGAGACACAATGAGCACGATAGCGCGATGAACACAAGACAATTTAAATGGATAAAATAAAACTTAAAACTATTGCAAGTTTTCAATATTTTCATTTTCTTTTTTTATACGATTTCTTAAAGTAAGTAAAAGCTTTTTGTATGCCTGAGCATTGCACCATACCAAAAATAACCTTATATATCGAAATAATAAGTACTTCGCGATGCCCCCGCCCCCAACGCAAAGTCCCCCATGCATGTAATATCACCCGATTTGGCGCTCTTTAAATTAGGCGCCCCTTCTTCAGTCAGTCGCTGAGTCTGGTCCGTCCATTTTATTTATTTACTTGATTGATTCTAAGATAATTCATGTTATTGGTACTGTCGTAAGTACGAAGAAGTACTTATTTCACAAGAATACTACTTCCATCTCTCTCTCTCTTGACTTACTTTGGTATACCAAAGATGGTAAAAGAGATCCAATCATAGAGTATTTAATAACCCCAGCACGTCGTTTAACATTGCTGGAACGTTGCAGTTAAGTTTAGATTAAAACGGCCATTTTTGTATTCCTGTAACTTTTATTTCTATGGGATTAATACCACCACATCTTGCTTTTACTATAAATTCGTGTAGTTCACAGTATAAATATAATCATATGCTTAGTTTTAGAGGAACTTTCTAATGAATATGAAATTATCTGTCTATCATCATCTTAGAATATTATAGGGACGTCATCGCGTGAAATATCAAGTCGATCCGTGACCATAATCGGTGCAATTCGATTGAAACGTCGGCTAAATAAAGGTTCGAACCTTTAAATATTTCTCGCTTATTTTAATAAATATGTCTAAAAATCGCAAGAGTAGCTTCGGCAGACCTAAAAATGTGCTCAACATAAAACGAAAAACAGCAGATAGACAAAATATGACAGTTAACTTACATAGTAGTGGCATGCGACTCCAAATGCAACGCGATGAGCAGATCATAGAACCCTTGTCGCAGCGGACCTGACATGTACTGGGACTGTATGGCGTACAGCAGTTGCTTCTGGTCCACGTGTTGGCACAGGGCGTGAGCCGCTCTGGGAAAAGAAAAATAACAATACAGTTTCATATTTCACTCACGGCTGGTCTCAATTACTTATCTACGGTTAATTGTCAGTTAAAATAGCTAACTCTAGTAGAGAAACTGACATTTGAGCCGTTGATAGATTATTATAATATATTTTCAGACATCTCACACAACGCCATCTAATTCCAAAATAAGCAAAGCTTATACTATGGCAACCAGAGAACTGATAAACATAGTTATATATTTCTAAATACATACAACGTTATACTTAATACATAAAATAGATAAATAACACTCAGACACAGAATAAACCATTGTGCTCACCATACAAAGTTTTACGTGGGGATCGAACCCACGACCTCCGGTTTAGCAGTCTGGGTCACTAACCACTAGGCCAATGGTTATCGAAACGCACAAATGTTAGTTTCACGACTAGAGTACTTTGACAGACAGCAAATAGTAAATAAGTTATTGAGACCGGCCGTTAGATATCAAATGAATAAATGCTATATAATTTGCAAAGGTTGAATGTAAAACAAATGGTTATCTGTAAAGTCTGTTTACGGACGATCATTTTACGTAGTCAAAGTCAAAGTCAAATATCTTTATTTCGTAAAATCAGGTTAATGATTATTTGAAAACGTCAAATTAAAACATACTAAAATTTTTATAAAATTGTTTGAATTAAATTATAATAAAAATTTAATGTTTGAAAAAAAAAACAAAATGAGGTTAGGTGGCAGTTCCAAGTGTAAAGCTCATGAGAAGAAGCTGCCAAGAAACTCATGTGCCACTCTTTTAAAATCATCAAGTTTTTCTTTACAAAAATAAATTTTACTGAATGAACCATTGTGTTTGGTGAGTGTAATCGTTTATAAAATAAGGATAACTAAATAATAATACTATTTGTAACTCTAAAATGAGTATATATAAACGTATTCAGCAAACACAATACTTCACTTCTCACAAAGTAAATATGTATCTAAACATATAATCTTAAAGTACATTTTAATAGCCTGTGAGAGAAAGCAGTTCAATCCCAAGCGTTTTTGTCTTCCATATAATCAATTATTGAGTAGTAACTTTTCATACACAATTTTTTCTTAATGGTACACTTAAATTTATTACGACTTAATTTTTGAATATCGCTAGGGATTTTATTGTAGAAACGTATACATTGGCCCCGAAATGATTTGTTTACTTTTTGTAACCTTGACGCTGGTACAACAAGTTTATGTTTGTTCCGCGTGTTAATATTATGTATATCACATTTCTTACAGAAACTATCAATATTTTTGTGAACATATATAAGGTTTTCATAGATATACTGACATGCAACAGTCATGATATTGATTTCCTTAAATTTTTCTCTAAGTGAGTGTCTACTACTAAGATCGTAAATTGATCGAATAGCTCTCTTCTGCAGAACAAAAATGGTTTGAATGTCGGCAGCATTCCCCCACAGTAGAATACCGTACGACATTAAACTATGAAAGTAACTAAAATAAACTAATCGCGCTGTTTCAACGTCTGTTAGCTGACGAATTTTTCTAACTGCGTACGCTGCAGAACTGAGTCTATTAGACAATTCACTTATATGTGGGCCCCACTGAAGCTTAGAATCTAAAGTAATTCCTAAAAACTTTGTGGTCTCTACAGGGTTCAACTCATCTTCTTTTATTTTTATAGTGGTTTTTACTGGTTTCACGTTAGGTGTTATAAATCGAATACATTTAGTCTTGCCCTCGTTTAAGAGTAAATTGTTAACATCAAACCAGTTAACCACTTTTGAGATAGCCATATTTACATCTTCAAAGTCTTTTTGCTGGCGTTTTAATTTAAATAAGAGTGATGTATCATCTGCAAACAGGACTATCTCATGATTATTCTTTACTAAATATGGTAAGTCATTTATGTAAATTAAAAACAACAACGGCCCGAGAATAGAACCCTGTGGGACTCCCATTTTGACCACAGACCCCGGGGAGCGTTTACCATTAACATCAACTTTCTGAATCCTGTTACTCAGATAGGACGTAAGAAGATTCAGAGCTGTGTTTTTAATACCATAATGTTGCAATTTCCTGATTAATGTTTCATGCAGAACACAGTCAAATGCCTTAGATAAATCACAGAAGACGCCTAAAGCATCTTGCGATTCCTCCCAGGCGTCAAAAATATGTTTTAAAAGCTCCACACCAGCATCGGTTGTAGAGCGACCCCTAGTGAAACCAAATTGTTTAAAGTGTAATAATTTATTTTTGTAAAAGAAGTTCTGCATCTGATCATATATTATTTTTTCAAAGATTTTACTAAATGTTGGTAGTACTGATATGGGTCTAAAATTAGTGGGGTCAGACATACTACCCGATTTATACAATGGTATTACTTTACTATATTTCATTAAATCAGGAAATACACCACAATCTATACATTTATTAAATATAAAAGCCAAGTCCTGCGCGATAAAAGAAATTATAGACTTAGTAATCACAACTGAGTTACTCCAGAGGTCGGTAGTCTTCTTAACATTAATAGAATTAAAAGCTTTTATGACATCTATATGTGTAACATAATCAAATTGAAAAGTGATGTCACATTTATTAACATTTTTAATCAAGATAGACTCAGCAACAATAGGTGAGGAATTCAATGACTTTGTAGTGGAGACTGGAATGTCAGTAAAGAATTTTTCAAATGCAGTGGCTACTTCTATGTCCGATGTGATGGTTTTACTATCTATTTTAAGACAGTAATCATTATTCTGACTTCTGACTCTTCCGGTCTCACTATTTATAATATCCCAAGTCATTTTAATTCTATTATCACTGTTTTTAATTTGTGAACTAAGGTAGCAAGCTTTTGCTGTTTTGCAAGTCTGCCTAAATGTTTTAGCATAATTTCTTACATAAGCTTGAAATCTTTCACAACAGTTATACTTTCGTTCATCATACAGCTCATATAATCTTTTTCTACTTTTATGTAGGCCGACAGTAGCCCACTCACTAAAAGTTGCATTCCCCTTAACCATAATCGTTTTGGGAGTGAAAACCGAATCGAAATTATGACAAAATTTATTAAAGAATGTTTTATATAAAATGTTAGGATCACTGTCCTCATTCAACAGTGGAGGGTTACAAATGAGGCGGCTTTTGAAACTCTCAAATCGACTGACAGTTTTAGGGATAACAGTTATACATTTTTTAGTTACTTTTCTACTTTTAATATCAAAAGAAATAAGTTGACCAGAGTGGTCAGAATCCATTTGATTAATTACTCTCTTGTTATCTACAATAATATCTGTGAATATATTATCTAAACATGTGGCTGTAGTGGCAGTTATGCGGGTAGGCTCTAAAAATAAATTACACAGATTAAATGATTTGAATAGAGCTAAAATCCTCATACTTGAAGTAGTATTCTCTAATAAATTAACATTAAAGTCGCCACATATTATTACATTTTTATTAAGGTTTGTTACCTTATGCAAGACTTCATCCATAACATCTTCAAAAATATGATATTGTGCTGAAGGTGGTCTGTACACAGTCAATACAATAAACCGCTTCAACTCTACACAGGCTATTTCTATGCTACGTTCAACAGAGAAGTTAACAATATCACGGCGTTCTTTGAATTTAAGATTTTTATTTATTAATATTAGTGAACCACCATGTATAGCCAGTTCCCTGCTGAACGAGCTGCCTACCTGGTGATTGTTGAAATTAAACATGAACTGATCGCTCTTTAGCCAGTGTTCAGTAATACATAAAATATCAATAGCTTCAGCATTCATGAACAATTCCAATTCCAAGTCTTTTCCTGTCATTCCTCTGATATTCTGATGCACCAGGTTAATTTTATTAATATAACTATTGTTCTGTTTTGACATAACAGAATAATTTTCAAGTGGTAGTGCACAAGTATGTGTGCAAGAGGTACTCTCTATTGTCTTAAAATTTAATTTAAATTATTTGGTATGTCAATATTATAATTATTATTAATACATAAATTATCATTATTAATGTCAGGTGCTTTAGCCAAATTGTTGGCTGAGTTAAAATTAATGTCATAATTTTGTTGCTCAATAGAAGCAACTTGAGTAGCCAAATTCTTGGCTGAAGTATTAATATAAAAAGATAGCGAAACAGCTATCTGTCTTTTACAACTATTTTTAAGATAATATCTATCTTTTGTCAAATAAAAATATTTACTAACAAGTTTGTTAGTGTCTATAAAATGAAATAAAGTAACGTGATAAAGTAATAAGATAATAATAATAATAATAATATCCTGGGACAACTCACACACCGTCATCTGATTCCAAACTAAGCAGAGCTTGTACTATGGCAACCAGACAACTGATAAACATACTTATATATTTCTAAATACATACATATTATAGATAAATAACACCCAGACACAGAATAAACCATCGTGCTCATCGCACAAAGTTTTATCCTGGGTGGGGATCGAACCCACGACCTCTTGCGTAGCAGTCGGATACACTCCCACCGCGCCACAAAGGCAGTCAAAGTCAAGATAAATTGAAAAGTCAAGTCAAGATAAATTGGAACTATATATATTGGGACTGAAATTTGGTTTTTAACGGGAATAGATAATTTACCTGTAATTGCTCTGATAGCACAACGCCGCGTACAAAGTGAGTGTGTGCGAGTGGAAACTGAGCAGCTTGTCCATCTCTATCAGCTCCAATATGTCGATGCATCGGTCCTCCTCTGTACACAAACAAATCATTATCTTTATATTAATACGTGAAGCAAAAAGGTTATGGCAGAACTTCCTCCGTCCTACTTCTCCTTCCGCGTAATTATGATGAGAATTGCGCGGAAGGAGGAGTATGAAATATTGCACATTTATCTATACTAATGTGATGTTATAGATGTTATATAGCCTATAGCCTTCCTCGATAAATGTCCTACCCAATAGAAAAATATTTTTTCAATTCGGACCTGTTGTTCTTGAGATTACCGTGTTCAAACAAACAAACTCTTCAGCTTTATAATATTAGTATAGAAGAAAAAAAACTTGCCTTAGGGCACAAATTATTTCTCTCAAGGGCTTTACAAAATACAAATATTGAACATAAAAAACACCCAGTCTTGCATCAAATGTTTATGTATCTTAAAATATTTTGTCCCATGCGGGAATCGAACCCACAACTTCTTGCACAATAGTCGAGAACAACTGGTGGGGAGATGGGAGAGACTGAAAGTGCGGACACTTTCTGTCACTCCTATGCCAAATTGGTTCATCTGTAGGCACTGTTACATCATTTTTACACGTTCCGGTTTTATTCCGGCGGCGAATGTACGGCGGAACGCACGGACGCCGGAACATCTGAAAGCTACCGTATATCGCCATACACTTAGAAACCAGAATGTACGAAAACGATCTTAGGCTATCTTTATTGGTATAGAACGACTATCTCATGACACTTATGTTTTTTTTTTTTTATAGACGACTCCTGCATCAGGGTAACAAGCCCTGTGTCGCAGGAGACTTTACAAACATACAAGTCACGGACACAAAGTACACCCAGACTCGGAACAACAATTTGTGGATCACACAAAGTGGTGTCCCGTGTGGGAATCGAACCCACGACCTCTTGCGTAGCAGTCGGACACACTCCCACCGCGCCACAGAGGCAGTCAAGTCAGACTTATGTTTATTTTCACAAAGTAGTAATAAAATTTGCACATACCAGGTATATGTAAAGCGAGCATAGAGACAGCGTCCTCACACAACATGGACCAACCGCGGATGTCTGATAGCTTCAGTGCGTGCACTTGCAGAGATTGATTTGGTACCTAAAATAAATACATATATAATCATATCATTAAGGTAAAATTAAAAATATCTACTATACTCGTTCAATTATTTCATCATCAAAACTGGACAAGCTCATAGATGTTGATAAACTTTTGCGATTTGTACACATTATAAAACTGTATTTAATAAGGGTCCTAATAGCATGTAGTGAGTGATAAAAATCAAGCGAGGGTAGTTTCCGAAACCCGCGCTTTACGGAGGCGACGCTGAGCTGGACCAGTCTACCCGTGACCACGGCCGTTGCAATACGGTCGAAACGTCGGGCAATAAACAAGGTATTTTACCTTGAATTATTCACGCGATTAAGACCCGTAGTATATATAATTTTATAATGGATAAGCTCAGTTCGAAATAAAGTATATTGGCATGCCTTGAAGGAGGGTTTTACTCGAAGAGGGTCCATACAATTTACTTAATTAAACATTTTATAAGCCAATATAAAAAATTGTCTAAGCAACTTCTTGTTTTTAACCGACTGGGGAGGAGGGTTATGTGTTTGACGTGTATGTATGTAGGTATGTGCGTTCTTTGTAGCACTATGTAGACTAAACACATAAGCCGATTTTGATGATTCATACGTCAATCGGTTCGTATTAATCTTGCGAGTGTCACTAAAGACATGACAAAAATCAAAATTCAAAATGGCGACAGCCAGATGCCATATTGTGATAGAGAAAAAAAATAAAGTCAACAAACTATGTCATGTGGGGTATCATCGTGTATAAATACCTAACCGTTTAGGAGATTCAGATTCAGATTCATTTATTGCGAATATAGGTTACAATAGATGGTTTAGTTATGTACATTTGTGCTGCTATATTCTACCATAGGCATGCAATATTTAAAAACTCTTAAAGATAATTAACAATCAAAATTAGAACTATTAAGTAAATAAATTAAAATTAAACTGTAATTAATTAATTAAAATCAATGCAACAAAAGTCATAATATAAATAAAAATGTGGATAAAATAATTAAAAAGGATATATAGCGATTTAAATTTTTACACAAATTTTCGGTTGTTACAGTTATTACATAACGTCACGTCTTACAACTAAGCACTAAAAAGTATTAAATAAAAAAAAAAAAAATAAAGCCCGCCTGCTTAAAAAAGATTGAAACAAGATAACCTAAAATTATGCAGTCGGAGGCGTTGTAGCAATTTCGTTGGGATTCAGGAAAGGCAGGTTTTTTATTTTTTAAATTTATTTTTGTCTGTAACTTCGTAACTATAAACTTAGGTCAAGTTTAGAGTAGAGTAAAGTCGTTTATTTATAAAGTTTTGTTTTAGAAATAAGATTAGATCTTACATAATGAATGACGCATCGACGATATTACACAATGACAAATTTGGTGACCCGAAAGTATAACATTTAGGACCTATTAATCTACACATAAAATAGAGCATAGAGTTGCAAAAAATAAATGCTCAAAGCCCGAGCCCACGATAAAAGTTACGCAATAGCTTAAAAAGCTTGTCGCGAGATTCTCATAATCGATGTCGATCATTGGAGGTCTTGATATCGACCTCGCGACAAGTTTTATGTCATATAAATGGTATAATGTAAGAAATTGAAAAGTTTGTTTTAATTTAAAAACTATTTTCTTCCTTTTAGACAATTTAAATGAAAGGTTGTTTATAAAAATGTTTTTTTTTTTTAATTACACTTTCACATATTTATTAGTAAATTGAAAATTAGTCTTAGTTCCCATAGCTACTTATAGCTAGCGAGCTAGAGCGATATATATGTGCCCCACTCACCCTGGCCCACTGGTGCGGCTTGAGGCACTGCACCTTGAGCCTGGGCGGGAACTGCGGGATGACGTGCTTGTCGCTGGTGGGCAGCACGGCGGCCGACAGCGGCAGGCTGCTGGCCGAGCGGCCCAGCTCGATCTGCAGGATCTCCTTGGACGTGGCTTCCACGAAGATCGCCGGGAACAGCTTGGTTTCTGGTTCCATCTAACGATCAAAGGGTTAAAATTCAAATCATAAAGATACAAATAAATGTCATACACACTAAACAGTTTAATTATGATTGAAGTTCTGTTCCTTTCACACTTACTATTCCTTTCTCATGATTCTTTAACTGCCTCGGTGGCGCGGTGGGAGTATGTCCGACTGATAAGCAAGAGGTCGTGGGTTCGATTCCCACACGGGATACCACTTTGTGTGATCCACAAATTGGTGTTCCGAGTCTGAGTACTTTGTGTCCGTGACTTGTATGTTTGTAAAGTCCCCTGCGACACAGAGCTTGTACCCTACTAAAATATCTATATTTTATTAATGTGCTAGAGTCAAGAATTTTGTTACTAATTTTAGGTGACAAAATAGGTATAAATAACCTATACTAATACTATAAATGAGAAAGTAACTCTGTTTGTCTGTCTATTACATTTTCACGCTTAACTGATTGAGATGGAATTTGGTATGGTGATAGTTTGAGTCTCGAGGAAGTACATAAGAGTAGTTTTTATCGCCATAGCCGACATCCACGCTGGCGGAACCGCGGCTTAGTATTTTATAAGATCACAAATCAATCAACTCGGTAAGGCTTGGAAGGCGGGCTACGAAACTTGGCAATATTTATATCCCTGACTAAATTTATTTTGAAATATTTTTCTTTGTAGTTAGTCCATAAACATTAATATATTAATAACTTAAAAATATGTAGAATCATTATTAGGTACCCATTAATGTGTAAATGTAGAATCTGGAAAAAAATACGTGTTCGTACGTTCCTTTTACAAGCTTATTTTCTATCAATTTCTAAGATACGCTCACCCCATCCTTACCTTAAACTTGATGCTAGTATCCTTTCCCTCACAAGTAAAAGACACAGTTCCCGTAGACGAGTCCACACTGCATCCAATGAACATTCCTTGAGAGGCTCCCTTAGCCGTAGCTTCGGCCATCACTTCATTGTACAGTTCATCAGCTCGCACCATGTAGCACGACTGACGGTTTACACTGCAAATGGAACGGGTATTGTCAACTCACATATGTGTCACGTAAACATGTATCCCATCGGGGGGTACGTAGCTCTAGTCTTGCTGTTGGCATAGTGTAGGTATCCTAAGGCACCTGTCCCACCAACGACGAGAAGGGATTTACGAGTAGGGATTTTATCGCGTAAGAATCGTACATAAGTATGCATATCCTTTATAATACTAGCTAACCCTCGCAACTTCGTCTGCGTCAAATTAACCCGTTTTTGCAAAATAGGGGTATATAAAAAAGTAGGGGTTGATCGTAGAAGGGTGAATATTCAGGGTTGTATGTATTTTTGAATCCGGTATCAAAAAAATAAAAAAAACCTAAAAATTTAAAAAAAAATTAGGGGTGGACTACCCTTAACATTTAGGGGGATGAAAAATAGATGTTCTCCGATTCTCAGACCTACCCAATATGCACACAAAATTTCATGACAATCGGTCGAGCCGTTTCGGAAGAGTTAAATTACAAACACCGTGACACGAGAATTTTATATATTAGATTAATATTTGATCGCTGACCGTTCACATTACGGGCCTGTACTGGCTGTATAATGCGTGTCTTTTTTCATGACACGGCCGGGATCTACAATACCTATACATCTATTGTACGATTCTTGAGGTATAAAATTGCTATTCGCTTCTAGCCGTTGGTGGGACAGGTGGTCGACAAACTTTAACGGGTAAACTTCGTTTTAGCTTAGATTTGCTACACCGAAGTTTACCCATTGAAGTTAGTCGACTGAATTAATAATAATAATATAATATAATATCTTGGGACAACTCACACAACGTTATCTGATCCCAAACTAAGCAGAGCTTGTACTATGGAAACCAGACAACTGATAAACATACTTATATATTTCTAAATACATACATATTATAGATAAATAACACCCAGACACAGAATAAACCATCGTGCTCATCACACAAAGTTTTATCATGGGTGGGGATCGAACCCACGACCTCTTGCGTAGCAGTCGGATACACTCCCACCGCGCCACAGAGGCAGTCAAAGCCATCTTGTAGTCTTTAAGTTTTTAAAAAACATAAAAAAGTAATTATTTGTAATCTTAGAGACTACAAGATGTAGAAGTAAAAGAATTTATTGTAGACGAAGTGATAATATGGTGTAAAGGCGTGCTACCGAAAGTGAGAATTTACAATACAGTTACAATAATTGCACTTTTGAAAGATAGAAAAATTTGAAATCCAGACTCAAGAATTGAACCCGAGACTTCCGTAGCCAAACCGGGGCCAGAAGCGAACCACCTATCTGGACTATGTTACTATCTCTTAATGCTTGCGGGTTAGGCCCCCGTAGCGCCATCTAGTCGGCAGTTAAAGAACTATCACGGCTTTTGTTATTGCTTCGTTGCAGAGAGCATTTTAACAAATCATGAGGACGCAGGCCGAATATTGAAGTAATTTTTATAGGCATTTCTTGCCAAAGACTTTACAAATACGAGTACAATAATTGCATTTTTGTAAGATAGAAAAAATTACAATACAGTTTCCAAATCTGGAGTCACAGATTGTCGATCCTCCTACATCTCGCTTTTTAGTACTTTAGCACTTTACTCACTACTTCTAAAAAAAAAACAAGTTGTGTCTTATAAAGTGACGATCTTATTGATGCCAGCCTGGTCAGTTTCAGCGAAGAAACTTACATTGAAATGCGTCCCAGGCAATAAAGTTATCGTTACCAATTTATTATGAATGTTATATACTCCTTTTATTGTCCTGTGCAAAAATCGTGGGGCTTTTTGCACATCCCACTCCTACGAGGGCACGCAGGAGTGTGTCGGAGTCGAGCTGACTAAAAATCATAACGTATTCCGGCGTATAAGCCTATGGCCAACGGTGAGGGTGTCCCTTGCGGAATTGGCGCCTCCACATTAGCAGTCTTGGTCGTTGGTTATAACAACATTATTTACAACGGCTGATGTGGGTGGTTTCACTACCACCTCGTGATATACCCTTAATACAAAACTAAAATGACTAAAAAAACTCACCTCTCAATAACCCTGTCGTATTCATCGGTGATGATTACAGAAGACTTGGTGACCTTGCTCTGGTTGAAGTCCTTGGAGTGAAGGTGGTACTGCGTGGTCACCCAACCGATGTATACGTGCGTTGGGTCTTGACCGGGGAATATTCTAAAAAATAGCAAATCGTTGGAAATTGTACTTTGTTTTGTTAAAATTAAAGTTGCATTTATATCCAAATACATAGCGTTGCTTAATCTATGCAGTATAAAGTTACCAAGCCCAACTCACATATCGATGGTTGTGTGTGGCTACTACGGGAGTAGTCTACCACACTTGAAAAGTTATAAAATTAAACAAGAAGTAGGTAGTCTCAATTTATACTAATATTATAAAGCTGAAGAGTTTGTTTGTTTGTTTATTTGAACACGACAATTTCAGGAACTACGGGTTCGAATTGAAAAATTATTTTACTGTTGGATAGCTCATTTACCGAGGAAGGCTATAGGCTATATAACATCACGCTATGACCAGTAAGAGCGGAGCAATGAAAGATGTTGCAAAAACGGGGGAAATTGATGCATTCGAAGTAGCGCGGGTTTTGCTTTGCTTAAAGGCTCTGGAGGCTTACTCTATTTCAATGAAAACTAAGTTTCGACTAAAAATAAGGTGGTGATATACAGAGTCAGCAACATCAATTCAATCTGTCTGAAAATCGTCTATGGGTTCGGACATCTTGTGCTTATACAAAAAATCATTAGAATAGTCAACGTAAACTCAAGAAATTTATAAAACGAAAATGTATGAATTTCGTTTTGGTAAAAAAGAGTTGGCTAACTCGACGTTTCAATCACGCCCAGTGTAATTTGATTCATGCTCCTTTATTTATTTTAAAAGACAACTCCCGTAATAAGATATAGGGCTGTTTGCACTGATATATAACGATGCTAAGTCAACAGCCCTAATCCCGTAATAGGATATAGGGACTTAGCATACATACAATTTACGGACTAAAAGTTCTAATTGAATTGAAAATAAGTATTTTTAACAGTTTAAACTTCAAACTAAAGTTAACCCATTATAGAGTTTTTATAAGCTACGGGTCTTAATCGCGTAAATATTTGAGAGTCTACCCGTGACCACACGGCCGTTGCAATACGGTCGAAACGTCGGGCAATAAACAAATAAAATAATTACGCGATTAAGACCCGCCTATAAAATTATATAATGTGTACAAATCGCGAAAGTGTACGAACATATAAAGTTAATCCAAAAAAAATATAGAAAGTCTCACCTAACGCCATAGAAGTACTCATTGATAAGCTTCAAGCACTCAGCATCAAAGATCTCGTTGCCCACCGTCTCAGTAGTGGCCGAGGCGAGCGTGCTTGTCGTCATCTGCTTGCGGTCTTGTGTAGGCGTCGCCATCTGCAGGTTCGACTGTTGGGAGTCACTCGTCAGTCAGGATGATTGATGGCTTTGTACAATGTACTAATGTGTATGAAGAGAAATTTAGGTATTTGAATATCAGGTACAAATCGGTTTCTTTTGTTGAAACTTCTGAACCAGAGGTTACTAAACTTTCTATATAACGGAATACCCACCAAAGATCTTTTAATTTATGAAACCCCATATTCGAATGATTACAAATTATTGTCATTGTAACTTAAATTTAAATCTGAACCAAAACTTTTATGAGAAACATTATGATAGTGAAATACTTTATTCTTTACTTCAACTTTAAATGTGAAAAATGTTTTGTTTTTGTCATTGTTTTATTAATATTGCTTTGTAGTTTGGGTGTTGTATGACCTGGATTAGCATCCATTATTTGCATTATTTGCTTCTCCGGAACTCCTAGGTTCCGCGGAACTCACTTTGGAATCGCTGGTCAAAACATAATTTTCTGGTATGAAATCATTTACTTATGAATTTATCTTGATGATTATAAATACTAAAACATGTTAAATTCTAGACAAGCTCTTTTTTTTGAAGCATCTAAAGAAGTACTATTACTTCATTAGTGTAAAATAATTAGTTGTCACAGTATTCAAATATCCAATTAAGAAAAGAGAGTGAGTCACTGACGTCAGTAGTATTAGTACGCTGGACTGGCTACCGCAGCCGACAACAACAATACTCCTAGCCTTGTTGTTGACGGCGGCCAACAACGGCCGTTGTTTGGGAGTTGTAAAAATGGCGAACAGGCCGGCCATTATTTTTACAGCTCTGAGTTTAACTTGTAAAAAAATAATTGAATACTTGAACCAGACTTTGTGCGCATAAATAGGTACTTGACACTGGCCGAAATTGGCCGTTAAAACTGCCATAAATTCAAAGAAAAAGTAGAAGAACGGTTATTTGACAAAAGTCTCATAAAGTTCACAGGACGGTCATTCGATTCGGTATTTGAAATTGCTGTCACTTTGTACGGTACCTTGTACAGTGTTCTAGTACCTACCTACTATAGACGTCAGTGGAATGAGCCAATTCAGTTCATGGTTTTGATTGTACGTTTTTATTCTACAAGAATATATGAGCATACAACCCTTATGGTAAGCCATGGTATAAAATATATAGTAGAAATTGCTAGAAAATCATTATTTTAATTTTATTATTTAAATATATGATAAGATAAAGAATATCTGATATAGAAAATATGAGAAGATAAAGAAGGTATTATAGCGTTTATATACATTTAAATGCAAGCAATAAAAGAAAGAATACGCACACAAATAGTCAGTTTAGTTTCCAACGTCGCGTTAGTCATAGTAAGTTAGTATGAAATGACCACAATGCTATGTTAGGTACACCAAGAGTCTATGCTCTGACTTTTATTTAGCTGATAAAATTTGGCAGCTTGGATTACATCGTTTTATCGTATTGGATGAAATTACTAAGAGGTGGATGTAGCTACATCCATTTATTAAATTGATAAAGAACTGTCAGGGCCGATGGCCTCAAAAGTTGTATTGAAGGAATAAATGTAGATAATTTAAGATAGAAATCGTTTGAAGTCGTTTGATTTCTCACAAAGGAAATACGATCCGTTGTTCAGACCTGGTACCAGCTCTACGTCTGCACCAGCGTTACTATTCAATACTACATCCATATTTTTGCCACATAATGAATCTTAACTGATTAAAATGGTTGTGATGATAAAGATCTGTAGGGCTATTCTTTTTCTAGAAACGAAACTTCGTAATCTTACGTAGTTTTAAATTTCCCCAATTTATGGAAACTATTATAATTTATTTTCGTATAAGCATGCCCATGAAGTTTAGATCCACTGACAATATTGCTATCTTTGAAATTGCCAGCTTTAAATTGTAAAACCATTTAGGTTATAAAATTCAAGTCTAAGTATTAAATTTTCTGCCGAATTTCCAATGAAGTCAAATTTATGCAACTAATTAGAAAGTCAGAGTATATAGGTAGGGTACGGGCAGGACTTACATTCAGCCCAACCTGGCTTCCATACAAGTTGGGACGACTTGCGCGGGCTTGCATGCCGTTATACCTTTGATTCGCCTTCGTGACATGACAAAACATATTAAATAATAGTGAAATTATAACAATACTAAATAAAAATTTGATGAATTAAGATTATTTGAAATTTAAAAATGACGGGATTGTGTGACACAACATCATTATGAAGAACATTAAATAACAACAAAAAGGTTGTAATAGGATTTTTTGATTTTTTTGGTAATTTTAAGGTGAAAATTGACTGATATTTATAAAAACTTTATCAACATATTTACGTTGTCAATTTTAGAAACCTTATACACTGAAAGAATTTCGAAACGAAATTGCGTTTTTTTCTAACTCATCTCAAGTCAATTATTATTATTAATGTTAATTTATTACTATAACTCCTCGTACATCAACTTGTCTTCATATATTAGCAAGGAATATGTTACATTCATTTCATTATTTCAATCCATTTTAAAAATATTTAGTTATAATTTCCAATTAAACTTAAAAACCAAAATCAAGTTAAGGATTTCACGCCAAAGACAACCAATTATTTTGTAAAATAAACTTTTATATTCATCATAATATGAATATTGAAATCAATAATTACAATCAGTATAAAACACCTCAATCGGATAGAACATACACAATGCAAATTGAACCTTATGCAGTTAGAAATAAGGTGCAACATACCTGCGAGACCTTGATCTGAGGGTTGGGCCTTCTAGGTCCCCGTTCAGGGGATACCTCAGTATCACTGAATGGATCTGGAGTCTTAGACTTGCGACTTTTACCGCGGTCTCCGCTTTCTCCACGTTTGCTTCTAAAGAATCTGAAAGGTAAAGCCCACATTATCATATATGCTGGTAGCTATAAATGCCAGTGTTGCCTGCCATCTACTCTAATTTCAGATTGAACGTGAAATACGTTTATTTTCTAAATCCATTTCAAACGTTTTTTTAATTAGTATTCAAAACATTTAGTTTGAAATTGTATATATATTGTATTGTATATATATTATATATTGCAAAAAAAATATATATTTATTAAGTGTAGAGAAATTGAAAGTAGAAGCATCATCTTGAATATTTTGACTGTTCCATTTTTATGCAGTTGAGTTTATACTATGCGTTTCAAATGAGTTGATAACTGTCATGATGATATTTTGTTTCGCAATACGACTGCAACTTCATTGTGTAACGTAAGGTCAGCAATAAAATGATTGTAAAATAGGTGCCACTAAAGTGTAGAATATTCTTATATTTTATTTACTTATTTCTGTTTCGTGTTTATAGAATAATAACGAATATAAATAATATTATAATAAAGCAAAATGTTAGTTATGTACCTACATAGTTCAAAGAAAATAAATATTACGTCCGTTCCATTACCATAATACACATACGTACTTTACCCGACTTGGGAGTTTTTGTTGCTAGTGGAACAATTTTGATAAGTACAGAGTGAACTTGACGCGGTCGCGATTATCTTCTCATTAGAAACGCATAGTACATGTATTTGATTCAAGATACTATAGGATTTTTTCTACATGTTCCCAGGTACATAAGTTCAAGTGTTTCTATAAGATACTTGAGTGGCTTGAAAGTTACAACTTTTCCTGAGAATAATACCTAAACTTTTTAATGAATCAATTCAACTGTCAATGATTTTTTATGATTACCTACTCTATCTATATCTCTTCGTATTGGTATAGTTTTATATTATCTGTGGCTTCGTCAATATAATTTAGCGGCAGTGTGTTTTTGCACTAAATACACTGACGGACTCATAAACTGCATCAAAGTTCAGGTTTACTCTAAAAGGATTTTTTTATAATAAGTATGCAAACTTTTTAGATTAAATTATATAAATATGGAAAGACTTCTCTTAATCTTAAAAAAAAATTAAATTTAAAAATAGAACTGCGGTAAAACAAATGAATATAGCCGGGAAAAGAAAATTTACTCGTAGTATCAGATTTGCGTGTTATTTATAGCAAAGTTTTAAATTAATTCTCATTGATTTTTTTTGTTTGGTCAATTGAATTATTGTTACCAGCATAATTGTTGGGTTAGTTTTTTAACACATCGAGAGTTTTTGAACCATAATATGGATACTTCGTCCGAACAAGCGGCACAAATTGTAGCATTGGTGCGGGAGGGCTTGGATCAACGAACGATTGGTAGAAATTTAAATTTAAACCAGTCTACGGTTTGTAGAATATACAGAAGGTTTGTAGAGACAGGTTCTTACAGGAGGAGACGTGGTACAGGCAGAACTCGAGCAACCACAGGTCGTGATGACCGATTTATTGTTACAACTTCCCTGCGAAATCGTTTCCTCACGTCAGTTAACATCAAAACCGAGCTTAATGAAGTGCGTGGAAAAAACGTGTGTGCACGAACAATAAGAAGAAGGTTAAAGGAAGCGGCTATCACCCCTTTTAGACCAGCTAATGGTCCAAAGTTGTCTGCAGCTCACAGACAAGCTCGCTTAAGATTTGCGCGTCATCACCTGAATTGGACAGAAGAGCAGTGGGCCTCTGTATTGTTCACGGATGAGTGTAGGACATGTTTATATGGTGCAGATGGTCGCAGAAGAGTCTATCGTCGACGTGGGGAGCGATATGCTCAAAGTTGCATTGAGGAGCGTGTTCCTTTTGGAGGCGGTTCATGTATGGTCTGGGGTGGCATATCGATGAACGGGCGAACAGAACTTGTGTTCATAGACATGGTCCGTCAAAACGGTAATAGAGGGGGTTTGACAGCACATCGCTACATAACAGAGATATTAGAAGATCACGTGGTGCCTTACATGGGATTCATAGGCGAAAATTTTACTTTAATGCAGGATAATGCCCGGCCGCATGCAGCTGCACAAGTTCAACATTATTGCGAAGAGGTTGGGATACGTACAATGAATTGGCCAGCACGCAGCCCGGATCTTAATCCCATCGAGCATGTTTGGGACAATTTAAAAAGAGCTGTATATGCGAGAAACCCTTCGCCTACGACAGTGGCAGCACTAAGAACAGCACTTTCAGAAGAATGGGACAATATTCCGCAAGATCTTTTAAAAACCCTTATAAAATCTATGCGGAACCGATTAGAATCCGTAATAAGGGCACGTGAGGGTAATACACCTTATTAAAACACAAATAAACCCTTGCATAAAGTTTGTGTCTATTGTTAAAACCAATTTTTTAATTAAACAATTTTTCCTTAAACTTCTGTTTTTTCTTCAAAAAAGGTCTTAAGGTCCTTTCCAGTACATAAACTTAAACTTAAAGATATGATCCTACGCTGTTTTAAAGTTCACGAACCAATCTAGAGGTTTCAATTTAAATCTGTATAGAAAGTTTGCATACTTGGTTAAAATATTTATTTCAAAGTCGTCTATTACTTTGATGCAGTTTATAAGTCCGTCAGTGTATATTTAACTTATGTAGCTGACTGTAGATACTTACTTGAAAGGCGATCGTCCTCGTTTATCCTTCTTATCATCAGGGGATAAGTTTTGGTTCCCAAGGTCATACTTCGCCATCTCGGCCTCGCTGGTAGAACGATGCATACCGTTTACTTGACCTGAGACAATGTACAAACACATTGAGTCATCACGTACATAATGAAGCTGTAGGTTATTGAGTATGGGTATTCTGAAATGTTAAATTAGTCGCACAAACAATCGATTTATATGAAGTTCATGTTTTATGGATTTTTTTTATACTATGAAATGAAGAGACGAGCTGGTTGTGCGCCTGATGGTAGCGTGACGTCACAGCATTATCGTCACAGTATCAGTGACACCTAAATCTTTGTTTGACAAAGATCTGAATGTCACTGCAACAAGCTCCTTGAGACATTAGTTCGTAAGTCTAATTTGCCCAGTAATTACACTTGCTACAGTGCTTCAACCGAAACACAGTGATGACGTGTGATTAACATCACTATTTCACGGAAGAATAGCTGATACTGTGGTAACGACCAAGAAGGTCTATGGGTTCAGGCGCGGATACAGGGGAGGGGGGCACAGGGCAATTGATTGACCGGTTGAGTCAAATGTTGCCCCCCTCCAGAAGAAAGTCTGGATCCGTGTCTGTATGGCTTAGACCTACGACTCGTCTATGAATAAAATGATTTTAGTTTTTAATTGTTTTAAATTGAACACAACCAACACTTAAGTACTTATCTAATTGAGTTGTAGATTGACCTAATGAAGTTATAGGTTATTGAGTTTGGGTTTTTTAAATGTATTAGTTTCACAAACAAATCTGTTCATAATTTGATTTTTTAGAGTAAAGTTATGGTGTTTGTGCTTTGTCAGTACAGACACTGATATTGAACATTGTACCTATAAGTAGGTTATAAATGCACCTAATGCATTTATAAACTTAAATAGTTATACTCATCCAAATAGCACATATAGTTACTTTTTAAAAATAGGTGCAGATAATATACCTAAAGCGAATATTTGGCAAATTACTTTGAATCATGACTTATTAGAGTAAGAGCCCACGACAGCCAGACCTACCATAATTTATGAAAGCTGAAGCATACATGATAATAATTAAATAAAACTTATATTTTGACAAAAGTATCTAGTTATATACTAGATACTTTTGTCAAAATATAAGTTTTATTTTTATTATCAGATATCAAAATAGGAACTGTAGTTATTGATTAAATCAAACACGCGCTGTTTGATTTAATCAATCAATGTACTGTACTACTGTTCCCCGACTTAGGCACCTGTCCCATCGCCGGCGAGCGGCGAGCAACTATCAATTATTTTATCGCTAAAGAAACCTACAATATACGTATAAAGTAGACCAGCTGACCCGCGCAACTTCGTATGCGTCAATTTTCCCCGTTTTTGCAAAATTTTTCATTGCTGCTCCGCTTTTATTGGTCGTATCGATAGCGTGAGCTTTCCTCGATAAAAGGACTATCCAACAGTAAAAGAATTTTTCAATCGGACCAGTAGTTCCTGAGATTATCGCGTTCAAATAAACAAACAAACTCTTCAGTTTTATAATATTAGTATAGATTCCGTCGGCTCTCAAGTAGGTACTCGCCGGCAATGTGAACGATCAGAGACCAACTATTATTATCTGTATCTCTTTTGTTTACACGGGATCTATATATATATGTACGTTTCTTGAGCGATAAAAAGTTGATAGCTGACCGCTTTCTCGCCGTTAGTGGGACAAGTGCCTACCATCTATTTGCACGAAATCTCTCCAATATACCTAAACCGAGAGGAAAAGTGTAACACATCAAATGTAGGTACGTTATTAGTGAATAAAGTGCGTGTTATTATTTTTAATGTGTTGTTAGCTGAAAGTTTTAATACAGATAAAATTTTATAATAGATTGAAATAGTCGCAACGACATGACATGTTACCAAAAAGTTTACGCTTCACTATAAGCTTCTTGCATGTTACACATGTATGACAATTTACACATGTAAAACAATCCTTGTAACCTGGTAATAAATTGTAATTTTGTATAGTAACACCTCTTGTGATGGATCCTTTGCGCGGCGGTCTCGATGGCAGTCTTTTGACCTTGGAGCTGGTGACTTCCTCTGGAACTTCCTCGTAGGTCATACCTATTAGGAGTGGGAGATAAGGGTGAAAAGCGCTGGTTTAAGGGGCGAGTGTATGCAATATGTAAATAATAAAATGCATATGGCGTTTTAAAGCACGAATCAATATTTATTTACCACCAATTTTTATCAAAAAAAAAATAATTGACTTGTTTGACTCCATCATCAACGCATAGCCTACAACTATTAAAGTTAGAAACGTCAAATTAAAAAAAAAATGGTTGATAAATTATCATAGGCTTAGGGTGTTAAATAGAGGCTGAAAGGTTGATTGAAACCCTTCAGAAGTGCCTTCAACAGATAATAAATTAAAAACACATAAATCTTTGATTGGGTTATTGAAAAGTTTCTAGCGTATATTTTAATCGCCCCAGTGCAAATAAAGTTTTGACCCGCCGAAGACCATAAAATTTTAAAAGGTTTTTTGAAACATCAATTTGTGATCAATGTAACAATTTCAGTTTTACAATGTATTTATAATAATTTAAAATATAACTAATCCAAATTCGGATTTTATGTACCTTTAAACTAGTCTCACATATTGCATACATTCTCAGAATAAGGGTCTTAAGTGCAAAATAAAATAAATAAATTAATCAAAGTAGGTACTAAAAGCTAAAATAATAAAAACAGCAAAGTGTTCTAGGCTAGGTGTTCTAAAACAAGGGTGTATTATATTTGTACTATGGACCAAGTTAACTAAACTTTCTCAATGCAGTTATACAGTCACGGAATTAATATTCGTCAGTTTTTAAATAAGTATACTTATTCAACGCTTTGCAAACTTAAACTAAAACCTTTTTTATTAGTTTACAACATTGATAATAATAATATCTTGGGACAACTCACACAACGCTATCTGATCTCAAACTAAGCAGAGCTTGTACTATGGAAACCAGACAACTGATAAATATACTTATATATTTCATATTATAGATAAATAACACCCAGACACAGAATAAACCATCGTGCTCATCACACAAAGTTTTATCCTGGGTGGGGATCAAACCCACGACCTCTTGCGTAGCAGTCGGATACACTACTACCGCGCCACAGAGGTAGTCGTTGATATGTTGTCGTTATTGCTCTTTGACCCGGTTCATGCAAAAATGGGCTTTAAGTTGACGAAAATTTTCATTCCGCGACTGAACCATGTATGTGTCGAAATTAAATCTATAGATTAATTTAAAATGCAACGATACTTTTATTAAGTTTGTCCTCATCTTGAGCCAACAGCATATACGAAATAATCAAATATCTCTAATAAATATCACAAAACTGGAGCATTTTATATATCTACAAACTAAGTTTACATAATTAGTAAGTATTGGGGAACAAACACCCGTCAGGAAGGTGGATATGGTCTACAATGGCTATAGATAATCCCAACAAAAACTAAACTCCAAATACTTAAGCGTAGAGATCAAAATCATATGACATACCTTTGGGAGGTACTCCTAGAGGTGTATAAAATGGCTATGAACATACCCAAGCTAAACTAAACTCCAGGTCCATAAAATGGCTATAAACAAACCCAAGCTAAACTAAACTTCAATCAATTAACAACAAAGATCAAAATCGTATAACATACCTTTGATATCGCTGATAGTGAAACCGCTTCTCATAATTTGATCGATGTGCGCAGGCATCTGAGCTTCAACTGCTTCTTTCATTAAGATCTGCTGACGATTTTTTATTTCTACCCAGCGCCGAGCTTTTTCTGATTCACTGTAAGTTTGGAAAAAAAAGGATTTTTGTATTTTTTTTATTTCAGTGTCCAGTTAGTCCTATTGCTATAGAGACTTGAAACAACAATTTGTGGCTAATGTTCCGGCTACGTACTCAATCTTATTTGTTAAATTTTTCGTTTGTTCATGCAAACACGTGCGTTAAGACAGCAAAACGGAATACCGCGCAAATGACTTTATAAAATACCAATAGCCGGTCGTGGCTCCTTTATATAACACTATCTAAGTTTATGCTATATCACTTTTGGAAAATATTTAATATATTAACCTATAATCATCTACCACTTGTTTTTAGAGTTATGACCTTAACTCATCATCAAAAAATCATCGATTTTACTCCGGGGTCTCGCAGCTGAGTGGAAGATGGTTGTGTGACAAAAGTAGGTAGAATTTAGAATAGGGTTATTTTTTTTTTCAAATAGCATATTGTGTGCAATGTAAAGAAGCCACGAGCGGGAGGTTACTAGTGTATTCAAAATCATCCTGTATAAATGCGGAAACATTTGCGTTTTACGGTTTGTGCAATCTTATTTGCACAAACCGTAAAACGTCGATAAGATTGATTGATTAACGTGTGGACGTCACACAGTTTTTGCGCCAATTTGGCACTAACTTTTTGGCACTGGCAACACTAGCCACACGCACTTGCACGACTTGTATGCGAATAGTCGTTGCGTGTTGCCAGACATTTAAAGGGGTGTCTAGTGGAGAATTGAAACCTATACCCTATTGCACAATAGTCGTACATACTCCCACTGAGCTACTTTGAATTGTTTTTGTATACCTAAGTGTGTATACTATACTATAATTAATTAGTAATTACTATTTATTTTACCCACTCCACGGCAAATCGTCTTCTCAGATTGGCATGAAGAGTTTGTCTGCTTCTAAAATGATGATTTTGATGAAATTTGGTATGCAGGCAAATTTGCATTATCGGTGCAATTATCTTACATAGGATCTTTTTATGTAGGCAAAGCATGAAGAGTTTGTCTGTTTCTAAAATGATAATTTAGATGAAATTTGGCATGATGGCAAATTTGTAGGATCTTTTTATGCAGGCAAATTCCATCTTATTCTATGACCTTAAACCCGTGAATCGGAATATGGTACTTACTCAATGAACTCTGAGTGACAGATGACTGGTAGAGAAAGTCGCAGAAACTCCCAGTTAGCCTTCTCCATAGTTTCGAATGTGTTGTGGGAAATCTTCATACATGGTGGTGTATCTAGAAACAGTTATATAATATTACATATTTGATAAGTTTATCATCTATAAGTGATCCTACAAATACGCGATGGGCGTACCAGGTAGAGGGATTTGGGGGCTGACCCTTCCACCTTCCGAAAATGCACAAAAGGTAGTTACATAGTACCTATACATTTGACCGGTGTTTAGTCAATGGTACCACCCGACTGTACGCGTATATCTTCCAAACTTTTTTTTTTTTTTTTCTCTTTATTTTTAGGAACCTTTAAATACAATTTACGTCGGTTCCATAGTAACCTAATCTTATGTCTACAATACAATGCATGTTAAATTCTATCGGTCTAAAACTAACTTATATATAAACTGAGCTTCATCTGACAGAGGCTTTGCTAGGATCAACAAAAATATTCCCAAATCTAGAGTGTTTATCTTAAGTAAACTAATCAATCTGTTTCTTGCAGGTTCATTCCTCACACACTCCACTAAGACATGTTGCACATCTTCTGTATTATTGCAACTCTCACAAAGAGGTGAATCTACTTTCCTCATTAAGTGTGCAAATTTTCTCAGTGGCATGTGTCCGGAACTTCGAAATCTTCCAAACTACGCAACTGATTTCGATGCGGTTTGCACCATATCGGTTACATAATAAAATTTCTTTGAGGTGGTATATATTTGTATAAACATATAATGGGTGTTTTTTTTGTTAGAGGTTGGTATACAAGAGAAATAAAACACGAAAGAAACACCCATTACATATTATGTGTATAGACAGTAAAGTAACCTCCGTGCAAAATCGAGGCGGGCTGCTAGTTTTATTAATAAAAGGCTTAATGTAAAGTGCCGTACCCGATCCAGCCGGTATCCTGGTGACATCGATTTTGGTGTCCGGGATCTCGTCTGTGTTCTCGTAGATCGGCTGGTCTTTGGTGTACCAATGGGTCACGTCACGCTTCATGTTTCTGAACATACATTTTGGGACAAATTTCAATTATTTTCAAAAGCGTTTTGGTAACTGACCTTTGAAGTACGCTGGACCGGCTACCGCCGACAACAACAAGCCTTCCATTTGATTTTGACATTTGGACGCTCGTTTGACAAAATCAAATTGATATACTATACTTGTGTAACAAGGATAATAATAACGGCCATTTGTCATGTCAAAAAATTTGACAGGAGGGTCATTCCATTCGGCATTTGAAATTGCTGTCACTTTGTACGAGGTAGCCAGTCCAGCGTTCGACGTACTGTTGAGGTCAGTGGTTTTGATGGTTATAAACTAATATTTTATAGGAATCTTTATTTCGTTGTCGTGACAAGCCCGTGAGAACTGGCGCATGCGCTGTGCGCTCAAAGATGTTCACCGCGCATGCGCGTTGATGCATTAAGCGCAGCTCTCTACCGCGCATGCGCGGTGGACATATTTGAGCCCACCGCGCATGCGTCTATCCGCACGGGCTTGTTACGACAACGAAATAAAAATAGTGAATAAGGACCCAGAAACTATTACTTAAATTGTGTTTATATCTTTTGGATAAGTGCTAGCAAAAAGTACCTAAGCTAAGCATGTTATCGTAATAACCAACACAATATACGAAAACGGTCGACTAAAATTAGCAGTCTAAATTATTTGTGGGTCATTTAATTATTTGCAAAACAACGTAACTATTGTTAATGTATATTTGTTCAAATACTTACACGCAGAACGGTTCATATCCCTCCTGCAGACCACATGTGGTGAAATACTTCAAAGTGTTCACATCCTGACCATATGTTAACCTGACAACAAAATAATATGGTTAATTTAGTCAATTTGACATTGAACTCATATGTAGTTCCCATCACATTTCTTATGTTGAAAGACATCAGATGTTAATAATGTAGGTACATGACAATTTACAAGAACGCAATTTTTGTTTATTTACTTAAACTGAAATCTTTTAGCAACTGCGAGCATTTATAAAAGAAATTTGGGTAAATATAAAAACACCCAATTTTTATTTCTCTGTGATTTATCTCTACAAAAGACAACTTCTGCAGCCTAGTGCAGAAGTTGTCTTTTCTGTTTATTAATAATATTTGTTTTTTCTATAGAAACCCTGTATTGCAGAGGACTTTACAAACATACAAACCACGGACATAAAGTACACCTAGACTCGGAATAACCATTTGTGAATCATACAAAATGGTGTTCCTTGTGGGGATCGAACCAACGACCTCTGCTTTAGTAGTCAGGGTCACTAAGCACTATCAGGTCAGTCAAATAAATTTAGAACAAAAAATTGCGTGAATCTTACTAATATAATAAATTTGAAGGTTTGTAAGGATGGGTGACTGTTGCTCTGTCAAGAATAATTGCAGAACGTCCTTGCGTAGTAATAGTTTATACATTAAGTTTAACAAGTCACTTACCTAGCCTTCTGTCCAACCCCTAAGGTACAAGCAGGCACGAAGTTATCTCCTTGGACATCAGCAAACGTAGTCTCCCCACCCAGGGCGTCCATTAGAAGTTCTCCGTTCAGGGAGAAACCTGTCATATGGAATGTGTTTTATAAACTGTTCTTTACCTTGGCTAATATCCCAATGACTATCACAAATAGAGACAAGTTTAGTTTGCTATAGGTAGACATGACAATCGCGATATAAGGTTAGGCGCAGGCGCGGACCCAGGCCCGTGGTTCACACTTTACAGTGCATTTCATATAAACACCGCCCTATGAGTGCTGATTGTCGAGTCGTTCGTGCGACGAGGGGGGGGGAGGGGTGCATTTGAAAGACACCGAAAAAGCAAGTGTTAGTCACTCGCGGTGGTGAAGGGGGGGGGGGGGGTGTGATTTCATGAGTCTGCTGGGAGGGCAATTGCCTATCAACACGGATCAAATGTAGGCAAAGTGTATGGCAAATGGCAAAGTGATAAAAATTCACGAGTCTTCGATAAGACGGGGATGCCCTGGACGCATTATAAGTCCACGCAGCGTCCGCGACCTTTTGGTCTGCACTAGTTCTCGTCGGATGCAATAATTAATTTAAATTTATTGTCCCTACAGAAAACGGAAATTGCCATATCGACCTGTAGCGGACTAAAGACTATGGTTTTGCTGAATAGTAACATTCTTATAAGATACAAAAGTGCGAGAAGAGAGAAATGATAAGAGGAAGTTAAAGAGCGGAGATAGATTTCATGGGAATAAGCGATGTAGGTATAGAAAAATATAGGAACGGCTTAAGTTGATGATACCGTGGGAAAAAAATAGAAAAAACAACTTGACTAAGGAGCGATAGAGTGATGGAAAATGAGACGGGTAAGAGTGAGATAGAAATAGAGAACGATATAGTGAGGCATAGGTTTGGTCACATGTTTTAATGTACAGAGTGATTTTAAGTGTACTATCGAAAACTGAAGCTATAAGGCTGAGACTATCTCAAAGGAGTTTGGTGTCCGAATTTAATTCATTTTGAAAAAAAAAGTGCAATATACATAACTTAGGTTATAACTTCAGTTTAATGACAGAAGAAGCAATATGTTTGGAACTGTAATGACAAGGTATCAAAGTTCAAAATACTAGTTGTAATACTTACGGATTATATATAGTTTTTTTTATAAGTTATTAATTATGGGTTAAAAATATAACTTTAGTATAAGTTAATTAATACACATCTAGAAACTATAGTTATAAATATTAAAAGGAACATGTTATTTACATAGACAAACAGTTATTATTGAAGTTAATTATGAAGAAAACAAATTACTGTATTTATTCTTAACCTTTACGATGTGTATATATCATACAATTTATAGGCTTACAGGTCTGATAGCTATCTATATTTAAACGTTATGGTCACTAAATTTTGAGACGCCACTGACCTCTATAGTTGGACTGTCTAGCTCGTACAAAGTGACAACTATTTCAAATGCCAAATGGAATGACCGTCTTGAGAACTTTTTTGACACTTATCTTTGTTACTCAAGAATATACTTCCATTTTATTTTTCCAAAATACCGTCTCCAAAGAACTACAAATAATTAAATTAAAGTCTTGTTGCTGTCGGCGGTATTTTTCTTTTCTATTTATTTTAGCCTACTAGTACTATAGAGGTCAGTATGAGACGCTGTTAGCTCTCATGCTGTCTCTGTCACTTAAAGGTGAATAGTAGCGACACAAATACTTTTGACCCCGTGACCATGGTCGTTGAAATATGGTTTAAACTTCGGGGTATAAATCAAAGGTGAAGCGCGCGCGTTTATAAGTCGTAGCCTATAAATAGTATGAAATGTCTGTATATAGTTTTGTTTATTAATTTTTGTAAATTTGTAAATTACTGAGATAATAACATAAGCTACTTTTACCCGACTATTGCTAAGGGTTAATTATAATTAACAACTATATAAAGTTTACTGCGACTACACCGCTACTCAATACTATTACCAAAAATCATATGACATTGAGATTTCATTTGAAAAAGATCTACCTACAGATTTTTTTCTACAACATGTAGTAGAGAGGTGGGTTTGGTAGACTTCAGTTACCCAGATACCTTCACCTGGATGAATTAAAATTAATTCACCCGGGTGTATCTTATTCACTTGTCTCTGTGTAGTCAAATTCATGGATCGGTACACATAGGTATACACATAGTACCGAGAGTAGATAACTTTGTCAAAATCTTATGCGGGTTTTTTTCCATTTTTTATTTAAGTATTCATTTCAGTTACCAATAAAAAATATCAATTAATATGCAGTCGGATTTGCACAACAAGAGGTGCTTATACTATGCTATAACTACATTGTCTGTTGCTAGACTTGACCACATGTTTCTGTTATACGTTAAATAATTTTAATTATTTTTAAACTAGCCTGGACTTATATGGATAATGATCTCGTTCCTATATCTTATCTCTCAATATGACGTACGTACCTACTTAATTATATTTAGAGTCAGAAAAAAATGCATCATGCAAATATGCATAATTTCATTCTATCATAATTCATCCAGAAAATTCATAGCAAACTATGTATGTATATTATAAATGGACAATAAGTTTATGCTGGAATGACCAAAACAGTGCTCCACAGATCTGTGTATAATACAAATAAAAAAATATCGGTCAATGAATTCCAAATGACAATGATTTTGGCAAAAGGTCGAGGGCTTGAACAATCAATCTATCATTCATTTGCAAGTGCGTCTATCAATCATACAAGCAAAGCTATGCGGTGTGCGCTAATAATGAATATTTTAAAAGCGTTTAGCGTTGAAGCATTCAAATTGATAAGGCTCTCATTTGACGTGGTAGGAACATTTTTTATTATAGCAACACGTATTTACAAAGGGACTAAGAAAAGATTTGGAGCTTAGAAATAGATAAAAATATTAATGAAGTTAGGCACTATTTTATCGATTCTTAATTTTTAAGGCTAGTTTCTAATTCAACCATAAACGAAACTCGAACGACCATCTCTTTAATATCCAGAGCTAACAAGATAAATTAAATCAGTGGACGCGAATTTCTTGTGCTTATACGAAAATTAATCACAATAGTCTCCGTAAACTAACAAAAAACTGAAATTGAAAATTAGGAAGTTTCGTTTGGGGAAAAACAACTAGATATACAAGTCAAAATCGACTTGTCTAATACCATCCCTTATCTAATGCTTCTGTGGAAACAAGTTAATTCAGATTGTTTTTAATTTAGACATTTTTTATATAGTAGTAGTAGTTTGTATGTATGTAGGTAGTCTATACAAATATTATAAAGAGGAAAGATTTGATTCTTGTTTGTATTGAATTTGAATAGGCTCCGAAACTACTGGACGGATTTGAAAAATTCTTTCATTTTTGTGAAGCTACACTAACCCCGGGTGACATAGGCTATTTTTTATCCCTGTATTCCCACGGGAACGGGAACTACGCGGGTGAAACCGCGAGGCGTCCGCTAGTATTGTATAAATCAGCTAGTATGTTTCACCCCACTGATTTAAGACCAATATCAGTACTTTTAAACATGACCGGGCACTTTGTAAATTTAATGGGAGTGGCATAACTGCCACTCCCATTCAATTTACAATGTGCCATCATGACATATTCAAAAAAGTGTCTCGTTGTACAACCATGGCGATTACATGCCAATTATTAATGTATTTCTATACTAATATTATAATGCTGAAAAGTTTGTTTGTTTGAATGCGGTAATCTCAGGAACTACTCCATCATCCGAACTGAAAAAATCTTTCACTATTGGATAGCCCATTTATCGAGGAAGGCTATAGGCTATGTAACATTACGCTACTACCAATAGGAGCGGAGCAGCAATGAGAAACGTTGCAAAAACGAGGAAAATTTACGCAGACGAAGTTGCGCGGGACAGCTTATTGATAAAATTTCTTCATAAATCATGTTTCATCAAAATGACAAACTTTTTTACTACCTTAATATAATACTTACGAGTACATAATATATATACCTAAAACGCTTTAAAACCTGACATAGAATTTTAATTCAGATACTTAACATGTCAATTGTAATAGAATTAGAATGAGGTTTTTATGTAAAATATGTCACTCCGCACATAGGAATCATTTGGACACACACTTCTATAGGTTTCTTCTAATTCACACCATAACATATTTGAGGAAATAAACTTTAATTAAACAAGGTATGTTTCCAGTCCTAGTAAACATGCTAGTGTTTTATTATATAGGTACACGGACTCAAGTCACTAGGATCAAATAGAAAAAAAAAACAACAAAAAAAGTTTGAATAAGATAGTGATAAAAACAAAAATGTTCCTGCCACGTCCACAAGCCAGTACATACTCGTAAGGTATCAACTGTGATATTTACTTATCGTCTTATCAATGAGATCAAGGAACACTCCAACAACATCACCGACTGCCCATTGCTTGCCGAAAGACTCTGTGCTACCGCTGTATACCTTTTCCTCCTTGAAAGTCGGGAAAAAATAGTTTTTTACCTTATTGCGAACGGCATACAGTTCAATTTTGAAGACAGATTTTATTATCATTGGCCTAAAATACCCCCAATTTTTAGATAACGTATTCTGTAAAAATGCTGACAAACGTTTCAACTTGGTATTGACCATCTGACAAGTAATTCCACTATGCTCATCTGGGTGTCTTTAAGCGACACTTTATATAGTGGCGAACATAGTAGGGCAAGTGTTCTACCTGTGGACGTTTCCCAGAATTTGAGTTAAAATTTATTTTAAAGAAAAAACGTGTGAATTTAATCATATAAGTATTTATTGCACTGATTAAACACTAGTTAACTCTTACAAATTAGCAGTCTTTGATTAGATAGCTATCACAATATTAGCAAAAATAAGATATTTCAAAAATTACTTATTTTGTCCATGGGTACAACCTACCTATGTACCTCTGGACACCAAAAATGTACCTATGGACGCTTATGTACCAGTGGACAAAGCGTTTTAAAAATACTAGAAATTACAAAAACAACTTAAAAAAGTCAAAAAAATAAATAACTTTTAAAAATCTACATTCCTCGTTTTTTAGAATTATAATACGTATTATATAATTCTGTACTAGAAACATCTGAATCATCGTCGTCTAATTTAAAGCATCTAATACAAATAAAACTACAGTCATCATCATCATCGGAGTCGAAATTGTCCATGTGAGATTTCGAAACACATTTCTTATGATATCGCCCTTCACATAAAGAACAAGTCAACATATTTTTCTTGTTTTCATATTTTCTACATCCCACACACATGACTATTGATAAATGCTGCTCTTCGAGTACAGAAATGGTTTTATTAGGGGATATTTTTCGCGTGCTAGGGCCAGGTTTAGAAATTAAGTCAATGAGTTCAGGCTTCTTTTTAGGTGCACTCTTCTTCACTATTTTAGCTGCATTTTTTCTTTTCTTTTCTTTTTTTATTAGAGCCTCATTACGAATAGATGTTTTCTCCGGTGTATCAGTTAGTATTCTTGTTTTCCCCTGTTTTCTTCCGCGTTGATTTAATTTTCTCGTTTCCGCCTTATGAAAAGGCCGTATGGTTTCAGGAGTTGGCAGAATAGCAGCATTTTTCAAATTTTCGTTTGGCTCACAACGCCCAGCACATTCAGCTTCAATTTGGTTATTTTCTAGGGATGCGGCAGGAACTTCCACATGTGGCTGTTTTTGATTAGTCGGAATATCGGAGAGAGCTTTTTCCTGAGGGGTATCAAGATTCTCAATAAGTGGTTCTAGATCTGTTTGGTGAACTAGATTATCAGCGGCAGTCGGTTGTGGACGATCAGTAACATATGAACACAGGAAATCTTCGTCATTAAATATGTCCCGATTAACGGGGTATATGCCTGTTGCTTCAAAACTTTTGATTATATTCTTTGGGGTAAATGAAAGTGAATATGCTTCGCCTATGATTTCTGCTACGTCATAAATGGAAATAGGCTTTCCAGGGTGGTTCAACATCCACCTGTCAGCCGCCTTATTATACTGCGACTTAAATGGTCCGAACACACATCTGTCCAGAGCTTGCAACTTGTTCGAGGTATGTGGAGGCAAAGTCAAAAGAACTATTCCGTTATCAGTGGCTTTGTCTATGATTTCAATGGAAATGTGAGATTCGTGGTTGTCCATCGTTAATAGAACAGGACGTTCTTTAGTAGGTTTAGCATGTTTTATAAAATGGTCCAAATATTGTAAGAAAATAGCTTCTGTGCTCCATCCTGATTGATTTGCAGCACCAATTGAACCTGGCGGAGCACCTTTCAGCATGTGATCTTTGAAATATACCCTTGGAAAAATTATTAAGGGTGGAATAGTGTTTCCAACTGCATTTATGCAAGCAATCATAGTATTGTTTGTCCCTCTTTCTCCAGAAGTTAATTTTCCCAACTGCCTAATTTTTTTTGGAGCTAATACTTTTCTAGGCTGATGCACCGTTGATACTCCGGTCTCATCAACATTATATACTGAATCAGGGGGAAAATTGTGCTTCTTCATAACTTTTTCAAGGTTATCAAAAAAGTTGGAAACATTTGCCCTGTTAAAGCTGGTTGCTCTTGCCAAACTGGTGGATTCCGGCTTTCTTAGTGACAATTCCGTATAGCGCTGTCGAAAACACCTTAACCAGCCTATACCTGCTGTTTTGTGCTCATGCCAGCTAGCTGGAATTCTTTCTTTCTTCTTTGCAATAGCATAGGCAAGGTCCCTGACTTGTTTAGAATCTAAACCCATGTGGAGGTAGGCAGCTTTTTTTAAGTATTCACACAACTGAACCTCTTCGTACTCCTCAAATATCTGCTTCACGTCATTTTTCAAAAGTTCTACAGTCTTATCATTGAGATCATAGTCTTTATTCAGTTGAAAATATTTACAAATTGTAGACTTTGGTAAGTGATATTTTTCAGCAGCCTTACGGTACGAGCATCCATTTCTAATATCTTTCATTGCTTCAGAGAGGGTAACTGGACATATTTTATTTCGTTTCACTCCTGTTTTACTCCGAGGCACTGGAAAATAAAGTATAACGAATTATTTCCCAAAACAAATAAAATGTCTACAGGTACAGTTGTGCGCATGTACCTGTGGACAGTCCATAGGTACAATCATTCCCTTGTCCACAGGTACAAATATTGAGATATAACCTAAAAATGGTCGTGCCTAGTAAACAATTCGAGAAAAAGGGCTAAACGTTCCATAAATCAACGACAAAATGCTGAATACAATAATGCAATAGCGACACTATACATGCAATATAATTTATCATAGAAAAATACTTTGGAAATTAACAAAAACACTTACTTTTTGCGCAGAAAAATTTCAACGGCCCACCAAAGCACATCCAAAGGACTAAGCGCAATGGCCGCTAGCCAGTGTTACCATACGTAAAAAAATGTTTACGGATGCGTTCAAATTACGATTAAACGATTTCTAGTTTTTAAAATATTAATAGTGTCCATAGGTAAAGCCGTCCATAGGTACAGCACTTGCCCCTAGAATAGGCCTGTCAAATCCCTGAAATCGACGTATTTACGTATCGTACATAGTTCAATCACAAAGAAAACACCAAGAGTACGGTAGGACAGGGTCATACTTACTCCACTCAAGCAACACACACCATGTTACTACGAAATGAAGAGACGAGCAGACCTTTTGACCGCCAGAGACGTGTATGGACGTCAAATGAAATTGTACTGACGATGCCACCGACGGTATGACACGACAAAAACCCTACATTTTTTCATTACGCGGCGTGGGGAACACGGATTTTCGTTATTGACGTGGCGGTCAAAAGATGTGCCGCGCGTCCATCCGGTCGCGCGTCACGCGTCGCAAATAACCGTGTCAGTACCACCCAAACCCTTGTTCGGCAATGATCTAATTGTCACCGCACTGCGCTTCTTATTTAAAACACTAGTTTATAAGTCTAATTTGCGATCTCCAGTACTAACTCCTACTCCACTACAGTTGCCCTTCAACCGAAACACAGTGTTATGTTAACACCGCTATTTCACGGAGGAATAACTGACAGTTTGGTGATACCTAACAAGACGGCCTATGACTTAACATATAGACATCATTCAAGGACACGGAATCACAGTCCGAGCTACCCTGTATCCTGTGTGATGTTTGAGCGTACATCCGAATGAAACTTCTTTCTGTAGGTACTCTTGGTGTTTTGTGATTTAATGTCCTTTGCACAAACGCTATTTCGATTCCATTGGTAGGTAAACACGAAGTTGGTTCGTCTATTAGCACTTTTACTAACTATAATACTCGTCATAGAAAAGTTTATATAACAGAAGGCCCAAACAACAGATATAAGGTATACGGGGCAAACACATCAATCAACAGAGGAGCACAGTATATAGGAGGTATATTATAGAGTTATCTTACAGTATGTTACCACTAGTTAAACCACATAGTTAGGAAGATACCTGGCACTTAGTGATACTCAGATTTAGTTATAAAATACTGAATGGAATTTATGTTGCATTATTAATATTATCCTACCATACATATTTCCAAAATATTTCGTTAATAGGGATGTTGACAGTCATGTCAAATCATTCTCTTTTTAGGAAATGTCAAAATGACAAGCTCTATAAAAATGTGTGATGGAATAACAACCTACAACGTCAAAAGTTCCTATCGTCAAATCATAACTTTTAGTATTCGTTGTCATGCTTTTAAGTTCAAAAACATGTTAAATTGTAAAATAACACTTATTTTAGAGCATTTTAAGATCTACTATTACCTGATTAGTATAAAATAATTTACTTTTACTGTAGTCAACTACCTACACTTTTTTTTTATTTCCATAAATAGTTTACCACCGCTTAGAGGTGGTTATTACCCATTATTCCTATTATGGGTAATAATCACCTCTCAATAGGTTTAAAAGTTTTTAAATGACTAGTCTCGCAATTGGGAATCCTCCGCACGGATCTTTATATGTATATTAGTCTTTGAACAACAACTTGGCGATTGCATTATAAAATGATATGTCGTGCAGAGGACTTGTAACTTGGATGTCCATTATCAACGAATTTTTTTTTTTTTTTTTATTCATTTATGGTTCACTAAACTGGATATAACACTAGGCAATGCATTATAATTCTTGCTAACTAACATATTTCTGTGTATACCTGTGTTGATTTCTGAGAGAGATAGACTAATACCAAATCATTGTATGTATTTTACAACTGAGTAGGTTTACTACCAATCCATATTTATAAGAGAACTAAATCCGAGTGTTTCACAGTGCCCCTAAGTGGTGGTAACTCACTAATGGTCTGATCGATCACGTCGAGGAAGCAGCCGACAATGTCGCCCACTTTCAGTTGTTGGCCGAACGTGTCGCTCGAACCGCCATGAACTTTATGTGACTAATAAGTACACACATTTTATTTCAGATCCTATGCCACTAAAATTTAAGGTTCATTTTTGAAACTAATTTTAAGTTTCAATGCTGTAAATTTATGAGAGACTACATGGGAAATTGTGAGGTAATACGAGAAAATTATAAGTATGTAAAACGAGCCAATTTATAATCATGGCTGATGCAAATTGGCTGGAACTTCAATCTATCTAAATCTATATATACATGAAGCAAAGGAGTTGTACCCCTTTTAACGAGAATTGCACTGACGAAGGAGAATAAAAATTTCGCACACGTATCGCAGTTTGGTTAGTTTAAATAGGGAAAGAGTGCGGAATGTTAATATTTAAAAAAAATATATAAAAATTTATTAAGGTCGAATTTCAACCACGGGCGACCACTAGTGAAAATAAATGTTTATTTATAATTTTTAGGAAAAACTTCCAGAAATACATGTTTAGGTTGGGGCCTTATAATGTATTTACTAAGATTGATTTAAGTTTATCTCATGTTTCAACTTTTTGATAATATAATTTGCATCAGTCCTTTAGCAAGGTGTATAGTATAGTAGTCGCAGCCCCTTACCCCTATATCAAGTTTATAATCATCCAAATATTGTAAAATTGGCAATTTTAAATAGTGGCCACGAGTTTTTATTGCCAGGTTCTTTTCTCCGGCTTTATCTATTGTTTGCGATCTTGGCATTACATGTACAATTAGAATCCCGACGTATCACAAGTGTTGTTTTGTCTCTTAAGTAAAAAAAAAAATATGTTTTTTTTTTAATTTACAGACTCTGTATTCTGATCTATATTGAAATCGCTACATCAAACATCTAAAACAATACTAAATCGCACCCGAAAGTTGCGCAATTGCATTCATTGCTTTTACACTGCTTAATTTCTAGGAATAACAGGTTAACATCAATATATAGCAGTGTTCTACACAATTAAAATAAACTAGTCTCATTTATCTCACAATCTCCACGTACGCTCTTAAAACAAAATGGGAATAGTATTAATAGATGTGATGGTATTATATGAGTGTAACTTACATTGTACCCGTCGAAGGCCCAGGAGTTGTCGTCTTGTCCGAGCATCATGCCGGGCGGCATATCGGCATGTGCCCAGCCGACCTGCAAGGTACGAGTTATGGGACATTCTGCAATCTGTTTGTGGGTACATCTGCGCTGCTCAACGGTTATTCTTCATATCACTACATAATATAAAACAAAGTCGCTTTCTCTGTCCCTATATCCCTATGTATGCTTATATCTTTAAAACTACGCAACGGATTTTGATGCGGTTTTTTTTAATAGATAGAGTGATTGAAGAGGAAGGTTTATATGTATAATAACATCTATTAAATCGTGGAGAAGTAAGGAGCGGAGCAGCAATAAGAAATGTTGCAAAAACGGGGAAAATTTATGCAGACGAAGTTGCGCGGGTCAATTCTATGGTCTAGTAATTCATATAAAAAGTACTTAATGTACCAACACAGGTACAGGACCATTAAAGTAACGCCTAAAATGCAAGAATTATGTTTATAAATATAGAAAAAAAGCCGAGATATTTTTTTGACATTTTTATCCGCCTGCTCCATAACCAGTTTTAAGTTTTTGATCACTATGTAATGTAAGCAATCGGATTTATGAAATCAATATTTTTTTTTTTTAAATTAAAATTTGACTATTATATATATATATATATATATATATATATATATATATATATATATATATATATATATTGGTATATAGACGAATCTGTGAGGTGAACAAATGAATCCGAGTTAAATATTCACTCACCCTCATAGGACCAGCGGTGAGTATCTCAAACTCGAAGTACCACTTGCCGGAGCCGACTGCGTAATTCTTTTCAGCTCTGTACGTTCTAAAGTCCGCCTGTTTCTGCTTTGACGCTTCTGCCAAGAGTGCTGGTAACAAAAATAGCAGTTTTATTTATCGTTTTATTTATGACCAACTCTGGTTTGGGAACGGTACCCCTAAGGTTGCGGGCTTGAGTCCCGTCTGAGACGAATTTTCCTTCACACATTTAATATGTATAAATTAGCATACAAATATTTTAAAAATTTCAAAAAGCTAGGAACAGATTTACAAAAAAATGGTTGTCTGTAAAGTCGACCCAAGATAATTTTACGTGATAACATCATAAAACATTGATGACATATCGCTATTCGTGTTGCTTAGCAACCAATCAATAATGTTAGTTCTAATTGTATCGAATGTCATGTCGCTGCAATCGCCATTCACTGTTTCTTAGCAACCAATCAATAACATGACCGATGTTACGTGACACTTTTTTGTTGCAACTGAACTGCAACTGCACTGCTTTAAATACCAGCTGGTCATCGATTTTTAAGACGTTAAAAAAAAAACAATTCCTGAAGGAATGGAAATATTGGGGGTTCAAATTTCGAAGTAAGTGATAGCTAGTTTCCATATCCCTACAAAAGAACCTTACCTTCATGCTGCTCCCCAGTAGGTGGATCCAAGTTGTATCCATACACCAGAAGAGTCCTGACAGTCTCTGACGCCGTGTCTCTGTTCGCCTTCTTGATAGCGTCGTCTACCTTAGGGTACGGGACCAAGTGGGGTGAACGATGCATGTCTGGGTCCTGATAAATTACAATAATAGTATTAGATATGGGTCCCAAACTAGGCAGAGCCAGCTAGACAATCAGACAACTTATAAACATAGATAGACATTTATTTTACAGATATATTTGACTGCCTCTGTGGCGCGGTGGAAGTGTGTCGTGACACCACTTTGTGTGATCCACAAATTGTTGCCTCGAGTCTGGGTGTACTTTGTATCCGTGACTTGTATGTTTGTAAAGTCCCCCGCGACACCGGGCTTGTACCCTAGTGCGGGAGTAGTCTTTAAAAAAAAAAAAAAAAAAAGAAATATATTACACCTAGCCAAGAATTTACGACGTCTGAAAACTCAAGACAGATCAATTATTGTAAGATGTCGTCAAATTCAGATTTTTTATTGCAACTTTAAGGACGTGCGAAGTTATTAAGGTATCGTTTGAGTGTTTGCGAATATTATATAATGAGTATAATAGGCAGTTTAAAGTTCATATGTAAAATGGTATGCATATAATAATAACTGCTCTCCCTAAGGGCCCGTTGAAACAAAAAGACTAGGTATAAACTTTTTAATCGGCCGAAAGTTTGATCGAGTTGGGCAATATACTGAATAGTGGGCGAAACCAAATCAGTGTACTCGTAATGTGTGCTTTTCCATATACGCTCGACCTGATTAAAAGCCCGACTAAACTATCGGCCGACGAAAAGTTTGTAGTCTGCTTTGGGGGTCTTTTTTATAGTTTTCAAATGATAATTGCAGGTATAAAATATGGATCCAAAGAAATATAGTATCATATTTATACGAATAAATATTTACACACATTCAAAATGGCATCGATGAATGAATCACATACGACTCATATACTTGTAACAGTTTTTGTGAGTCATATATGAGTCATTACTCAGTATAACTTTGAAGTTTAATGTACCCAAGACAATACATAACCTTAAATACAAATACATAAATTGCATGACAAATAAATAAATAAATACACATACACATATACATTGCAGTCTTCTCTCTTCTATGCAGCAAAGTTCAGTGATATCTTGCTGTGACCCTCACACCTAATAATTCTATCACATACTAAGTGTGAGAGTCACAGCAGATGTCGCTGGTAGAATATCTTCATAATAGAAGAAGCATTATCTCCTCTGCTTGGTGTTCAATGTTACAATACACATATAAAAATAATACACATAGGGTCACCGCAGAATAGGGGGATAAATACTAAAACATCTAAAAATTGTCTTAATTTCTTTTGAATAGAGTTGTAAATAGAATAAAAAGGGGCCTATACTAAAGCGGTCACCGTTGCGAATACTAATTGGGTATTCGAATGACAAATCAATCAATTACAATAAATTAGTTTATACTAACCATAAAATACGACTTTAAATGATCTTAAAAATATATTATATTCGTGTTTAATTTAAATATTTTTCAACAAAATACTTAAATACTAAATGTAAATAATTTGACAGCAGAACATAGTTACGTCATAATGTTATATTGCATAGAAATCTCTACAGAGTGAATCGTTTTGACATTTCAAATACCATCTAATTGGAAATTTGCGATATTTTATTATCGCGCAGTTTACCACATATTCTGCGTTGACTCAGAAACACTTAATGAAATAAATATGAGTGCAATATTGGTTTGACATTGATTATCTTCTGCCAGTATAGTAAGGGGCCATTCATTAATTACGCGAGGGTCCCGAGCGGGACGGGGTTTGATAAAATCTCAGTATCATCATGTAAGAATTGATTTTACCCCCTGACCCGAGGATAAAATCAATTCTGACGTGATATTTTGTAAGGCAAAATTTATTATTAGAAATTTTGTTACATTTCGGTCGATTGATGTTAGAGTGCGTGTTCGGCAAAGCCGAGCGGATTTTTTTGACAACTCTCAGATACTGTAACGTGCGACGCACGACCATCATGTGCATGACACCAGACGCTGTTTATCTGGTTGGTGCGTAGCTACTACGTGAGCTGGTACTAACAGGGAACCGGTCTAATTCCTTGTCATCAGATATGATGAAGCGTAAGCAATCATATAACGGTAAAATAGATCTCTTTCTAGATCGGGTAGCGAGATCCGCAGTCGGATAAAAAGTTTTTACACTGGGTCCACACTGCAGTAACTCACCTCATTAAGTCCGTAGGTCCAGCCTTGCTGTATTCTCTCTCTGGCCCAAAGGTTGTGTGTGTTCTCGGCCAACTGATCCACCAACTCGTCCATCTTCGGTGTCAGGGTGACAGCACTCAGATCCAAAGGTGCTGGTTTGTAGCCGTTCGACTGACGGAGAGAAGGAGAATTTTTAGATTATTTTCTTTCGTAAAGAGGAAGCCGCTCGAAACCGAAAAAAACACGAAAAATGTATCCCAAGTCCGTCTCCAAGATGCCATCTAACTTCTAACCATGAAAAAGTAACAAGCAGTCAGAATGACAAACCAAATCATTTTCGCAGTTTTATTAATATTAAGGATGAAAGTATATTTTTTTGTTGGTTTAATATTTTGATGAAATTTGGCAAAATTTGGCAAAAACTGGAGAATGGATCTAGATTGAAAATACCACCAATATACAGACGAGCAAAGCCGTGGGTACCAGATAGTACACAGGATGATTTCTTCTAATCTATACTAATATTATAAAGCTGAAGAGTTTGTTTGTTTGTTTGAACGCGGCAATCTCAGGAACTACGGGTCCGAATGAAAAAAATATTTTTCTGTTGGGTAGCCCATTTATCGAGGAATGCTATAGGCTATATAACATCACGCAACAATCAATGAAAAATATTACAAAAAGTGGGGAAAATTGACGCATACGAAGTTGCGCGCGTCAGGTAGTAGGTATACTAATAACCCGGTTATTAGTATATTAGAATTCAGAGATATTTAGATAATTGTCTGTTCAAAGTGATAAATACCTGCATGAAAGGTTCATTCGGGAGTCGTACGTTGCGTATACGCGCCGGGGGCTTGTCCAAGCTTATATAGTAGCCGAGAGCCAAGATCGTCCTGAAAAAAAATGAAACATTATACAAACGAAAACATAACGTGTATACTCGAGCTAAGAAGATAAAGCACGTGTATTTTTAAGGGGGCGTCCATAAATTACGTGAGGTGATTTTGGCGGATTTTTTGACCCCCTTAGTTAGTGTTATATCGTGAGATTCGGCTTGATCCCCTCCGTGTGAAATTTCATGTGAGTGACTCAACACTAGTCCAGTGCAAGTCGCTCGCATGCCCCCCCCCCCCCTACTGGACGTTCATAATAAGGTTGCGTTTGTTTCACAGATTTTATAAATAGTATTAAAGGTATTACGTAGGGCGTCCATTACTTACGTGAGGCTTTTAGAGAGAGGGGGGGGGGGATCGAGCCGAATCTCACCAAATATCATGTGGGGGTCTTGGCAAGTCTCATGTATTTTTTTATTTATTTATTTAAAACTTTATGCACAAAGTTGTACAAAGGTGGACTTAATGCTAAAAGCATTCAGAAGACTAAAAGCATAGACAAGAAAGTAAATAAAACTGGATAAATAAATAAAATTACAATCGACTGGTCCAGTGCGAGTCGCTCACATGACTTAGGTGGAAAATATGTGAAATAAATGCAACCTTATTACAAACGTATACGGGATGAACATTTGTTTTTTGTAAAAGATTACCACCTCAGTCCTATATCCCTATTACCCAATAGGGATATAGGTCTTTTACCTCATATTCATTTCAGACACAAATTAGTACACTCGGCAGAACAATTTGTGGATCACACAATGTCTTGTGTTGGAATCGAACCCACGACCTCTTGCGCAGCAGTCGTACACACTCCCACTGCTCCACCAAGGCAGTCGATTATATTATGTTCATCATTATATTAAAACTATTATTATCTGTATACAAAGATAAGTAACATACTTGAGAGTCTGTACAGCAAGTTGTATATCATATCGTTTCTCAGCGGCCGGCAGTCGCTCGAAGGGCACCAAGCAGGGGTGTATCTTGTGTAGGTCGTCTCTTTGGTCGCCGTACATCCAACCTGCTTCAATCTATGGGAAATAATGGGATTTTTAAGAATTTACAGCTGCTAGTTTTTGTTTGCATTTTTTTTAACGAATTTTACTTACTTTGTTCATGGCCCACATTTCGTGAATATTCTCAGCCAACTTGTCTCTTATTTGTTCTACGTATGATGGTAACGTTATCTGAAATAGAACTTTTGTTTATGGTCTCTCTCTATAACATGAATTGATAAGTAATAACAACCTATTTTACACAAATTAGGCAATTAAAAAAAAAAAACAATTCGGCTCTCTAAACATTGTTCGTCCATAATTAAACGTATAATTTATAATTACCAACAATATAATTACCAAAATAAATATTATAAATAAATATATGTATTACCTAAAGTGTTTTATTAGTTTTATTACGTGAAATTTAGGCAAAAATACTAATTTCATTAGACAGGCACGTAGTAGTAATAATATACAGTCTAATTAATAAATAATAGAGTTTATATAATACGCCATAAGTATAGGTGAACCAGTGGGTGAACAATACACCACTATAATCATATACACTGGTATTCAGCATAAGACTACGTAATCTTAAAAAATCTAACCTGTAAACTATACTCTTTAATAAATGTTTTTTTTTTATTTTTAAAGCATTTTTATGTTATTTTTGTACGTATTAAATGTATTGAGAAAAAAAATCGTCTCAGGCGTTACTTAAACCCGTGACCTTAGAAGTACCGGTTCTAACCCGATTAAATTGTATCATATGGAGGATCAAATTGAACTTTGGCAGACATGTTTCGGTGGCGAAGTTGATAACAGCTTAGGGCTGGTACCCTAAAGATTAATTTCTTTGCATCGAGTAGATCGCGGTCCACGACGTGCGGCTGATGCGACTATAGTCAAAGTGCGTCAGTCGTTTGTCGCAGACTTCGGAAACGGCGGTCACATCGGCCGCGCGCGGCAGCCGCTCGTCGTAAGACGCGCGCGGCCGCAATGCCCGGAAATGAACCTTTAAGGTAGGGTTCAAGTTTAACTCGAGACGATTTTTTCCTTCGGTTATGTACGAAAAATAAGCAATAAGGTAACCTGTAAGGTATCAACAGGCGTGGGCACGAAGGCGGTGTCGTCCTGCACCAGCGCGGGCCCCGCGAGCGCGCGCTTGGACAGGTTGCCGAAGTAGAAGCAGGGCTCCAGGCTGAGGATCTGCTGCGGCAGCAGGGACTCCACCAGCGGCGAGTAGCCCTCGGGCGCGGCGTAGCGCAGGCGCCCGTGCTCGCCGCCCAGCAGGAAGCGGCAGCTGCGAGACACCGGTACTCACTTTATTATAGATACGTCGTCATACGTAGTAACGCGTCTTCTTGTTGGTCCAACCGTAGACATATATATATATACTATATATATATATATATATATATATATATATATATATTTTTTTTTTTTTTTTATTTACTATAAAGATAACTAGCAATGAGGGATTCTGATCCCAGCAATCCTGTTAACACCTCCAGCTAAGCTCTATGGCTTGTGTTAGGAGTGGGTTCACGTCGGTAGTTTAATGGGCAGAATATATGTACATATAGATTGGACTACCGACCACGTCTTCTCTTCCAGGTATAAAGTAAATATAGGCTGCAAAGCGTGATAGAGACAAAATATTCATGCGGCGTAGTAATTGTCTTTTTGTAGGAATCTGACTGGTTCACGTCACAGGCTTACAGTACTCCCAAATTAATAATGCACATGCAGATCTTCGCTAATTGTCGTATTCCCGGAAACACTCGAATCATGGAATCGTAAGAGCCCTAAACAAGGCATTTGCATTTTGCACCTTGTTTAAAAGAGATAGGAGTCAATATCATGTGTGCACAATCGAAAACAAATCGGGCGTTCGGCAGCTGTCGCCGGTCAGCGAAATGTCTGTCAGTCGTCTTTATATATTGGTAGTGACTGCACGTGTTCTTTATTTGTGGAAATATATAGAGCTGCTATTACACACCCTTCTTGGTAAATATAATTTCAACATTAATTAGCTTATTCAGATTTAAATAGTATATTTTGAAAAAAGGAAAATAAATAACATATTTCACGTTTTTTTAATATTAAAAAAATAAAATACCTACATTAAATACATATTAAGTACTAGAAAAACATTTAAAAAATGAGATTTATTTAAATTAAATAAATAGATAAACATGCATAAAAAATATATACCTAACTCTGCCCATGCCATTTTCTTTCAGACGAATTCTTCCAAAATGGATAAATTTAAACGTGGAAAACCGCTTAATTCACAAGCACGGCAAATGGTATTTAATGTGTACCTTTATTTCTTAAATGAAGCCAATGTTTTCAACAGAGACCATGATGGTTATTTTAAAAAAATTCAAGACCGTGTTACAAAAGCTACAGGAATTTCGCGACGAACTTTGAGTAATATCTTAAACGAAAAAAAACATAATCAATCAAAGAAATTTTCTACACCGAAAAAAGGAAGACCTAAAAGTAGATTTCGGCTGGTACTTGATGATTTCGACTACTGTGTTATTCGTAATATGATATACAATTTTCAATTGACGCTGAAAGAACTCCCAACTGTAAATAATTTAAGAATAAAGTTGATCGAAGCTATTAATTTCAAAGGCTGTGCCGAGACTTTAAGGTTGATCTTGAAAGACATGGGGTTTAGGTTTCTGAAAACTGATAATAACAGACAATTACTTATGGAAAAACATGATATACGCCTAAAAAGGATCAAATATCTCAGAGAAATACAACAGCTGAGGAGTTCTGGTAGAAACATAGTATTTATGGACGAGTCGTATGTGCACACATCACATACTAAGGGTAAAACTTGGCAAGATAGCAACAAAAAAGGTATCAAACAACCCATTTCCAAAGGAGAGCGAATAATTATTGTACACGCAGGCAATGAAAAAGGCTTCGTCCCAGGGGCTCTAATGTTACATAAATGTGTCGACTCAGAAGGTGACTATCATAAAGAAATAAACGCGGAACGTTATCAAACTTGGCTACGCAATCAATTGATTCCCAACTTGCCTCCTAATAGTGTGTTGGTAATAGACAACGCCCCATATCATAATAAGCTGTCTGTGAAACCACCAAACTCAAACACATCTAAACCACAAATGACAGCTTGGTTACAACAACACAACATTCCGCATGACCCAAAGAAACTGAAACCCGATTTGTATAAAATTATACAAAGATACAAAGAAAATTACACAGAATTTGCCATTGACCGTATAATGGAGGAACATGGGCATAAAATTATACGATTGCCACCATATCATCCCGATTTTAACCCTATTGAAAATATTTGGTCCCAAATAAAGCAACACGTGGCCAAGAGAAATATTGCAATGACTGTGACGTCAGTTAAAGATGCTATATTAGAAAAAATCAATAAAATAGGACCAGAAGAATGGAAAAAAGTTTCTGATCATGCGGTTCAATGCGAAGATGAATATAGAAAATTTGAGCCAAGAATCGATAGTTATTCCGATGAACTGATTATTTACACAGGTGATAGCAGTGAGGAAAGTGTAAATGAACAAGAGCATAATGAAACTTCTGATGAATCTGCGATGTCGGGAATAGAGGTCTTCCTCGATTCTGATTAATTTTTTTATAATTGTATTATTTTTCTGGAATGATTAGTGCTGTAAACAAATTTGAACTGAGATTTTGATTATATTTTATGTAAACCTCTATTTGAAAACGTTTTTTTCTCCTTCTAATAAAACCTTATGTTATTTAAACCTTTTCCTCCATAATTACACCAACTTCGGTAAGACACTTGAAAACTAATCACTCCAACAATGATTGTAGCGTTTTCGCTATTTACTTACATGGAATTATCGAATCAAATTTCGTTACAGGTAAATCAAATCTGTTTTAGCACAAAACACATAATATATAAAATTAGGCATAGAGAAATTGCTCTTAACCACTCTATATAAATATCGTCTTTCGACGCTCGGGTAATACGACCGTTGCCGAACAATGACGAAGATTTCCGAAGATTTCTATGCGCATTATTACTTTTGGAGTACTGTATATGAACTGACATTTAAAAAAAAGTTCACTTATGTTACGGAATGTAACACTTATGAATATCAGACAAAATTTGAAATATATGATTCTACATTTTAATGCCAAGTTCACAAAAGTAAAACCGTTAGAAAAGAACTTGGCAAAAAACTCATGGTTTAGAGGAAAGGAAAAAAAAATCATGACCATTTTTTTAAAAAGAGTCAAAAGTGATAATCTCCGCGCAGTCGCGTTCTTTTTAGTCTGGTCAATTTTGTTACGTTATGACCCTATTATGTCTATTTATGAAACTGATGTAGGTGTTTCCATTTATCTCTGTCAATTGCGTTTTTTTTTTACTTTTTAATACGACATGACAGTTAGATTCTCCTTTATTTGGTTCTTGTACTTCACTAATTCGAGCCCTTCCTCTTCTTTTCTGACCTTCATCTTCTCCCTCAATAATGTTTCTGAAGAAACTATACATGGTTCCTCAAATATTTTCATGTTTATGTATCTATGAATGTCCTCATTCCGGGAAGTTTTTGCAGAAAACGAGAATTGGGGACAGGGAATGAGATCAGTATATTGTTAATGGTGTTTGCATTTTTTGTTTTAGTTAAATTCGAATGGCTGACCGCATTTAGATAATATTTCATAAGCAAAAATATGCACCAAAATGAAAATAAATTCTCGATAAAATCTAACTGCAAATATTAATTAATTAAAGTTTATAAAATACTAGTCTCTTAAGGAAAAAGTTTCTACAAATCATGTAACCAGAGTAGACTCAAAACAACAAAAGGGAACATGCAATAAATTTGTTATTGCATACATTAAATTACATATATTCGTAAATAATTAATTTGGATTTTCCCAGTTTTTGAATAAGACACCTGTCCCACTAAAGGCGATGAGCGAGAAGCGAGCAGCAAACGTACAATAAATGTATATTGTAGATCCCGTCCGTGTTAACAAAAGAGATGCAGTATAGAGCGAGTACTCGCCGGCAGTGGGAACTGTCAGCGATCAACTATTAATATCTGTATCTCTTTTGTTTACATCAGATCTACATAAATATGTACGTTTCTTGAGCGATTAAATCGCTATTCGCTTTGTCGCCGTTGGTGAGACAGGTGCCTAACACAAAGTGGTAAAGTGGTACAGGTACCGTATGAAGATCGAACCCGCTACTGATAAAAAATGTATATACCTCAATTTGCTGGAACAGCTGATGACAGGGAAGAACATGCCCTCCAGGTTAAAGTTGGTAAAGGAACCAGTGACCCTCACGCCATTGAACATGAAGTTGATGATAGGCACCGTCAGATCCAGGGCACAACCGATAACGTCACCTGAAAACCATATATATTAGACAAAACTTTCAAGAAAGAAGATGAAGAGAGGTATGTTTAAATAGGAAGGTCTGGTCAAATTTCAGAAGCAGACGATGAATGGTATACATTATAGAATTTTATAAGCTACGGGTCTTAATCGCGTAAATATTTTATTTTAAGGCTAAATATCTTTGTTTATTTCCCGACGTTTCGACCGTATTGCAACGGCCGTGGTCACGGGTAGTCTGCCCGTGACCACGGCCGTTGCAATACGTTATATAATTCTATAATGTACAAATCGCGAAAGTTTACGAACATATGAATGGTATACTCGACAATATAGTAGCTACCATTGACGTAGAGACCAGGACTGCGCCATAACCTCACAAAATTGACCACTCTCTAGAAAGAGACAACGCTACTTTGTGGACCTGTCAAAGGCCGCACGAGTTTTTTCTCTCTTTCACGCTTTGCAGTCAATATTTACATTTTAATTGAAAGGGATGGCACGGTCCAGGTCTATACGTCAATGGTTGCTACAGACATGTTCATGGCCTGGCGTTATGTGTGGATGAACGTTCTAAATTATTATTATTTTGGAAAAAATATCAAGCAAATCACCGAATGCGTTGACTCACGCCTATGTTTTAGTCTATATCTCTGGTGTTTTATAAGCTAGGACAATGTTTTATACACTAGATCCTTCCCAGAAAAATATGCAGTCGAATAGTAAAAACCCTATACAAATCGGATCACCAGCTTTCAAGAAAATCGCGAACATAGATAAATACATAAAGGTCAAACAGAGAACCTTTTTGAAGGCGGTTAAAAACTACCCCATTTTTTGGAACTACATCATCGGCACTTGTAAATGAAGCCAAACATTTTGAACGCAGCAGTTTAGGCCGGCTTTGTTCGGTTCGGCAACTAATGCCGAACCAAATGTGCCGACCCGCTTAAGTGTGTAGCCTCCCGGAAGATGTAAAATCCAACCTACCCGGTTAAGGGTAATATGTGTCCCGTGCATTAAAATTGTTGAATAAAGCAGTGTATTTTTGCCAACAACAATAGGCTCTTTCCTATGTAAACTAAAGAATCCAAAAGACTAATTAGTAAATAAACCTGACATTTAAACTGCCAACAGGTAGTTAGTTAGTTTTTTTATCAATTATCATTTATTAAAAAGAAGTGATTTGACGTGAAGAAAATAGTGACGTCATAGACCGCTATATGTATGAGATCTTCATTTTGACATTTGACATTTCTTAGACAGTTGTTGTTTTGACTAGTTGGAAACAAGCCCATTATAATTATAAGTACTTATTAATTAGTGGATTCTCGAGTGATTTTAGCACCTGTAGGCCAACGGCAAGAAAACGAGTAGCTATTTCATAGTTCAAGAAACGTACATACATATGTAGATCCCGTGTAAACAAAAGTTGATCTCTGGTCGCTCCCATTGCTGGCGAGTACTTGCTCCATACTACATCACCTATGTTTACACGGACGGGATCTACATAATACATCTATTGTACTTTTCTTGAACGATAAAATCGCTACTCGCTTCTCGCTTCTCGCTCATCGCAGTTGGTGTGACAGGTGCCTCCATTCAGCTCTACGATGTACTTACCTTTCCTTATATAAGGTTCCTCAGCATGCGTCCTATTGACCATAGTCTTGCGACCACCAGACCACAGATAAGCGCCGTCAAACCCAAACGAGTACAGATCATCACCAACACCGTTGCCGCCCCACTTCTCCCCTCCGCCGGGGTACGGGACGTAGCTGGAATAGTAATGCTCCTATATATCTGCACGCAGGCATGTATGTCATAAGGGCCCGGCTACATGCACAATTGTATTTGCAAATAATCTTGTTTATACAAGCAAGCATGTGTTTACGTCATACATTTTTGCACAAACTGTTTGCGCACGCCTGACCCTATTTCTACTATAATATAAATTTGAAAGTTTGAAAGATTGGATGTTTGTTGTTCTTTCACGCAATTACTACTGAACAAATTTCGATAAAACTTTACAGTATCAGAATATCTAGCGGTCTGTTTTACGTCAAATCTGTTTCGGTCATGACAAGTTTCAAAGTTTATATTCCCCTTACTTTCAAAGTCCATTAGAATGACTATACGGTGGACCCTGAGTACTTCAATATTGTTGAAAAAATATGATTGTGTTGGCTGGCTACTACACAGTTATAAAGATACTAGCTGACCCGCGCAACTTTGTTTATGTCAATTTTCCCCATTTTGCAACATTTTTCAATGACTAATGGGCTATGCAACATTCTCACTCACTCTCAACAACAAGATTTTTTAATTTGAACCATTACTTCCTGAGATTATCGCGTTCAACCAAACAAATAAACAAACTTCTGAGCTTTATAAAATTAGTATAGATTTAACCCCCTTATCTATACTAATATTGTACTGTTGGATAGCCCATTTACCGAGGAAGGCTATAACATTACGCTACAACCAATAGAAGCAAAGCCGCAATGAGAAATGTTGCAAAAACAGGGAAAATTTACGCAGACGAAGTTGCGTTGGACAGCTAGTTCTTAATAAGGAAATAAATTAGCAGACGTTTTAAGAGCATTTTAAATATTGAGTAATCAAGCACAAAATTTGAAAATGGAATTAAACAAAATGCTCTTTAAACGTCTGCTAATTTATTTGTTTATAGTATTCTTACCCAGTAGTGTTGGCCCATCCGATTCTAAGATGCGGCATCATGTGCGTGGTCTTCTCGATGTGGTCCATCGTCACCTCGAAGTACCACTTGCGGTACACCGCGGAACCTTCCACTCGACCCACGAAGATGTTCGGACGGACGCTGGGGAAGTTATCATAATTAAACCATTCAGATTTATATTGAAGGAGTACGCATACTTAACATTTTGGTTTGTCACAAGTTTGGACTTGTCCATTTACCTATTGCTTTGCGAACTTGGCATTAAATTTACTTAAATCATGACATATCACAAATTTTGAATTTAGCTACCTACTTAAGTGAATAAAGAATGTTGAATTTACATTCAAGCATTCCAACACTATTCGTCAAAGTTTTAGAAAAATATAACACATTTAAAAAAAAAAGTTGTAATAGACACAACTCTAATGTAAAAAAAAAAAAACAATAAACCGTACCCACTATACTACCGACGTGAACCCACTCCTAAGGCAAGCTATTAAGCTTAGCTGGAGGGGTTAAGGCCGTACCCTGACCAAATAACCTTGAGCATTCGTTCCCTCTTCGCAACACCGTAGCGAATGCGCTCAGTTTTTGGAATAAAATCTTTATAAAATAAAATTTTGGTTGTTGGAATGTTTATAGCATAATGTATTTTTTATTAAATTGCCTATTCATTAGTGTAAGTAACCAAAGAAAATTGTACTTTACGAGGAGATGCATTTTATCAATAATTATTTCTCATTCTTGTGGTTTCGTTGTAAGGAGATTAAATAAACATTACCTAATCTCCTTTAACAAAAACCAAATCTACCATTTTGGAGTCAAAATTATGCAGAAATTGATTGTATTTTTATTAGTTGATATTTATTTTTGGATAAAGAGCAGATAGCTTCACAAAGCACAAAAAACGGCTAGCGCTGGGTTTTGCACGGGAAAGCGCCTTAACATGATTGCAAGTAATGTGACTACCAACATTGCTAGTTATCTTTTTTAGAGAAAATATAAGATAGTTTGACTCTCAGGTTTTGTATACTCATTAAGATTCCTTCACGATTCAAAGAAAACTCAATCATAAGATGTCACAAAGTATAATGCTGTCGAGAGAATAGTAAAATAAAATCGTTTAAGAACGTCTTAAAGTACTGTTTGAGAATTCGAAGTACGGCTAGACTCAAAAGAGTACCCAGAATTATTGACGTGATAACGTTTCATAAACCGAAGACCGGGTGCACGCACGAAAAAGTGTTACGGACCGTCACGTCACGTTCCACCTGCTGATTTCAGCCTATCAGCAGGTATAGTGGCCGTCGGGCGCATACCACAGGCATGGTTGTTTATTACAATGTCATCAATGTTTTGGCGATTGCAGCGACAAAAATAAAAAAAAGCTGTCACAGCCGTGGTGGTTTATTACAATGTTACCAATGTTTTCTTACGACCGTAAACCAACTTTACTGGCAACCATTTTATTTAGTTTCAGTGTAAAAGAGGGAAGCGGCGGTTGACTACAAACATTAAATGTAAAGCGAGTAAACAATAGGTAAAGCCGGAGAAAAGACCAAGGCAATAAAAACTCACGGCCACTCTTTTCAAATTGACAATGTTTACATTTGTTTATATTTTTATGGTTAACATATATATCTTACCTAGAAACGTGATCAACCAACTGCGTCTGCAACAACAGGTTCTTCCCCGGTAGTAGGTAGTCGCATATATTGTTCTGTGAAGATCGAACCGCGACCCCGTTACCCACGCATAGAGAACAAAGTACGTCTAATACTTTGGGGTCACGACCGTGTTTTTCTAGTAGAGATATGATGACTTTTATGTGTTCGTCCTGTAAAGAAAGAAACCCTTTTTATCAACGCTTGAATGGGGTAGGAAAGACAAAAAATAAAAAAATGAGGGTAAGAGTTAGTAACTACCATATTTGTGAATCAACTATTGTGTCTGCTCAGTTTTTGCAACTAAACGGCTAACAAGAGAATACATTTGAACATAATAACATTGTTATCTTTGAAAAAAAAAACTTTATAAACAAATTATTCCAAATTTGGTAATCTAAAGAGTGATGTCGCCTCGAAAATGGGTTTAGTTGAAGGTCCGTCCTGTCGGAATTCAGACATAGTGTCATTAGTTCAATTCAGGATGCTTATGACACAATAAGTACAACACCACTTCGCTATCCATTACTCACCCTCATCATGTTCAAAGCTTCAGGCGAGTCTATGAGCACGCAATGCAGTACATCCAACATGCCCGTGCCTTCGCCCGAAGCTTGCGAGCCCAGTCTAGAGAACAGCCAGTTGAGACGGTTGGAGTTGGCGAATTGTGCGCAGTTTGTGTGGTTGCCTTTGATTATAGCAGCTGTGGAGAGAGGAAAATGTTACAAATGGTGGGAAACATGATACAGTCGGGGTAATCGTGCCGGGGGGGGTGGGGGGTGTTGACGGACTGGCGAGGACAGACCACGCTACACGCAACACAGCGTGGTCTCAGTATCCTTTATACGCACAGTTCCCTCCTCCTGGGGATCAAGTTTGTTCAGTTGCAGTTAAGTTTCGATTAAAACGGCCATTCTCGTTTTCGTTCTTGTAACTTTGGGATCGATCTCAAATACGCTTGCGTCAAGTATGCGTCTCGAGAGCGCAATAACTACATTCTAGTACGGTGCGACCACGGCTGTTGCAATACGGTCGAAACGTCGGACAATAAACAAGGTATTTTACGTTAAATTATTCACGCGATTAAGACCCGTAGTAAATATAACTGTGTTGACAGGTTTGTTTTTAAAAATAGCAGTTGGTCAATCTTGTCAATGCCTCGAGGTAAACATAATTAAAATTGCTATATAATGTTAGGTGTAAAAAATACCAATATCGGTCCTTGAGATAAGTGACCATTTTCTAAAAATAAATTCTGATCTAATCTTGTGCCTAAAATGTCGCTGTTTGTATAAATTTCCATCACATCGGACAATAAAAGTGTAAGAATAGAGACAGCACTAATCTCTCTCTCTCTCTCAAGATATAAATCAGCATGAATCATTCAAATAAATTTCTTCTACAAAACTTCTCAAATGCCTGAGTTTTTACGTACACATATAGAAATACGAAATACTGTAATTCAACAAACATACCGAGCAACTGATAAAGGTAACCAGAGATCATCTCCCAACTCTGTCCAGACTCGTCACCAGCCAGGAAGCCAGCGAGGAAGCCCTGTGAGGTGATCACGTTGATCTTGTCTATGGCTTCCAGGATCAGGTTGAGGATGCCTTCCTCCTGGAACAGGTCTTGACGGTTGCGGAGGGCGCGGAATTTGTTCTGTTTCTCTTCGTGTTCTGAAATGTATTGGAGCATATTCTAATAATAATAATATCTTTGGACAACTCACACAACGCCATCTGATCCCAAACTAAGCAGAGCTTGTACTATGAAACCAAACAACTGATAAACATACTTATATATTTCTAAATACATTCATATTATAGATAAATAACACCCAGACACAGAATAAACCATCGTGCTCATCACACAAAGTTTTATCCTGGGTGGGGATCGAACCCACGACCTCTTGCGTAGCTATCGGATACACTCCCACCGCGCCACAGAGGTTAGTGTTGCATATCTATACTAATAATATTATAAAGCAGAAGAGTTTGTTTAAACTAATCTCAGGAACTACTGGTCCGATTTGAAAAATTGTTTTTTTGTTGGATAGCCCATTTATCGAGGAAGGCTATAGGCTATATAACATTGCGCTACGACTAATAGGAGCGGAGCAGCGTCGAGAAATGTTGCAAAAACGGGGAAAAATTACGCATACGAAGTTGCGCGGGGCAGCTAGTATTTTATATGGTTAGAAGAAATACATATAATGTGCTGCGTCGTGTGAAACCATCGCTCCATCATAACAACAAACTTTAATCAACAGTCCCAGTTACCGGGTGCAAGTTTGTCCTCATTTATGTTACATACATAAAAAAATATGGAAATCGCTCAAGACATTTAGAAGATATTGGTCTAGAGATTCAGAAGATATCACATCTTCGTACACACATTTAAATGCTTTGGTGGCGCAATGAGGTATTTATGACGGTTGCGTAAGAGGTTTTAGGTTAAATCCCAAATGGGACATAACTTTATATTATAATAATAACCATTTATTTCAGGCAATAACCTTCCTCGATAAATGGACTATTCAATAGTAAAATATTTTTTTAATTCGGACCAGTAGTTCCCGAGATTATCGCATTTAAACTAACAAACAAACTCTTCAGGTTTGATCCTTAAATATCCACTAACGGCCGGTCTCAATAATCGTCGGTCGGCTTTATATAATAATAATAATAACCATTTATTTCAGGCTACTAGGGCCATATCATACAAATACACAAATATATTTTAATAAACTAATACATAAGTTATATAATATTTAAAATTAAATAATCACTATACACTGAGACTGAGACGACAGCGGCGTTGTGTACAAAAAAAAATTCTAATCATGGTGCAATTTATGTCCGTTGATTATTTGAAAGTATGTAATGATTTTTTCGTTTTCCTAATAATTACTTGTTATAAAAGAAGAAACAAGTAAATAAAGCATAGATATACGTACCCATATCCTCATCAGGCTGCGCGAAATAGTTGATCAGATCTTCAAGACACATGACCATCTCGTTGAGGTTCACTGACGCGAAGAACATCGAGTGGCGGCGGTTCTCTTGTAGAGTTTCAAGCCCACTGCAAATTTGATTTATTTGTTTAAGTAAATACATAAATTAAATATAAAAAAAAAATGAATTTTTTTTTAAATTTTTGTAATCAATCAAAAGTCTGAAGTTAAGTCTGCTGCTACTCAATAGTTTTCAACTTAAGGAATGTTATTTGGAGTAAATAAATAGTTAAGTAATTAAAGTTTAAAGGAGCAAAGTAGGATTATTTATTGTCTCCTATTGTCATATATTCTTGTTTAAATTATGCTACAGTGGGATAGAAGAGCGATCTTTATTATATTCTTTATAAGTCGGGTTTTTTGTTAAAAATAAAACTACTAGGCATATTTTTTTTACTTAGCAAGTTGATTTACAAAAACATTATGTTTTTGTAAATCAACATAAAGCTTTTTAATATTCATAGTTCGATAAAAGACTGATAGACAGTCTGATAATTCGTCCGTGTGTTGACGGTAGCGATCATGGTAACGGCGGGACAGGCGGTGCTAAGAATCTCCGGGCTACGGTAGGTTACCACAAAACCTGACTTTCACAACGTGCAACGGACAAAGTCTACGGCTGGACGAACATCTCACCGAAATCGAGGTAGAACTAGGTCGGATAAACTGGCACATATTGGGGCTATCTGAAGTCCGCAGACAGAGGGACTTAAGTCAGGTGACCTGTTCTACTAACCAGAAGGCGATTGCACCTCCCAGGGTGGTGTCGGTTTCCTGGTCAACGTCCACAAATTCAAAGACGCGCAGCGTGCTATGGAGCGAGCTACAGTGGACCGATACAGACTGATTGATTGACAATCTAAACCTATTTTTTTTAAACAAATTGTATTAGTACTTACTTAATAAACTTAGTAAAGAGTGAAGAACATTTCCTAATGACCCTGGCGGTACGGGACTCCTCCTCTTGCGACCTGGAGAAGTCGAGTCCGTCATCCATCTTGCCTTCCTCGTGGAGAATGGCTTGCTTCTCTTCTACCTTGCCCACGCCTTTCTTCTTTGTTTCGTATGACTAGAAAATAAATTTCATGTTAATATCATATTTGCATTTATATGAAGGACAGCTCCAACACTAGGGTACAAACCCTGTGTCTTTACTGGACCTGTGGATTTTACAAACATACACAAAGTACACTCAAACTCGGAACAGTTTGTAGATCACACAAAATTGTGTCCCATGTGGGAATCGAACTCACGACCTCTGGCTTAGCAGCCAGGATTAATAACCTACAGGCTAGTAATTTGAAAAAAAATATTGAAAGTCACTCTAGACCCAGAAATCAAACGGGGTTTCCCCAGCAATTTTACTTTCTCATACTCAAACTAAATACGAAAGTTACTTAAAAAAAGGTAAATATGACAGGACATAGACTACCTGTCTATAGCGGGGATTCCCAAACTTTAACCATAACGGAACACCCATCAAATAACGAAAACCCTGGAACTTTTTTACGGAACCCCTAAAACGCTGGTCTATAGGTAGGAGGCTTTTTTTTAAAAGCGTTGTGGGTTGGGTGTTTTTTAATCAATCAAGCCACAACTTGAAAAGGTATCTAGAGGAAAAAATAAATAACATATTATGCCCAACGGTGGGTAAAACAGTGCTGAAGAAGAAGTAGAAGAACGTACCTTATAAGACAACCACAGTCCAGTCTCAGAGTGCTGCACAATGACGGTAGAGTCACCATACTTGATGATGGGAGCGCCGATCACCTCCAGGTCCTTATCTTCCAGCACTTGCTTCTGGTCGTCTTTCTCTTGGCGAAGGCAGAACGCGCAGGACGCTGTTGTTGCTTCTTCTCTGGAAGTTCAAGAGGATGATTTAAAAAAAGAAAAGGAGATAGAAATATTTTTAGACACCTCTCGCCAATCACTTTATTTTTACAACAATTTTACCATTAAAAACCCTTAAAATGTCTTTAAAAGATCTCCGAATGATGTGTCACCTGTTGATGTTTGCTTCTGTTATCTGTATGGAGTGCGTCCCTAAAAATATTTATTTTTATTATCTAGCTATAGCTAAGTAGCAGCTACTACAAGACACCTTTTCAACAAATTTAATCAATATTCCTTGCGTAGGCTTTGAGTAAAATGCCTGTGACATACGGACGGACGGACAGCCTGACAGACGGACTTTACGAAACTATAAGGGTTCCCTTTTGCCATTTTGGCTACGGAACCCTAAAAAAGGTGTATAAAAATTAACACATACCTGTTAACCAAATATAGCTCATTTTGATCGTTAACGCCGAGGTATCTTCCAGTAGTGATGTGCCTGATCCTCATCGGATGGTACCAGTTGATGAACCCGCCGGCCCACTTGGTCCTCGCCAGCTCCAGGCGCCAGAGGGAGCGGGCTTGAGACATCACTGAACCGCCTTCGTAGACCACGATACTGGAGGGAAAAGAGTTTGGTTAGAGAAAGAGATACAGCATAATCTAGAGCAAGTACACATTTTAATATGTGTAGAACTAGAAGCATGGGCTTTGTTTAACATATGTAAACGATAAATTCTTATAAGGAAATATTATTATAAATAAACGGCGGTAGCGTAATGGCTAAGGCATCGGTCTCGCAATCGTGAGGTCGCAGGTTCGAATCTTTTCGTGACGTGAACCCCCTCCCAACACAAGCCTTTGCACTTAGCTGGAGCGGTTAATAAGATTGATAGTAATGTGGGACTCAATCCCACATTGCTAGTTACCTTAAAGAAAAAAAATCTATATTTTTGATTTTCCTGAAAACAGGCGAAACAGGCGCAGTTTTTTGGAGGGGAAATTGAGAAATTTGACACTAGACCGGTGTGTATTGACCGACAAATGCCCCTCCAGTGGCTGGTGTACCGATGTTGAACCGAAAAATGCACACCCCCATCGTCATGCGAGCGACTCACACTTCGCCAGTTGAGTCAAATCGCCCCCCCCCCCCTACAAGTCACGGTCACAAAGTACACACAGACTCGGAACAACAATTTGTGGGTCATACATAGTGCTGTACCGTGTGGGAATCGAATCGAACCCAAGACCTTTGGCGTGGCAGTCGGACACATTTTCAACGTGCCACCGAGGCAGTAATTTACACATTGTATAAAGTTAGATTTTTGATTACAAGCCATCTCATAAATTCAAAATTCTTATTTGCCCAAAAATTGTAACAAATATCAAGCTTTATTTTACGTACTATTGTTAATGGAGGTTATTTATTTGATGGTGATAAAGGCTAAATTATCATAACGATGATAAAAATACCAACCAAATTTTTATTAAGGGAAAAATTAGACACAAAAAAGATTAAATGTGCCGATGGGACACTGGCCTTTCGCAAACCTGAAACTCATACAGACTAGCGACACCATAAACCATATTGGTCACAAACCATATTGGTCCCAATAGGTATCCTGCGACTGAAGATGTTCATTGCTTGCTTTGTGGAGGATCCAACAAATATTGCTGTCATATACACTTTTTATTTCTATAAGATCTGCATAATGTATAAATTTCATTCCAGTCAAAAGTAATCAAATATTCGCGAGCACATCCAAAAGCAATTCACTTAGAGCGCACCCTTCATTTTACGTTGAGAAGTAAATAAAAATAAGTCTGTACATGTAAAAACGCTTCCGTTCTATGTACTTCAAACCTTATTTAATTTATTGTATCAACACTTTTATTGGGTGCTGCGGATGTGTGATTCTTTTTCCACTTTCAACAAGCCTTCCTTTACCAAAGCAGGTCTAAAAAAATAAGTTAGAGCACTGTTTTTTTGTAACATTTATGTGCAATTTATAGAATTTTATAAGGTCTTCATCGCGTAAATATTTTATGTTAAGGCGAAATACCTTTGTTTTATTCAGTCTACCTGTGACCACGGCCGTTGCAATACGGTCGAAACGTCGGGCAATAAAACAAAGGAATTTAGCCTTAAAATAAAAAAAATACGCGATTAAGACCCGTAGCTTATAAAATTATATAATGTGTACAAATCGCGAAAGTTTACGTACATACATGTGCAATTTATGTTAAAATATCACCATTCGATTGCAGAAAATCATAACAATACTTAGTATGTGCACAAATGCGATGGTAAGACGTTGTCAAAAAAATTGCCGGAACAAATTTGATACTAATGGCCCAAGACCGCGACAAATGGCGGAATCTCAAGGAGGTCTACGCCAATTTATGCTCTATTTATGGTTAGAATAAAGTCATAATGTATGTAATGTTTTTAATAACTCGGTCACGGTGGCCAATCTCAAGAAAGTCTGTTAGCACACATTAGCGCTTATAAATTACAATACGATGAAAAAGAAACCCGAGAATATTGTAGGTGACGGTTTTGGCGCAGTACCGTTTGTCCATACATGCTCACTATAACACAGAGGTGTAGTGCTGACAGTGGTAACGTTGCTTAACTTCATTTATCTCTTAATCAGTGCAAATACTAGGAGTTGATCGTTTTAGTTACAGTTATTTTGAGTATTTGCGAGTTGAGGACCTCTCTATTATTATTAATAACCTTTATATAATTTTTAACTATTTTTTACATTTAGGTACAGGGTACCGGTAGCTTGGTTACCGGTGGTTAGGGCTCTAGGGAGAGGAACCTCCTCATCATGCGTTCGGTGTAGAGTATTAGGTTATGCCTTTTGCATCTGGCAATTGACCCATCTATCTAACGTGAACCTCTGCAGGTGTGTTATTAATATTTTTAAAGTGAAAGCTTAGAAGTTAATTCGTCATGTGTCAACGCACTCGAACCACTCTTTGGAAAATAGATGTGACATAGGTCCCGCTGATGGGCACGTGTCTCCCCAGTAGAACCTACTTATTATAGGACCTGGGGGTAATTGCCATAATTGGTACGCTTGGCGAGCGGGTTGGCGTTCGCAGTAAGTCTTTAAAAATACTGGGAGGATGCTGCTGCTCGTCCTCCGGTGTGAAATCCCTTAGTCGCCTCTATGATACCCACGGAAAGAAATAGGATGATACTATTCTTACGCCAATACACGATAGATATAATATACGATAGATGTATATATAAATTATAATTTGTATACTCACTTCTGCCCTCCATCTTGACTCCAAGTACTTGGTATAGTAAGACACTCATCACCTCCGTGGAAGAACCGGAGCACATCACCTCCGAACACATATCCAACGTACTTCATACGAGATATACCGGTCCCGTAAGGCTGGACCGACCAATGCGTCACGTGGAATGAAGCGTTCACTATTGACACTTCGTTTTCTTTCGTTGTGTGCTGTAATATTAAATATAGACATGTTTATTTAAGTAAAGATATATTGACAAGTAATTAATACCCATTTTTAAATTATTATATTGGGTTATGTGTTGGAATTTATAACAAGGTATAACCGATAAGGGCCAACTATTATATTGAAACTATTCGCTGTGCGAAAAAGGGGTAAATATTTTTAATTTAAATCTTGAGTTACGTATTAATAAAGTATAACCGAAAACGGTCAACAATTGTAACTATTCGGTGTCTGAAATGAGGTTATGAATATTTTCAATTAAAAATAATACTACCTAGCAAAAAGCGGTGCTTTAGGAGAGCTCGCGAAGTTTTCTACCAAGTAATCATTTTTAAGACAGATGTTTAAAGCTTTTAGTCGCATTATTTTTAAATGAATATAAAATAATATTTCTTTAATAGATAACACATCTAGACATAAACTTAAATTATTATATCAAAGCCCAAACCTGAAACTGTGATAGTTTCTCAGTAAATGGTACCTTAGAAGTGCATATGCTGTGGGATAGTGTTAGGACAAGCTTCGCTCGCCCTGATTACTTGTCTTGCTATCTAAATAACAAGCTATCTAAAAACGGTGTGGAATGAATAACCCTTTTTCGGTGTCCGAAAAAGGGTTATTTCATACGAAACTGAATTGACTCTTACTAAAATTGAAAGTGTGATTTTTGTTGCTAAAAGTATAAGTCAAATTTATTTATGGTCAAAAGGTCAAAAGAATATATTTATGATTACACCAGTTTTCCAAAAATTAATAGAACAATTTTGTTCTTATCTGAGTAGGTATATAATGGAAGGGATGTACCTACATGTTAAGGGACGTCTATTGACTATACTAATACAATCTACACTTTTTACTGAAATAATGATTTCAAATGAGACTAACATCTAAAATCGTAATTAAATACATCAACAAATTACCCTCCTCGCGCAGTCGGGTAAATATACAGTGTTATGTACCTACATACAGTGAGATTCCAAGAAAAAAAGTAGATACATACAATTGCAATTTAATTGCAACACAACAAATAAAAACAAATGAAGTTGTATTGAAGAGTAGCTACATGAAGACGGAAAGAAAATATTCACATAACAAAACTACACAACATTCATAATGTGTTTTTGTGTATGATGTACAAATAAAAAAACTGTGTTATTAACATTTAAAACTGTAATTCTGAGACACAATGAAAATTTATTTCTCACATCGAATACAGAGATACATAACTGAAAAAACGAGAATACAATGTGCATATAACATTGATAACAATAACATTAGGGTACCAATGAAATGTAACAATAACATTTAAGGCCGGGTATAATAACTTATCTACCGGTAACTGTCTGTTAAAATAGCTAGTAATCTAGCAGCTTTTTCTATCTATCGATGGTTATCAAAACGCATAAATTAATGTCAGTTTCGCTATTACACATTACCAGTCCGCCGGAGCAGATATCAACCTGTCAGGTAATCGCAACAACGCACAGACTAAGAGTTGTCTATTAAATTTTGGACTGACGGCCATCCAAGACGGTATCAATTCGACAATCAAACACGCATTATCAAGTAGCCGGCCGGTTGCCGTCCAGCTAGTATAAAGACCTCACAGGCCACTGCCGCGTGATCTTGCAGTCTGAAACTGCCGGCTGTCGACTGCTAGTGTGTAGACGTAGAGCCGGTTTTCAACCATTGCTGACAGGCAATAATCGCTACAATATGCAGATCCGGAACAAACAAGGGGACCTAGGCCTGATAGGGTGACTGACTGCAGGCGGACTGGCAATGTGTGGGACACTTTAGCTATTTTACAGACAGTTTACAATAGATAAGGTATTGAGACCGGCGTTAGAGCCACAAAGGCTTGAAATGTGATAGAACATACAACATTTATAGTTTGTAACCTCACCGAGAGTATAAACGTCAATCCTTTATTGAGGCGTGGAGAACAATTTGACGGCGACAGTAATACCTTGCCCTGAGGTTAAATATATTAAAATTATAACCTCGGAATTTAACATTTATCCAAGTTGGGTAATTTTGTCATAGTCTTTACATTGTACCTAAGTGTAACATTTGGTAAATTACTGTAAAAGTATGTCTTATAATAAAATGTGTTTTTTATTTAATCTATGGGATAACATATTGTTGCCTAAGCAGAACTACGTCATCATATTAAATATTGTTAACAGAATTAAATAGGGTGGATTTGAGTACTGTAAAAAAAAGGATTTTCAATTTCGTTCATATTTAGTGCCGAACTCTGAAGATCAATAAAATGGGGTTAAAAAAGTTTTTGTTTTAGTTGCTCATTTTCTTCCCTATTACCCATTTTCAATAAAATTAGTAAAAGCAGTCCCTTATTTCCTTTGCTTTTATAATTTTTTAAGTTCGTTTATAAAATCCACCCTGTACAATCGCAAAGATGTAGAAATGAGTAGGTACTACTAAAAGTTTTCAGTTAAACTTAAGTCGTTTGACTAAAATTTACACGTTTATGATAAAACTTATACCATTGTTCTACACAAAAGTAGAACATCGTATATTATGGAGGGAAAGATGAACACCGTTTTTGCAAATAATACTTACATAATATTACCTATTAACAATGAATATTTTATGCAATTATCATGTGCTATATCTTGACGATATTAAGTATTAATAATATCGTTAAACATATTAATATAAAATAGTGCTTCTTTTAAATATGAACTTACCAAATATCTTTCAGTAGCTACGGAGACCAAGATCAAGTCATCACCAACTCGAACTTTCTCACCCTCAGATCTGAGAAGTTAAGGAAATAGTCCATTAAGTTATTTAAACATAAAGCATAGTAACCATTGATATAGCATTAAATTAATTAATTAAATTTAAATTCTGTAGTGAAATATTCTTTACTCAAAGATATACGAATATTTATTGAGCGTGGAGTAAATATAATTATTATAAATTAAATTTTCATTTACAGTAACAACATTGTTGTTATTAATACAATAATTGCATGATAGACGAATTTGAGGTTTAGTAACTAGGCTAGATGGTTCGATTCCGACCCCGGTTTGGCATATGAAAGTCTCGGGTTCGATTCCTGGGTCTTGACTTCAAATTTTTCTATCTTTAAAATAGGAAATTATTTTATTAATAATTACTTACTAAAACATTATTGTTAGTCCTAAACATCCTGGAAAAATCAATTTTAGAATGTGTAGCATAGCTCAGCTGCCGGCTACAATTCATACATTAATTATGCTTATTAAGTTGCATTAATATAATGTGCTTTATAATAAAATAGTTTCATTAAATGCGCTGGCAAGTAACGTTTGAGGGAAGTATTGAAAAATTATTGCGCTTATTCCCACGTGCTCATTTTTTGGTGCTGGCCTACAACCAAGATTTAAGGTATAGGTTTTGAGGCCATCAGCAATCACCCCTCTCCACTGATCGCGCTCTTCTGCGAGGTTTCTATACCCATATTTTTATACATACATTATAAAATTTTATATATACTACGGTTCATAATCGCGTGAATAGTTTCCGAAATCCGAGCTTCACGGAGGCGACGCTGAGCTGAACCAGACTACCCGTTGCAATACGGTCGAAACGTCGGGCAATAAACAAGGTATTTTACTTTAAATTATTCACGCGATTATGACCCGTAGTAGGTACCTATATATAATTTTATAATTCCTTACCTCTGTTTGCTAGCTGGATGTAATGTCCACCAACAAGCTTCTCCCTGCGAATGTTCCTGCAGACCGACGTCGAACGCCAGCTTGTCTTGAGACGACGATGTTGACAGACATGCCAAATACTGACAAGAAAAACAAAATGTTGGGTAAATAAAACACGACCACATAAGGTGAAAACTTCTGACCAAATTCTGTTATTTTAATCCTACAACTTTTTCACCAATCGGTGGTCGCCTATGATTGGATCGCCATCCAATATTGCTATATAGCACATTTTTTTAGTTATGTGAGAGATGTAACTAAACTATAAAAAAACCTGACAAGAGCATGTCGGACCATACTCAGTGTAGAGTTCCGCAGCTATCACTACAAAGAAATGCACTACATATATAAAAACACGATCTGAAAAACCAACTAGCAAAAGAGGGTATATCCATGGCACTTACGTTAATTTGTAAACAGCGCATTTTTTCTGCAATAACTCAAAGACGGTATATCCGATCATGTTGAAAGTATTTATTAAGCGTTACCTTTGTAATTTTTTTCATGTATTTTGGTCAAACGGTTTAAAAGTTAAAAGGGGAGGGGGGGGAAATATCCACTTAATCAATAAAGTTTTTTAGAAATCTTAATGAAAATGTTTTTAAAAGACCTGTCGAATAATGTGCCACACGTAAAAACCCCCAGAATATTTTTATATTTTTGTTATTTAACTTTCGAAGCAGCTCAAACAAGACACCTAATTTCATCCATTTAGGTAAAATCTGTAGTTTTTGAGTAAAAGGTTTGTGATATACGGACAGACGGACAGACAGATAGACGGACGTACAGGACGAAAATGTAAGGGTTTCATTTTTGCCATTCTGACTACGTAGTCCTAAAAAGTTGTGGCAGCAGCAGAGCAGCAGAGGGGGCACACGAACAAGCGGCTCACCTGCCCAGGGATATTTTTTCTATATGCCTTTGCTTATATTCGGTCATCGACCGAATATAAACGAAGACAGTCGATTATAACCAATGTGGTCAAAGCAATCAGAAATAATCAACTGTCGAATAAGTAAAAAACATAATAATTTTATATAGTTTCATTATTGTTCTAGAAGTAGAGATGGCTCAATGGTATTTTAAGGGCCAACATACGCACGTCACTGGTTCAAAAAAAAAAACTTTAAACCCCAAAACCCCGCAGGGCCTCGCGTATTTTGTATGAATAGTTTTATCAGTAAAGGATAACATTAAGTGGAAACTGATTGATCTTAAAACAAAGATAAAACCAGAACAATTGCGAGTCCGACTTGCCCACTGAGGGATCCGTACAAATTTACAGGCACTTATTATAAATAGTTCAGGTATCGAGTCTCGCCGTTTTTAAAATAAACAGCCGTATCTTTTCTCATCGTAGTAATACGTTAACTTCGAAGTTTTTTTTTTACACAAGGACAGACAGCTTCAATTGACTGTATAATCCATCGATATACTGCCTCTGTGGCGCAGTGGGAGTGTGTTCGACTGCTACGCAAGAGGTCGTGGGTTCGATTCCCACACGATACATCACTTTGTGTGATCCACAAATTGTTGTTCCGAGTCTGGGTGTACTTTGTGTCCGTGATTTGTATGTTTGTAAAGTCCCCCGCGACACAGGGCTTGTACCCTAATGCGGGAGTTGTCTTTAAAAAAAAAAAAAAAAATACCCAGGGTATATCGTTTTAATTTCAGCTCGATACATTCACACGTTTCCGAGATATAGGGTCTTGACAGACGGATGGAACACAACGTGACCCTACGTCACTTTGTGTTCCGTCCGTCCGTCCATCTGTCAAGGGTTCCGTTTGTTTCCTTTTTAGGTACGGAACCCTAAAAATCGAAGACATGTGACATCTACCAATTCACGGACCTGCGCGATGGTTTATGGCCCGTAATACACTCTCTCAGCAAGACCTATATTCTGATGAGGCTGATAATGTATCGTTCTATCATTAAATGCTTACCATGTCACTGTTGAGATGTCGCAAAAGTATGGCATTACCGTACAAGAGAGTACGATGCCCAGAACCAGTCCCTTTGCCCTGAAATAGAGTAATATATTAAGTAGGGTTTAAGTTTTATAACGTTGAGGAGTTCATTGTGGATGTTTTTTTTCTAGCAGTGTTTGTCTACACTCTGTTACAGATGTGTACCTACCATTAAACTGCACTTCTATAAAATATTGTACCTATCAACTTAAAAAAAATTAGGTAATATAGGCCAATATTTAGGCACATATAGTTTTTGCCCTTGTTCTAAGTAGATGCTCTTACTATGTTGTACCCACTAAGGCTGACTTTATTGTATCTCATGTTTCAACTTCTTAATAATATAATTTGCATCAGGCCTTTATCATGGTGTAAAGTATATTAGAGGCAGCACCTTACCCCCATAATAAGTTTATAAACATTCAAACATTATAAAATTGGTAATTTGAAAAGAGTGGCCGGAGTTTTTAGTGCCATATTGTTTGCGAACTTGGTCGGAGTTTGTAGTGCCATGTTGATTCGAATCCCGACATATCACAAGTGTTGTTTTGCATCCTAAGTGTATAAAGAGTTTTGAATTGAATTGGTATACAAAATTTAGTGTGACCTCATCGAGATTATTGTGTGACCTTATAAATTGCGAGATCGAAATCTAATATCTGAATCTCGATAAGTGTCAATTACATCGCATGTGATATTGGGATCAAAATTATTTGTGACAACTGACAATAATTAAAGTCTATTATTTTTTTTTATTTTATAAAGAGGAGATTCTTTTGACTGCGTATTTAATATTTATTTAAGATCGGTATACAATTTTTTTATGTATAAAAATATTGCTGAATACGGACAATGGAGTATTTGTCTATCAAGTCAAATCAGCCTCTTTTATGAAACGTCAAACATATATGAATACAGGTATGTACCGACACAACTCTCTATATCCGTTAATTTTCAATAGATATTAAAAAAATATTTTTAGTGTTTGTTTTGATGATAAAAATCGTAAATTCGTATTATGGTCGCACATGCTTATTGCAAAAAATGTTTTAACTTTTTTTTTTATTATATTTAAACAATCAATTTAATTGAATAACGAAAAAGACATTATGGGTTATTGACAAGAAACGCGATAAATAGCCAATTACTATTAAAATATGTGTAAGTCAAGAAATTAAACTTTTATTGTCACTTTACCTAAATAATTATTAGAAATAATAATAATTTTGGATAAGTAATGTTATTATTATTTATATTACGAATACTTACAATAATTATTGATGTTAATTAAAAAGGAAGACAGAAGTTCTATGTACTATACTAAAATACATGCTTGGGATTAGGTTCAGATAGAAAAAAATACTACTTGCTATACCATCTTATTGTAAAACTAAGTCAAATTTGGGAATTGAGAATTTTACAAGGTTATATCAAAATTACTACGAAAATACGAAACATTTATTAATTTTGTTTCGGTACTTCAGGCGAGATAAAATGTGCTCGAGTATTATATTAACAAGTTTAATTATATAAATAATAATAATAATAACACAATGTAATAGAGAATAACAGTTATTTTTATACAAATAATATAGAAAATTAATGTGTTTATAATTATAAATAAATATAATAAGTACAGCGTTTCGTACTTTCGTTATAGAAACGGATGCATTGTCCGATATATTTTGGATTTTGCAGTTATTGGTCAAGAAAAAAAAATCGAAAAAATGTAGTGTAATGTAAATATACAAAGTGTTTTACTGATTTCAATGCTTATTCTATATACAGAATATCCATATATTTTTTATATACAGATGAATTATGTAATGAACAATAATTCTGAAATAAATCTCTTCTGAAAGAGTAAGTAAGAAAGTAAGAAAATGTAAAAAAAAATTGAGATGGTATAAAATATCAATCTAATCAATTAGTAACATTTTATTAGCGATCAAATGATGAATTTTGAAAGTTAACCACATATTATAAAAAAATGTTAATAATCAAAAAAATTTTGTCAAAAAATTTTGAAGTCATAAATAGTACTTTTTTCACCAATTAGCCAAAAAATGTAAATGATAGCATGCAGTTTTTACCAATAGCAGATATACTCACTAAGTTTTCTTTTCCCTGGAAAAATATAAAACCACGATCGCAATACGTAAAACGAAATTATTCACAAGAGGACAAAAATAATAATAATTTGTTATCACAATAATAAATAATTATGCTGTGTACAAAATCATACAAAGAGATTTGCCTTTTAAAATCTTTACAGGACATCAGGAATTCGTTTCACCATTTCCTTTGTCTAATATTAATAAAAAATACTAATAATTAACATCAAAATTATAGTTTGATCTACATAATGCTATTATATACAAAAAAAGGAATATAAAAGTAAAAATATAAAAATAAAAATATATATTTGACAATTTATTACAAATAAAGTTAATAGTGAAACTAAACCTTAATTAGAACATATTTAAAGTGTAGTTTAGTGTAAATAATAACTGAAAATTATTCAAAGGGTGGCATTATTATACTTTGGAAAGGTTTTCAAAGGTTAATTTTACAGGTACATATATGAGTATATTTGATGTACATATATTATATATATAAGAAATAATGTCAATACTTACAGTTTCCGAACCTGCTGCTGTTACTAATTCTTGCAAGGCTCTTACTGACAACGCCTGAAGAAAAATACAGGTTTTAAAATAAAATCTAACAAAAATAATACATTTGATAATCTCTATTAAAGAACCATACCATACAAACCTAACCTTTCCTAACCTAACAAACAAAAGGTCTCAAATCTGTGACTAAAGTTTTGTTGTTTAGTCACAAACGGTAGAGAAACAGTTCAATATTTTTATTAAACTAGTGTGGCGTCAACGCATATTTTGTCAGAGAAACAGTTCAATATTTTTATTAAACTAGTGTGGCGTCAACGCATATTTTGTCAAAGAAACAGTTTAATATTTTTATTAAACAAGTGTGGCGTCAACGCATATTTTGTCAAAGAAACAGTTCAATATTTTTATTAAACAAGTGAGGCGTCAACGCATATTTTGTCAGAGAAACAGTTGAATATTTTTATTAAACAAGTGTGGCGTCAACGCATATTTTGTCGGTGAAGGTACATTATAATGTCCTCTCGGAAATCCGACACAAGCGGAGAAAGAATAGTCAAAAGACTGACTGCTCAACGTGCTCTTAAAGGCAAGGAGAACGAAACAGTCACCCATCTATTGACCGACACATCACGGACCCCCGGTGTATATAGTATAATGTGTTTGTACAAATGTTTAAGCACTTAAAACCTACCTGTTCAATAACAAAGACGCATTGTGACAGGTCAGGCGGTATGTTCTTGTCTGCGATGTTCTCCAGGAAGCAGTGCCTGTTGCCGAACCCCTCGGCCGCCAGGCACACACGCTCGCCTGTGGCTGTGCATGACAGGCACACCATGTCTTCCTGGAAACGAAGAAAATGAATTTTTGGTTTATTGCCATACAGTTAAGTAATAGCACAGGTAAAAGTAATTTTCTATAATAAGTAAGGTAATAGTAATCTTCCAATTTATTTATGTAAGACAATCAAATACCAACAAGATTATAATTAACTCAATAAAAAACCATGATTGGAGAAACTATCGTGTGGTAAAACTTTTGCGTGACCAAATTACGAGAAAATTACGATTACACAGAAATTGCGGGCTATAATAGAATAATATTAATTCTCCCTATCTATACATTTACTTTCATGTACACTTAACTCAAAAATGTCGGCGTGTGTTATTCCCGGTTCAGATAGATAATAATTTGATAATATAAAAATAATAGCTTGGGACAACTCACACAACGTCATCTGATCCCAAACTAGGCAGAACTTGTACTATGGCGACCAGACAACTGATAAACATACTTATATATTTCTAAATACATACATATTTATAGATAAATTACACCTAGACATAGAATAAACCATCGTGTTCATCATATAAAATTTTACCCTAGATGAGATTCGAACCCACGACCTCTTGCGTAGCAGTCGGATCATCGGACACTCCCACCGCGCCACAGAAGCAGAAATCTTTGAATACGGTTCGAATGAAAATGTTTTATGTACAATATTTAAGGTATTTTCCGTCCGTGTGGCACACTTTTGGGACGACCTGTATGCTTCGCCCATATTGATTGGAAAATCGGGTTGATTACCATCAACTCAAAAATAATAAGAATACCTCTAAACACAGAGTAAGCAACGTTACTGCACTTTTACGCTGGCGACTTCATGCGCGTTAAGTGCACGCACTGTTTGACAAAGGCTTTTGTTACAAACTTTATAATATGTTATGTTCGATGAAGACCATGGTAATTAAAATTTTCTAACACCTCTACCCAATTTATTCAAGTAACAACATTCGTAGCCGTACCACGATGCTACGTTGCTACGAAACTCGTAGCTACAGGCTACACAAACATTGTAAGTGCTACAAGGCCATAACAGTAAATAGTAAACTCCCTTTATAGCTTCTAGGGGAAAGTGTAATTACTGTCTTTGCTAGTAAGCTTCGTAGTAAGAAATTTACCACTAGTGGGTAATTGGCTTCCATTCTTAGCACGTCAGATATCTATACTCTATACAAATAAGTTAAATTCAAGTGTCTGTTTGTAATAAAATTATATAAGCTACGGGTCTGAATCACGTGAATAATTTAAGGTAAAATACCTTGTTTATTGTCCGACGTTTTGACCGTATTGCAAAGGCCGAGACCACGTCCGTTGCAATACGTTGAAGAAAGAACCATGCTTAAAAATGTTTGGACAAAATCCCAGAGCGAGCAGACACAGGCTATTGCTTAGAATATTTAATGATATAAACACATCAACAAAGTCTAGATATATTCCGTGCTTTGTTGATTATAAATAGCTTTAAAGTATTTTGTTAAGAAAACTAGGTATGGTAAGAATCCGAATTTTATAATCTTTAATTAAAAATACAATTAAAAGTCAAAATCTTGCTGGGGTATGAGAGAGAGCCTAAATGACATAATAAATTTTAGCCTGAGAGGTGTCGTTAGATTCGTCTCAATTGCGAGAGTGACACTGGGTACTTTAAAATAAAAAAAATAATAATATGGCGGATTTCTGGCGCCAAAATATTTTAGTTAATAATTTTAAGCAGTCGGGTTTTTTATTTTGTAATAATTTAGCTTGTAGATCATTATGATTTGGAACAGAGTGTGCTTGATTTTTAATCTTTTTATTGTAATGACCATCATTAACGCAAGTAGAATTGCATGAGAAAGGCTGGTAATATAATGTCCAGCAAATACTCGTATCTGTAATTTTTAATACGTTATACTGAACAAACATCTTAAATAGCAGTGACAATCACAGCAGTCTAACATGGTTCACCCAATTGCACTTGCCCTCAAATCTTATTCACCCAGTTGGCTCAAGTGAGTGAGCCAAGGTTGGGCGAAATGTTGGCTCAGTGCGGCCACCGTGCCGAGGTCACGTTAATATTACAATGAACTTAAGCAACCATGAACTAAAATTTGAATAAAATTAAATATTTTATTACAAATTTGCGGTTCTTTAGTTAAGAAGTTCTGTTCCTCGAAGAAAGAATAGCTAGGGTAAAACTCGCAGGGAGAACATAAAGATACATTTTCTTCCACAATTAAATATTGTTTAAAACAATCCTAGATACCAAGCTGTACAATTATTTAATAGGTTACCTGAGGACATAAAGAGCACGTTATACACGGATTTTTTTAACTCACTTCTCAAAACTTTCTGCTGAAAAGATTTTTTTAATATATATGATGTGATTAATGCTAATTTTATATTTGTATTTTTTTTGTTTATATTCTTAATTAGTTTATTGTTAAATTGTAATTAGTTAATTGACATCAATTTTAATTAGTTTGACCTTTTATATTATTGTCTAATTCTAATTAATTAATTAATTTCAAATGTAATTTTTATTCTTCCAATTATTCAATGCAATGTTAATTGTTTCTGAATAAATAAAAATATGAACTACAAATTTTACCTCCTTTTAATATTAGTAACTAAAAATTCATTTACACAGAATAATAATAAATTATATTGTAAAGGAAATGTGTCGTTACTAAGTTTTGTATTAAAAAAGAAAAAAATATCTTAGAAATCCATTACAGATAGATCAAAATTACATTAAGCGAACTAATCATCTATTTCAAAGGGAAAAGAACCAATAACGGCTGAATAGGTTTCCAAGTTTAAAGAAAAAGCAAGTCTCCAAGTAAAAAATACTATACGACCTATTCTCATACCTACCAAACATACAAAAAACGTACACAGAAAATCATAAAAAATCGGTCAAACCGAGGAGTGCGACAATAAAGACCGTGACACGAGATTTTTAAATATTACTAGAAAGATCATTAATGTACTAGCTTTTCGGCTTTTAGCTTCGCTCGCGCTGTAAGCTCTAACCAATATGTTTTATCTGATATACTGTTCGAAAGTTCATCAATAATACATTAGTTTTACTATCATATACAGGGTGTATTTTTGAAACGGGTCAGTAAGGGCAAGTACCTTAACCGTTGCAGTTACAGCAAAACGTTCTTAGAAGACCTTCCCTAACTTTTTGACATACTTTGAACTGCATTCACAGATTTTGTAAAAAACTTACAGTTGGCAAAAAAAATGCAAAAAGTCCAAAAAATTTTTTTTTATGCCAATCGATTCTATTTCATGTGGGGATCAAAAAACTCTATGAAACCATTTTAGCTTTCAGTACTAGAAAAGACAGAAATCGCCAAAAACGTTTCCCATACATTTCGGCAACAGAAACAAATTTCTACGATGGTCGAACTTTTTGTTATGGCCAGGAAGTGGGTAGAATTGACTGTAAAGTAAATAAAAATAATTTTTACCTTCAAATTTCGAATTTCATTCGAAAATCTGTGTGTCAGCTGAGAAACTTCGTATGAGTTATTATTAATTAAGGATTTTCGCTAAAATGTCTTCTAATCGTGAAAAAATTGACTTATTAGAAGCGTATTTTGTCAATAATCGAAATGCGGGAGCTGCATTAGTGTGGTACCGCAATAAGTATCCGTTGCGACATGTGCCAACAAGAAAGGTTATTAGAAATCTTTTGAAAAACCTGGAATTGCAGGGTTCTTTCAAAAGAAAGCGGCAGCCTCGTGTGGACATGGACACGGAGATTGCGGTTCTGACTTATGTCGAAGCATATCCAGAGGTATCGTCCAGGCATGTCGCCTTTGAAGTAGGTGTATCCCACTCCCTTGTGATAAAGATATGGAAGAAATACGGCTACAAGTGCTATCGATATGGGCGCATAGTTCAAGTGTTACATCCGGGTGATGATGTTCGAAGGCTTACTTTTTGCAGGTGGCTAAGAGGAAAAATAAGCAGAGATCATGAATTTTTAAATTACATACTGTGGTCAGACGAAACGAATTTTTCCAATAACGGTATGTACAACAGAAAAAATCACCACTATTGGTCCAAAGAAAATCCACTAAGAGTTACGGCAAGTCATAATCAGGTTCGCTTCTCATTCAACTGTTGGTGTGGTATAATGTCCAATCGAGTTATAATGGTGGAATTTTATGAAGGGAAACTGAATTCTGCCATGTATAATGAAGTCATTTTACACCATCTTGAAAACGAGATGGACGAATGGCCCCTGTCGGAATTGCGAAAAGTTCATTTTCAACAAGATGGTGCTCCGCCACATAACAGTCACCTTTCACGTTCCAATTTGAGCCGCCTATTAGGTACACAGTGGATAGGTACACATGGTCCAACACAGTGGCCACCTCGTAGCCCCGATCTAACACCACTTGATTTTTTTTTATGGGGCTTCGTGAAAAACGAGGTGTATAAGACGACGTACGCCAGTGTTCAAGAGCTCAAGGATGCATTAATGACCATTTTACGTAATATTCATCCCAGAACATTATTAGCCGCCATTCGTTCAGTGCAAAAAAGGATAGACTTATGTATTCGTGAAAATGGAAATCATTTTGAGCAATTTATTTCATAAACCAATTTCTAAAATGTTTAAATGATTTTTTTTATTTAAAAAAGTTTAAAATTTTACCTGTCCTATGAGTTTCGAGTTGATTTATCATATTTCCGTAGGAAATGTATGGGAAACGTTTTTGGAGATTTCTGTCTTTTCTAGTACTGAAAGCTAAAATGGTTTCATAGAGTTTTTTGATCCCCACATGAAATAGAATCGATTGGCATAAAAAAAAATTTTTTGGACTTTTTGCATTTTTTTTGCCAACTGTAAGTTTTTTACAAAATCTGTGAATGCAGTTCAAAGTATGTCAAAAAGTTAGGGAAGGTCTTCTAAGAACGTTTTGCTGTAACTGCAACGGTTAAGGTACTTGCCCTTACTGACCCGTTTCAAAAATACACCCTGTATAAACATTCGCGTTTACTACTAGTAGAATACAACACGCATATTATCGCTTTTGAAAGAAAAAGCAATATAGAAAAATAACTGCTATAAACGAGTATACTATTTCGTTTCTATTTGAAAGACCCGTAATTCCCTTCAACAGCCTACACACTGAACAAAGGAAAATCTATTAACAGAATACGAGTCCACGAGTGATATTGTACAGTCCAATGGGATTACAGACTACATTCTCTTTGCAACTAGTTTGTAAGTTCAGTAGTTATTTTGTTTTGTAATGGTAGTTCGTCTTGTAGTCCAGAGTTCTCTCTTGCTATTTGTATTTTACTTTGTACAATTTAACAATCGACTCGTGATGAAGTGCGTTTTGTTACGTAGTTGTGCAGCTTTTTTTAGCTTACTACTTAATATTATAAATGTAAAAGTTTGGATGGATGGATGATGGATATTTGTTACCCATTTACGCCAGAAGGATATACCTAATGGCTCTGAAGTAAATTTGGAACTGAGTTAGATTATAGTCTAGAATAGTACATAGGCTACCCTTTTCCCGGTTCTGTGTTTTTCAAAATTTCCACGTGGACGAAGTCACGGGTAAAAGCTAGTTTAACATATTTTTATTGTCTCTACCTGTATATTTATGAATGAAATGATTTTTTTAAATTAAAATTTCGCTCAGCTCACGTCTTGAAATAATTTAAAAAATTGACACTAGTAAAAAATAGATGACGAAACTTGATGATTTGAAAAACCCGATGATAATTTTTTTTACTGATTTTAACAAAATCAATAGAAACATATCTAGTGTGTATGTTTCTACCCATATTGCTGCCTTATAAGCTGTAAAAAAGTATTTAGCAGTTTAATAACAAAAAATTACAAAAAGCTGCGTTTTTTTACTTTTAATCTTGTCTAATACAAAAATCCACAAAAATTCTCTGGAAATCTATTAGGCGATTAGCGAGTACTACCGTTATAAAGTTTCCTTTCAATCCGCTTAATGCCACAAAACCCAAGAGTACAGAAGGACCTTTATGGAATGAGCGCTTAACGTACGCACATAGAAATTGCTTATGGATACAGAATCTTAAGGCCCTGCCTCGCCGCGAGCATGCACCTGTAATGTGACATTTATGTTTCGATTTCGAAGCATTACGTTACAATACTGCTTCCCTGACTGACGAGCATGCGCCCGTAATAAAACATTTATGATTCGATTTAAAAAGCGATCAAAATATTACAGATTGTATAATGCTCGGTACTCCTCCCTCGCAGATGCAATGCTAGGATCTGTAACGTTACATTAAAAACAAATGCTCGCGTTGATGGAGCACACTAAAATTCATCCTCTGAAGTTCCGAACAAAGTGGTCTAAAATCTTGTCCGGGAACGATGTCTATGTGTGCGTTGCTTGAGCGAGGTGTACCTCGCTCCAGCAACGCAACATAATGCAACATAATGTATTATGTATAAAGTTTCCGTAGTATTAGTTTACTCTTTGGTTAAAAGGTTGACTTCTGTACTCTCTTTATTTTATGTCAATGCCGACAATAGCGGCTCAACACTAGCGCCACTCGCACCATTTGCAGAAATCATTCTCTTCAAGAGCTAGGGTTGTCAACCTTGTCATTCGACTTGTTATATTTATGTCAATCAAACTTTATTTTTATTATGGAGATTGGACTTATTATTCCACGTAAAGTAACAGGCTGTAACGTTTAACTTGAGCTACGAAATTTGGTGTGCCTTATCTCTCTCGACAAAAAGCGAATCTTTTGCGTATTTATCTATTTGCTTTAACTCTGACCTACGACTTCCGTCTTATGGTTTCGGTGTTCACTCGGGTCAAAACTATTTATGATCCTTAAATATTTGTTTTGTGGCGGGGTGTAAATTTAATCTGACTAATTAGTGAATTAGTCGGGCTTAGCATAAATAAGGTAAAATATAAAAATATGACGGTGGACAGATAAGAAACTCTTACGTACTAATCTTACGTACTCTCTAATGTACTTAGAGATTTAGAATTTGTAGACCAATTGTAGTACCTCGGCTCAAAGAACGCGACAAAGAAATCAGAAGACGGATTAAGAATCTGCAATGACAAAACTCACCCGGATATGAAAAGACCATAACATATTCTGTAAGATGAAGGTGAGGTTATTACGGACTCTGATTTTCTCAATTTTCTTATATAAGCAAGTGAAAGGAAGAAAATCGATGCATTTCAGATGTGGTGTTCACACCGCACCGTCGAGTATTTTGGCCATATTGCTCGCAAGACACTCTGATAACCTTGATAGGCAGATGATAGTTGGTAAGGTTGACGGAAAGAGAGCACGCGGACGAACACCAATACGATGGATGGACCAAATAAAACCCCTTACTGGCATGCCGATTGTAGATGCCAAGAGAACTGCTGCAGACAACATCCTGGCGTAATGTAAAACGGAAAATAATTGATCCTTCAGACTAGGAAACGCTACCTTCACTGAGTGAAAAAGTGACAGAAAAAGAATATAAATATGTCTGTTAATTGTATGTATGTAAAGTCCCTCGCGACGACGTAAGGTTCGCATTCAGTGTGGTTGTATTAAAGATAACAAAATGTTTAACATTTATTTTTACTTTGTTTGTATTTTTATTAATATCTCAATTGGTTGATCGATTATATTCTAACTTCATTCTAGAGCCACAGTCATAACCAAATAGATAATTTGCAATCAGCTTGGTACATAATTGAATGCCAAAATTACAGTTTAAGGTCGTCGTAAAATCCTAATAACTATTTAATAACCTATTCGTGATATTAACTAGAGTTACGAATTATGCGGAAAATTGGGTTGAATTACAACTTTATTACTTTGGCTCAGCGCTGTTCAATTTCAACAGTTTGAAGGGTCTATAACCAAGATAGATATTCAGATAGAAATATCAGCAAAGCAGCTAATCAAAGTTATGTAGGTCTTAGACAAGTCACACCCATTCTTATCTTTCGTTTTGGGTTGAGCATTTTTCTATTCAATGGTTAGAAAAATAAATACCATGATTATAAGACACAAATATGATTCTTAAGTACTGAAGAAACAGATGCCGCGATGTTTAGCGGTGTTCCTCTAAACGTCCCAGGTTTGTGTAATACAAACAACTGTTGTCAAAGTTAATTATAAGACTGACAGTGTTTGCCCCAAAGGGATTTTATTCGGTAAATTTCTTAGTCACCCTCGGGAAAAGCGATATAAATTGTTTTGGGCAGTTTTAATATTTATGCCCTCATCTGAACACGGTAATGGGATTACAGCGTTATTTTTTGCTTTAATAAGAGGGAAGTTGAGGTTCTATTTTGATAGATTGGAATTAAGTTTAACATAAAACGCAAAAGAGTTGTATATTGAGATATGTTTTAAGTTTTATTTGAGGGTAAGTTGGCACAGCTGTATATACAATGTAATGGGTTGCCGCTTAAACTCACAATTTAATGGGTTGCCGCTTAAAACCTGCAAATTATCCTTCACTCAAAATTTTGCTAAATATGCGGACTGAGGCGTGTCCTGAATTTTTTCTACAGTTTAGGTAACAAAACCTTAAATGCATAATTTAAAAATGTGTAAAAGTTTAACAAGTTTTAGGTTGTTGCCTGAATAGTAGATGGAAGATTAAAAAAAAATTTTTTGGATTCAAAATGAAGAATATCATCATCATCTTCTGCCCTTTATCTCAATTATTTGGGTTCGGCGCAATATATAGTAATAATAATAATATAGTAATAATAATAATATAATAATATTTTGGGACAACTCACACAACGCTATCTGATCCCAAACTAAGCAGAGCATGAACTATGGAAACCAGTCACCTGATAAACTTACTTATATATTTCTAAATACATACATATTACAGATAAATGACAGACACAGAATAAACCATCGTGCTTATCACACAGAGTTTTATCCTGGGTGGGGATCGAACCCACGACTTCTTGCGGAGCAGTCGGATACATTCCCACAGCGCCACAGAGGCTGTTAAATGATATAAGTACTTGTATCGTTTAACTACCATTCATTGCCATTATTATGTAATAAGAGTGCGTCGGTAGAAGTTATCAGGACTTAATTGTTGATAGTTTAAATGTAAGTTTTATTTACTAATTAGTCTTCTGGATTATTATATATATTATTATAGCGTTAACCTAGGAAGCTAGGAGGGATAGATGGATTTGGGTACAAATATAAATAGGCAGATATTTATACGAATTTATAGCGAGAGGTATAACCCTAGCGAGCAGAGTCCGGCGACCAATTACCGGTTCTTTTCACGCGGAATGGCGTTTTAATTTGGTATCATTCTCTTTTCAAAATTATAACGCTTTTTTTAACGGACTGTCACTTATAGATCTACCGGATATAACCGCTTTTAACAGATATTTAATTGCTGCGACATTTTTATAATTACTTTCAAACTGTGCAGAGTCAGAATTTAATTATCACTCGGTTTAACTTTAATTAAAAATGTAATAAATCCTAACACACCCTGACTTTTTATGTAGCATATTTATGTTCGTAAAACGAACATAAATATGTGGAGATCGAGGTCAATGACCTATGTATGTATACTTTTAGAAATGATGTCGACTCAGCGGTTATGTAAATTGTTCGTAAGTGGTTTTCACGAAACGAGTTTGTGACACAGATTATTATCTATACTATCTATACTAATATTATAAAAGTGAAGACTTTGTTTGAACGCGGTAATCTCAGGATCTTCTGGTCCGAATTGAAAAATATTTTTTCGTTGGGTAGCCCATTTATCGAGGAAGGCTATAGGCTATATAACATCACGCCACGACCAATAGGAGCGGAGCAGCAATGAAAAATGTTGCAAAAACGGAGAAATTTACACAGACGAAGTTGCGCGGGTCAGATAGTTATATTTCGGAATAGCACTTATACCTACTGAGTATTTGTACGGGCGTAAGATTTAAATACTTGTATAGCTTCCAAGGATCTAAGTATTTTTTAGATTCGTAGGAAATCCTGCATATGTATATCCATTGACTGTCAACGTTTTACGATAACCGCTTGGTTTTGCATTTACGTTTCGTGAGAGGCCCGCTAACACACATTTTGTAGACGTTTCGCTTTACAATTTCTCGACTCATACTCGACTCAGGCTTAAGGTAGGTCATTTGAGTTTGACAATTGTTTCCCCACCTGAAGTCAGAAAAAGTTAAAGTTAAAGTTGAGGGGGTAACCCCGCAACTTCGTCTGCGTACATTTTCCCCGTTATTGCAACATTTTTCGTTGCCACTCCGCTCCTATTGGTTATAGCGTGATGTTATTGTAGCCTTCCTTAATAAATGGGCTATTCAAATATTTTTTTGATTCGGACTAGTAGTTCCTGAGATTATCGCGTTCAAACAAAGAAACAAACAAACTCTTCAGCTTTATTATATTGAAATTGTGGACAAACACATTTTCGCAGGCAGATGACAGATAATAAAATAGTCGTGCTCATCACACAAACATTTATTCTAAGTGGGAATTGATCTCAGGACCTAGTATCATTAATCACTAAACGTATAGTTCAGTCTTATTTGAAAGTTGATAAAACAGTTCCAATCAGTATAAAGCCCACAAGAAACGTTATTTAAACCAGCTGTGCCCCGCGGTGTTATCCGCGGTTTATTAGCCTATGTGTTAATCCAGGGTGTCAGCTAACTCCATACCAAATTTTATTCAAATCGCTCCAGCTGTTTATACATGAAGAAGTGACAAACATACACACTCACAAACTTTCGTCTTTATAATATTACTAGCTGTGCCCCGCGGTGTTACCCGCGGTTTATTAGCCTATGTGTTAATCCAGGTTGTCAGCTAACTCCATATCAAATTTTATTCAAATCGCTCCAACCGTTTATACGTGAAGAAGTAACAAACATACACACTCACACACTCACAAACTTTCGCTTTTATAATATTAGTGTGATCAACCATTTACCATAAAACTACTAGGCATCATTTCCCTTCACAATAAGAGAGATTAATGTTGTACTTTCTTGTTAAATCTCTCTTCTCGAGAGATTGGCTGCGTAGGGCTGTTAATCTTAACGACCCAGGCACGGAACTTTTATGGGAAAATTAAAGTTTCTTACTTTAAATTTTCCATTGCATTGTTCCCATTGTGATGTAGAGCGAATTTAGGGACAAAAGTTAGTGTTTATGACAGTTGATATTTATAATTTACAGTACGGTAATACGATACCTACTTATATTTGTTAATCTTATTACGAATGTTCTAGGTTTTTTTTACAGACTACCTATTTAAAGCTACAGGTTCTATGTCGTGAGTTACTTACAGCTAAACTCGGAACAACATACTGCCCAGGGGATCAATTCACGTACAATACGCTTGCGTCAAGTATGCGTCTCGAGAGCGCAATAACAACATTCTAGTACGGTGCGCAAGCGTAAGATCGATAGTTACAAGAATATGAAAATGGCCGTTTTAATCGAAACTTAACGGCAACTGAACTGCAACTGCACTGCTTTAAATACGTGAATTGACCCGCTGATATTTTTGGGAATCGTAAATCGAAAGTAGATATTTATGCACGAATAAAAATATAATCTATATATTATGTCTATGGACGGATCAGTTATTGGCCTCAATCAGTCAGTCAACTTGACTGTGCCAAGTTTTTGTAAACAGGTCAATGTTAAGTGACGCCTAGAAAGCCCTACTTAGCATCAATCTATACCAATATTATAAAGCTGAAGAGTTTGTTTGTTTGTTTGAACGTGGTAATCTCAGGAACTACCAGTCCGAATTGAAAAATTCTTTCACTGTTGGATAGCTCATTTATCGAGGAAGGCTATAGGCTATATTACATCACGCTACGACTAATAGGAGACACGGAAACGGAGCAGCAATGAGAAACGTTGCGAAAACGGGGAAAACTTACGCAGACGAAGTAGGGCGGGACAGCTAGTTAGTTTAAATAAAAGGCAAGCTTATTGCATTCTAGTCCATACTCAGTCCTGGACTAAGAAAAGCCGTCGTACTATAGCTACCTACTTAAATAAACAAACATTTTAATAGACGAACAAGTTACCTTTCTACAATCTTAAACGAAACGATAACATCTTTCAGATATTCTCTAAACTCCTAAAATGGCGTAAGGAACTCGACAAACTGGAAGTACTTTGTGTTTAATATTAGGCTACACCTTCCTTCCAGCTTTGTCACAATCCTGCCTCAATTTTTGGACATAATAATGTTTATCAAAGAAAATGAATTACTCTTCAAGTTTTTGCGTAAAATATTTAAAGTAGGAGTAACCGAGGCTTCATATTTTAATAAAAGTGATGGAGTTTATTAATGTCGAGCAGTTTGAAGCTTTCTCTTCTAATTAATATAATTCATTATTTTGTTGCTTTTGTTTGCAATTTTGTGAGGAATTAAAAAAGTAGTCATTGTCTACAAATGGCTTAAGCCTCATTTGTAGATTTGTAAAGATTGTGTTGAAATATAAAAGATAACTTAAGCTATCTTTTTATATTTCAACACAATCGTTATAGTTATAATAATTCCGCGCAACTTTGCTTGTATTTTATTTGATTTTTATAGCCCATGTGCTATTTATACTACTTTACTGCAAAGTTTCATAGTTTTCAGTTTTCGTACGTCACGACAAAACAAATAAGGATTAATGACTTTACCAGTCACTGTTTCAACCGCTTTACTAGAAGTGCAGTTAATATCTAAAGCCATTTCAGATAAAATATTTCAAAGATACAACTCGTACCTTACCTGCGCATATAATTTTCTTAATATTACCCTAACGTTATCTCTTTATAGCCGGTAAGCGGTATATGGCACTTAGTAACCAGATTCGGGGGGAATATGTGCAGAATACATTCAGTATTCAACGGTAAGAAGCCGATAAAAATATATGTTTTATACAAAGTTGGACGTCTACTCAATGAAAGACGAAATTCGAAGAAAAATGTTTTTGTTTTTTGCTTTATACATCAACCCCCGCACTAACGTACAAGCCTTGTGTCGTTGGAACTTTACAAATATAACGTTAACTGATACAAATTAGGCTTAAATCGGAACAACAATTCGTCAATTGAATAAATTGGATTATAAAATCCATATTTGGCGTTATAATTTTGTTCACTATAATCCTGGCTCAATGGATTAAAACTTCAGGCACAAACCGAACAGGATGTAGGTAGGCCCTCAGTGTATCATCCATGACGTCAACATATGATTTATCTGTTTCTCCAGAATACTCTTCATTGTCATCACCAAATGTCGTCTACTACCTGTCAGTCTACCTACTCCTAATAACTCAGCCGTTACTAAAATTATAACACTATCATTGCTCTAAAGCATTATTAAATTGATTGAAACCACGAAGGACGAACATCTAGCAATTCGCCAAGCCAAGGCAGCAATCCATCAGCTGTGGTGCAGATTATATGTCATGTTTATACTCCAACTACTTGGTAAATGTTTGCGAAACGAGTGCGCGGTCAGCCGCCATTGCCGTGCATGCAATTTATGGCAGAAATATATAGATGGCGGCCATCGATATGGTAAAAATAGACAAACGTGTGTGTGTTATTAACTATACAGTGCACCCGATAATGGTTGATGTAACTTAGTTATTTGGATTTTTACTAAGATTGCGCGTTGTGTCTTAAATGCTCGTGGATTTTTGGGTTTAATGGTGGTGTAGTGGTGTCCGAGGAGATCGAGAATTTAGCGAGTATAAGCATAATATCCTGGCATATGCGTAACTAAAGAAATGAATTGTGGTTTTCATATTTAAGTACCATTTTTGCTTACTGAAAGATGGATAACCGTTTTTTAAACCTTTTAACCCTGCAGAGTATGTTGAGCTACTGATTCTATGTTTAATTGTTCTCTAGTCGTGTAGGAGTTGTCGGCCTATTGGACTATGAGAATGAGAACAGGATGAATATTTGTGTTTGCGCATATTCTTTAAATTTCACGTAATAAGTTCTATAATTTATTTTTAATACAAGTCGTGAAGTCTAGTATCTTCTGAAGGCAAAGAAAGTAATGTCAACCAAAAGTATGCTCCTCTTTTCTTTAAATTTTAAATGTGCTGGTATTTGCTTCAATGCTTGAACACGAATTAAATTGCGAGTCTGATATTTACTACGATATCTACAAATTTTCGTACCGAGGTAAGTCCCACCTTTGTGTACACTATTTATATGTTTCTTGTCTGTTAACGCTACTCTTTAATTATTTCCCACTGTACCTAGATTTTAACGTTTACAAATTTATGTACTTTTTAAAGATACTTTTTAGCGTTTTTTGCTCTTGCATGTAATTATATCTATTAGCTATTTATATTAACATAATGAATACCATAAGTCAATGTAATTTATTTATTTTATCCAAATTAGATATATTTCGGGACTTAATCGCGTGAATTATTTAAAGGTACAAACCTGTACCGACAGTACAAATTATCAAAATTATCAAGACCAGGCGAGGGTAGTTGAAAAACCCCGAGCCTCACAGAGACATCGCTAAGGTGCCATCAGTCGAACCGTGACCACGATCGGTGCAATTGGATCGAAACGTTGGGTAAATAGAAGGTTCGTACCGTTAAATAATTCACGCGATTAAGTCCCGAAATATATCTAATATGTATAAAAATCGCGAAAGTTTAAAAACAATATTTTATCCAACTTATACTAACAGATAATCTAACCATATAAGTTTTAAGATAAGTACATACCAAAACTGATACTTAGGGACCTATCTCTCTTGTGTGGATATATAGTCAGGAGTCATAGAAAGGGAAACATGGATCTCCAAGAAGTAGGTATTTAAAAGTATGGACTTCATTTAGTTCATGGCGTAAATTCTAGTTATCGCATTTTTTTAAAGGCAGCTACAGTATTGTACAAGTCCTGTGTCGCGGAGACATTACAAACGAAGACAAAGTACACCCAGAATCGGAACAACAATTTGTGGATCACAAAAATTATTAGACATATTAAAAAGTAAACTGAAACTTAAAGAAATAAATATGCAAGCAAGTATAAGTCCAACAGAGAGATTGGTTGTCACATTAAGGTAAGTTGACATTTTTTTTTTTAATTCGACTTTACAAACATACAATTCGCGGACACAAAGTAAACCCAGACTAAAAACATTTTTTTGTAAATCCAGTGTGGAAATCGAACCCATGATCTCTTGCGTAGCAGTCGGACAAACTCTAACCGCGCCACAGAGGCAACCATCAAAACCGGCTCAATATATATGGATTTTAGGGGATTCAAACAACCAAAGAAACTCTTCAGCTTTGTATAACATCTTTGGTATACAACAAAGAGTATTTATCTTATTTATGTGTCGAGAAATGTTTTTTTAGTCACGTCATAGTTTCCTTTCTACAGTAATGGCTTCGAGATGTCGCGTAAAAGCGCTCGAATAGTTTTTGTTGGGGAGAAGGATCAGTTTACAAACGATCTTTTGATAGTTGACGGGGTGGCAGGGTTAGGAGTGGGGAAGAAATATACAGTGGTTAAAAAACTCTGCCTGACACGACTGGGGCATGAAGGTATTTTATTACAGACTAGCTGACCCACGCAACTTCGTCTGCAGTATTTTTCATTGCTGCTCCGCTCCTATTAGTTGTAGCGTAATGCTATATAGCCTTTATCCTTCCTCAATAAATGGGCTATATAACAGCAAAATATTTTTTCAATTCGGACAAGTATTTCCTGAGATTATCTCGTTCAAAGAAACAAACAATCTTTTCAGCTTTATAATATTAGTATAGATACTAAAAAATAATTCACGATTTTGGTATTTGCTCAATTTTGCCAAAATGTAGCAAAAGCACCTTTTACATGCAAGCCAAAATTCTGAAATACGTACAACGATGAAACCAACGGAAATTGATACTTTGTCGTCAGTAATAACAGTTATTATAGTACAAAATATCTACTCTGGGAAAAAAGGCATTTCTCTGTGGTACCTACTTATTTTCTCCCTTTATTAATAAGAATAATAATATTGGCAATTAAATAGAATCGGATCATGATATCTAACAAAACATTAATGGGTTGTAGTGTTTTTGTAAACATATTGTATATGAACTATGTTCATGATTTAAATGATAATAAATTGATATACTTGGACATAGAGAAAACCTTAAATAAGAGGGATTTGGTTCTTTTATATGGATTTAAAGATGATTGCAACGAGGCAGTATTCTGGGTTCGATTGCCGCGTAGTTGGGTAGTTGACTACAAGAAAAATAAATTATTTTATACAAATTAGGCAATAATAGGTCTTAAAATTCTTTGAAAATAAGTGTTTTTGTTTTTAATTTAACATAATTTTGAATTTAAAAGCATGAAAACGAATACTAAAAATAATGATTTGACGATAGGAACTTATGACGTCAAAGGTTGTTATTGCATATACATGTCTATATAGCTTCTTTTTGACATTTCATAAAAAGATACTGCTTTAACTTGACAGTCAATCATCCCCATTGTAAGGCCGGAAAATAGTTCGAGTTTGGGGTTAGTAGTTATTAATATTCGTAGAGTTGCCACCGACGGCAACGTAGAATGTTTACCTCCCATACCTACTTTCACCTGTGGGTACCTATATATGTAAAGTGAGGACATGAATTTTTTTTCTCATCTGTCCCATCGTGTAGGGTATCATTAGATAGGTATTTTAATAACGTTTAGGGGTTGTGAAGGCCAGTTTCGGATTTAGGAATCCATTTGTAAAATATTAACCTTTTAATTTTTGTTAGAGTCAAGTGTCCCCGCCCTCTCTGCCAGCTAAATGGTTGATGTAGGGTATATGAAAATATTCACGGTAGTAGTATATATAGTGAAATTAAAAAGAAAAAAGTAAGTAGGCACTACAAGGTTACGAGTAACAGCTGGATCAAATGAGAAGTAACAAATTTTTTGTACAAATTCCATTGAAAATTATAATTAAGTAGGTATAACGGTGTACACGCGTACATCGCGCACACATACGTTGTAACGCTTTTTTTTACTATACTAACTAGGTAGGTAACTACTAAACCTCTCAATTTGCCTTTGGTGGTTAAAAATGTAGATGCTGCGTCAGTATTCACGGTTAAAAGTAAATACTCGTACGAAGACCACTTGTTGAACATTTTTACTGCAATGCACAAAATGTAACATCCAAACTCAATTTCGTTGAATTTTTTGAAGTTGACAATCAAACGTTGATCGATTTGAATGTCAAATATGTTCAACATTTTATTATAGGTACTATTTTGGAATTGATTTGAGAAATTTGTGCACATAACACAAATACACATTTAAGCGGCGGTAGACCGATGCCATGATGCCTTAGCCATTAGGCTAAGGCATCATGGCATCGGTCTCACAATCGTAAGGTCGCGGGTTCGAATCCTACCCATTATACCTACTATCGACGTGAACCCATTCCTAACACAAGCCTTTGAGCTTACCTGGAGGGGTTAACAAGATTGCGAGTAATGTGGGACTCAATCCTCTCACATTGCTAGTTATCTTTTTTTAGTAAAAAAAAAACAGTACAGAAGCTATACTTGATACGGGATTACCTCAAGCAACGCATACATAAACGCTAATCAAATAGAATGGTAATCGAACAGAAGTCGCTGCGCGTGCAAAGTCGCAAAAATGATGAAAACCGGAGTTTTGGTCATTTCGACGTATGCCGCTTGTCTAGGCTGAGGACTTTGTTCGGAATGCGTTTCGAGATTCCGTCTCCAGATGTGCGCTGTATGTAGGTTACTTTCTGTTCTCTCAGTATTTTGAGGAGTTCGGTTGAGGAGGGACTTGACCTCGCTGAAGGAACTCAAGGTTTTGTTTTGGTCTCCCTGAATTTGACCTTCCTGAGGGTAGATTTTAACAAGAAAAACTACACATAAACTCTGTTACTTTTGCTTGACCATTTAAGCTTCTCCCCTGGATTCACCATTGCTTGTGCCAAAGCGAAGACTGCTTAATTGATCAACGAGGTTAAGCTACGTCACCATACTCTTAGCCCATTTCCTGTCCGAGTCCATTATCAAGGCTTCATAAATATTTCAAAAAGGTCGAATGAGAAAAATGGAATGTACGTATATGATTTAAACTATGAGTTTATACTATATAGTGTTACATTCACAATATGAAGTATAAACTCATAGTTCAAGCCCGCCCGCCTACTATTTTTAGGAGTGTATCCGACTGCTACGCAAGAGGTCGTGGGTTCGATTCCCACCCAGGATAAATGTGTGATAAGCACGATGGTTTATTCTGTGTCTGGGTGTTATTTATCTATAAAATGTGTATAAGTATGTTTATCGGTGGTCTGGTTTCCATAGTACACGCTCTGCTTAGTTTGGGATCAGATAGCGTAGTGTGATTTGTCCTGTCTTTCCTACTGGGTATGCCAATGATATACTGTAAATAGTAGATAGGCGAACGACGCCAGAGACAAATACGAGTTCAATAGTTTGAGACACCACCTGTGTTATCTAGGCATACATCTATAAATACAGTTCACAGTAATCAGTCCGGGGATTTGGCAACGTTAGGCGCGCGGTTCAACACCACGGCTCTTGTCAAAAATGATAGCTATTTATACATGATAGGCGGGGTAGTGACGAATCGAAGAAGCATTACATTCGACAGATCTGGTGATTATCGCTTGGTAGAAGGGCGAATCAGGTCAACCGCTTTTTGTTTCGCAATTTAACAAATAATGATGATTCGTCCAATCAGCCAACCAGGTAACCAGCATACTCTAGTCTACTCTAGACTCTTAATAAGGGCCCTAATCCATCACGCCGGCGGACTGCGGCTTACAAATTCAAAGAGGTCTGTATCCCATAAGTGGAAATATTAAAAGGCTGGCTAAATATTATGAGTTATATTGGATACAGAAGTTAACGAGATTAGGGATACTATTTTCATACGGCCAAAGGATTGGGTTACTTTATGAAATTTATTCGCATCATCTATATCTATACTAGTATTATATAGAGGTAAGATTTGATTGTTTGTTTGTATTGAATAGGCTTTGAAACTACTGGACGGATTTGAAAAATATATTCATCGTTGTGAAGCTACACTAACCCCGGGTGACATAGGCTATTTTTTATCCCAATATTCCTATGGGAACGAGAACTACGCGGGTGAAACCGCGCGGGGGAAATATTCCTAATTAAAAAATGATTTTCGTTTATGTCCTCATTTTATTAAACCTATATTTCCATAACAAGCGCTGGTGACATTACTGTAACTCGAACATAGCAATCAAGTTATTTAGTTGTAAAGATAGTTCTCAAGTAAGGCCGTTTAATTTAACCGAAGGACCTACGCAGTGCCTTACCTACCTCACCCACAAAACATTAATTACACGCATTCAACTAGTATACAATGTACTTCAAACTCGACACGTTTTGAAGCTGACAGTTAATATGTCTGAGCAAACAATACAGTTTTTATGAAAATAAATGTACGGACCGAGAAACTAATGATTATATATTACATCTCATATGTGGGGTGAAATATTGCTTTCATAGAACAATTTTTGTTTCGTTTTTTGATGATATACAACCGGCCCGACGGCTTGTATTCTGAGGAATTGTTTTGTTCCTACAATGGATAGGGTAAGTGCGAAGTGTAGAAGGAGACTTTGTTATAATTGTTTTTAAAATTTTACCACATTAAAATATTATCGGGACTTAATCGCGTAAAATATTTAAAGGTATCTATTATTTACCCGACGTTTTGATCGAATTGCACCGATCGTAGTCACGGGTCGACTGATGGCAGCTTAGCAATGGAGGAGCTTAGTGATAGAGTCCATAAACTACTCTTTTAATCTGTCTTTTACTTGGTGGAATATACAGAGCAATGTAATTGTATACTGGATTATCAGTTATGTCTCGAATTGTCTTGTGTACCGGTAGTAATTACTGAAAGGCGCAATCTAGGATGCAGACATATGACACAAAGAGTTCTGAAACTAGGTTACGTTTTAAGGGTATTTTTAATCTTTGTTGGTCTAGTTGTTAGTAACCTTGACTGCTATTATGCCAGAGGATGTGGGTTTAATATTTACTTATGATAGTTTTCGTGATGGGCACGATTGTTTATTCTATTTGGGTGTAATTTATCCATTTTATGTATGTATTTATAGAAATATACAACGTTATTCTTGTTATAGTGCAAACCTGAAAGTAGTATGAACACAATTCATTAGGGTAGTTTTTGGACCATGTTATATTTTTCAATGAATTAACTAACCAATCATTAATTAAAAAATTAAAATTTATTATTTTAACAGTCCAAATCCTGTTCACAATGTGATGTGAAATGTGATCATCACATATTTTTTAATAATAACCATCGATTATGTACTACAGGACGCAATAAGCACGATATCGCGAAGAACTCAAGACAATTTGAATGGCTTATAACTCTGCAAGTTTTCAATATTTTCATTTGTTTAGTTTATGTGATTTCTTAAAGTAAAAATCTCGTTGGGATGTCTAAGCTTTGCACTATACCAAAAATAACCTTGTATAAGTACGAGTACCTATGTTTATTAGTTGTCTGGTTGCCATAGTACAGGCTCTGGCTAGTTTGGGATCAGACAGTGTATGAGTTGTCCCAAGATATTTATTTATTACTAGCTGTCCCGCGCAACTTCGTCTGCGTAAATTTCCCCCGTTTCTGCAACATTTATCATTGCTGCTCTGCTCCTATTGGTCGTAGCGTGATGTTATATAGCCTATAGCCTTCCTCGATAAATGGGCTATCTAACAGTGAAAGAATTTTTTAATACGGATCAGTAGTTCCTGAGATTACCGCGTTCAAACAAACAAACTCTTCAGCTTTATAATATTAGTATAGATTTGGTGCATGAGTATCAAACATCCCAAGATATTAGATACAGTATCAAGTTAAATGTGGTTACCCCGTAAATTACTACAGGCTGTATTGGTCCAAACCCCGTAATTATTTATTATCATTATAACATATTGTAATCAAAGTTACTGGCAAAACGATCCCATTGGCCTCAATTATATAGGACGTATAATTAACAGTACATGTTATAGGAGTGGCCTTTTAATTATACGAGGTTATATGACCGCCTTTGTGGCGCGGTGGGAGTGTATCCGACTGCTACGCAAGAGGTCGTGGGTTCGATCCCTACCCAGGATAAAACTTTGTGTAATGAGCATGATGGTTTATTCTGTGTCTGGGTGTTATTTATCTATAATATGTATGTATTTAGAAATATATAAGTATGTTTATCAGTTGTCTGGTTACCATAGTTTGGGATCAGATAGCGTTGTGTGAGTTGTCCCAAGATATTATTATTATTATATTATAATGGTTCCATAGCGACCATGCAGGTCGAGATATTTGCTAGGTTAAGCAACGTTGCCACTGTCAGTCGATAGATGAGTGACCGTTCTTGACATATGTCACACCCCTCGAACTTTGGAGAGTACATAAAACCGTCAGTCCTGCGCCCTCTCCAGTCGTGTCGGATTTCCGTCCCGTCTGGCTACGAGAGTGAAGGAATAGAGAGTGCACTTGTGTCTGCGCATACACTTGTGCACTGTAATATCTACCGCGATGTTGGCTAGTCTCTAATGAGTTTGGCCGCTGTAACCGACATCGGTTAGGAGGCCATTATTATAATTATTTAAACTTGATCCATTTAGATACAGGCACTTTGCTTTTTTTTTTTATAAAAGACGACTCCCGCATTAGGGTACAAGCCCTGTATCGCTGGGGACTTTACAAACATTCAATTCACGGACACAAAGTACACCCAGACTCGATACAACAATTTGTTGATCACACAAAAGTGGTGTCCCGTGTGGGAATCGAACCCACGACCTCTTGCGTAGCAGTAGGACACACTCCCACCGCGCCACATTGATCATACTTTTCGGATCTATACGTGATATACCTAATCAAGCATGATTAAGAATGATTTTAAACTGTCTCTGTATTTTAATAGGTAGATACAGTTCGTACATTAATTCTTTGAAGGGTTTTCGGATGAAATCGTTAGTAATTTGTAAATAAACCAACAGTACAATTTCCATTTAATACAGTTCAAGGGTGAAATTATTAAGTTTGTTCATAAAGATAACATTAAATATTATGAATAACTTCTCTTGATTTTACTCCCAAGACTCGTTTTGTTATGAATTTAATTATAAAGTACACAGTTTCGTAAAATATTTTGCTGGTAGAATAATTTCAGAACTTAAATGTTTAAAATAAATATTTAAATGATATTTTATCCTACTACAAACATATATTTATATTTTATAATATATTTATATATATAACTCTAAAATACCAAATGTAAGGCAATTCATCTAAGAAATTAATTTATTAAGTGGGTAAGCGAATATGAAAAAAAAAATCCTCTTTAAACCGATCATAGTCAACGCAGACAATACTTTTGTTCGCATGTTTCAAGTGTACTCTCTATTCGACACGATTGAGGGGAGTAGACGCGGGATCGATAGCTTAACGTGCTCTTCGAAGCACCGAGGGATGTGACAATTTGAAAAAGGTCACCCATCTATGAGCCGAAAGCGACAAAGTTACTTGACATCGCTGCTCTCTCAATCTGCTCGGTCGCCACTGAGTCATAGGTTCCTCAAAAAGATAACAGTCACGGTCATGGGCACCACGTCATCTCCATACGTATGTGATAGATCGGTACCAATCTATACTAATATTATAAAGCTGAAGAGTTTGTTTGGTTGAACGGGACAATCTCAGGAACTACTGGTTCGAGTTGAATAATTATTTTAGTGTTGGATAGCCCATTTATTAAGAAAGGCAATAGGCTACGACTAATAGGAGCTGAGCATCAATGAAAAATATTGCAAAAACGGGGAAAAATTACGCAGGCGATGTTGCGCAGGCGCGCTAAATTTAAGCTTAGCTTAGGTAACATTGTTTTACATTGATAAAGCATATGACGCCCATATGGAGTCCGTCTCACTGACGGAAGGATTATTTCTTATTCCACTAATAAGACGTAATGTAAAAAAACAGCCCTTCTAAAATGCTTGCATTTAAATTTTATTAAATTTGCACTTAGACCAATTTATTACACGGTATGCTAGCCGTTACAATTATGAGTATATTGGGCTTAGCTTAAACATGTTTTGCCAAGTTTTTACCTAATCTAAGCACGTTTGAGTTTAAGGGCGCGTTTCCACTGAAGAAACGACAGTGCTAGAAGTAATTCTTTCGATCACTGTGATTTTGTCAATTGACGGTTGTTTCACTCTGGTCAGCTCTGCGTCAATAGAAATGCACTATCAGTATGCTATTGTGGAATATAAAGTGAGAAATTATAAACGACTTACCGTACGCAAGAATGAAACATCATCTTGCTCGCTTGCTCCACCCTCAGCTTCCGCCATATTGTCAGTTTTCAGTCAACTGTCAGTGGTTTACTGCAACGTTGCCATAACACGAGAAATGCATCACTGTGGACAATAGAGAGAAATAATATAAGTACAGATAAGAACAGTTGTATTTTAAAGAGGACGCGATGTGGCGATTAAAATATATATATGCTAAATATATGATAAAATTATAATAGGTATATATTATCACGATAATATCTATAATCTTCATTTACCACACATCTGGGAGACCCGGAATAAAATCGATGTGTCTTTGTTATCAGGTTTAGAGCCTAAATTTCACAATAAACAACGATTTTACTCCAGTAAAATAGTCTGTAGGAAGTTAAGGTACAACTAAGGCATAACTGTAATAAAAACTTTTTAACATAAAATATTACCGACTTCAAAACTAAATACCTACAAGGCAACTAAAAAGCAAAAAATAACACACCTAGAATAACAAAAACAAATTAAACATTTTGAAGTTGGTGCCATGAAATAGTAGTCTTTATGTTTTATTCGGCCTTACCCTTTCAAACACAAAAAGAATTTTTCAAATCGGTCCCAGCCGTCTTTGCGTAATCGCTTTACAATCATACAAAAAAAAAACATACAGACGAATTGAGAACCTCCTCCTTTTTGAAGTCGGTTGAAAACAAGTGGTAGGTGGTAAAGGGTTAACATACATTTTTTTATAAAACTGATATTACAAAGTTATTTAGTGTCATGTAAAGAAGCCACCAGCGGTAGGTTACTAGTATATTACAAATCAACCTGTAATATTTACAAATTTTATAGCAATTCTTCAAGAATATATTATTTTTAAAGATCGAGCCTCAAATCCTAAAGAGTTAGAATTTGCCTTGTTAGTTATAATCCGTTATGTACAAAGGAAATATTTTTTTAAAAGAAATTAATTCCAGCAAAATCAAATCAGGTATTTGTTTTCTTATATTGATGACGAACGGACGCCTCGCGGTTTCGCCCGCGTAGTTCCCGTTCGCAACAACTTATGGGTTCTCTCCTTATGAAAAGAGTTACAGTAAATAGACCATTTCAGTATGTTAGTATTGATTCTGTGGCCCATTTAACATAAAGGCATCTAGAATACGGAAACCACTCGTGACTAAGGGGTATGTAGCGCTATATGTATGTTTCTATACCAAGGCTATCCATGTACATAGAAGTTGTAACAGACCTTACAACTGCAACTTCTTTTTCAAACTTCAATCGTTTCATATCAAGACGTAGAATGCCTACTAAAGTATTTTGTGATAATGCTAAACATTTAAGGGTGCTGAAAACTAATTAAAAGAATTGTATGCTTTAAAATGTTCTGAAGCTCCCAGAGATCCTGTTTATAATTATTGTAAAACAAATTGTATTTTATTAATGTTTATACCCCCAGTTACTCTTCAGAGTTTGGGAAATTGGGGTTAAAAGTGTCAAATACCACTTAAAACGTGTGGTTGACAACCTTTGCTGAACTTATGAAGTTTAATAATGTAATAGTACAAATAGAAGGTGTTTTAAATCCTAGACCTTTTATCTTATGTTTCAATTTATTGATAACTAGCTTTCGCCCGCGGCTCCGCCCGCGTAGTTGTCGGTCCTCACGATAAAAAACTATCCTATGTCCTTCCCCGGGACTCAAAATATCTCCATATCAAATTTCATCTAAATCGGTTTAGCTGTTTCAGCGTGAAAGCGTAACAGACAGACAGACAGAGTTACTTTCACATTTATAATATTAGTATGGATGGATTTTTATTACAAACCTTTCGCCGTTATAATGCCGACCTGTTAAAGAGGCATATGAATAAAGGCAAAAGGTGTCAAAAGAGAGGTTTAATGGCTCAGCGAATTCTAGCGGTTTCTATCCTGAATATTGAATACCTCTAACCCCAATAATACTGACCGGGAATCTTCAAAGGGATCGCGAAACTATTTTGTGAAACACTGAAACGAATTTCATTCTCTACAAAATTATATTGAAACTAGACGGTTTGGTTTTCAATTAGGAATGTTAAGGTAAAATAATTTGATACTCAAATTCAATTCACAAATAATTTTCTCGTAGTTTCTAATTCATTTAAGGGGGCATTACACTGAGAGAATTATTTATTTAGCGCTACGTACACAGCGACACGATCGCCGGCCACGCTCTTTCGCACACAACCATTACTTCACAGTGCGCAGGAGCGCATGTCAAAATAAAGTAGAATATTCGTTCGTTATATTAGATTACGAACGTCATGACTATGACAATACGAAAATGCTCGTTTTTGCAATTTTCCGCAACTTCAAGATTTATTTGCGGGATCATATTAAGTTATATCCTTAAATTTCTTTATTTCATCTACTAGAAAAACTCTTTGACTAGTGACACAATTTTTTTCGTGTCCTAATATTTAGGGTTTCTATATAAATTTTTGAGAGAGTCGAACCCTGTTTCGCTTAATCTACTCTTAGGTGCAAATTAATAACAAAATTACTGTATAAATATCTGCGTAATTTTTATTAATCCTTCTCTACTCCAGTTTGAAAATCACTGCATGTTCCTTCATGCTAAAATATTAAAACCAACGGACCAGCAGTTTTATGAACTTTGTGATGCAGAGGGATGGACTCTTTTGTACACATGGTTATCGATCTTTCTAGTTTTTCCAAGTAATGTAGCAAAAATTTGACATTAAAATATGAACCTTGTAAACTGTTACACTGGTATTTGCAATATTTATAATAACAAAATAACAAGCCGGTATACTCCACAGACAAGAGGCTAAGTGCCAATGGCGCGCACATTCAATTTCTTAGCATCTGATCTACGGTTATGTTTTTTTAATCCACTTTTCGGGTGGCAATTACACAAACCTCAAAATCAAGTAATTGTTACACTAAACGAACGAACGCCACACTTCATATATTATGATTCTTATAGCTATCGAAAAAACATCGATACATATCTACATAATAGTGGTGGGAGTGTATCCGACTGCTACGCAAGAGGTCGTGGGCTCGGTCCCCACCCAGGATAAAACTTTGTGTAATGAGCACGATGGTTTATTCTGTGTCTGGGTGTTATTTATATATAATATGTATGTATTTAGAAATATATAATTATGTTTATCAGTTGGCTGGTTTCCATAGTACAAGCTCTGCTTAGTTTGAGATCGGATAGCGTTGTTCCAATATTATTATTATTATTTTAATGCTCATTGATTGCGTGATGAAGCCAATCGAACGCAATGCAGTATCTATCGATACAGTCGCTAAATTCTGCAATTCAGATGCAGTGAAATCGCCAATTGCCGTCGCTAACAACATTTTTATTCAATGGTGCCTTATCAATAGTTGCAGAAGATTTGAAATTTATCTCGATAAGAACAAATAATTTTCGCTGGTCGTACGAGTTTGTTGTTTTCATGAAATCGCCGTCGCATCGTAGTCGCATTATGAGTATTCGGAGGACCTTCTTAAGCCTTGACAAAGCTCAGGCAAACACTTTGTGAAAACACTATACCAAGTGTAGCAATTTAGTGGCAGCTGAAAGGTCCAACAGGTTGGGTGCGCCGTGTTAGTGAAGGGAATGACGCAGTCATAAAAGGACGGATATTGCTCTTACAGCTGTTAACTTGTTATTACTACTTACATGCTTTATCATACAAGAAGCTCGTTCAATTTGTTGTTGCGAACGAATGTTTCTTTTTCGTATTTCTTTAGCTTTTTTTAGGTTCATTAATTTAACTTACAACGTTTCGGTCTGTATGCTACCTACTATGAATAATACAACGAATATAAAAGCTATGTAACTTTCCTTCCATCACCAATTTTGTACCTACTACGTCCCAGTAAAATGAATAACATAAGTATTCACACCTGTTTTATGTTTATTTTAATAATCTGAGCAACAAGTTTATTAATACATTCAGTTAATTTTTTATTTAAAAGTAAAAGCAGATTGAAACCTCGCAATAAAATAGAGGTATATTACCTTGAAACTTTATACATTAAGTTAAGACTTGTAATGTAATAATTTTATATCTATTTGCAAAATTTATAAATTATAGTAAGTCGTTGTACGCGTTGCGACACATCCCTATAGTAGATTTACAGCAGACCTCACGTAATAGCGTGTAGCCCCTTTAGCACGCCCCACATAAATCACTATTAGTATTTCATTACCTCTAAATCATTAACGTGTCCAAAGGTTCCTGAGATATACAATATTTGTGTTAAGTTTGAGGTTTAGGTAATTAGAAATTATACCACATATACGCCTTTACTAGTTGTCCCGCGCAACTTCGTTTGCGTCAATTTCGTTTTTGTAACATTTTTCATTGCTGCTAAGCTCATAGCGTGATGTTATATAGCCTTCCTCGATAAATGGGCTACCCAACAGAAAAATATTTTTTCAATTCGAACCAGTAGTTTCTGAGATTGCCGCGTTCAAACAAACAAACAAACTCTTCGGCTTTATAATATTAGTATAAAATAGGTAAATTAATTCTTGTCTAACCAGAAAGGGGCGCGTAGGTATTCTATATTAACAATGCTAACAAAAATAGAAAAAAAAAAGATATCTGCCAAAATGTTTTTACCTATTGAATATTAAAATTCACGATTTTATTACCCAATTTGGTCGAAATGTGTAAATTTTCAAAATTTTTATCAAAACAAAATTTTCTGCCGCCGCATGTCTTCCCATTTATAATAAAAAAGAGGTTATTTTTTTTCGTCATTAAATTAAAAAAGAAAACCGTCTTGCATGTTTTTTTTTTTAATTTAATGATGAAATTTTTTTTTTTTTGTACTTTAAGTCAAAATATTGTGGCTGTTAACTTTGATGCTATCTCTCTTTCTATCACATCCCGATGGATAAGAAAAGAAAGATTCTGTTTTTTTCTACAACATTCACATTAATTCAATGCGAGCGTGCTATCGAATGCGTGATCTGAAATTTAGTATATCCGATAAAGAATATTATCAGAATCATATAACAATTAGTCAGTAAGTATAACTCTGTAACAGATGCTGTCAGTGGCCGACTAAAGTCCTGGTTCCTTATTCACGATCTTTATTTCGTCTCCGTGACAAGCTCATGCCGTGGCGTATGCGCGTTGTTGCATTTCTAAGCGCAGCTCTTTATTTACCATTATGACAAGATTTTGACAGTTTGAGAATTTGAAGAAGATTTTGACAAAAAAAATTAACGTTAAAAGAACCCTATACCCCAAACGCTAAGGAATCCAGCTGACTGACGAAAGGGTATTTCTTTACTTCACTAATGTGACGTAATATAAAAAAATGCCGCTATAAAGTGCTTGCATTTTTTGCCGCTACCCTCTTGGACTATTACGGCAAGCGTCTTTAAAAATCTATGAAAGTTTATTGACCCGTGGGAACTGTATCAGCATGCGTGGTCATTGACTGGATAAACACTACTTGTCTATGAAGAAGCGACAGGGTAATGTACTAATGTACCACATGGGAAACACAACACGAGTAAAATAATAGAGTGTCTCTACATATAAAACTACAGTATTTATAGACAGCTACATAAATAGTTTGAAAAGCAATATGTCTTTCTAAAAGAAATGGTCAAATATTTTTGTCATATTTTTAAGACTAGGGTGTCCCTGTGTTGCGCCTTCCCAAATATGCGATGCTTTAAATTTAATAGTTTTTAAAGACTAAATAAAAAATATTTTTAAAAACACCGGGGTACAAGCCTTCTGTTAGTACTTACACCTAAATTCAGAACAACAATTTCTGGATAACACTAAGTAGTGTAATAACTGGGAAATCTGGAAATCTAAGCTACCATATCTAGGTACTCTCACTGCTCGACCGAGGCAGCAGATACTGTATTGTTCTGACTGAATTTTTAATACTTTCTATTTTTTTGACTTAATCATGCCGAAACGGCTGCACAGATTTGGATGAAATTTGACATGCAGTTAGTTCATTAAGTATAGTTAGTTTTGAGATCATATAGGTACAGTGTGCGGCGTGATCAGACTATGATACTGAACATACATTTTTGAAAACAAGCAAAAATGTTAATCAAAATTCACGACCAACCCGCGACAACTTATATTTATTTAAATAAATATGTAACAAACACATTGAGGTATTCATGTACTACGTACTTTAACACCTCAATGAACAAACAACATTTTTATTAAAAAAATTTGGGTACTTTTTTTCACAAATGTTAGTTCAGTATCATGGTCTGATCACCCCATGTGAGGATTTGACGAGTAAATAAGCGATATAATTTTGTCGCACGAACCAATATCAACGCGAGTGAAGCCACGGGCTAAAGTTAGTAAATATTTTATTAGTTCCCACGGAACAGTATTCACATCATTAACAACTCATAGTACCTAATAAAAGTATTTATATTCGAGTATTATATTCATTACCTATAAATAATAGCGGACAATCTAATAATAGTTCGCTTATTCATTTCCTATGACGTAACAGGTGACTAAGAAATAAATAGACAGATCCAAAAATAGGAAACTTCTACCTGTGTATTATTAGAACATATGTCCATTCTAATAGAGTAGGTACTCCAATGGCACACAGATCCGGCCGTAAAAATCATAGTGATATAATTTACACACAATTTTGTGAGCAAAGTGATGAACGATATTTGAATAAATGTTACCACAAAATAACGAGAGTACTAAGAGAGTAATAAGGTAACATTTATATGTACTTTGTTTGATCAACATACTCGTACACAAAAATAGAAGAAAGACTGTTTTGCTATTTAGCCTATACAGGTTAGATACTTACCTTATTTACTCAAGGTATGTTGTGACGTAACAGTAGCTACCTAATATAGCATAACTACATTTTATTACGATATTTAATAATAATAATAATAATAACTTGGGACAACTCACACAACGTCATCTGATCCCGAACTAAGCAGAGCTTGTACTATGGCAACCAGACAACTGATAAACTTACTTATATATTTGTAAATACATACATATTATAGATAAATAACACCCAGACACAGAATAAACCATCGTGCTTATCACACTAAGTTTTATCCTGGGTTGGGGATCGAACCCACGACCTCTTGCGTAGCAGCCGGATACACTCCCACCGCGCCACAGTTTTGTGTTTGATATCAACTCAGACACAAATTAGTTCACAGTCAATCTTTTTCCCACAACTCTGAATCGAACTATATAATGAGCGGGATTAAGGTGGAAGATATACACGCCAGTACAACAGAACAGTAGCATACTAAATCAAAATCAAATACAGACGTGCAAGTTAGCGTATACAATGATAATTAGGTAAAACAAAATACCAGCAAGGCATCATAGTGGGTTAATACCCAGCACCAGCATGTTGTCTTGTCGGGTCTGCAGTAGGCTGTGCGGACCTCGTATTGGCTTATATAGTCACCAAAAGAGCTGTGTCACAAATACTGCACCTCAAATGCCTACCTATACACGATAAAGATGCGTGCCAGGTTGAATTTTGAACCTGTGACCTACAACCATATCAAAACAATGCGTTAATAGGCACACATTAATTTAACGTTCGTGTTATACATTTTCAGCTTGTAAGTTAATTATTATAATTACGTTTACGACTTTGTAACATATTACAAATAAAAGTTCAATGTTCATTGACATAATAGGTTTATAATTAATGTTACTAGTGTAGACTTTTTATAGGACTCGTTAGGCTACAAAACCTTGGACGACTCATTAATAATTGCGATAAAGTTGTTTGAAATATATTGTGTTTACTTTTGAGTAGGCATAGTTAAACATATTTAATAAAGCTCATTTATTTATTTTAGCTGTAAAGTAACTGAAATTAAAACCGAACTGCACTAAAATATGTATATTGGTGACAAAAAATGTAAAGACGAAAAAGTGTTTTTCGAAAATAAATGCCGTTGAGTGTGAAATTAAGTTTTCGAGAATGGATGGATGTTGGATTTTCACGCGATAACTACCAATCGGATTTGATTCCTTTACATAACATATCATATTATGATAACAACAGCAGTCTTCATAGGCTAGGCGCCCGCCTACCCATCAAAGACGGGTGATTTTAATGATTTTGATAAAAATCTGCACAGTGATCTGTCAAAATGAAACAAACCTTTGTATTTATTATAGAAAGCTCGCCTACATCAACGAACATAACCAGTTTTACAGTTTAATCGCCAACTGGCTAATCAAAGCAATATTATCAGTCATTAGTTCACGCCTCCCGTCCATATTAGTGAGACATTAACTAACCTAATTGATTGATATACTGTCACTCTTACTTGCCAAGTATTCGAGGCGAGTAGATGCGTGTTTGACCCCACTATATGCCTCGTTTGAATAATAACTCGACCTTGTATGCAGTTCTCTGTATGTACAGTTGGTCAAGCTATATATAAACAGTTCAATGTCAGTAGTCGTTAAGTAGTGCAGGCAAACGTTTGTTGTAAATGTGTTTTGTTAATTAACCTGTAAGTTATTACTATTTGGAATTTTAAAGCTTTTTTATGCTAATTTTTTACACATAAATTTAAATGTATTGAGGAAAAAATCATTTTGGGCAGGACTTGAACAGGGGTACCGGCCCTAAATCGTTACGAAGTCCAGCACCGGGACATGGACATGCCAAACTCGAATTTAAGTATGTAAGTTATTCTTCAAAGGTTAAAAACCGGGCAAGAGTATGTCGGATAAGTCGGGTAGGGTTCCACAGCCGTTATTAGAAATAAATGCCATACGTATGCTTGTTTTAGGAGTGGGTTCACGTCAGTAGTATAATGGGTAGGATAGCCTAAGAACGCTTTATAGATTCCATGCTTAGTGTACTGTATAAAGACCCTCACGACTGACATACAAACGAACCAACGAACTAAAGCTTTTGTCGTTGTTGGAAGTACTCACTGTGTGAAAAAAATGCCAAAACGAATTAAAGGTTTCACTAAGGCTCAGTAGATTTAATTCAGTCAGGAAATATTAAAGAATTTCACCGTTCACACCCTGATCCATCGTAAAATCTGTTCGATGGTATGAAATTAAGAATATGGTAGGAAATATTATCATTGGAATTTCACGCCAGTACTTGCAAAATTTCAGTTTCAAATCGATTTTCATGATTTTATTACTATTATTATGTCTATGTGAAATTAAAATGCTTACGATAATAAACAAGAGGTACATTTAGTTTGAACAGAATTACACTGGTCGTTGTCTTTCACCTTAAAGTTTTTTGACGCTATAACGTCTTATAAATCGATGACCGGCTGCACTCACGATAAAATGTCACGGTCCCCTTGTTGATTGGTTGGTATCTAAGCAATACAAATGGTGATATATCATTATTGTTTTCTTAATTATTGAATGGTTCCTAAGCAACGTGAATAGCGATATGGCATCAATGTTTTTTTTATGATTTTATCACGTAAAATTATTGTCCCTAAGCCGACTTTACAGACAACCGTTTTTTGTTTAAAATACCTATTTAACCTTTTTGGTGGTTTCTTTAAATATTTTAAATTGTACACGAAGGGTCCAAACCACATAAATATTCTAAGGGTAACCTAAAATATGTAGCTATGGGACTAGGCGCCACTGGCTTTACTCTTGGGAATTTGGGGTTTAGGAAACTCATTTTAAATCGAGTATTGAGAATTCTTGAGGTAGATTCTAGATACCTTGTTTATAATTTACTGCACAGTCCAAAAAAATACAATTTTATTATAAATACTCGAAGAATCCTTTAAGCATAGCTTTTATAACAAGCTTTGAATGCGGCGACCGAATCAAGAAATTCCGTAACGAAAATAAAACCTAACACCCCCACTCCGCCTACCATGTAGTTTGGCCAAGCGTTCGCTTAACGTATATGTATATGACGACTGTACGAAGCTCGCATCGATCGAAACGAACTGCTCCGAAATCGGACGAATACGTAATTGAATTAATAATTTTTTTGGTGTGTAATTACACTATTTATACCTATTTATTTATACTTATTATCTATACCTAGCTATTTTTGTTTTATAGAGAAGAAAAACATAAAGAGCTAAAAAGAAAAAGAAATTGTGAACGTCAAAGGGCATATTATCAGCGTTAGATAGATTTGAAGAAAAATTAAAAAAAAAAAATGCATAATTTGATAAAAAATGTTATGCAATAGCTTTACCGCGGCAGTCCACGAGTGCCTTATCAGTCATCATATCCAGTTTCGGTAAAGTAAAACCACTAGAAGAAAATAACTTATTAAGAAGACATGTCATATCCATTAATCCCCAACCCACTGGGTGGATTACAGCCTTTTAAAAATCAGGCCTGTGTCCCTGGAGTGGGAACGTTACATTGATTATATACGAGTAGTATGTATTAATTTGACGTTTTCAAATAATCATTAACCTATAACTATTTGTTATACGGCAATTAACGCGCATTGTTTACCTTAAAATTGCTTGACGTTTCGACCAGGTTGCACCGGCCGTGGTCACAAGTGGACTACCACGGCCAACAATGCGCGTTAATTCCCGTATAATAAATAGTTATAATCATGCAACGCGAAAGTTTAAATGTTAATCATTAACCTAATTTTACGAAATAAAGATATTTGAGTTTGAGTATATTATTTATCCATTTTTAACATAGCAAAAAGATATATACCGGATCAAGTTTGTTACTGACATGACATCGTCTCTTCGTAAAAAATATCGTTATTATCCTCTCGCTGTATTTGCAAACCGTCCTGATACATACGTGTGTAGCACGTTTGTATTTGTGCAGTAATGGTAGCTACACCGGGGAGTTTCCACATTCATCATTATCGAACTGAATGGAGGTGGAAGGTGTAGCATGAATACAATGAGGATGCAGCATGAAACACTATATATTTATGGCCAACCAGATAATGGTAACCTAGCTGTCTTTATATCGACTTTGGTCAAAAGTAATTTAGAATTTTCTGGTGATAAATTAATGTAATTTATTATTAGATTGTTATTAGGTATCTAAGAAAGGAACTCCTTTTCGTAATAATCAATAGCTATGCAATTTAATACGGTTACCAATATAATTTCTACAGACGTTTAGATAATTTATTATAGTTGAAATAGTTTCATGTAGTAATAAAATGTATCTATAGTTTCATGTAGATATCTAACAGATCTGTAGGGAAATACAAACGGAGGGTGTTTTTGTGTCACGAGAAAAATAATGGAAATAATAAAGATATGAATGGAGTGTAAATAATTCTATATCCATAAATATTTATTAATGAGACGGAAGGAAAACAAATTGAGATTTCTCATTTGGATTGCGTTATACCATAAACGGAGGACCATAAAGAAGTTATATTTTTGACGTGATAATAGGTGCACTCACGAAAAAGTGTCACGTTACGCTTTTGCTGATAGGCTGACGTATTAGTCTATTATCGAATGGCGATTGCAGCGACATGCAATATTATTGGAACCAAAGCTATCAGCCTATCAGCTAATGGTGATGGCAGCGACACGCGATACAGTTAGAACTACAGCTGTCACAGGCATGGTTGTTTAATACAATGTCATCAATGTTTTCTTATGACGTCATCACGTAAAATTATCGTCCGTAACTTTACAGACAACCATTTTTAATACACCGCGATTGAACGATTTACAGACGTCAGGGAAACATTAAGGTTTTGATTAACTAAAGTTTGAGTTTGTAGCTCATGGATTCGAATAAAAAATATTAGGAATTAGAAACATGTAGGATACTAGTCATCCTCAATACCAATAGTCAAACGTCTTTTCTGAGTCAGTATTGATGCGATTCATGAAAAAAAAGTAATCAACTAAATTTATCACTGCATAACATTACTGGCATAGCAACTTTTCCCCTTATTTACAACTAGCTGACCCGCGCAACTTCGTCTGCGTAAATTTTCCCCATTTTCGCAACATTTTATATTGCTGCTCCGCTCCTATTGGTCATAGTTTGGTATTATATAGCCCATAGCCTTCCTCGATAAGTGGGTTATTCAACAGTAAAAAGAAAAGGACCAGTAAGTAGTTCCTGATATTATCGCGTTCAAACAAACAAACTCTTTAGCTTTATAATATTAGTATAGATACGTTAGTAACATCATTTGAACTAGCAAATGTTTTGTCTTCATTATTTTGAAAATGGAATGAAAAACAAAGATAATACAGTCGATATAAAAAAAATCTGTTAAAAAACTTATTATAAGTACTATTAATAAATGAGGTTAATCACTACACAGTTCTTGTAAAGCTAAATACAGCCCAATTTACAAGCAATTGTACCTACATTCATTTTGGATTTTATCTTACGTATCTGTCTGACATGTTTGTGACATTAGCAGAAATCTAGGTCGGTACATGAGCGGAGATTGAACGACAGATCGCAAGATAACGCGACAGACAAACAAGATTATAATTCTTGAGATTGTTTTGGTGTGACGCACAACAGTCATACACAAACATATTGCTTTGACGCACCGCTAAAATCACGATATAAGACAACACAAAAGCTTAGCCTGTGTCTTCTTTGAATACCATCGATCTATTACAGCTTTACCATGTAATATTTAAGAGAAAGATGTGCCAAAACTCAAGAGAAATTACATTCAAACGATGCTCGATCCTTGTAACGAATTTTATCTCATAATTATAAAAGAGAATGCTCAAAAAAACCCTAGGGCAAACGTAAGATGTAGCTAAAAATGTTTGTGATGTTATTCCACAAATATTTCAGTCTGAGATTCGATGGCTACCCATATTCTAATAATTCCCTCACAATTTCTTGACTCACACTCGAAGTGAGGAATTAATTTGTAAAATTCAAGGTATGTACCTAGCTTGAGTTTGACAATTGTTTCCTTACCTCAAATCAAGAAAAAAGTTACGTCTTAGAGGAAGTGAATACAATTATTTGTTTCTAAAGACACAGATTTTGTTTGAGTGATGTTGAGTTAAGTCAAGAAATTATTATTGTCTTGGAATGCTGGATATAACTAGCAAAATCACGCACTTATACCCTTGTAAGTGCGTGATTTTGCTAGTTGTTTTTCTTAGGAAATGATTTTTTAAATCTGCTAATGTGAAATTATTATTTATCTATGTTTTACATGTACCTTTAGATATCATCTATATAGATATGTCACAAATCTGAAGACAACACGAAAGTCAACACAATAAGTCTCGTGAACAAATAATAAGTTCCAGTGAGTTTGTATGTTCAACAAATATAAAGTTCACGAAACAATAAATAGGGCTTTGAGCTCTTAATAACAACGGAATTGTACTAAACTGTTTACGTACATATCTACTGTGAAAAATGATTTCCTACTCATATCAATTTCAACATAGATAGGTACTTGCCGTACTACCTCGGGGCACTGTGAGAGTGTGTCGAAAACACTCGGAACACCACTTTGTGTGATCCACGAATTATTGTTCCGAGTTTGAGTGTTCTTAATTTTTAGCGTCGGCAATATGGTACAAAACCATATTATTCCTAGTGTGGCATAAATGGTTGTCTATAAAGACGGATTACGAACAATAATTTTAGAAGAAGAAAAAAATATATATTTGCTGCACCATAAGTCACAACATCAGAACATGATTATTACAGTTTTGAAAACAACACGAATAGATATAACAAAAATAATAACAAAGCAAAAACTGAACAAAATATAAGAAAAACATTACTTTTGAATTATATATTATTATTACAATTCAATATTTTTATTATAACTAACTAGTTTACTATAATTAAATAATTGATGAATGTTGTGGCTCTGATCGGATGCAACAAAAGGGTATCCAGTTCAGCATATGCCAGGCTGTTAGAGCCTGGCACTGGTCTTCAACTAGAACGTTGAACGTGACAATGTCATAAGGAAACATTGATGACATATCACCATTCGCGTTTAGGCCACATTACTTCGGCCTATCAGCAGGCGGAACGTGACGGATCGTGACACTTTTTCGTGAGTGCACCCAGTCATCGATTTATAAGACATTACCATGTCTAAAAATGTATGTTTCTAACGCCAATAAGTTTTTCTTTAATCTATAATATTTACTCCATACTCTTAACTCAAGTTATTATTTAAAGTATTTCGTATGTGTTCGTGTTGCGTTTAATTGGATATTTACTGAAAGATAGCTTTCTTATTATTCTAGCATATAGATACTGCTTAAAACTCTGTATTTGCTAAGGATTCAACGGATTTTTTTCGTTGCCTTTGCAAAATGAATAAACATTTTGTTATAAAATTTCAGCATACAAAGTCTAATCTAAAATATAATATGAACGTTTACCCAAAACAAATTACCATATAACCGCTCATAATATAAACTCATAAATCTTCAAAGCTTCTATCGTAAACAATAGCAGTGTGAACGGGCCGGAACATCCATAAAATAATGGGAAAATATAGGAGCTACGAATCGTAGCTACACGTAGAGGTCTCGTAGCTCGTACAATCTTTCATAAAATTGGCGTAGCAAAGTGGAAACATTACAGATCTCCTATGATTGGTGTACTAGTCAATTTTTCAGAAGATAATATATTATGCAAGTGTTGCAAGTACAAGTGTACTTTTTATTCTGGACGGTATTGCGATTATTTCAGAGAGACTTTTGACTGTTTCGTTTTTTTTTTTATAATTAAGGTAAGCAAATTACTCCATTCCACCTGATGTCAAGTGGAAATAGAGTCGCAAGGCCAGACAATGCAGCACTATGTGCAGCAGTGACTGTCCTTACTTCGTTCACCTGCAAGGCGCTTCTTCATGCCTCTTTTGAAAGACCTCATGTCGTAGGTAGGAGGGAACACATGTGCTGTTAGTTAGCCATTTTTTGGATGTATGGCAGATAAACGAATCACCAAATTTCTTTGTTCGTGATGAAATTATATCCACGGTCAGATGGTGACATCGAAGGTTAGCACGCGTGGTTCGATTTAGGAAGGGAGAAGGAGGGATTAAATTAAAAAGTTCATCGGATCATTCGCCGTGGTAAAGTCTATAGAAGGCGCTTAGCGCTGCTACATCTCTACGCAGTAATAGAGGTTCCAGTTTATTAGAAACCTCTGCATCGTCTATAATGCGGATTACGCGTCGCTGCAACCCATCCAAGGCTTCAAGTTGATGCAGCACCACTTTGTATAAACCACAAATTGTTATTTCGAGTCTGGAAGATTGTTATTCCGAGTCTGGAAGTTCTTTGTGTCCATGATTTGTATGTTTGTAAAGTCTTTCGAAAAGCAGGGCAAACGCTAGACGAGAATCTTTATTTAAAAAAAACTTGACGGTATACGTAGTCACCAAATATTTATGGCTGGTAGAAAAATGTATATATTCTGTAGATTAATTTCTAAATAGTTCTAAGGTATAATAATAAGTTCTCTAGGTATAATGTATAATCATTCGTCAAAAATTGTCATAAGTATATTAATATGTAGTATCTAATAGTAAAAACTGTAATAAATATTCTCATACCCAATTATAGGTGAAGTAACTTTTATTTATTTATTTATTTATTTATTTATTTATTTATATACTAATATCACATATTACTTACAGCTAGACCAAACGTAATAGTGGAAGAACATAATATTTAACAATTATATTTATACTATAAACTATGCATAGCACAATATTACTTATATATATTTATATGTATTCTATTCATTATAATTATTATTTGGTTCAATATTATATGAAGTATGTTGAGGACGTCAAAAAAATCTTTTGTCACCATATTTTATGTGAATAACATATAAAATACCGTCACTAAAAAAACCGTCAAGTTTACAAGTCTGCTATCGCTGAGCATTTGTTGGAATCAGGACCATATCACTGGATAGAATTGCATGAGCCACAGGTACTTTCCACCGGTCGTCGCTATTATTCCAGGATAGCGCACCAGGTGGTTGAGATCAAGAAATACAAGAGTTTCAACCATGAAGATTGATACCGGCTCTCACCATCGGCGAACCCTGCTATCAGCAAATACAATCGTAGCCGTAACGAAACAGCGTTATAACCTTCGAGTATAGCAATGTCTTTACGTCTTTAAGTCTAGTGTACAAATTATCAAAATTATCAAGACCAGGCGAGGGGTGAAGAACCCCACGCCTCATGGAGACATCGCTAATCTGCCATCTTTCGACCCGTGACCATGATCGGTGCAATTCGATCGAAACGTCTGGTAAATAAAAGGTTTGTACCTTTAAATAATTCACGTGATTAAATCCTGAAATATATCTGATACATAAAATATGGTTACAAAAGTCTTGTCAACTTTTTCAAAATGGTCATCCATCTACTGTCTTGACAGTGGCGACGATGCCTCGATCTCATCCTACTAAAATCGAGCTGTAACCTGATAATATTCAGGTCAAGGCTAAGTACAAATAATTCCTTCCTTAAGTTAAGTAGGGGGTGATAGGGGGATCAAACAGCAAACATCGTCTGCAATTCACAAGTCTGTTATTCAATCGATCGACTACGTATAAATTAGATTGAATTTCAATTAGAGGACGTCAATTTCCTATTGGAAAGATATAAATTAATGGAATGAAACTCGGATATTAATGATTTATTGAAATAGTTAATTACTAATCTGAGGTAAGTTAGTAGTTAACTCCTGTTATGAAGGTTGCAACATTATTACATTTTTTTTATTGGTAACAACCTTTTTGTTATTTTTTCATCCTATTTTTTCCCAAGCTCTGTGAACCAGCAACCTGCCAGTGAAAGATTCCATCAGGATTCGTTCAACTGTGATTACAAGATTACTTTAAAGAAATATATGTACTTGTATATCTCGCGAAGTCCCGCTAACAGCTTAACCAATTTGAATATTTTTATAATTTTGTTTGTGTTAATACAAGGGTGTAAAAATATAGAAAACCCAAAAGCCCTATAGAATATCGAATCTTGCATAATAATCGAATCGAATTTTGTATGAGAGTTGCTGCTTTGGATTAGATTAAAGCCTGGGTGGTATCGAGTTTACAGTCAGCTAGTTGATTAATAATTTAAAAAAAACTATTTTTTCTGAATTGGCTCGACGGTTTTGGTAAGATTTTCACTCGCAGTGCTAAATTTTTGAAGAGTATTATTTAAATTTATTTAGGCTATCTACGACTGAAAATAAAAAAGGACTTAAAAAAAAGGATCTTGTGTCTGTCTTTTTGCAGGCGTGTTTTTAATTAGTACTTATAAGTCGTTGTAAGATATTTACAATGTGATTTAATAAGAACTATTTGTTTTATTATTAATGTTGTCTGTTCTATGATTTGTTTTTTAAACATATAAATTATATGATTATATTTAGGTTCTCACCTTTTAAAGCCCTTTGACTAAAAAACCTACTCGAGGCTTTATAAAATTATATATACTACGGGTCTTAACCGCGTGAATAATTACCGTAACAATCGCGGGACCCGTGACCACGGCCGTTGTAATACGGTCGAAACATCGGGCAATAAACAAGGTATTTTACCTTAAATTATTTACGCGATTAAGACCCGTAGTATATATAATTTTATAATGTGTACAAATCGCGAAAGTTTATCTACTCAAGGCTCTTCAAAAAATATTTTTTCAAAGGAGGAAGATAGGGTAGTTACACGTCAAATACAAAACCCTCCCTCCGAAGTCGGGTAAAAACATTGTTATCATTCTTAATTCCCAAAATATATAAATTATATATTCTATTCTCCACTGAATCTCATTTAGTGCAAAAGAGAATACGGGTTTTTAAATAGCAGTTACTTTATATATAGACTACCTATATCAAATTTGTTTTTTCGCTCTATCTCAACCAATTGATGCAATAACGACAAAGTGCTACATTTCCTAAGAGGATAAAATACACAGAACACATGAGAAGCTTGCTATTTCACTTCATTTGTAACGATAAGCGATGGCGCCTGGCGGGATTGACCGACAAGCCAGCAATTTGTCAGGTCACTCTCCTGGGGACGACTAGGCATGTTACTCAAATAATGTGATGTATATGTAGTTACCTACATTTGTGTAAGAAACAAGAATACTTATTCCCCGTACTAGCGAGTTGTGATACGTAATACTAGTTGTTATCTGTGGACGAACTGCGTGGAAATTTCGAAAAACCAATCTTTCCCCATGGAACCGTAAATTTAGTAATTAATCAATTGCCATCGAAATTAATTCATCAATTAAGCGTAAAAACATTACAAATATTTTTTTTTTATTATAGATGTGTCTACATTGTTAAATCGTATTTTTGGAATTATCCAAAGGTAAACCAGTGAATCCAATTAGATGGAGGGCTGTAATTGCCATACACCATATGATGGTGATTATAGAAAATAACTAGTCTATAAACATAGAGGAAACCACAGCAGCAATTAAACATTCAAAGATTCTAATTGCCTGATTAGTGTTGTATAATACCCACTTAGCAGCAGGTATTACATAATAAATATTTTGAATACGAAACAACCTAATTTCTAACATGCGATACAAAAAACACTCAACAACTTATAACATAGAGTATTTAAATAAACAAGAACACGCAAAATCTACGATTTATTTCTTCACTGCATATCCTAAATACTTAGTAGTTCCTAAATGGCAGGGTTAACCCATTTTCAGCCAACCCTCACATTAAAACATGCGCCATCTTTTGAATTATTTCTTACACTCGAAACACAAACTTGTATTTGCGGATACCAATACGGAACTTTAGTTGTTCTAACCAAGAACTATTACTTACAGAACAGCAAAAATAAGTTTGCAACGTTTAAATTATGTTAGCAATTAAATTCGAGTGCCACATTGCGCTTAATGTTGAGTGAATAGAGTCTAATTTCGTATGGATATCATTCTTTCTATAGAGTACGATATGCAATTCTTCAATTGTAATATTTTTTCCTCTGAGAGAGTAAAAGGAAGTGCCGAAATTGTCTCTTAGGCCTGTAGGAAACTGCCGCGGAATTAAAACGGAAGTGTACCAAAGTAGAATGAACGGAAACGAACAGAACTTCGCATCGAATAATAAAAAAAATGTTTGGCCTATAAGCTCAGAACATATGAAAGTAAGTGCATAGTTAGCAATGGTCTGTGGCTATAAGTATGACATATTTAAAGGCCGACACATTTTTAAGTACATACTAACATACGAGTGTATTGAAAAAAAACAGCCATACAAAAATAACACACAACATTAAAAAAATATATATTTAAAAGTCGAAAATTGAATCTAGTTCAACATATATCTAAGGTTGGTTTTCTAATATATCGAACGCCAAAGTCCGTTTAAACAACGGTCTCAATTCCCGTGTGCTGTAGTCCTAACATCCGAATCCACACATGGTAATACCGGTATTACAAGCAAAAATTCTACATATATTCTGACATATGAATGTCATTGATAAATTGCTCCGAGTACCGATAGAACACCGTACACTGTAAGAACGTTATTTCATGTCAATTCAAGACAACTTGATATATTGAAGGTCAATTCAAGTTAAGTATCAGATGAAAATAAGAATATATTTTGCGAAACAAATATACTAAATGCAAAGACAAATTATATAGAAAGTCGAGTGCATAGCTATGTAACGGGAGACAGAAAGAGGACGGGTAACATCGAGAAACTATTGTGCATTAGTACCTGCAATAAAATCTTCATAAATATGCAACGCACTATAGAAAGGTGCAGTCTAAATCCGGACTCAAAAGCTTACAAATGACAATGAAATATCGACTTTACTCCAATACAAATGGAGTTGTAAATAGCATTCAGGAGCAGACGCTTCAACCCTGAACAAATTGTCGCCTGCATACAATTCACAACTCCATCTAAACTGGATAAGCAGAATGTACATTCTCGAGTAGTTCTCAATCTAGTCTGTATCGATGATAAGGGCAATCCAATCGAGAAATACATAAATTATGCATACAGGTATCTTGAAAACCGGAATCGTTTGACCGTACCATAAATCGTGTAGATAGGCCTTTACATCTTCGTCATAACAGACACTAACATATGACTCTAGATTGTAATAAACCCAAGTTCATCTACCAGTAACACCGGCAAGCTTGGAGCTTACTTTACGATTATTGGTGTACAACTTGGCTAGATTATTTATCTTTGCAAGTGACTGCACAAGTCTTAGAACTTAACTCGTATATTCGACAAGTTTATTGAACTTTCCTGGCCTACTGTTTCAACTTAGAATATTAGTTTCATAATTAGAAACTAAAGCCATGTATTTACTGACAAATAAAATTTCATGTTCACATTTCTAAATGAAATGAAAGCCTCTTCACTCTTCAACGTTCAGCCCAAACACTTAGACACAGGAAGCTGAAATTTCGTAGAGATGCTTCTTTTATAACATACTAGCTGCCACGTGCAACTTCGTCTGCGTAAATTTCCACCGTTTATGCAACATTTCTCATTGCTGCTCCGCTCCTATTGGTCGTAGCGTGATGTTATATAGCTTATAGCCTTCCTCGATAAATGGGCTATCCAACAGTGAGAATAGATTGAGAATATTTTTTAAATTTGGACCAGTAGTTCCTGAGATTTCCGCGTTCAAACAAACAAACAAACACTTCAGCTTTATAATATTAATATAGATGCGTATAGGAAAGGCTTTTAGGAAATTGGAGCTCTAACTTCTAGTCATTTACTTACAAATGACTAGAAGTTAGTTGTTACAGTAGTCGTGTTTGTGTTGACTATTCTAAGTTTTGAGTCGAACAAACTCAAATTTCTCATTTTTTATCAATTTAAAAACTACTTCATAGTGCCAGTGTAACTCAATGTTTACATTTTTTTTCTGTGAATAACACTGTCGCTTTAAATTTATCTCCATTTCCGTCTATTGGTTATTTCGCTAATTACTATTTTAGGGGTCCGCATTTAAAGGTATTAGTGACCTTTATAGGATCTTGTTGTCCTTTATACTATTACGGTCCAACCTCTTAGTTCGTAGAGGCTTGCCGTGGATACGGAATAAAGATGGTGAATAAGGACCCTGAACGATTAACCTACTTCTATAACGAATTCAATATAAATCAGTATCAATAATTGGAGATAAGTGCGGGGTTCTACCCGTGACCACTTCGGGGAATAAATCAAAGTCAACCTTAAAATATTTGCGCTTAAAGTGTACAAATCGCAAAAGTTTAATAACATACAAACTAATATTTTTTATAGACAGTGGAGTTCAAAAGTTTCGGTTCACGGTGTATAAACTCTTTAGCTTTATGAAACATGCAAACAAATTGATATAGATACATAATTCATGAAACCTTAAATCAAGTTATGATGGCTCCAACGCCTGTTTTTGAGCCAACATGACTGGTCGGTAATCTACAACCGTCTACCTACTTAATACAGTACCTATAAGTAGGTGTAATACATCACAGAGGTTCCAAGGTGTATATGCCTGTACTGCATACATATTTATGAGAAGTGGAACGTACAAATCTTTTGGCGGTGTCATGATAAGCTCTTCATTAAATATACATGTTAACCAACTTATTTTAGGAGCACAAATGTAGGAATTATGTTGCACGGAGAATGCTGCTGGGGATACAACATTGTGTTAACCGACATTGTATTTTTAAGTAAACGCGTAGTCATAGAAGACGAAGTCTCAGCCTAAATAGATTTAAAAACTAATTGGATAAACAACTTCAACATCAAAAGAGATCCTAGTGAAAATAGCAGGATACGGTTTCATATCAGTTGTTTCAACTGCCAATCTGTTAATATATAATATTTATATTGTATATTATATCTTATACTTAAGTTAAACTTCTTTGAAATACTTACACAAGCATTTTTTATATACCGCATTTCCCAATATTTGGAGGAGTTTGCCGTCGCGTTGCCATCGAAAGACATAAAATAGAATGGCGACGTAAAAACATACTACCATAAAATTTACTACTTTTATTCCCGAGTACATTCGCGCAACTATCAGAAAACAACGGAGAGATCACGTTCTGTTTCACATGGTTTCACACATTATTATGTACCTTGAAAGTTTAGCTATTTATGAATACACTGACAGCTAGATTGATTATATGTACCGCTTCAAGCAATTTTGTAAATTGTTGGCTAAAGCGACTGAAATCGCTTACCATTATAACATAAACAAATACAAACGAAGGTTAGTTTTTTACTAACCTATCATTTATATAAATATATTTTAAAGCTAATTTTGAATTAAGTCATGTTTATTAGATATATCTATGATTTATTATCATTAGAACCAACAAAATACAAGCGATGCTTCTCAAATTTCAAACTAAAAGTAGTCAAGATGATTTTGATGAAATTAGGCATGGAGATGATTTGAAGTCTGGAACTTTTTAAAAGCCAAAGAGACGATGGCGCAGAAAACCTCAAAACCAGGAGGTGGTAAACATACCAGCCCGCTAACGTAGATAATAGATAGAAAAAAAATCACATAACATTCATAAAAGAGACATCCAACAAAACAAAAACAGAACAATAAACTTCCAGACAAGATACTTTTACAATTCTGTTGACCTCTTTACTGTAGTTTTATTGATTGAGTTGCTTACGTGTGATATGTGGTCTGTCTAGACTAGGATCATTTTTTAGTCTCATTCTATTCAGAAACCTTCACAAGGTCGAAACAGTTTTACATTTTTGATAGATAAGGTCAATTTAATTAATGTAAGTATATACTTTAACCAAGGACTTGTTTCAAGGCTCCTTATTATGGTTTACTTGTTAAAATTTTAATTACAACAGCTGGAATTAAAACCGTAGGTGAAAATATACAATGTTATTCTTGGTATAGTGCAAAACCTAAAAGTATTTTCTTCAAAATCAGTAAGATATTTCAATGGGATTGTTTTTTGACCATGTTATATTTTACAATTAATTAATTTGTCAATAATTATTTAATCATCCTAACAGTCTCAAGCCTGTTTACAGTGAGATGAAAAATGTGAATCATCACTTATTTTAAATATATGTTTATAACCATGTAATTTTTCAAAATTTTATTTTCAAAATCTTTTTGGGGTGTCTGAGTTGTGAGCTATACGAAAAATAACGATGTTTTATATTAATCATTTTAAAAGTTTAACGTATGTATCGCGATTGAGTCCCGTTATTATTCTAATATGTGTAAAAATCGTGAAAGTTTAAAACCGTATCTATTAAATGTATTCAATTTTGTATAAGCACCATAAATCCGAAACATCCCAATTACATTTTGATTTAATCAGTTTACCTATCCATTTTTATGAGCCCTCCCGTACTAATTTGACACCCATACAAACTTTTAGGTGCTTTAAGGGACTCGGAAGACGTCTTTTATACAACGTAATGATACTCACAACAAATTTAACCTCGCTGAGATTTAGTTGCCCAGCCAATAATAATGCAATAGAAACTAACTTTTATTGAGTACTATTTAGTGCTGGCAGTAAACACCAAGATTAAGCCGTTAAAGGTCGGTGGATACTGCCCTAGTCTTATGTCACAACGGTCCACAAGAGATCTTTTATAGAACAAAATGAAATAGAGCTACTATACAACTGAAATTGTAGTTGGAAACTTAGTAATGGCTCTAGAATTGAAGATACAGTTGAAAAGTTGTGCAATTATTTTAGTGATACTTTCAAGTGAGAGTTCGTAGAATGGGTAAAATAAGTACAAGATAACTTAAGAGGATATAATTTATGCGATGCAAGATTCTTGCGTGTTGTATGTTCAAATTGAAAAATAAAAACTTGCATGGCCAAAAAAGACGTTGGCGTGTTAACGAGCCTTCATTTTTTTGCATGCAATGATAGCTCTTGAATTTACAATCAAATGCAATCGTGTTTATGAGCCTTCACCCTCTATTAAACTACTTTTAATTAAGTTCAAATTGAATACGGAGCGAGCGTAAAATCAAAAAAATAATCACAAAATTACTACCCAACGCTCGAATATTACGGTACTCAGTTTTGATGGTGAGTTTACGCGCTCGCGTTCAAAGCGACATTCAACGGACGCGAACAAGAGCGCGAGTGTGCGAATGTGATGCGCGACTTTTTGGACCGACGTCGCCTTTTAGTCTTCATGCCTAGTTGCTGCCGGACTGCGTGCTACGCGTCTGAATCGGGCTTGAGACGCCATTAATTCTCATCCTGCCACTGTAAGTTATTGGTCTCTAAACCGATGTCGGTTACAGAATAGCCAACTACGCAGGAGATATTATAGTGCAAAAGTGTGAGCGCTGACACAAGTGCACTCTCTATTCCATCACTCTCATAGCCTGATGGGACGGAAACCCGACACGACCAGAGAAAGATTGGGCGTAGGACCGGCTTATCGTGCTTTCCGAAGCGCGAAGGGGTGTGACAAAAACACCCATCTATGGAATGACAGCAGCAACGCTGCTTAACCTCGCACAGATCAGGGACTTAAAGTAAACACTTTCGAGCACAGCTCAAACTTAAGTATCGTTTAAGTATTCGGGGTTTAAAATGTTTGTCTGTAACTGCAATAGTTTATTTTTCGAATGCTAAGTACATCCGCTAGGTATTTTCTTTCATAACAGCAAAGCAGAGAATATTATTTTTAAACTGTCCTGTATAATTTATTGTATCTGTAAGTGCTATCCGCCGCACTGATTCAAGTTGCCAAAAAAATAGCAAAAATAATATAAGTTAGAAGCTGCATAAATAAATGAATGATTTATTTGTCTTGTTTCATTAGCATAGTGCCATCCAAACCTCTTATCTATACTAATCTATACTATCTATATTAATATTATAAAGAGGAAAGATTTGATTGTTTGTATTGAATAGGCTCCGAAACTACTGGACGGAGTTGAAAAATTCTATCATCGTTGTGAAGCTACACTAACCCCGGGTAACATAGGCTATTTTTTATCCCTGTATTCCCACGAGAACAGGAACTACGCGGGTGAAACGGTGAGGCGTCCGCTAGTTATCCAAAAAGAACGCTAACGTTCACTGCCCTTGGTAAAACTGACAAAAATATATTAAAAAATGATGTAGGGTCAATGGTCTTTTTATTGTATCAACTGTTTGTTCAGTAAAAAATATCTACAACCTTATGGCGTGTTCACACTGTACGACAATATTTAATTCAAGTTCACCTCATCCTCGGGAGTTTAGTAGAGATCATTTTTATTACCCGAATGTAAGGAAGGGTTATGTTTTTCGTATCTTGTATGTATGTATTTATGTATATATGTATGTATGTATGTAATATTCTTTATTACCTGATATCTTATAATCCACTGAACGGATTTATACAATTAAGACGTCGTTAGATTCGTCTTGATCGCCCAAGTGTTTTAAGAGTGTGAGATGTCAAAATAATGAGGTGTGAAAAAAAAAGTTGTTTTGAATACTACAATATGGGTATCAAAATAATATACCTAGAATAACAAAAACAAATTAAACATTTTGAAGTTGGTGCCATGACATAGTAGTCTTTGTGTTTTATTCGGCACCAACTTCAAAATGTTTAATTTGTTTTTGTTATTCTAGGTATATTATTTATTGCTTTTTAGTTGCCTTGTATTTATTTTAGAAGTCGGTGATATTTTTTTGTAAAAAAGTTTTTTATTTCTCACTTTTTAGTGGGTTGGTTTGTAATTCACTTAAGTTACAATAGGCTTATGTCAACTGCTGAAATCCTTTTACAAAATATTGCTTACCCCGATGCAGGGCCATTAATTGTTGAGGAGTTCACTATCAGCTCTATTACATTGTGTAATAGTAGTTTAACGAGAATAAAGTGCTACTCAATACCATATTAAAGTAACTGAATCGCAAACTGTAAAATATTGAATAGGTCTGCTCGTCATTTGTGGTCTTCATCATCGGTTCCACTTGACCAATTGGTGTTTTTTAAGAGTAAATGCACGAATCACTCGATTTAGGTATATTTCATAGTGATTCGTGCATTTGACATTTTAAGAGTTCCCTCGATTTCTCCAGGATCCCATCATCAGATCGGGATCTGATGACAATGGGACCAACTTGTACCCTATATACCCCCTTAAACCCTATCAAACACAAATCGGTCCAGCCGTCTTTGCGTAATCGGTGAACAAACATACAAAAAAAAACAAAAAAAAAACATACAGACGAATTGAGAACCTCCTACTCCTTTTTGAAGTCGGTTGAAAAGGTATACCATGATTAAGACTGTAATACTAAAAAAGTTAGTAAGCAACCATTCTTTTTTCAATTTTCAATACTTGACAATAGCTGTAATAAACGTTAGTTGTTTTATGAACGTTAGACGGTATGTTGCATGAAATTATATTAATAAGTAGAAGATTTTGTTTCCAGCTTTTATGTGCAGGGGTATTTTTTTATTTTTATATATATTTTTTATCAACAACTTTTTCTTTTATCTTTGGACTACCGAATTCAAAAAATGTCAACTAATTCGTCATCAGCGCCCCAATTTACGGCCGATATTAGGAAACTCTTTGAATATTGTGTACTGGACGGAGACCAAGTCGCTAAATACAGCAAAACGTCACGTTATATTTGTTCAAAGTTGTGTACTTAACTTTACAGGCCCACTTGTTTACCGGTGACATAATTCGGTCGTAATTGTAATGTATAGGCTAGATACACGACACACGTAATGAATGTATATTTGTCATAGCAGCAAGCTACGAGTGTTGACATAAGTAATACCTATTGTGAATTATTTAGGTTTACATTTATGAAGTTTTGTAATATATTGAACTAAAGCATTGTAAGGGTTAAGTTGGCTTAACACTGATATCTACTTAAAGTTCTAGTATGCTGGACTGGTACCCCGTACAGAGTGACAGCAATTTCAAATGTCGAATTGAATGACCGTCCTGTGAATTTTCTTGATACTTATAATAAATTAGCTGTGCCCCGCGGTTCTACCCGCGGTTTTTAGCCTATGTGTTAATCCAGGGTGTCAGCTAACTCCATACCAAATTTTATTAAAATCGCTCCAGCCGTTTAGACGTGAAGAAGTAACAAACATACACACTCACATACTCACAAACTTTCGCCTATATAATATTAGTGTGATGGCATTTTTTTTCTTTTTTTTAAGGTCTGCAAAACTGAATACAATTCTTAGATACATAAAACAAGTGTTAATTAGATATGATTAATTGTACTCTATAATATGCAAACACAGCTTGCATTTTTAACAAAGTGTCAAATAACTTTTATAATTTAAAATGTGTCAACTGCTACTGTTGTATTGTATTTTATTGTATCTGGATAGAGGCCGGGATGTGTAGCCCGGAAGTCGCTGCGACCTAAAAGATCTATTGTGACACCTCTTTCTTCCTTAAAGGATATCTCCAAGTTCTAGTCTGACCATGAAGTCGACTATATGTCTTGGTGGAGTGGCCTTAACGTCGCCAGGTGTGATTAAGTGCCCTCCGAGGTGCTGGCTTCTAGTGTGGTGAATTGCCTCGCAGCCACATAGGATGTGTATAGGTGTTTCCTCATCCTTGTGGCAGAAACTGCTACTGTTTGGTTATCCTTATAACACAAGTATATACTTCCACTTCATTTTGTCGTTCAAATGGAAGTCTTTTTGTGGTCGGCGGTAGTCTGTCCAGCGTACTAGTATAATATAGGTCAGTGTGGGTTACGGATATGAATGGAATGGTAAGCGACATGTGCGGGTCCAGAATTTCATTCGTGGGGGGGGGGGGGCACGACGAGAGGCAAATGCCAGTTAGTGCCGGATATTTGCCACGAGAGGGGGTGCACACACGACGGGGAGGGGTGCCCAATAGCTCCTTCTGGAGGGGGGGGGGGGGTACAAGATCCAAATGGGCAAAAAAATACAATACAAGAAATTCTGCTCAATACAAGAAAACTGTCTGGGGGAGGGGGCACGTGCCCCCTGGATCCACCTATATTAAGCGACTAGCTGTGCCCGCGACTTCGTTCGCATGGAAGTTGGGTTTATATTAAGGTGGTTTATATTACAATTTAACTTCTGTGTAAAACATATTGGAAACATGCTCCACAATGCTCTGTGACATCTATGGATATTAGGGCCTAGCTTTAATCAGGGCCCAACCTATGCCAGGGAATCCAAGCAAATGCCCAGTGGAGCAAAATGAAGGGCGACAAAGTTTATGGCGCCAGACGGTTAGAAGACAAATTATAAAAATTCCCATGCTTTCAGCACCTCGACGTAAGTACACCCACTTTGTGTCCGTGTTGTAAAGTCCCCCGCGAAAAAGGGCTACTTATATCATATATTTATATCCCACTACGTAAGAATTTCAGATTTTTTTTAAATCAATTATCCTGATTCCTTTTAATTTGTATTTAAACGCCATCTATTTTGAAAACTGGATAAGTTTCTTTTAATACTTGATGATTTTATATTAAAGTATACTTAAACTTTCATGCATATTAAACGTAGGTAAGCAAGTTATTTAACCTTAAACTATTCACGCGATTAAGACCCGTAATATATATATTTTTATAATGTGTACAAATCGCGAAAGTTTATTAACATTTGTAGGTAAGCAGTTTTGGCACTCAGAAGAAATCGAATCACAGATGGCGCCACGTGATTTATACATAACACTAACATTTATAAATTCTAGAAAATATCAAGTAGTTACTGTTTATTTGTAATGTAATATTGTTTTTCATTTCTACATTCATAACATAATTACGATTCATGCAAAACTTGCTTAAATAAAGGTGCCTATTGAAAGTGATTGATTAATATGAAAATTTGTTAAACAAAGTAAACATGTTAAAGTCGAAAATAAAAGCTTGGAATACATTTGGAAAAATACTTAAAAAGGAATAAAAATAATTTTAAAACAACACAAAAAGAGACTCGCTCTTGAGACTCGATCCTCCGACCTCGCTCGTACAATATCGCCATTTGTGCCATTAGACCACCTTAACCGATACGAAAGGCGGTCAAAATAGCTGATCTTAAGAAAATTGAAAATGTTGTGTTTAGCTCCTTATAGTTTTAGCGCGAAGTTACTGTTTCCATGGGTTACAATTGTAAATAATGTCTTATTGTGGAAAAAATTGTGAAAAACCATAATGGTTCGACCAAACATACGTTGCTGCTCGCTCCCCATAGATGATAGCGTAATGATTCGTAGTGTAAGTCATGACCTATAGTATTTACAATAAAACTGCAAATTTTCATGAAGATCCGTCAAGTAGTTATTGTTTTATGACGATAAATAGCTACAGACATTATCCGTTATTGCTTAGCTCCTATGGGAAATAGCGTGATAAATTATAGCCTATATGTTAATCCAGACTTATTAGAATACACATACAAAATTTTAACCGAATCTGTCCGGTGGTTTTTGCGTGATGCGTGTTCAAACAAACAGACAGACAGACAGACAGACAGACAGACAGACAGACATTTCTAAAAATGTAGGAATATGTTTAGATACTCTTTTCGAACATTTCCCAATATTTTTTTTTACTATGTTCGGCCATGTACAGACACGTGAAATTTACAATTTTATTATATGTATAGATAGATATAGATAACGACTACTTACATATAGCCACACTCAGCTACTTATCTGTGTTGTCACCTAAATTATATAAAAAACGAAATCGGCTTTCATCCAATCGCAACAAATTCATATTTCATTTAAGTTAGTAAGCCGGCTAAAGTTTTAAGCACAAAAGGTTTACGGATGACCGCTACCCACAAACCACTTAACATGTAAAATTGTTTTCGTAGTTTACGTTCAAGTTATGAGGACACCTGCCCAGCTTAGACACATATTAAACAGGTATAGAAGGCCAGCTCGAATACAGACTCACGCATAAATGTACGCGCACATATACAGATCTCGGTCAAATATCAACCCAGACTGCACAAGTTGAGACGGTCCGTATATACGGACCGCCCGGCCATCTGGTCATACTAGGGACTTTTAAGTCGTTGTTCCATCTGGACCAACGACTTATAAGTCGCTAGGATGAATTGGATGCGAAAGGCGGAGGACCAGGTGTTGTGGCGTTAATTAGAAGAGGCCTTTGTCTAGCAGTGGACCGATACAGGCTGTTTTTTTATCTTTTTTTAAATAAAGCAATGTGGAATTGTGGGTTCTACATTACTAGCAACCTTGTAAACCCCTCCAGCTAAGCTGAATGGCTCGTGTTAGTAGTGGGTTCACGTCGGTAGTATACCGAGTATTAGGTTATTAGGATTTAAACCTGCAAAACCTCACGAATGCGAGACCGATGCAGTATCCATGAGGTTATCGTCGCTTTTCGTTGATTGATTGATATAGCCGGCGTTTATGTGTGTGTGAATTTATGTTGAGCAGTTAGCCGGCTTTCTGTACCTATGTACTCGTATTTTGTGGCGTAAGTACTTAGATGTTGTGATAAAAGCCTAAAGTATCTACTACTAAAACTATTGGTAGGTAAAAACGTTATGTAAGCAGCGACAGTGTAAACACTATTGTGTCTACGATGTAATATCCAGGATAAATCTTTGTGTGATGAACACGATTGTTTATTTTGTCTGGGTGTAATTGATATTCTTTTATGTATTTAGAAATATACTAGTGAGTTGTCTGCTTGTCATAGTACAAGCTCTACCTAGTTTGAGATTAGATGGCTGTGAGTGAGGTGCCTCAAGACATTATAAGTGTGAAAAAAATATTTATTCGCTTATGAAGCAAAATACTACACTTGTGAAGGCATTACCTGCATTGGAAGGTACCTAGTTATTTTAGGTTTCAAAAATAGTAACGGAAAATATAAAAGTAATAACTTAACGGAGACAATGAGTCGAAAAAAGTAACAACTACTTTTCACCCGAGTGCTCAAGAAGAAGGGTTATGTTTTTTTGAGTGTAGGTATGCATTTATATTTCTTTGGTACATTTCGCACCGCTTCCGCAAGCACGCCGTTACATCAACGAAATACTTCGTTTTGGCCCCAACAACTGACCTCTTCGTATGCTCTGAACACAGATTATGGCATAAGCACGGTCGGGCGTTACCTCAAAACATTAATCGTAGTAGGCAGCATTACATGGCATATTGTTGAAAATATCTACCTACATTAAATCTACAGTCTTCTATTACATCACAGAATTCTACAGTCAATACCTTATAATGTACTTTTCTTTTTAAATTTATTGTGCATGGATTTTTATCTGTCAGCAATAATATTCATAATAAATAAATAAATACAGCCTAAACGGCTATGGATTTTAGCTTGAGAGGTGTCGTTAGATTCGTCTTAGTTGTACAGAGACATCAAAATAATAAAAATAAAAAGGCGTATTTTTGGCGCCAAACCATTTCAGATATAAAATTTAAGCATTCGGATTTATAATCATTCAGCTTGTACTAGTAATTTCTATGCGGACAATATCGCGGATTGCGTACATGAATGTAAAAACAGCAGTCTAATATTAAGAGAATACACATTTTTCAGTGCAGAATTCCGACCGTGTTTTTTTCACAGGTCCTTTTTCGACATTCCCACTTCAACTTTGGTTTTATGGTATGTAATATGGCGGGTACTTTTGTGTATATTGCTGCTGTATTGCGGGTACTTGTGAAATTGGGTTGTGAGGCGAAAATGGTCATATCTCTCTTGTATAATTAAAAAATTAAAAACAATCTGATTTAAACTTGTGCTGTTAAACTTTGACTGCCTCTGTGGCGCGGTGGGAGTATATACGACTGCTACGCAAGCGGTCGTGGGTTCGATCCCCATCCAGGATAAAACTTTGTGTGATGAGCAACGATGGCTTATTCTGTGTCTAGGTGTTATTAATCTATAATATGTATGTATTTAGAAATATATTAGTATGTTTGTCAGTTGTCTGGTTTCCATAGTACAAGCTCTGCTTAGTGTAGGATCAGATAGCGTTGTGTGAGTTATCCCGAAAAAAAAAAATCCGATTATCTAGAGTTTCTACTACTACTTCTAGAACTTATAATATAGTTAGATAGACGGATACTTTAGAAACGTTCAAATTAGTGAATTGTAACCGAAGACAAGCCTGACTTGACCTGATTTATCTCTAAAGGATTTATTGACTGAACTAGAATGATATACTGATACCAAATTACGTTCAAGAAATAAAATATAAGAGATACGTATATAAAATAACATTTCTGTTTCTATTAACTTGGTATTCAGTACACGTACAGGCAAATCTAAAAGGAACTCCAGTTTTATGCATGTAGGTATTTGGCTAATATGATTAGCTTAGTTTTGTATAATAACATGTCGCAATAAATTGTTGGCGACATCTTTCATTGTCAGATTTTGATCGAGCACACTGTATACGACTAAGAAAATTGACATAACTGAATTTATTACAATTTGGGATTTTATAAACTAAGTCCAATTTCGACATTTTGAATTGAAAACTAGTATGTTCCTATTTTTCAAATCCATACTAATAATAAAGATTATGAAGAATGCCTAGACACCTAATTTCTGAAATGACAGCGGATTTTGATTAAATTTGGTGTACCTACTGCACCAAATTTAATCAAAATCCGCTGTCATTTCCTCCGTAAAAAGTCTGTTTTTCTGCTTGTTGGCTAGGGGAAGGACATGATTTACCTACGTTTAAAAACATCAATTTTAAATATAATATAGCCTTCAGAAACATATTTCAGTAGGTTTGGATATGGTCTTAATAATACCTACCTTGCTAATGCTCAAAAGCGAAATTCTTCAAATTAAACTAGTTCACATAGTTCAACTTTTTTCTATAGCAGCTATTTGACAAATTATCATCCATGTTGCTAAACCAAAGCCAAAATAAACCGAATAAACTGTAATTATTTGTAATTGTTTAGAATGGACAACAGCTGAATGCGACCAGTTGGGGCGGCAGAGGCGAGCATAGGTGCCAGCGCTTTGTTACGCAATGGCGAGGAGGCTCCACTTCCCGCACCGCCGATCTGGGCGATAAAGTTTGACCCATACAAATTTGACAGTTCATCATCATCATCATCAATCACCAATAATTCATCATCATCTATCATCAATTCGTGATCGAAAGACTTTAAGGTGTAATTTAAAAAAGTATTAAACACTATTATTGGACTGCAAACAAGAAAGTATCGAGACAATCATATTTACTGTAACTATACAAAACTGACCACTTCAGTGTTGTTTGCCTTTTATATTGTTAATTGTATGTTTGTAAAGTCTTCCTGATGTAAGGCCATTTCGATATAAAATATTGTGATCATAAAATTTCAAAATAGAACTTTTTATTTAAAGAATAGAGTAGTTATACAAGTACAATATAATGATACAAGATTATAACACACCCAACAACCTCTTTTTCGAGTGTATTTTACAAAGATTGAAACTTTTAGATTATTTGATCATAAGCGATGTCTTTGATTCAGCACGTAACCACATTCAAATTGTCCCGTATCTTCAGTTTGTTGTCATAGTAACTCTTGTATTTTTCCGACGATCTACTGAATGACTTGTTACAGTATTAATACCTATTTTTAGTCAGATTTTAACTTAATTATCTTGTTCAACTTACATTATTGCCCGGGATTTAAAAATTATTCCTCATTAAAAAACACTCGAATTTCCGAGGGTTTGTGTAAACAAACTCTCTTTGACAATGAGTAATCATTGTCAAAGAGAAGTTGTCAAAAATGTATAGTTCATTTGTGAGAAATATAGTACCTACCTACATAATATAGTAAATAAGCCTTGCAGAAAAGCTCTCTTACAGGATGTGCGTTAGTTGGGATATAATCCGGATGTAGAGGCTACAAGGTCGTGGTGGCTTATTGGAGTTTTGGGAGAGAAAATATTGCGGGAAATATTATGATGCTTTATTTATAATAAACCTTTAACCACTTGAACGTCAGCCTCGCGAGCCGCAGCGCGGGGTAACCGACAGAACGCAACCGCTCGCTGGCACAACTTAAACACCGCGCTACATTTCGTGATAAAAATGTTCACTGCAATAAAAGTATCGCATCAATTTGAAAAAAAAAATATCGTCATTTACGTTAAAGTATGGAGAATAAACTTAGATAACAAAAAATATATCCTCCATACATACATCTTTATACAATAAATAAAAAAAACAAACCGGCCATATTTTTTATACCAGCAGTCCTCGACATTTTCCTTTATTGAATTTATCAATTTTGAATACGAAACAGTATGGTATTTATACACCATTTTAACGCACACATTGTCTAGAAAATTTTAATATATAACAATATTAGAAATAATAAATAAATCAAATGTACTTAAGACTTATCTACGGCGAGATTTTATGTGTACACACTCACTGATAACGTGCAAACTTTAGACTGTCACCACGACCGCAGAGTATAAAAAATGTTTACATTATTTGGTTTCATGGCCACGCTCACTGCACTCTTTGTACTATATAATACTGTTAGCATAAAATAAAGCCAAAGATTCTTCATTTAAAGCATATTTTTGAATGTACCGTAAGTGGGCACGGTAGTTCCCATGACGTTTATGTCAATATTTTTTTCTGGTACAACAGTGCCCATTGACGTTCAAGTGGATATGAGTTTGGTGATCAATAATACTCTTACAAGGTGTACTAGAAAGGTGTCGACTTAGCATCAGACAGTGTTTGACATAAGTTTCGTACCACTTATGGTGCAATAACTGATTTAATTATTATGGTAATTACTTTGATTGATAACCTTAAATAATACGAGGGTGGATCGAAATATTCGCGGCCTACCACATAAATACTTGACTTATTTTAATGTAACTGACCTCATTCGATTTGTTTACTCTCTGGTAGTCACATTGTAAAATTCTGTCACAATAGCATTATCTGTTTTTAAATTAGACTGAATTTTGTGAGCCTAAGTGCAGCGTTTTTAAAGAATGGAGAAAATTGAGCAACGTGCGGTCATCAAATACCTGTTTAAAAAAAAACTGACTCCAAAAGAGATTCACGAAGATATGTCAACAACATTGGGGGAATCTGCTCCATCGTATACGACTGTGAAAAAGTGGGTTGCAGAATTTAAACGCGGACGAGAGAGTATTGAAGATGACCCTCGCTCCGGCCGGCCTACGACGTCTACGACTGAAGAAAACATTGGGAAAATCTGTGATCTGATATTGGCAGATCGGAGATTGACCATCAGGGAGATTGCTGACACTATTGGCATCTCATATGAACGAACAAAAAACATCATAGTCAATGAACTTGGATTTTCCAAGGTTTCTGCGCGGTGGGTCCCCAGATTGCTTTCAGTTGAACAAAAACGAATACGGCTCACGATTTCTCGCGACAGTTTGGAAATGTTTGAGACTGATCCACAAGATTTTTTGGACAGATTTGTTACAATGGATGAAACCTGGGTACACCACTACACCCCAGAGTCAAAACAGCAATCCAAGCAGTGGAAAAAACCTGATGAACCGACTCCAAAAAAAACCAAAACAATTTTGTCAGCTGGCAAGGTGATGGCGTCAGTTTTTTGGGATGCTAAGGGTGTCATCATGGTGGACTACCTTGCAAAAGGTGAGACTATAAACTCTGCTTATTACTGCACCCTTTTACGTCATTTGCGTGAAACGATCAAAGAGAAAAGGCCAGGACTACTCAGCAAGAAAGTGTTGTTCCATCAGGATAATGCACGCGTTCACACGTCTGTTGAATCAATGGCTCAAATTCGTGATTGTGGCTTTGAATTACTGCCCCATCCCGCCTATTCCCCTGATTTGGCACCTTCGGACTTTCATTTATTCCCAAACCTTAAAAAACACCTTGGAGGTCAAAAATTTTCATCAAATGAGGAGGTTGAAACCGCGGTGGGTGACTTTTTTGAAGGCCTTGAAGAAACTTTTTTTATGACCGGCATACAGGCGTTGGAAACCAGATGGAAGAAGTGCATTGAGTTAAGTGGAGATTACGTGGAAAAATAAAATTACTTTTGTTTATATTTTATATTGTTTTCTTGCTGAGGCCGCGAACTTTTCAATCCACCCTCGTACATTTGTTTGGGGCCATGCTATTTTTTTGAAGGGTTATTATGACCGGCTGCACTTACGCAAAAGTGTCACGTTATTAACTGGTTGCTAAGCAACGCGAATGGCGATATGTCATCAATGTTTTGACGTTATCACGTAAAATTATCGTCCGTAAACCGACTTTACGGACAACCGTTTTTTTACTTGTCCAAGGACTCTATGTGACCAAAACAGAGCTACAGTCAATTTTTAAATCTATGGCAGCCTTTACACGCTTAATTGAGATCGTGATCTGACAAAGGTCGAGGATCGCAATAGATTGATACATCTTGATTCGGCTACGACCAAGATCACTAATTACGATCACGGGATCTCAGTCTAGATTGAACGTGTAATGACTGCCTGTTTTAGTTAATCTATACTAATATTATAAACTAGCTGTGCCCGCGACTTCGTTCGCGTGAAAGTCGGGTTTAATTTAAGGTAGTTTAGGTAACGAAATAACTTCTGTGTAAATATGTTGGAAACAGTCCTGTTGACTAAATACTTACTAAATATAAATCGATCTGTTCTATTCTTTTAGAGAGTTAGTTTGGTGTGCGGCTTAAGAAGTGGGTTTTCTGTTGTTTTTGTTTCATTCTTTCAACGTTATACCTACTTATTACCTAATAATTTTTAATAGAATTTGTACGAAAATGTTGTTACTTCTCATGTGATCGTAAACTTGTAAAGCCTAAGTACTTAACTGTGATAGTTTTCCTTATAATTTTAGTATTTATACTACTACCCTGAATTTTTTCACATACCCAACATCAACCATTTAGCTGGCAGGGGGACACTTGACTCTAACAAAAATGTTCACTATAAAGCCTAATATTATACACAAAGGAATCCTTAAATCTAAAAATAGTCTTCACAAACCCTAAACGCTTTTTAAAAGACCTATCTAATGATACCACACACGATGGGGTAGGTAGGTGAGAAAAAAAATCACATCCCCACTTTACATATAAGAGAGGTTCCCTTAAAAAAATAATGATTTTCAAGATTTTGTTCTTTCACTTTATCGGCGTTAGTAATTTATTCATGCAAAAGTTGCAACCTTCTAGCACTAACAGTCTCTGAGCTAAGCTGCGGACGGACGGACATAAGGGAACTATAAGGGTTCTGTTTTGCCATTTTGGCTGAAAATGGGGTGTATTTCATATAGTGTTACAACGCAATACTAATAATAAAACTGCTGTAACACTTTAGTAAGCAAACACAGAGCGTGTCGTGTGTGTCATGTCCGCGAAAATGTCAGATATCCCTAAAGGTACGGTTGACAGACAACGACCCCCCTCCTCCCGTCACCCGAACTACTCACACTTGACCGATGTTGAGCCATTCATTATGGTTGAATTGATGAACACGTGATCTCCAACCATAACCCCAAAACATGATCCTCGATGCACCTGTGTGATGCGTGGTCAAACAAACGGACAGACAGACAAACATTTCTAAAAATCATAGCAATGTGTTTCTTTTTAAAACTTATTTTACTAAGTATAGAACGTTATTGAATACAACGCCATCTACTTTCAAGAATGTTGTCACTCAGCAAGAAACAAATCCTTCATCTCAAGCACCTATACCCTAATAAATGTTTTCACAAAAAGGAATTATTTGATCACGGTGAACAATTTGATTTCATAGATGGCGCTACATGTTTCTTTTACGTGTGTTTAGACGAACACATCATTTCTGGAAAATGTCTAATACTTTTTAATTATAATGTAATATTGTTTTTCATTTCTACTACGATTAATTCATTACTCTCAGCAGTGCATGCAATACCTATAATTAACTTGCCTAGGTGCATAAATTACTTGATTTTTAATATAAAAAAATAATAACCAAAGTAAATAAGTTACTTACGGTCGAAAAAATAACTAAAACATTAAAAAAAATATTAAAAAAGGATAAAGACAATTTAAAAAAATACAAAAAGATCATAATCACACATCGGATTCGAGCCCGGGACTTCGTCGGCAAAGTCCGCTAGCATAGCTTCGAGGCTATACTGTTCGCTACTTACTACGTCAAAATAACTGTTCTTATGAAACTTAACAATGTTGAGTTTAGCTCCTTTTAGTTTTAGCGTGAAGTTATGTATTCCATGGGTTACAATTATAGATAATGTCTAATTCTGGAAAATTTTGTGATAAACCATTATGGTGCGACAAAAAATACGTTGCTACTCGTTCCCCATAGACGTTAGCGTAATGATTCATAGTGTAAATAATGTCCTATAGTATTTACTATAAAACTGCAAATTTTCATAAAGATCCGTCTAGTAGTTACTGTTTTATAACGAAAAATAGCTACAGACATTATCCCTTACTGCTTAGCTCCTATGGGAAAAAGCGTGATAATTTATAGCCTAAATGTTAATCTGCATCTATTAGATTGCACGTGCAAAATTTCAACCGAATCTGTACGGTAGTTTTTGCGTGATGCGTGTTCAAACAAACAGACAGACAGACAGACAGACAGACAGACATTTCTAAAAATACAGCAAAGTGTTTGAATACTCTTTTCGAACATTTCCTAATATTTTTTTTCACTAAGTTCGGCCATGTACAGACACGTGAAATTTACAGTTTTATTATATGTATAGATATGAAAGTAACTCTGTCGTCTTATCTGTTACGTTTCTCTCCTAAGCCGCTAGGCCGGCTTTTTATCAAGACAACCAACAACTACGCGGGCGAAAATACCGCAAAAGTTAGTAGTTAAATATAATACACCAACAGGCCGTATGGCACCGGCTAAAGATTAATTTCCGTGCATTGCGGCCGATCGCGAGCCGCGCGCGGCTTACGACAAGCGTCTGACGCGCGCAGCCGATACGACAATACTCTGAGTATGAGAATGTATGGCACCGTTTCCGAGGTATGCGACAGACGCGCGCGGCCGATGACTGACGTAGGCTGCGCGCGCACTCTGAGTATTGTTGCATCGATTACGCGCGTCAGCCGCTTGTCGTAAGCCGCGCGCGGCTCACGATCGGCCGCGATGCACGAAAATGAACCTTTAAGAATAGTGATACATGGATTGATATGTAATACTCTGTTAAGCCAGTTTTATGCAACATTGATACTGTACAATGGCTGATAATGGGTTCACAAATGCTTCAATAGACTTTTAAAGCTACCATAAAACGAAAATTATATGTTTCAGAGCTCGTATCGTACTTTAAATCTACTTCCAACAAAAGTTAATGTTTGAAAATAAATGTTTATCTGACTAAATCTACTTCCCACACAAGCAGTTCTGCCTACTTAATAACAATGATCGACCATATTTAATCAAAAGAAAAAACGAAACCAAATATTAAACAACACAAAAGCAAGACAATCGACCCTTTCAGAAGATCATTTAAATAAATTACATCTTTATTACCTAACGATAAATAAACAAAATTTACAGCTGAATTTATTCAAAGTATCCCACAGATAACGTGAAAGTTGATTAGTTACCATGACGGTGCGCGAAAACGTCAAAATGAATGGTTACACCATTTCTCATTCCATCCTGTACCATAAATTGTGAAGGCGCATTATAATATTTTCGTCGATAGGCATTATGGGATTAATTCAATTTATTATGCTCGAGGATTTGTTTGTTTGAACGCGCAAATTTCGGTAACTACTGAGCCGAATTATAAATTAAAAAAAAGTATTCATGACTAGTTATATACGTTTTTCAGACTTAATGTTATTCGTTATCCTAATGTGTTATTTAATTTAATTCGAATTTAAAACACTGTTCAAATACGCGCTAAAGCATAGGTTCGCGCGTAATTCAATCTATAATTAAAAGGAGAAGCTGGCTGACTGACTGACATATCAACGCAGAGCCTAAACTTTAAGGGTTAGAAACTTGACATTTTGCACAGGGTTTCCTTTTATAACGTAGGAGAGCAATTAGAAAGGATTTTTGAAAATTGATCCCCTAAAGGGGTAAAACGGGGGTGCAAAGTTAGTATGCAACTTTACGGTTGAAATATTTTGGTAACAATTTGCCATCCGGGCGAAGCCGCGGGCATAAGGTAGTCATAATATAAAAACGTTATTGAGTTTTGATTTGGACGGTTAACATTCAAAATGTAAATGTCGGTATCGACCTCACATGATGTTGCTATTTGTCATGTAGCTGTCACTCCGACATGGACAGGGAATACAAAGATGGCTGTCACATTGTAACCGCCTGTCGAATAGTGCAGACGTTAGTGATAGTTCGAATAAATCCGTTTATTACTTTGTAATCCTACGTATTTTTATTGAAGTCCAAGTGGATCCTTTACGTTTAACCATAATCAATACACAGTGCAAATATATAGTACGTACTAAGATACAATTACTGTTTTTTCATACTACTAAATAAAGAAACGAATAGGTCGTGAGCTATTGGTAAGCGTCTCGTTAGTATCAGTGACACCCAAATCCTTGTTTGGCAAATATTGATTGTCAACGCACTGCTCTCTTCATTTGAAACATTATTTCGTTAGTCTCATTGGCCAGTAATTTCACTTGTGAAATAGTGATGTTAACACATCAATGTATTTAGAATCAACGACACTAGGTCGTTCATTCTAAATACATTGATGTGTTATTTCACGGACGAACGACTGACACTGTTGTGATACCGCCCTAGACGGCCTATGGCTTACACCAAGACCTACCGGCTAAAGAACTAAGTTTGTGCCAATTTTCGCACAAACAGTTTGCGCATGCAAGTAGTTATCATGTAGGTACCCTGCAGTTATTTACGCAAATGTTTGCATAAACTGTTTGCGCATGCAAGCCGCTGCGTGGAGCCAGACCCCTACACGCTCCACGCATAATTTGTTTTGCACAAACCGGTTGGTGCAAACGTTTACGTACCGTCTTCACGTACATGCTTATTTGTGCAAATCAATTTTGTACTTTCTAGCGGTTTGTGCAGGTAATTTGTGTGGTTTACAGTTTTGCCGACTTAACACAAACAAGAGCATATGGAAATTAGACTGAGAGTGGAGCCGGCACATTTAGATAACATTTCATAAGGTAGTCAGCGCAGCGAAGAGCACAGACTACTTTTTATAGCGGAAACCAACATAGACATGTAATGAAGTTTCTTAATCATTATGGTTATTATTATTACAAAAATATCAAAACAAAAATACCAAAAACTGAGGGGTACTGTAGCTCCTAAACACAATCATACTGTTTAGCAGTCTATCTAGTAAACAGTACGACTATACATCTTATCATATACACACACGTTACGGTTTTATCAAAATAATAATAACTAATTATTATTATTTTGATAAACATGCACGTAACTTACCTATTCATCATTTGATTATCTCAATTCCTGCTATATTAGCAGGCCTATAAAGTAATATATTACTGCACCATTATCCCCAGATTAGCTTGGTTTAGTATAACGACGTAAATCGGCTTTGTGTTTTGGTCAATTTATTGCGGTAAGCAACATAAATAAAGAACTTAAATTTATTTCATTAAAATGCCATATTATAAACCAGCGTTCCGCAAAATTGTTTGTGTTCACAGTACACCTACCAAATTAAGAAAACACTAAGGGGCCAGGGCTGGCACAGATTTCAAATATAGATGACAGAGCAATTTTCCAAGAGCCGGTCATGTTTTTCTAGTCAATTTTAAAACTTTTTTTATGCTAAAGCCGATTTTTTCTTCATACATTTAATACGAAATAAGTATTCTAGATAAGCTTTTTCTCAAATCATGTTTAGCGATTCCACATTCTGTAAGTAGATAATGCTACATCGTAATAAGTTCCATTTTAACTCCACCGTCATGCAGAAACTTCCTGACAAACGTGTGACATGAATACCTAATAAATTGAAACTTACAAAAGCATAAAATGAAACTTTGTGTTACAAAAGCATAAAATGAAACTTTATGTTACGAGTCACGATTCACGAATTTACGATTAACCTATTTAGTCTGTTAAGTGAGATGCAATCGTAATTATGAAAAATGAATAGGTAAATCAATCGAAACCTGACTGACTCCCTGACTTAGTGATACGCGAATGGGAAATGTTTTATTCGATTGTTGAAACATCTTAATGATTCTCGATGGTTATCTCTTGTAGTCGATGATTAATCTGCTATTCATTCGATTGTGGAAACACTTTAGACTCATCCATCGCTACCTTGACTGACTGACGGCCTGATAACTTCGATGTCGAAGACGAGGCTGTGAGTTCGAATCTCGCAAAGGATCACTTAGTGTAGTCCACAAATCGTTGTTACGAGAATTGATGTGCTTCTTCCATGTTTTGTAAGTTTGTAAAACCGCGATACAAATTATTTCCTGATGCAAGTAACGTCTTTTCAAATAAAACAAACTATCTGCAAATTATGAACCTGATAAATCTAAGCTCTATCTTGTGTGAAATCAAATCATTCAACCTCTTGCACAGCAGTCATACCCACTCCAATAACACACCCATATTTCACAGCTAGCCACATTAAAATTCTTCGGCGAATAAATTCACCAGATGAAATATACAAATGAAGTGACGCAGTATCATCGTCATTTAGAATAGAGCAAGTGGCAATGCAATACGGACGGATGGACGTAAATAACTCAGTTTATGTAACAAATTTTGTGATGTTTACTTCATGTGCGTTCACAGTTTGTCATTTTTATAAATGAGATAAGCAGGGATAAAGATAAACAAAAGTTTGTGCAAGTGTATGTGACAGGGGCGTATTTCTATGCTATTTTGTTGTTTATTCAGAGCTCGAACCATTCCGACATTCGCACTACTAATATTATAAAGCGGAAGAGTTTGTTTGTTTGCTTTGTTTGTTTGTTTGTTTGTTTAAACGCGCTAATCTCAGGAACTACTGGTCCGATTTGAAAAATTCTTTTTTTTGTTGGATAACCCATTTATCGAGGAAGGCTATAGGCTATATAACATCGCGCTACGACTAATAGGAGCGGAGTAGCGGCGTGAAATGTTGCAAAAACGGGGAAAATTTACGCATACGAAGTTGCGCGGGACAGCTAGTAATATTATAACCTGAGAGTTACTCTGTTTACTTTTCAATGTTAAATCGCTGAACCGAATCTGCGGGTCAATTCACGTATTTAAAGTAGTGCAGTTGCAGTTCAGTTGCAGTTAAGTTTCGATTAAAACGGCCATTTCCGTATTCTTGTAACTTTAGGATCGATCTTAAAAACGCTTGCGCACCATACTAGAATGTCGTTATTGCGCTCTCGAGACGCATACTTGACGCAGCGTATTTAGAATCGATCCTAAAGTTACAAGAATACAAAAATGGCCGTTTTAATCGAAACTTAACTGCAACTGAACTGCAACTGCACTGCTTTAAATACGTGAATTGATCCGCTGGTACCGATGTGGAATCGACTTGGTATTCTTAGATGTTGCTCGAGTTTTAGGAATGATCATAGGCCATCTTGTTTGATGATAACCGATTACTGAATAGGCGTAGAAGCGTGTTTAAGGGATTGAGCAATATTTATTTTTCTCTCATTCTAACAAACGGGTAACTGTAGCGAAATACATGGTATATTTATAAAAAAAACAGTGGGCGATTGTCTTCGTTTGTCCATATTAATACACCGGGTATGCGTAATGTAAGCATAACTACAGTACGATCAACGTAACTTGACCGGATTGAAGTTAGGTTTTTATCACTTTCGCGCATGTCATAGAGATGCGACCCTAAAATTACTAACGAAAGCGATTAATTATGTTTAATCGATTAAAAATACTAACAACATTTTAATTCAACAATATAAAAACACTATTTAAATGAGTTTATAAAAGTTTAAAATTAGAACAGTTACAGTAAATACTAAAGAAACTTTAAAAAACAATTTCTTTACGAAAATAATCACAAAAAACATGAGTTAGTAATACTAATTACGACAATGTAATGCGTAATCGCATCTCTAATTCTCTTGGTTTAGTTACCGCCCCCGCACCCCGCTTCCTGTCACCATTTACTTCCAAAAAATGCATCTGCGCCATATGTCGCCTACTTCAGTCCGGCCTAGTTACATTGATCCAACTGTACCAAAACCATGCCTCAGTTAACAAAATAATGCCGTATCAAACATAATGAAACAGCAGTAAAAATAACCCCTTAATTTCACTGAAACAACAAATAAATCTCAACGAAATCACCGCTTAATTATACCTTAGTGGCCTTCCGTAAGCACTTTGCTTTTACGACATCAGCCAAACCCAAATTTGTATCTATTGATATACTACGTATTAGTCGACCGACCAGTTTTAGTACGTTGTTCTCCCCTTCCCGGCACTCCTCGAATTTCTTAAAATACTTTCTTATACCTACCCGTGACCACGGCCGTTGCAATACGGTCGAAACGTCGGGCAATAAACAATGTATTTTACCTTAAATTATTCACGCGATTAAGACTCGTAATATATATATTTTAATAATTTCTTATACCCTGTCTACACTACATCATATATGAAACCTCTGTGGTATGGGCTAGTTTCCAATTAGTCAAAATACAACTCTTTTAAAAATTTCTAAACCTTGTTTTTATATGAAGATCTCGTTCAAATATCGGACTATGTCGTCGCTATTTTTTCTCGTCCAATCATTTTTTGTTATGATATAATCTATACTAACATTATAAAGAGGAAAGATTTGTATTTGTGTGTGTGTTGTGTGTGTACGTTTGTAATGAACAAAACTCAAAAAGTACTGGACCGATTTCAAATATTCTTTCACCGTTGGGAAGCTACACTAACCCCGGGTGACATAGGTTATTTTTTATTCCTGTATTCCCACGGGAACGGAAACTACGCGGGTGAAACCGCGAGGCGTCCGCTAGTTAATTATAAAAAAAATAATTTAACAGAAAATTTAATCGGGGCCAACAATGATGGCAGTTTAAATGTCAGGTTTATTTACTTATTATAATCTTTTGGATTGATTTGCTTATCAAGGAAATTAGCCTATTTCAGCTTTCAAGGTCCAAGGATTTGGGCTGGGCATGGTTGATGAGTAAACGATTTAAGACAATTTTTTTAACGGTAAAAACGGTTTTATTGCAAATAGTATCGATATCGACAAATACGCGTAACATCACCAGACAACTCTAGGGAAATACATTTTTCGAGCTGTACAGTGAACAGTTAATGGGTATGTTGGCTGTCAAGTCAAATCAGTCTCTTTTTATGAATTGTCAAAACGACAAGCTCTATAGAAATTGTAGGTATGGAATAGCAAACTATGACGTCATAAGTTCCTACCGTCAAATCATTACTTTTAGTATTCCTTTTCATGCTTTTAAATTCAAAAACATGTTTAAATTGTAAAAGAACACTTCTTGATCTTAATCTTAATATCTTGGGACAACTCGCACAACGCTATCTGATCCGAAACTAAGCAAAGCTTGTACTATGGAAACCAGACAACTGATAAACATACTTATATATTTCTAAATACATACATATTATAGATAAATAACACCCAGACACAGAATAAACCATCGTGCTGATCACACAAAGTTTTATCCTGGGTGGGGATCGAACCCACGACCTTTTGCGTAGCAGTCGGATACAATCCCACCGCGCCACACTTATATTTAGAGCATTTTAAAATTTACTATAACCTGATTAGTTTAAAATAATTTACCTTTATTGTAGTCAACTACCCAATTCAAACATTTTTGGACAAAATTGAGTGTAGTATTTTTGGCGTCTCTGTTTCATTCCATGAAACACGGTAGTTACTCATTAAGAATATAATTAGGTAAATGGCTTTGGGTGTAAGATAATGAGGTTAAGATAAGCAGTTAACTGAGCCTAATTTGTTTTTAACCCCCTACACAAAAAGGGTGGTATAAGTTTTATTTTTTCTTTTATAAAGATAACTAGCAATGTGGTATTGAGTCCCACATTACTAGTAATCTTGTTAACCACTCCAGCTAAGCTTGTATTAGGAGTGGGTTCACGTCGGTAGTATGAGTATGATTCGAACCCGCGACCTCGCGATTGCGAGACCGATGCCTTAGCCATTAAGCTACCGCCGGTTTTAAAAGTAGTCAATTTTTATTTTAAACTTTAATTTTAAACTTTTGCAAAGCATGCAACTTAGGCACCTATATAATCTTTAGATATATTAACTAACTAGGTGACCCGCGCAACTCGTCTCGTAAATTTTACCCGTTTTTACAACATTTTCCATTGCTGCTCCGCTCCTATTGGTCGTCACGCTACGACCAATAGGAGTGGAGCGAATTTTATATAGCCTACCTCGATAAATAAAAAATAAAAAATTAAAGATAAAAAATTCGGACCAGCAGTTCCTGAGATTATTGCGTTCAAGCAAACAAACAAACAAACAAACTCTTCAGCTTTATTATTTAAGTATAGATTGATAAGCAGTTTTTGATGATTCTATCATAATAATAAAGTATCAATATTATTCACGGTTTATTCTAGGCCTGCGATGGGTTTTGTCAGCAAAATGTAATCCTAATTAGACAAATATTCTCACCTTTTTTTCGAAAAGCACGTAGCACATAAGTATATGCGTGTCTAAATAAAATAGATGGATCTGAAGGAAAATGAACTCAGTCTTAAAATTTCGATTATTTTTAGACATTAAAACTGCAGCATCTACCGACTCTTATTTTAATTTGAACAATAAACGCCAAAAGGCTGTAAAAATGGTTTTTATCTGTTCGTGACTCGTTTATTGCTTGTATAATTTATACTTAGTCATTCTGGTTGGTCTCGTGAGTACGACTTAGATGGTTTTTTAAAAAAATAAAAGAGAAAAGGATAAAGCTAGGTTGAGTATAAAAAGTGGAACTATTGGAAACCAGGAAGGAATGAACGTAGAATTAGGTTCGAGTTTTTGGGAAAAAAAAATTAAGCACATCACTGAATGCAAATTTCGGTGACTCACTCCTATGTTTTAGTCTATATGTCTAGTGTCACATAAGCTAGGACCACATTTTATACACTAAAACCTTCCCAGAAAAATATGCAATCGAATAGTGTAAACCTTATCAAAATCGGTTTAGTAGTTTCTGAGAAAATCGTTAACATACATACACACGGGTCAAACAGAGAACCACATTTTTTGAAAGCGGTTAAAAATCTCTAATATGAACTTACAGCAGGTTTGTGTCATTTACAATGTTTCTTGAATTTTCTAATAATCACAGTGCATCAGCACAAAACTATTGATTGGTGTATTACCGGGCACACATAAGCGATATAGCTCAATGAAATATTATATCCATTAGTGTGTGTATACCATTCGATAAATCTGTCCATATCGGCCGCTGGACAATGCGGAGAGGATAGTTTATGTGTGGGCTATAAATATTTGAAACGGCTGATGCACAGATGCCTACGATTGACACACATCAATACTAATATTATAAAGCTAAAGAGTTTGTTTGTTTGCGATAACCTCAGGAACTACTGGTTCGAATTGAAAAAAAATCTTTTAGTGTTCGATAGCCCATTTATCGAGGAAGGTTATAGGCTATATTCATCATCACGCTGCGACTAATAGGAGCTGCAGAATCAATGAAAAATGTTGCAGAGACGGGGAAAACTGACGCAGACGAAGTTACGCGGGTCAGTTAGTAGGTACACAATAATATTATAGCGGTCAATCTCAACTAGCCAACTACGTAAAAGACCGACCTCGGTTATGGCGGTCAGTCCCAACAGAGACTAGTAATTTACGCAGGACTGTCTTTAGGGCAACGCTTGTGCACTGACACAAGAACACTCTTTATCCCCTTACTCTCATATTGCGATGGGATTGGAATACGACACGATTGGACTGAGATTAGGGGGGGAACAACGGAGAGGATGTTTATCATGCTCTCCGAAGCACGATGGGATTTTTCGAAAATCGTCTTCCATGTATGGGACCGACAGTGGTAACATTACTTAACCTCGATCTGCTCGGTCGCCACTGAAACTCAGACCCTCATAGCAAGAGACATAGAGCACAAGTGTATGCGCAAACACAAGTTTCCCTCAGTCTCATAGTTTAATGGAACTCAAATCTGACGCAACTAGAAATAGATAAGGTAATGGACTAGCGGCTTAGTCTTCGCCGAAATACGGAATGGAAACCTATATTTCTCACGATTATACAAAACCCTCCAACTAAGACAAATTGCTTAAATTAAGATTGGATTCACGTCCGCATTGTAATGTGTCGGATTCGAATCGCAACCTTTCGATTGCTGATACCGTTTCGGTACTCGGATCCCAAAGCGAAATAAAATATGTGGGAAAATATTCGGTTCGGCAAAGCCATATATTTCTTACATTTCAATATTCGTATATACGGTTTTTAGGGTTCCGTAGCCAAAATGGCAAACGGAACTCTTATAGTTTCGCTCAGTCCGTCTGTCTGTCTCAAGGTCAGCTCAAAGACCCTTATTACACTATAATTTGGCATGGATATAAATATTAGTTAAGCCGATAAAGTGGTTGAATAAAATCTTGTAAAAACTTTTTTTTCGAGTACCTCCAATACACGTAAAGTGGGGATGTGATTTTTTTTCTCTCACCTATCCAATCGTGTGGGGTATTGTTGAATAGGTCTTTAAAAAATATTTAGGGGTTGTGAATTTCACTTTTCGATTTAGGAATCCGTTGGTGAAATATTGAGCCTTAAAATTAAAAGTTTTTGCTAATCAAGTTGCCCCCCCCCCCCCTCTGCTAGCTAAATAATTGTTTTTGGATATGTGGAAAAAATCGAATGTACCTATATATAATTAAACGAACTGTACCGTGCAACTTCACTTGCGTAAATTTTCCCCGGTTTTGCAAAATTTCTCATTGCTGCTCCGCTCCTATTGGTCGTAGCGTGATGTTATATAGCCTATAGCCTTCCTCGATAAATGGGCTATCTAACAGTGAAAGAATTTTTCAATTCGGATCAATAGTTCCTGAGATTACCGCGTTCAAACAAACAAACTCTTAAGCTTTGTAATATAAGAATAGATTAAAAGGAAAACTATCACAGCTAAGTAGACTTTACAAGATTTGGATGTAAGAAATAATTTTACTAGTCTATGCATGGTGGAAGATCTGGTTACTGTTCACATCACTTTCTTAAAAATTGTTTATGAGCGATGGTAATGTTTGATGTGTGGCTACACTCGTTATCTGCTATGAGTATTTATTAAACACATGGAAATAAGCCAAAAAATTCTGGACACATTCGCAATAATGTTCTGTGTATGACTGGGAGAAATGTAATTTAAAAACATGTTTCATCTATTATTTGTCATAGATGTAATGCTACATGACAAATAATATGAAATGCGGGAGAAAGTGGTTCTAGTAAAGAGTATTTCGTGACGAGTCAGGCTTTTTGGGATCGGAAAATTGTCAGTGGAAAGGGAAAATGGAGGGTGTTAGGCCAGACACTAAGAGAAGACGAAAAACAACTACCATATTATATTCAGACACAATAATATCATTAGCCAGACGCTAAGTTTCGTACGAAGCTAAAATCTAGACTTAGGCATAAATAATTCCCGGTATCTGGCACAGAACCAAGAAAATAGAACACTAACTGAGAAGTTATTTTTACATTTCTTTTGCTAAGCGATAAAAAGTAAAACATCAGTGCCTACTAAGTTTTTTAATAAAATTTGGCGCCTCAGAACGTCCTTACTTCGTCGAGTCACCGAATTTCAGAAAAGAATTTAATAAAAAGAAAAACAAGCATTCTGTGAGTTCCTTTTACGCCAGGGTCAGACTAAAGAGACCGATATTATCGGTAAATAAGAACGTTTGGCGCGGACATCTTGAATAACAAACTATCTATACCTATGACGTCATTTTGAAAATTCAACATTAATAATAATATTAACACCAATTTGGGTCAGTAATACAAAAAAGAATATTAATTTGCCTATCGTGTACAAAATAGCTTTATAAATAAAATAAAATATTTTGTTAAACCAAGCCTTCTTCGTTATGTGGTAACTATTGTACTTGTTGGTCGGCAAATTGGTGCCACAAGCCTGAAGTTGGGAACTACGTCCCCTTTTTGGAAAGTTTGAAACGTACCCAACTAGATACAAATGACATTCCCAACGAAACGGAAACCTAGGTATTCCTTAACTTAGATAGCTACACAAAGCGCCCCTTGCCGCAGAGTCCTAATTTTACATATGCATTTTTCTTCTGCGTTACATCGACTCTTTTGGTTGCTTATAAGATAATATTGTGGCCTTATTTTCTACTAAAGAATTACTAATAATTCTGAATCACTATTCACTAACAGATAAGTACCTACGTTGGCAGTGAATTGGTAGTACATTTATAACAGAACAACCAACTCATGTTTTCTATTTCTAGAAAAGACTGTCGTGTCGCAAATAATACTAAATTGGCTCTAAAAACTAGCGAGAAGCTTGCGTTACATTTTAGAGCACAATGATAAAATAAAACCACTTCATTTAAATATCGAAGTACTATAATAAAGAAGTATCTAGGAATTATGAATTTCGAAGCATAGTAAAGTGAAGCACTCAAATAAATATTGAAAACATTCAGGTCATGAACATTACTGTGCATGAAACACCAGATGTTTGGGTCAAGGTTTGTTGCAGTATAATGAAGGTCCCTTCCGTAAAGGAATTGGCCGGCGAAAATGAGGGTGAATAAGATACAACGAAGATTAAAGGGGTTCGTAAGGTGGATAATTCCAGAGGGTTGCACTCGGATATGTTTTGCAGGCTTTACGAGTGCGTCAAGCCTTTGCTTCTACTACATTTGTTTAAGGAATGGAAAAGATTTTTCAGAGAAAATTTGCAGCTTAACCTATTTCTATATTCAAGAAAAATAATGAAAGGTCAGGTACATGTACTTAGATAGTACGTAGAGTGGAGAATATTTGTGAAGGCGTAACTATGCATTAGAGACAAAAATAATAACGTCCTTCTAGACGAACTAAGCTGCATCATTATTTCTGATATGTTTTCTTCCTATTTTTTAATTGATGATAATCGAGCTGATTTTCCAGACAATTTCTACCAATGTCTAGTATACAATGCACAATGACTCGGTTTTTATGTTTGTGACTACGGCGAAGTCAAAAGAAGGGTTCCGATTTTACCGACGATGGTTACTATACTTACTTTGTTAACTGGCTATCCGACAATGGCAATTCGCGTCATCTTAAAGTGTGTTTGTTTTAGTCGAGTATAGTATAAGTTTTGGTAAAACTTCACAGGGCAACAGGGCGGTTTATAATATGCTAATAACCTCCCACTCGTGGCATCTTACCCAGGTCCTATAATGTAGTTTAAAAGAACGCTTCAAAATTTAGTTAATACTACTGCTAGATTTTCATCAAATTGTTTTCTGATGAGAGAATGAGGCAAAACAAAACGTCAACAAAGTTCTCGTAGATCCTTGATTTTATTCCTGTTTATCAAGGAAAGTTATTTCTTGATTTATTTGATGGGAAAACTATAAGAAAGGAAGCACTCCTTCCCCTTATGTAGTTCTGAATGTTTATAAATTTTATATTGATATTGATATGACCGAGTAAATCAAGAGATAAGAGAAGTTAGGCCACGTTACGATTGCCGTTGCACTGATGGGTGATCTGTTTTCGGAAAATGTCAAACCCCAACAGCTCGCACCACAAGCTGCCTGAAGAGAAGGCTTATATTTTTTGTTAATTTGTGCTCTTATTGATTTCTGTGCACCTATGTAAATAATAAAGATAAATGAAATATTCAGTATAAGAAGTGCTATAATATGAATCTTCTATGATGCACTAGGATTGTGATCCCACATTACAAGCAATCCTATTAACCTCTCCAGCTGGATTAATATACCCACCACTTTTTCTTTCAGAGGTTTATTATGTAGCCAAGTTGCTTGTCTGTCAAGTGGCTGTTCTGAGTCAACTAAGCGCGTCCTTTATCTGTCACTAAAGTCAAGAGTTGATCTAAATAGTTAGTGACCCTGACTGCTAAGCTAAAGGTTGTGGGTCCGATTTACATTCAGGGTAAATCCTTGTGAACTGGATGTAATTTAAATGTTGATAAACTTTCGCGATTTGTACGCATTGTAAAATTATATAATAATATAATAATAATAATAATAATATCTCGGGACACCTCACACAACGCCATCTGATCCCAAACTAAGCAGAGCTTGTACTATGGAAACCAGACAACTGATAGACATACTTATATATTTCTAAATACATACATATTATAGATAAATAACACCCAGACACAGAATAAACCATCGTGCTCATCACACAAAGTTTTATCCTGGGTGGGGATCGAATCCACGACCTCAGGCTTAGCAGTCAGGGTCACTAACCACTAGACCAACAGGCCAGTCGAAATATATCCTACGGGTCTTAATCGCGTGGGTAAGGTAGTATAGTATATATATAATTTTATAATGGGTCATTTGTCTTTAAAATAAGTACGTATTTAGAAATATATTATTATGTTTATTAGCTGTCCGATTGTCATAACACAGGCTCTACCAAGTTTGGGATCAGATGGTCGTGTGTCAGTTGCCACAAGATATTTATTTACTAAAGTTCAGAGGTAATGGTTACATTACATCTGGAACCCACCAAATTTGCCACCATAGTGGTAAAAAACAGGTGACGCGGCACCTATAAAAGCAGCAATAAATTCCTCTTTATTAGCACTCTACCATTAATCACAAATAGTCAGCTTTTGAGGCCGAACCGCATTTCTACAAAAATGTTGATAAACATTATAAAATTATACATACAGTATTGCAACGGCCGTGGTCACGTAGACTACCCGTGACCAAGGCTGTTGCAATACGTTCGAAATGTCGGGTAATAAAAAAGGAACCTATTTATATAAAAATATTAAGACCCGTAGTATACATAATTGTATAATTTTTATGCAAAGTTTCCTCAAACATAGAATTGAGCCATTAGACCATCCTAACGACTACACGATGTTATTACTGTATTGTTATACACGATGTTATACATTGTAATCTTAATAAATCTTCAACTGAATGGAGATGGTTATGTTGCTTTACTTGTATGTCCATTAGTAAGTCATTTCCGCAACATTTCGTAGAAAAAGAAAATAAGAAATATATTTGCTGCGACTGTTCCGCGGTCTTTTCAGGGCCGACTTGTACCCGGTAAACACTGGTAATGTGACATCCTTTTTAGATTTAAATGTTACTTTAACCAATATTGGTGCCGATAAAATTTCCTTGGTGCCAGTTTGCGGAACTAACGTAAAACAAACCTTTTTCTCTGATTAAAAAAAAAAACAAATAGAAACAGTCCGCTATAGTTTGTCTGATGTATGTAAGTTTGCCGCTACGGAATCTGCTCGTTACCAATAGTGTTAGGTCCTTTTCACAAATTCCGGTTTCAACCCAGCGCCAGATTGAAACCGGAACGTTTGAAAAGGACTTTAATGTATTTATAACAAAGTACATTCACTATCTTAAGAATGTAACTTAAACTTTCCTAATTATATAAGATTTGTAACGTAGAAAGGTGGCCAGGAATATCTAGTCGAAGAACTACTCATCAGTGGATGATCACACTCGCTGATCCAAGAGGGGAGCTCATAGGCAAAAATTACGATCCCGACGGACCCCACGACATTACCCATAATAAATGTATACATTTTTGTACAAGGTTTTTTAATTAGACGGTTGGGCTTATGTTGGTTTGAATAATTTATTTCAAGAAACCGGGCTGTTGTATCTAAATTATTATTTGATAAGTAGTTGAAGGTTAGCAGCCATGGCAGTGGCACCGCCAAGTTAAACTACATACATAAAGGTTATTTTCTTGTATATTCAAGACAAAAAAATAAAAGGCACTTTTAGGGCCAGAGTGCATAGGCGTCTTCTGGGTGCACTCGTTATGTTGTCGGAGCCAAGGGCAAGCCCATATATAAATCAGGCTCGTTTACACGATGCCACGGTGTTGTTTATAAAGTTATGGCATTGTGCAAATAGTTCTTAAGCTCTGGTTTTAATAACGTGTTATTGGGGCATGTAAGTACGTTGAGACAAATTACTCTTATTCTTAATCTTTTGCAGTTTGTACACACATAAAATGCAATTTTATAAACTAAGTACGGGCAGTAAAACAGTTATTTAACATGAAAGTATTTACGCGATTATGACCCTAACTCTAGAAAATTGTATAACAACTGTCTCTTGTTCATTATTATTTCTTATGACTTTGTACTCCTCTGAAAGTGTATTAACTGCACACAAAGAAATAAAATCCAGCGAAAATATTAAAACTCTTACTTTCATTCATTCATTCGTTACACCGATAACAATATTATGAGTATAACATCTAAGTAATTTTGGCATAGCGTCCATATCTCATATCTTTTTACTACCGCTACGAGACTTGGCTACATTTCTGCCACAATAGTTTTAAGTGATATTTAAATAGAAACTTTGACCTCTGCGAAGGACAGACAGGCAATCAATGACAGTAAAATAGTGGCTGATAACGTTACAGATCATATTAGAGTAGGAACGATCGATAAGATGCTTAAATAATATATCGACTTTATCGACAGATTCTACCACAGACACGTTCGGCACAATTTTACAGCTACCCCGCACAAATAAAGTTTTTTTTCCAGAAGCTAGAAACTTAAAAGCGTTAACAGTACTGCAAAAAAATAACTTACTTATTACTACAATAAATAATTAATATAGACAATTGTTTTGGTATAATGCCTAATGTTTTGCTTTAATGTTAGTCTAGTTCGATAAGCTCAATAGTAGTAGTTAAAAAAATGGTTATAAATCAATTGAAAAAGATTATTTAAGAAGTCATCTGCATTGATTTGTATGATTACATTTTCGAATTATCTTTTTACATTTGGATAAGTAACAGAGTTAAATAATGCTGATCACTATCATCAGCAGAAAAGACGATTTTGTTCAAAGTTAGAGATCTTTTTACTCAATTTACCTCAGAGGCACAAAGCCACGAATGCAATTAGGAGGGCAGATACCCTTAAAATGGCACAATTAGAGTCGGCAAATTAAGCATTAAAAGAAAATGTATCCAACATTGTGTGAGGCAGGGCGATAATTCCCATTTAGAAGTAAGTTTTACTAGAGGTAGAAGTTTATAAAACGTTGTCAGTGGTTGTGATAATATCTTTGATGGAGTTAAATTTGAGAAGGTATTTTTCTCTTTGACTAGCTGTTGTTGCGGATTATGTTAATATACCTAAGTTTGACCCTTTTTTGTTGGAAAAATATTTTTCCTCTTTAGTGGTGGAATTAAAAAAAACCCTTATGCTCTTACCTGAACCTGGTTTCCCAGTCCTACATGAAATGGTTTTCAAGATTACGTATAATTTTTGTATATTATGATAACTATGGCATCTGGATTGATTTTAACACGACTTGTACCGTCAAAAGTTACTAGTGTCCATTGCCGCTGCAATTATTACTAATCAGGGGGGCTGTAAATGCCTTCACGCATAAATATATATTGGAACGCTTCACTACAAATCCAGGCACGATTTATATAAATCCACCGATTCTAGAGTCGATCAATAACAAATCTCAACAGTCAGCAGAAGCAAAAATAGAACTTGTACCATTAGTAAAGCAACTAGGAATACTTATTATGTAAGTGAAAGAAGACATAACTAATCCATCACTGGCAGTTATAGTACAGAAACACGCTATAAATCGCAAGGAGGAAACGCCGAACACCGAACTTTGGCACTCACATCCAATGGAAAGCTGACCCAATTTGTTGTACGTTAAAAATAGTAGCCCCGTACGTCTTGTCTGCGTTAAAGATAAAACTAGAGAGACGGAGATTTGTTTCCTTTTTATTTAGAAATCTATGTTTGGTTAACGGAATATTGTAAAATAAATAGCCTTTGTCATTCTAGATTAGTGTCAGAGAGAGCTAAAATTTTGTACCCAGTTTAGATGTAGTAAGTTATCTTCAAACCTGCCAGGTTGATTGGAAAGTAAAGTTGTATGGACTATCTCCTTGTTAGTAGTCCTATTAGTAAATCTGATTGGTTATTTATAGCTTGACGAAGGACATTACCACTATTTAGTGCAAAAGCTAGGGTTATAACTGGTTGTAGTGAAAATTGGGTACTTGCAGTCTCTCAGTCGTAAGTACGGAATGAACTGATTTCAACACCAACAAAAAGTAAGAATTAGGTACTTTACAGCAAAAATTATAACTAAAAATGACTAACTGATAGCCCTTTACACAAAACATGATAGATTGATAAAACAAGAGTAGTTAAAACCTCAAAACTTTTACAAATTAAGACGAATTATTTAACAATATATCCATTTTCTAAAGGGGCATTTTAATTTTATCATGTCGAGTATTATATGACAAGGCTTTCAGTAGTCCTTTGCTATCCTTCTAATACAATTCAGCACGAAAATAAGGGTAAATACCTATGGGAACTTTGAAATTTCCCTGGATTATGCAAATACGATCCTTCTAACAAAGATAGGTTTCCAAAATGCAAATTCAGCCGTTGTATAGTCTTTATTCATTTAGATAATAGGACATTATAATTTAATCGGTTTAGAAAGTTTTGCAACCAAAAAGACTTTTACATTTTGCATAGAATCAAAAATTAGAAAGACCGGACTTTTCACTCAAGTGGGTAACAGGTTTGTACGAAACTTTTAGTGCACAGCGAATATTTTAGTGTGAAGAAAGCCAGATCGTCAGAACTTTTACCGAATCCCATATATGTTTCAAAAGTTTTTTTTAATTTTAGTCAGAAGTGCAGTAAACGCTGTGCAGAACTTTTGGAAATGTGGACAAAGGTTTGCCCAAAATGTGAAGAAAAATCAATGTAATTTTATAAAGTGCAGTATTTTATAAAATTGCGTTAAGTGTATCGGTGGTTATCGCTATAAATCTTTATAAACTGTCGACTTATTCACCACAAACTTTTCCCAGCAGCCTAGCCCGATGTCTGATTTTTATAGCCTATGTGCTATTCTGATTGGCATTGGCGATTTGACATTGGCAATTTGAATAGAGCGGCCGGGTTTTTATTGTCTTATTCTTTTCACCGGCTTTACCTATTGCTTGCGAACAGGCATTACATCTACATGTAGAATCATTACTTTTCACAAGTGTAGTATTTCGCTCCCTAAGTGAATAAAGATTTTTTGATTTAATGTGTAAACCATATCTCAAGTAAAAAATAATCTCATCAAAATCGGTTTAATAGTTATTGCATGAAACAGCAACTAACATTCATACTTAAGTATGAATGTTGTGTATTGTATGTGGCGATGTAATTACATCGCCACAAACAATACATATACAACAATAGTAAGATTACTTTATCCACAGTAGTTAGTACCAATAATCTATGTTATTTCTCGAAGTTGCAACTAAATCGGACCGACCGTGATGAACTCCAAATATCTACACAATGGAAACTAGCAAGAGACCCATAATCTATAAAGTATCAACTGATATTCCCTTTGATACCGCACCCTCAAAGGTAGCCTGCGTAGGTGATTAGTCGTTAATGAGGTTGACCAATGTAGCTCAAGTGTATTAGGAGATTTTTTTTATTATAACATTATAATACTAATAGAAAATAAGGGAGGAGAATGGTCTCTTTTCATGGTTTTTCCTAAATAACTTTAAAAAATAATAATGTTATGATTAATAATATATTTGACATGCTCACAACGAGCCCTTTCATTTCATAATATTTGTGTTACACGATACTGTTTACGAAACTTTTTCTTTATATTTTTTAGTTTTCTTCCCAAAAGTAGCTCTCAAATTCAAAATTATTTTATTTACGTATCGCGTCCGTGTTTGGGTCACAGAAATACACATGTGTACTAAATTTGAACTTAATCAATCCAGTAGATTCGGAGCAAATTGGCTACGACAGACGGACAGACCGAAACACGAGTGATCCTTTTCAAGTGCCCTATACCCGGAGGTGTTGCGGGGGGGGGGTCCAGATATAAGAGGGGTTCCCAATATTCCAATGGCCTAGTGGGGCAATAAAAAAACTATTATTTTTGTCTTAAGTTATGCTGTTTAAAAATGCTTTGGATGCTAATTACAACTAGGGGTTGCATAATAAGGGTTCTGAGTAATGTTTTGGCACCTCTTATCTTCTCAGGGTTGTTTGAACACGCTTTGAAATTTGTTTTAAAACGCTGAGGTGGATTAATTCTGCCCGTATGTGGACAAAGTAAGCAAATGTTTCGTCTCTTTCTATCTCATTATAGTGAACATATGCTGATGATGTAAGAGATACATAGGGACTGTATCGTGGCATAATATAGGATACGACGGCTTACAAATAAATGTGGGGGACAAAAAATGCACCATACCTTATATTATACTAGTTTACAAGAAATAATCGAATAAACTGGTCCTTCCTAATCTATTAAAGAGAGAGTTTGTTTGTTTCAGCTAAACTCTGAAAACTCTGGACCGATTTAGACGAGATTTGTTACGCTTGAAGCTTGAAATAGGCTACTTTTTCGAGATCCGATCCAGGGAGTCAAGCCATGACCAAATGCTAGTAATATATTTACGAAAGTAACTATGTCTGATTGTCTGTTACGTTTTTTGGTGAAAGTTGATTTGAAAGTATTGTAAAAGTAGGGGAGTGACGTTGGCTTTTTAGGGTGCCGTCGTTTTCGAAAGCAAAAATAGCAAAAACAGAAACAAACAAATGTAATGTTTCTTCTACATGAAGAAAAATGAATCGCCGAAATGTACCTATGTACGCGCAAAACTTCAAAACGACTGCAAAAGATTCGATTTTGTTGACTTCGATATCCCTAGGACAAACTGTATTTTTTTTAATCTAACGGCTTTTGCTAGTAAATAAATAAAAAACAGGTCTCAGACCTAGACTATACTTCGTTTCATAAACGAAGTCTCTTTCGACACAAGATTACAACCTCACTTTGACAATAAGTAAACAAGCCATCGAAAATTCGAGTTTTTTTTTATAAATTGAATAAAATTTGTATAAACAAGTAATATAATAAAAATTTGAAAATAGTCCAGTAGAGTTACTATACAAGAGTTTTGTTTTTTTGCAAAATACAAGAGTTGCTATGACAACGAGAAAACGTCATGGGATGACTTAAAGATGCTGGAGTGTTAAACCAAATAAATCGAATAATATAACGTGTTCGAAAAATGGATTCAAATTGAAAGGTAATTTACATTTTTTTTTTGTACTTATAACGTTTTTTGCTTAATTGACGCTGTGACGCAACTTAAATGATTGTATAACGGTTGTCCGGCATTCGCTTCGTCGACGAACAATTCGCCGACAGAGCGATTCACCTACGGGTGTTTCGTCAACAGAACGTTTCCTCGACTAACGTTTCGTCGACACGACTGTTCGTTTAATATTTCAATGAAGGTTAAAATAATTTAATAATTTTAATTATTTATTTATTTAAAATGCTGTATTTTAGTAGGTAGTAGGTACATAAAACTAGAAAAAGTCTGTTTAAATTGAAACAATGTTATTAAAAATAAACAAATGGGTTTGCATTAAGCGCTGTTTACAAAATTATGAATCTACCAAAAAGGACTTCGTATTTGAAACGGAGTATATTATGTCAGTTTGACGATATCCGATCTGGCGACGCCACAATCTATAATTCACGAAAACTTTTATCTATTCTATACAGCTACTATCTCAGTAGTCGTTAATCTCCCCAGAACAAAGGAACCGCCGGTCATTCCAACTGAAACAACCACACATTAATCCACGAGCCACTACCTTGCTTCATAAATATTCATACTGCACCAATGTTACCTAATTAAGTAGCAACACTGTAATTGTAGGTTACGATGCTACTGCGAGTGCTTAGCTACAACTACTGTTATGCACTGTGCAGATCCTGAATATTAGTAAAGTAGTCCTGAATGTAGAGGCAAATGGCAGTGCCAGATCTAACATACTTGCTTATGAAGGGAAGGTGGGGAAGGGGTGCATTTCGTTTCGCCGACATCGGTCAAGTGTAAGTCGCACTCACATGGGAGCACGTGCCCTCCCCCTGGATCCATCTATGAACAGAAATCTTGACACCTAAGCGTGGGACCGAAGCAGACGCAAGAAGGTCAAAGGTTTTTAAGTTTGAAGCCTCCCTTTGTGCGTGTGTCCGTCTGTAGCATCGTAGCTCTTAAACAGGTGAATCGATTTGAATGTGTTTTTCGTTCGCAGTTTTATTAAAACCGGTTTAAGATAAGCTTTTGTCATGTGTCGGAAGGTTTTTTATACATTTTTTTTTTTAAATACAGATCTTAATTTGTAGACTGTTTGTAGGTCGTTCAATATTTTACATTTTAAAATAATACACAAAAGCTTCGTATCTTGCATTGACAAGTCTTCAAATTTCAGGTCTACGTTTTGAAATGATAAATCTGTGAAGCGATTATTGCGGTTGACAGAAAATTTATAAATCGAACTTATCTCATCTTTTTATATATATTTCTTGTGTGCGTGTGTATGTCACTGAACTCCTCCTAGACGGCTGGACCGATTTTGATGATTTTTTTGTGTGAGTTCAAGGGGATTCGAGGATGGTTTACATTCACAATTGAACCCGATTGACGAAGTTTGCCGGGACAGCTAGTCTATCTATAATATTATAACTGGTTCATATGAGCTTTGGTCACAGAGTAAAGAATTTTCTTTACTCATGTGTCTTGCTTGAAAAAAGCGAAGCACAAGCAACAATTTTTTTGAGAAAACATTACTGCTGTCAAATATCAATAGGTACCTTTATTAAACCACAAAACACATCGTAAAGTCTTTATGATATTAATTTGAGTAAAGCTCTTATAGCACGACTCGCACCCACTGTTCCAATTATAGCTTATCACACCCATTTTATATTTTTTGACCTACAGGCATGGCCCAATAAACTATTCAAGAACAATTCAAACTCTGACATTATTACACTTAAAGGTAGTATCGAGATATTCGCCTGGTATTAAGGTGCTTAAACATGCAAATGAGCAATACTAAAACATCTTTTACAATTGTCATAAAATGACAAAGAAATTTCGCACTTATCCACTAGCAGTAAAGATCAAAATAGCTACAACTAAAGAGATGGTACAGCCACAATTAACTTGTAAATAACAGCCTTTGTTCTATCACGAAAATAGTTCAAGAGATCGCAGTTAATTTTCTGAATAAATATTAGGACTTTTAACACAGTTTAAAATACAAGGACAATTTCATAACCGGCCAAGTCTAACTTGACCTAAAACACGGAAAACTTCAATTAACAAACACCCTATTTAAACACAAAAAACTAATATTTAGTAACACAAAACAAACCTTTTTATCATCACTGTGAAGCCCCACTTAATACACGGACACTTCACATGAAACTTTCAAACAAAACACGACACAATAACATTTCGACAGAAACTCTTATTTGTGGAAAGCACTTTGTTATGAAAAAACCTTATCACGCACACGTCACACCGCGGCGAATGCCGCAGAAAACTGAAATCTGCAAAGCAATAAAGCTTTCGCTGTAAGCAGTGTTACCAACATAGATTAATTTACCCCGAAATGTGGGTGGTCATAAAGTTTACAAAGAAAATAATCGAGAAGTACATATAGGTTCGTCTGTGAATTTTAAAAGGGGATATTAATGTTTACATATTCTATTTTTAAAGGCGGTGAAATATCTCATCTGTTTTAATATTTTAGCATTCCATTCTAATGCATTCACAATTTTGAAGGTTATTAAATGTTATTCTAAACAAAATGCTACGGACAGATATTATGGATATTAATAGATTTGGCTACAATTTATTTTCAAACAAGATTTAATGATAACTTTCCTGACTAAATTTTAAGTACGTATTGACTAACATGAACTTAAATTACATAGTCAGGTTATACTTAAGTACGTACTCTTGTAAATGCCTACCCCTAAGCACGTTTAAAGTCTCAAAAAGTGCAGGGAAATTCATTTCATTGGAAGTAATTATGAACCCATATTTTCACAAAACTGGCATACAGAACCAAAACGGCTTAAACTACAACAACGACATGCTTTCAAAAGTACTTGCTTATTTCACTTTCAAGTGACAGTGACAGCATGAGGCTTTATGATATTTCACGGTTTAGTCAGACTATTAGACTCATAGGCTGTCTTACGGCGTTTGTACACCGTAACCAGTTAACGGGAAGTGACCGTGAACGAGATAATTTTACTTCGGTGACCGGTATGATGACGAACATTCGGTGGACACGCGGCTGTAGTAATTCTATGTATCGCTACTTCAGTGATGTCATGACGTCCCATTGACAGGCTGGTGGACAAACGCCCATATGGGTAATTTCGGTGGTACGTTTTCAACAACACGATGGCAACCCGTTTTCAGTAGTGCACTATTGCAATCTTTAAACCATTTAGCGCTTAACGTGTGAGCGTATGAATAGCAAATACGACTTGAGGGCACTGCAGTATGGTTTTTGTTCTATTTGATTTTTTAGAACGGACGAATTTAAAAATGTTCTGTTACCGCACCGCTAAACTCGGCGTCGCGTTGTTGTCCGCAAACAATTATAATTTCGTCAATCCGACTTTTTGTAGGATCGTAAATCGTACCGTTTTGTTTTTTTATTTGGTTTTAATAAACAGAAAAAAAAACCAGGCAAGAGCATGTCGGACCATGCTCAGTGTAGGGTTCCGCAGCCTTAAATAATTGCATCAGCAGAAGAGCGGATGTTCATGGCACTTACGCCCTTTTGTTGAGAAAAAGAAGTTTTTCGGCTATAACTCAATAATGGTATATCCGTGATTGTTTTTTACTCAATCAAAAAAGTTTTTTAGAAACCTTAAAATGTTTAGAAGATTATTTTTATTATTTAGCTATCAAACTAAGTAGCGGCCACTATAAGACCCTTTTTTTCTAAACTTCATCAATATTCATTGAGGAGTCTCTGAGTAAAATGCCTGTGACATACGGACGGACAGACGGACAGACATACAGACAGACGGACATGACGAAACTATAAGGGTTCCGTTTTTTGCCATTTTGGCTACAGAACCCTAAAAATGGACTCGTGCGACCACTATAAAGGGCAGTTCACATCGCAATTAAATGTAAACTACTCGAGTCTGAGCTAGCTATAGAATTTCTTCGGTTATAAAATTCTCTAATAACTGCCTGATAAGATTAGCCGCCGTGGTTGAAATTAGTTAAAAGAACAAACTTGTTACTGCCAAAAATACTGCGTAGTTGGCTAGTCTCTCATTAGATTGGCCGCGCTGTTACTGAAATTGGTTAAAATTTATAAGTTTAAATGCCAACTCTTCCATCATTTATGTTTATGAGGTGGCTATATTTGTCTAAGTTAACTTTAATATGTTCGATACTCTTACAAAAAGACGTCATCAGGGTCCACTACGTTTGAAACGACATCAAACTGAACTTTTATTAAGAGTTTTCTAGGTTCCGAAAATCTACAATAAATTGCCAAACTCTGTTAAGTACTTTGTTTTTCTTAATTTAAATATTTTTTTAATTTCATATTTTTTTTGTACTTAATTGATTTTTTTATACACTGACGGACTCATAAACTGCATCAAAGTTCAGGTTTACTCTAAAAGGATTTTTTATAATAAGTATGCAAACTTTTTAGATTAAATTATATAAATATGGAAAGACTGGCTCTTAATCTTAAAAAAAAATTAAATTTAAAAATAGAACTGCGGTAAAACAAATGAATATAGCCGGGAAAAGAAAATTTACTCGTAGTATCAGATTTGCGTGTTATTTATAGCAAAGTTTTAAATTAATTCTCATTGATTTTTTTTTGTTTGGTCAATTGAATTATTGTTACCAGCATAATTGTTGGGTTAGTTTTTTAACACATCGAGAGTTTTTGAACCATAATATGGATACTTCGTCCGAACAAGCGGCACAAATTGTAGCATTGGTGCGGGAGGGCTTGGATCAACGAACGATTGGTAGAAATTTAAATTTAAACCAGTCTACGGTTTGTAGAATATACAGAAGGTTTGTAGAGACAGGTTCTTACAGGAGGAGACGTGGTACAGGCAGAACTCGAGCAACCACAGGTCGTGATGACCGATTTATTGTTACAACTTCCCTGCGAAATCGTTTCCTCACGTCAGTTAACATCAAAACCGAGCTTAATGAAGTGCGTGGAAAAAACGTGTGTGCACGAACAATAAGAAGAAGGTTAAAGGAAGCGGCTATCACCCCTTTTAGACCAGCAAATGGTCCAAAGTTGTCTGCAGCTCACAGACAAGCTCGCTTAAGATTTGCGCGTCATCACCTGAATTGGACAGAAGAGCAGTGGGCCTCTGTATTGTTCACGGACGAGTGTAGGACATGTTTATATGGTGCAGATGGTCGCAGAAGAGTCTTTCGTCGACGTGGGGAGCGATATGCTCAAAGTTGCATTGAGGAGCGTGTTCCTTTTGGAGGCGGTTCATGTATGGTCTGGGGTGGCATATCGATGAACGGGCGAACAGAACTTGTGTTCATAGACATGGTCCGTCAAAACGGTAATAGAGGGGGTTTGACAGCACATCGCTACATAACAGAGATATTAGAAGATCACGTGGTGCCTTACATGGGATTCATAGGCGAAAATTTTACTTTAATGCAGGATAATGCCCGGCCGCATGCAGCTGCACAAGTTCAACATTATTGCGAAGAGGTTGGGATACGTACAATGAATTGGCCAGCACGCAGCCCGGATCTTAATCCCATCGAGCATGTTTGGGACAATTTAAAAAGAGCTGTATATGCGAGAAACCCTTCGCCTACGACAGTGGCAGCACTAAGAACAGCACTTTCAGAAGAATGGGACAATATTCCGCAAGATCTTTTAAAAACCCTTATAAAATCTATGCGGAACCGATTAGAATCCGTAATAAGGGCACGTGGGGGTAATACACCTTATTAAAACACAAATAAACCCTTGCATAAAGTTTGTGTCTATTGTTAAAACCAATTTTTTAATTAAACAATTTTTCCTTAAACTTCTGTTTTTTCTTCAAAAAAGGTCTTAAGGTCCTTTCCAGTACATAAACTTAAACTTAAAGGTATGATCCTACGCTGTTTTAAAGTTCACGAACCAATCTAGAGGTTTCAATTTAAATCTGTATAGAAAGTTTGCATACTTGGTTAAAATATTTATTTCAAAGTCGTCTATTACTTTGATGCAGTTTATAAGTCCGTCAGTGTATTATTCTGATTTTTAACATATTTGTACGGCTTAAAAGGCGAAACATAGTGTGACGCATATCGTCTCTCTATTTTAATTTTATAACACACTGTTTCATATATTTATTTATTTTTTTATAAAAAAAGATAACTAGCTATGTGGGATTGAGTCCCATATTACTAGCAATCTTGTTAACCCCTCCAGCTAAGCTCAAAGGCTTGTGTTAGGAGTGGGTTCACGTCGGTAGTATAATGGCCAGGATTCGAACCCGCGACCTCACGATTGCGAGACCGATGCCTTAGCCATTAGGCTACCGCCGCTTCTATTTGATAATATTATACAACATGTTCTTGCAAAAAATATGCAACGTTAACGATTTGACTATAGCTACGAATATATTGGCAGAGCACCTACGTTTTATAAATTCTTTGTTCAAAGTGAATTTTTAATTCATAGCAATAGCAATTTTTCACAAAAACGGTACGGGCTAAATTGAAACGAGAATATGATGAAACTTTTAGTGGCTGAAGTTAAATATAATGTTTCACGATTGTCATACGCGTGATTCAATATTTTTATTTCTTACTAGCTGTCCCGCGCAACTTCGTATGCGTAAATTTCCCTCGTTTTTCTCGTGGCTGCTCCGCTCCTATTAGTCGTAGCGCGATGTAGCCTATAGCCTTCCTCGATAAATGGGCTATCCAACAAAAAAAGATTTTTTCAAATCGGACCAGTAGTTCTTGAGATTAGCGCTTTTAAACAAAAAAACAAACTCTTCCGCTTTATAATATTAGTATAGATTGTTTATGTGGGTATCTTGAATTATAATTGTAAATGATACATCAAATATTTTAAGGTAGGTACTTACCTATTTTACAAAATGGTTTGATAAGGCAAAAGCGGTTTTCATCAAACAAAACTAGGAAGCATCTCGATTAAATTAGCTAACTAGTAAAAAAAATCCGCATCAAGTTGGGAGCTACGATGGCACAAACAAACATAAAAATACACAAACTTGCGACACCCCTTCTTTTTAGTCAGGGTTTAAAAATGGTAGGTACTATTATACTTTTCGAATTTGGCCATATCCCAAATCCGGGATTAACCGATTAACACATAGGTATGTGGGTACTTAGAAATACGAGTACGTTTATTACTCACACAGATACCCATCACGAAGCTGTCTTGCCTCGACACGTCTGCCAATGCTCATTATAGTTAGAGCTAAGGCTATCAATTACGAACATTGCACAATATTGTTTAATAACTAACTAAAAATTAAACTAAGGGTACTAAAGGTAGGTATTTGGGTTTTTTCAATGTTAACGTTAGAAATTGCAATAACTAACATTGTAAAAACAACATTTTCTACACTTAGAAAGTTCTACATCTTTAACATTGAAGCTTTGCCAAAAAAACGTCAACAAATTTTCAGAAAAATATTGCTGCATTCACTAAAAATTAACATAATTAGGTATGTTTTAAAAAAAAAACGCTGTTTTCGCAATTTGCATGGCCAAATTTTTTAGAAAGACTAAATAAAAATGGTCATTTAAATAACTACCTACCAATATACGTCGACGACAACATGGTTAATACATTTTTTACTACCTGGATGATTTATTTCTATGCTCGGTATTTTTTAAACAACGATTTCTAAAAATGAGACCTAACTAGATCGATTTATAGCCCCCGAAACCCCCGGCGTAATAAGTTTAATGTAAATCGTTGGAGCCGTTTCCGTGATTTAGATATATATATATATACAAGAATTGCTCGTTTAAAGGTATTAGATAAGATTACTTTGCAAAAAATTTGGCAATTCAAAATGGCCCCAACATTTTCTACATTAACAATGTTTACCAAATACTAGACTTATATTTTTCTCCTTATAGCCTAGTTCTTTATTATGCCCAATCCTGTTGTTATATATATTATAGCTAATAATCCATCCAGACTTGGCAAAATATCAGAATTGCCATTAAAACGCAATCCAAAAGGATAACGACATTCTAAGCTTTGACTTATCTCTCTATGAGCTACTATAATATAATATATAATAGTAGCATATTAAAGCTATATTATAGAAGAATAAATAAATGTTTTACTATGGAAAAAATATTTTACGTGTTTATTTGGCCATAGGTCATGTGAGTCGGTAAGGAACCTAGATAAATTTCAAAAATAACATTAATCGGACACTTGATGGGACTATAACGGGACATCACATTAAAAAAACTCTCGCCAGTTACTGAAACAATCCATCAAGATAATATATTATGTACTACCGTAGCAGTAACTATCTCAATGAAACAATCATATAAATCGAGAGCTGGTGACCATCGCTCTCATACTAATCAATTTTACTTTTCTATCCTTTTGAGAGGTACTACCTTTTAGAACCTGTTCAGATGAGGCGTATTACGAGTGAAAGATTTCTCTCGCGCTATTCGCGCGAGTAGCTGAGCTTCTTGTTGCGTTCAGGAGGTATACGCGCGAAGCTAAGTTCGAGTGAACGGATTCAATAATAACTGAGTCCTAAATTTTGGAACGAAGTTCCTTATCGCGCGTTGTGAAAAGGGGCTAGACGGAAAAAAACATACGAAAAGTTGTAACGACACTTTTTGCTATAGTAAGCTAAATTTATTACAATTCCTTCACTAATTAATCGAAAGGAATTTCGTTCCATCCGGGTGTCCCTTGACACCTCTCAAGCCTTCTAAATCAGCCCAAAGTCTTACGCGCGTGTTTCGCCTTATGTAAACGCAATTAAAAATTTGTCTCGAGCGTATCACTGGCGCGTAATTCGCCTCATCTGATCAGGCTCTTAACTGAGTACATAATGCATTTGTGTACGCACCAAGCAGATACAAAAATGTTTTGCCAAACGTCTGTCAGGCCTGCAAGATATAAAAAAAATGGAGATCAAGGTTCCGCTGTAGGTTGCGTCGGCGATAATAAACTATTTCACGCGACTAATCACTATGGATTCATGCCAAAGACTTGTTAAATAATGATATAATTACGCTAATTGTTTCTGAATCACATCTCGAGATTGACTGAGATAATGCTTAGAGATAATAAATTTGATAATCCCAAAATGTAAATTTTGAATAGGCATTCAAGATTTACAAAGTAATACACATCGGAATAGTCACGTTGTTATCTACCGAACTTACCAGAAATTATAAATATTTTTTTGCTCGTATTACATACAGGATGAATCAAACCAATGGAGGGAAAGTACCCTAAATATTTGAGTTAGCAAATTTTATTTAAAGGAAACTTCTTTTATTTTCAGAAAAAAAAATAACTACATTCCAATATTTTTTAAAGTTAGGTACTTGCCAGAGCCGGGAATCGAATCTGCAAAATGTATAAAATTAAAATAAATATTATCTACTTTTGTGATATAATAAGAAAGGAACAATCATGAGGAACAAATTTTTCTAATAAATATTGCATCTAAAATCAAAAGAAGCAAAGTTAAATCTAATCATTAAAATTGTTTAAAATATATATATTTTTTTAATTCATTGGGTATTGTTATGCATGTGGTAATAGGTATTTGACTATTTGCAAAAAGTTAAGTAGGGTTTCTAGTTCGTTATCACCTTGTTGTTCATAAATAAATTATTATTGCAAAATTTAACGGCCTATTTCAAATTTTAGACGCTATGTTTATTAGACCGATTTGTTCGTTATGATTGACCCTTTCGATCGGTGTTATGAAAATATAGAATGTCTGTTTTCTACATTTGGCAGGTTCGATTTCCAGCTTTGGCAAGAGACTTCTAAGAAGTAGTTGTGTAGTAAATAGTCCTTTGTGTAAAATTTGCTAACTCAAATATTTAGGGTAGGCACTTTCCCTACATTGGGGCATTGGTTTGGTCCACCTGTATAGTAGGGCTAAGTACTTATTTCTACAAAGTGTGGCGCTCATTTCTGATCGAAGAAATCAAATGTTTTGTTTAATACATGAAAACGAAAAAAAATGCATTTTTTGTATTAAAAACGAAAACAAAATGGTAGCACCGTAGTTTCACCATGACCTTGAGTTTTCCATCGACACTTTTCCTCTGAATGTAAAGAATAAAGTCAAAATACTTTATTAATTTAGGTTACAAATGCAACGCTTATGAACGTCAGACAAAATTTGGAATAGAATGATTCTACAAGAGTAAAGCTGTGAAAAAAGAACTTGGCAATAAAAACTCGTGGCCACTTTTTTTAAATACCGTGCTGCAACCATGGTGTAATACCATGAAACTCACGCAAGCAATAACCATAGCACGTAAAGTAGGTGTAATCAAGTTTAAAATTAATTAACATCCTATGGTGTTTAAGTTAATGCCCCCAAATTACAGAAGAGGGTAAAGGCAACATGCGATTCGACATTTTTTTAAACACGTCTCGATTATTATAAAAAAATATTTATGAACTTATAAATAAACCTATAATATGATAATGACAAGACCGACCAGTCACCCCAAGTAGCAGCCGTTCACGAGTTTGACGCATGGGTCAGCCATCATCCCCTTCGCCATATTGAAGGGAAGGAAGATGAACCGGCCCACACCGCCACCACAAGCAAAGACATTTTAGTGAGCATAGCCCTTCATAGGTAAAAAGGAAGGTCAAAAACGAATTTTCAATATAATAGAACCTCTCCAAGATCACAATGTTGAACCCACATCAACTGACATGACTCAATATGCCGTTTTGATATTACTAATATCGTGGTAACTTCAAAGACGGACAAATGTAAAAGAATAAGAGATGATCACGTAGAACATATTTAGTAAGTACATTTAAAAGAAAATACTACTTTGAAAGTGTATGTCTAAAATATAATTTGACACGAGTCATTCTGTCTTAGTAAAGCAGGTAAATGCAACTGACTAAAATCTGTTTGCTCCTTACCTTTGTCAGTTGGGATACCTTCAGTTGGTTGCTAAGTTTATTTACTTTTGTTAGTCATAAGCCAAGGGTTGAATGTACTAATTATCGCCAACGCACGAGATTTAGATTATCAAAGATTGAATAACTTCCAAGCAAAATGAAAACGTAATCTATACTAATATTATAAATGTGAAAGTTTGCATGTGTGGATGTGTGGATGGATGGATGTGTGGATGGATGGATGTGTGGATGGATAGATGTGTGGATGGATGGATGTGTGGATGGATGGACGTGTGGATGGATGGATGTGTGTTATTCAATCACGCTACCACGGGTAAACGGATCTGGACGAAATTTGGAACAGAAAGAGATTATAGTCTGGAATAGCATATAGGCTTCTTTTTATCCTAGAAAAATGTTCCCATGTCACGGGCAATAGCTTTTAAAAAATAAATACATGAACTAAGAGATTCAAAAAAATCTTGGGGCTGCCCCCGCGCTGGCTGCGTGCTTGCGTTCATTCACAAGCAAATTAAGTTTTATTGCCTAGGTCATAAGATTCAAATTTTACTTAAGGTCCTGAGCATCTAAATAAACGACGCATGAAAGTATCTACATATTAATTCTACCACAAATTAAGAGAAACGTTTACGACTGTTTCTACAGAAGTATATTTGAGGATAGTTAGTGGCTTTTTAGTTACGCACACAGGGAATAAGTATGAGTAATTATTCCACAAATGTTTTAATAACTTTTTGATGTGTTTCAACCACTGCTGCCTCAAGAATGTCATGAGCTGTACATAAAACGCTCTAGTAGCAGTCGGTACAGAAATACGGCACACGGCGACAAAATCTAGCAAATTCCCTTACTTGCAAAAACACAATACCAAGTTGTTTCAATGCGGTCTTTTATAAAGTGATTACGCTTCATTTCTTTGCTTAACGGTTGAGGACTCAAACGTCACTTAGTTTTAAGAATTTGATAACTCTCACTGTGGATTTGCCGACATAGGACAAGTTATTTTAAAGTCACTTAAATGTGTAGATACGGTAGCAATTGTTGGTCTAGTGGTTAAAGACCCTGACTGCTAAGCCGGAGGTCGTGGATTTGATATACATTTACATACCTACAGCCGGAGGTTTATAATTTATCTATAATATGTATATATTTAGAAATATATAAGTATGTTTATCAGTTGTTTGGTTGCCATAATACAAGCTCTGCTTAGTTTAGGATCAGATGATGTTGTGTGAGGTGTCCCAAAAAATATTACATTATTGGCTGAGCCCCGCGGTATTACCCGCGGTTTATTAGCCTATGTGTTAATCCAGGGTATCAGCTAACCCTATACCAAATTTTATTAAAATCGCTCCTGCCGATTAGACGTGAAGAAGTAACAAACATACACACTCACAAACTTTCGCCTTTATAATATTAGTGTGATTATTATATTATTTAAAATATTGATCTCAAACAAAGATTACATCATCAAAAATGTTAATTGATTTCTCTCATCAGCGTCATATTAGCTCATTTGAGACAGACGGTATAAAAATAGCAGAACAGAGTCAACGACATGGCTGAAATGTTTTTTAAATTCAGTTCCAAGTATTTATGACTTTGTTGAAGCCAACAGGGGATGTAACGACAAGTGTATATATCTAACTCAGGTTTAAGAACCAGAGTCGTATCAATTACTATTCGTATTAGTAACGCTCTTGTGTACAATACTTACAAATTAATTATACTACGGCTAAAAATAATATGAAGAATTCATCCACAGTTTTACATGTTTCTAAATCATACATTTTCGGCGAGAATTCTAGCGTCATAATATTATTCATACGTACATAATTCTAGTGTCGTTTTGAAAAAAATCATATGTGAATGATTTGACGTGCATTATAGAGATTAAATTCACATATATCTCCCACTAATATATACTAATATTATAAAGCTGAAGAGTTTGTTTGTTTGAACCCGGTAATCTCAGGAACTGCTGGTCCGAATTGAAAAATTATTTTTCTGTTGGGTAGCCCATTTATCAAGGAAAACTAGGCTATATAACATCACGCTACGACCAATAGGAGCGGAGCAAATATGAAAAATTGCAAAAACGGGGAAAATTGACGAAAACGAAGTTGCGCTGGTCAGCTAGTTAGCTATAAAGGGGATATGGGAGAATGGGGAGTAATGTAGGCTAATTAGACTTTTAACGGCATTGCTCGTTTTGCTACTATTTACAATAAACACTGTAAAAGTTGTCAGAAATCAAATAATGCACATTTGTTTTAATCTGACCAAGTGAACTTATTATGCTTATAGTAGAAAAAAAAAAACATAAAACTCCATTCAACTACTACATACATACTGTCGGTCTAGTGGTTAGTGACCCTGACTGCAAACCGGAGGTCGTGGGTTCTATCCCCACCCAGGATAAAACTTTGTGTGATGAGCACAATGGTTTATTCTGTGTCTGGGAGTTATTTATCTATAATATGTATGTATTTAGAAATATATTAATAGGTATGTTTATCAGTTGTCTGGTTTCCATAGTACACGCTCTGCTTAGTTTGAGAAAGCAGCGGTAGCCTAATGGCTAAGGAATCGGACTCGCAATCGTGAGGTCGTGGGTTCGAATTATGCCCACTACCGACGTGAACCCACTAACACAAGCCTTTGAGCTTAGCTGGAGGGGTTAACAAGAATGCTAGCAATGTGGACCCAATTCCACATTGCTAGTTATCTTTTTTCTATAAAAAGAAAAAAAAAGAAAGATGACTGTGTCGTGATGTTGTCCCAAGGTATTATTATTATTATATCGCATTTTTTTGCACTATTTAGGTTGTCTGAAAGAATTTAACCAAAGTATTAACAAAATACATTCTAAATTAATACTTGTCTAAATACTTGTAACTAATACAATAAGTACTAAATTTATACGATTTTTAATCTCGTGACCGCGTGAATGCGTGTACTAAAGATTAACTAGCTGAAACAATCTATAAGAAGCGATTGATAGCCCCTCTTCCGGATTTTAACTATAGATATCAAACCAGCGGTTGCCGGGCGAACAAATACCAGATAATACAAACTAAAGATACGCCTCTTTTATTAGATCAAATGTCAAAGAACGACTCTACAGACATAAATCTAGCATTAATTACATGACCTACAAATTACTATTGTAAAACCGGCGCCCGGCCAAATTGCCAAATTTAATTAATTGTCTGGGCAACAGTGTATTTATAGTTATGTAACGGTATTTAATTCTAAATTTTCAGGTAAATCTTACAGTAACAAAAATATTTTTTGAGATTTTTTGTAAATTTTTCCGTATTTTTTTGTGTAAAAATAATAAATTTAAGGTAAAAATAACTTACCACATGCGTCAATCGCACAAAAAATCCTTTTCCTTGAGTCAACGCTGCACGCACTGTTCACACATTTTTCACTGTTCACAAACACTTAGATCTAAATTCCAGAAAACACACGTTCCTATTACAAAACCTACCAATCACGTGGCCTTTCCAGTCGGAGTCGGGATTGGAATTTCGAAATTTGAATTTAAAAAAATCCAAATTTTCAAACGACCGGGCTGCTCGAGCGCCGGACTATTTGAATTTAGAACAGATCGAGAACGCGCATGCGTGCCGGTACCGCGCTATTTATATTTTTGCTGGGCTATATACAAGCCAGTTTATGTTGACCTGTCGTTGCCGGATTATACAATCTAATACAAGGTGGTTCAATACCTAGCCGGAGCTCAATGTCCTTCAGACAGTTGTCTTATTTTGACTGAGAAACACTTGATTCAACCCGGGAGTTTACGACTTTTGCCACTTCAATATAAAATTAAGTCATTGGCTTAGAAACACGGAAGAATCGAAAGAGTGTAATGCTTTATTAATATGAATAGGTACCTACGTACCTACTCATTAAATCTAATATGAATATTTAGTAAATATGCCAACAAAAGTGCCGAGAATTTTCTGTCTCGTGTAATGCCACGTGAAGGTGTAGACGTGACAAATGGTACAAACACACGATGTATTATGTTAACAGGTATGAAAGAAAGAAATGTGAAGGAAACAATTTTTACTTTGTAGTTTATGATCTTTTTAGGTGGCAATGATGACTGATGTAAGCTGTATCTACCTATCTGTTAGTTAGACACAGGACGGCCTATGTACACTATCTACTAATGCAACACAACACTAAGGTATCGCTCACCTAATGTCCGAGTACTGTAGGAGACGGACTGACACTGACAAGGCGGATATCAGGATTATTCTTTTTAAAAACGACACCTTCAGTTGGTTACAAGCCCTGTGTCGCTGGGGACTTTACAAACATACAAGTCACGAACACAGAGTACACCCAGATCCCATCCGTGTGGGAATCGAACCCACGACCTCTTGCGTAGCAGTCGGACACTCTCCCACCGCGCCACAGAGGTAGAGGCGTTTTAAATGTTACGTAGTATTGTTATATACAAAGTATTTCCTTCTAATGATATTTTACGGCTTCTTAAAGTTCGCAATGATGATGGGAGTGATGACTGTCAAGTCAAATCAGTATCTTTTTATGAAATTAAATTAAGGGCATTCTTTTCCAAAACATTATACTTACCTATTCATAATATAATCAGTGCAGTACTCTGGCCAATAATTAAGCACATATAGTTATTACATTGTAAGTGGATGCTCCTACTATGTTGTACCCATTGAGGTTGATATATTTAATCTCATGTCTTTGCATCAGTCCTCTAATGTAGTGTATAATATAATGGTGGCAGCACCTTACCTACACTGTACGGTTTATAAACAAAGAAACATTGAAAACATTGTCAATTTATTAAAAAATCTAATAAGCATTAAATTGTGGAATAACACATTTGTTCAGATCTCCTCAAGACGTACTATTGCCTGATTATTAAAAAATAATTTAATTTCATTATACCTAATCATCATCCCAATTACCTCAAACTACAATAGGTCGGTACTCAATTCCAATTTCCAATAACGAAGTATATTTTTACATTTCTAAAACGTTTAATTAAAAAAATAGGAGAAGATAGGATAAGATATATCATTTTATAGCATTAACTTTTATTTTATTAGCCCCGTTTGAAGAACCACAATCTATTCAAATAGTATTTAATTTTTTTTTTTTTATAAATGCAATCATATATTTCTTTAATTATCATACACAATATAAATGTTTTTTTTTTTTAAATAACAATTTACTGCAACCTCGCGTTTACGGACTATGGTGTTCTATAACATAGACTTTACACTTTATAGTGCTAAATATTTTACTTTGTGAAAAAGAATTTCGAATTGGAATAGAGACAAACCAACCCTTGATCAACCCTTTTATCTTTATAAGGTTATTTTTAGTAAAGTGCATAGCTCAGATACCCCAAAAAGATTTTTACTTCAAGAAATCATATAAAAAAAAATGAAAATATTAAAAACTTGCATATATATAAGCCACTCAAGTTGCCTTGTGTTCTTCGCGCTATCGTGCTCATTGCGTCTGTAGTACGTACCTAATTATTTATTTATTTTTTGATATTGAAAACAGGATTTGAACTGTTAGAATGATTAATTCATTCATTATTGATTGATTAATTAAAAAGCGTAACATGGTCCAAAAACTACCCCATTGGATTGTTATTGTTTTTTTTTTAAGATAATGAGCTATGTGGGATTGTGTTTCCACATTACTAGCAATCCTGTTGACCCTGTTCTGAGCAAACTACTTTCAGGTTTGCGCTATACCAAGAGTAACGTTGTATATATAAAAATGAATGTTTGTCTGTATGTCCTCTATGCGTTTCGAAACCGTTGATAAGATTGTGATGAAACTTTGGTAGGGTGTTCTGGTGGCATCCACGAGGATTCCTGGCCTAAAAAGCCATAGCGAAGCGTTGCCGGGTTCAGCTAGTTAGATATAAAAATAAACGAGCAAAAGTTTTACAATAAAACAACTCAAAAGAGAATCGAAATAAATATTTAATAATAACAACAGCCGATAATGCAAGACGCAATACAAGTAGAATATCCGATATTATATTTACAATTTACATAGTATTTTTACAATATATCGATATTTAGGCACGACACGATGTACCGACAGTTACAGTACCTATATATTTATATAATCATTAGTATTATAACTTTCGTTTTAATAAAATCACTGTATAGTACTAACAAATTGACTTTACATTTGTGAAACCTTTACCTTCGTATAGCTGTTGTATAATTAAGGAACTAGATACTAGTGCTTCAATGTGCGTATTTAGAAATACCAGTACCAATCTTGATAAACTTTCACGATTTGTACACATTTTAAAATTATATATACTACGGGTCTTAATTGCAACGGCCGTGGTCACGGGTAGACTCTACCTGTAACCACGGCCGTTGCAATACGGTCGAGACGTCAGGCAAAAAACAAGGTATTTTACCTTAAATTAATCACGCGATTAAGACCCGTAGTATATATAATTTTAAAATACCAGTACCAATTTGGCAATCTGACGAAGTTTTCGGTAGCACTCTCACATTTCACCTTAACTCTTACAGTCCTTTTAGGGTATTCCCTTACCTTAGTGCCTTTTCTCGAAACAGCATTTGAATTGACACAAAAAAAAGAGTGACTAGAAATAGAAAATAATATACGTCTTTTTTCGTTAATAGAAATATAATGATACGTCTTAATATTAACCCGTAAAAAAATTGAAGTTACGGAAAAATGCATAAAAGGAGGATTATCGTATTGTCATAGTTATTGCGTTAGTAACTAACATATGACGAAACGAATATTTGACCTTATTTTGACTGCGTTACTGCGCACTGTGAAGTAATGGTTGTGTGCGGAAAAGCGAGTCGAGCGGCCGTGTTGCTGCGTACTAGCGCTAAATGAATAATTCGCTCGACGTTATGGCCCCCCTAAACGCGGCAGTGACAACGTAAACGTTGTTCTCCATAACAAATTATAGTTAACTTGCATGATGTCAAACACTTTGAATGCCTATCCATTGAAGTGGGGTGAGGCTGCGGAGCGAAGAAACGGAGAAATATTAACCAATAAGATTGCATAACCCCAATGTAGCCGTGTGGTACCGGCTTAAGAATAGTACCACCCCATCTCTTCCCGTGGGTGTTCGATTTCCCACCGGAGGACGGGCAGCATCCTCCTCTGCGTATTTTGAAGCCTTACTGCGATCGCCAACCCGCTCACCAAGCGTGGCGATTATGGCAATTACCCCCAGGTCCTGGAATAAGTAGGTTCTCCAGGGGAGACCCGTGCCCAGCAGTGGGACATCATATGGGTTAAGCGGCGGTAGCCTAATGGCTAAGGCATCGGTCTCGCAATCGTGAGGTCGTGGGTTCGAATCCTGACCATTATACTACCGACGTGAACCCACTCCTAACACAAGCCATAGAGCTTAGCTGGAGGGGTTAACAGGATTGCTAGTAATGTGGTACCACAATCCCACATTGCTAGTTATCTTTAAAAAAAAAAAAAAAATGGGTTAGTATGTGTATGTTCCTGTCCAATGGGGCGGAGCAGAGATTTTCTCAACTGTTAGAAGTCCAGTTTTTTCACCAGACGCCGGATGGAATTATGACGTCTTTGGAACATTTATGCTGTCTGGTGCACGGTGCGTATGAACACACTCATTGTCAGCCATATTACACTGCACAGTTCGCCGCAAAAAAACATGACAAAAACCGGACATCTTATTAAAAATACGCACACGAATCGCTAGTTTCTATGGCGGATTCTGTAATACAGTCATGAAACTTGTACAGGAGGCAGGGTTTCAAAGATTATGCAATTAGGGACTCTTCTTGTGTCAAAGAATACAGTAGAGCATCGATTTCCTAACAAATTAGAGGACAGGACATGGTGTTCCGAAAACTGTTTTTCTTTTGTCGCATAATTGAACTATTTTGCAGCATTTAACATATTTATGTAGTCATGACTTGAATCGTTTTAATCGATACTTTTCTGCATTTATTTTATCTAATAATAATAATAACATAATAATAATAATAATAACATAATAATAATAATAATATCTTGGAAAAACTCACACAACACTATCTGATCCCAAACTAAGCAGAGCTTGTACTATGGAAACCAGACAACTGATAAACATACTTACATATTTCTAAATACATACATATTATAGATAAATAAATAACACCCAGACACAGAATAAACCATCGTGCTCATCACACAAAGTTTTATCCTGGGTGGGGATCGAACCCACGACCTCTCTGCGTAGCAGTCGGATACACTCCCACCGCGCCACAGAGGCAGTCAAGAATTGACATACAACAGTCAAAACCAATGCGCGAGGATGCTTAAGTTCGTGTTAAAGCTAACATTGCAATAGGCCAAGTAATTTGTTAGTTCTATAGTGATTCAATTATCATTGGTGCGAAAGAATACTTCTAAGGTCAATCAAGTGTCCGTTGGTCTGTCACTATATTTATTTTTAGCCAATATATTCTACAGCATACAATTTATTGTTTCATTAACAATGAACACTCAGGGACTCCTTCCTAGTAACTATCGTTCAATTCACACTAATAGCTAACTATTGTTCACAAACCCTAAAGAGCAGCGTCTCCGTCTTTCTTATGATATTTCATATGATATAGAAGGAGACAGATATATGCTGCTATTAAGCGTTTATGAAGACAAGGTTATATGCTAAATCTAGATTTAATCACAGAAGGATATACATTACAATTCAAGATCAAAAAATTTGAAAGTGAATAAAAAGGACCCATAGAGATAGACTGGACTGAGCGTTTCTTCCAGATATGAACTAGTATGAAGTAAATGCAGGCTGCAAAGCGTGAGAGAGACAAAACCAGCGGCAAGTAGTTGTCTTTTTCTAGAAATCTTATTGGTCCACGTCACAGGCTTGCAGGAGCGGATGAATGACAGATGAAATAATGCTAGAGATAGGTATTGGTCGCACTGTCGTGTATTTTCTTTTTTCCTTCGATATTACCTCCGATATTATTCGGTAGGGATTACTATATTATTGGCTCACACATTCTGTGCACACGTCAGTTTCAAGTATATTTTATCTTATTTCTTTCTAATTTTCTTCTTTGAATCAACAATTCTCTCTCTCTCTCTCACTCTCTTACTTTAAGTATATTTTACACTGCTTTACACGTTAAATGCAGAGCTGTAAAAATAGCGACATGTCAGTTTGCCGCTATTTTTACAACTCCACAGTCGCGTTGTATCTTTCTAGAGAGTGGTCAATTTTGTCAGGCATTGCAGACTCTATGTCGAAAGAGCCCGACAAAAGATTATCTATTTCTATCCTTTTTTAATGACCTGTGCAAAAGCGACCACGACATATTTCCCTTCTTGAAGCTGATTAGACGAAATCCATCTCTTTCTGTCTTTTAGAGGTAATTTAGAGATTGAATGAGATGGGAATAGAAAATCTGTTGTCGGGTGAAGGCATGTGTACAAACGCAACAATAGCAATATAATGAGTATGTAATGTAAGGATTTTAAAAATGCTCATGTGATGTGGCATTAAAAGATTTATACAAACAGTGTTGAATTTGGAAAAGTGGGTTTATATTTATGATGATAAAATTGACCTTTTAGGTTTATTTGCTTCTTAAGAAAGGGACGTTGAAGGGGGTTTCAGCCGAGCAACAGGGATATGCGTACCCAGAATTAATTGGGCGGGAGAGGCAGAAGATTTAAAAAGGGCGGGCGTTCACATACCATCTAACAATAAACCGGCCAGTGCGTGGGGGACTCAAAAGATATATTATGACTATGCCTGTTGGCCTCGTGGATAGACCCGGCCTGCTCAGGGTTCGATTTTATTGTCTTAATTTATCTATAATGTGTATGTATTTAGAAATACATATATTAGCGTGTTTCTCAGTTGTCAGATTGCTATAGTACAAGCTCTGCTTAGTTTGGGATCAGATGACGCTGTAGAGAGAATTCTAGTATGTTTCTACTGCATAAATTCTGAGACACTACCGTGCCCCTTGTTCAGGAGTAACTGGGGTTTAAAAATAAGCTGTGGGACCCATAAACGACAACCGTTTAGTATAGGTACTTAATCTTACTCACACAGATAGCACGCATTCAAATCAAATCACTTCATTTGCTTTCACCTAAAGGAACTTTTGACTGTTTGCGTAATATATGAAAACTTTCACTTTATCGGCGGAAGTAATATGTGTATCCATGCAAAATTACAGCCTTCTAGCACTAACAGTCTCTGAGCTAAAGGTTTGGTTTTGCCATTTTAGCTACGGAACCCCAAAAACTGTTGACATTACAAACAGACACTTCAATTTTATTTATTTGTTTAGATGAAACAAACTACCTAACACCCTATTAGGACGAGTTTGTTTTATAGATTTTGTTAAGTCTCCGAGAAGTGGCCTGTTGGTCTAGTAGTTAGTGACCCTGGCTGCTAAGCAGGAGGTCGTGGGTTCGATCGCCACCCAGGATAAAACTTTGTGTGATGAGCACGATGTGTTTGGGTGTAATTTATCTACAATATGTAGGTATTTGGAAATAGTATGTTTATCAGTTGTCTGGTTTGATGTTGTGTGAGTTGTTCTAAAATATTAGTATTATTTTTAGAAGTGATATGACTGAATATCTCGTGTCTGTAAGTCGGTTTACGGACTATAATTTTAGGTGATAACGTCCTATAAAAACATTGATGACATTGTAATAAACAATCATGCCCTTGCTTCTCAACGCATCGATTCGCTGTGCTTAGCAACCAATCAATAACGTGACAATTTTTCGTGCGTGCACCCGGTTATCGATTTATAAGATGTTATCACGTCAAAAAGGTTTATATGTATTTAACGATTTTCTAAATTCAACACTGTTTGACTAAGTATGGAAATATTATTAAGGTTGCTAAAATACACAGCTGAAACCTATTTTAACAATATTGTTCTTTATTCACAAAAACGTCACAGAAATAGAGACGCTCCTATTAGGCTAATATACAAAGTCATACAACAAAAAACTAGTCACTGTAAAATGTATCTACACCTCACGACATTAAAGTCGAAAATTAAATGACAAATTGTTTGTTACGTGTGTGAATTATGTATAAAAAAACACTATTACATAATTTATTCGTTATTACTAACAACGGTCCTATTCACCAGGTAATATTATGATACATTGTATGTCTAAAGCCTTCGTCAAACAGTGCGTGTATTTACCGCGGGATAATCGCGCTATAGCATCCCGGGATATCGCTGTAGAGAGCTGCGTTATGTTGTACTGAATACGACTAAACCTGTCGACGGACAGGCGGGTCTAAACTCCTCACACTCACCGATGTCTTGTCAAGAGCGCGCTATGTATAAGGGACTTTTTGTCGCAGACTCGCGACGTCAAGACGCATGAGTCGTTAAATACAAAGTTCGTGATATACATTATTTGACGGTTAGACGGAACATTAGTTGAAGTTCGTGATAAACGCGTTAATGGTAGACAAGTATAAGTTTCGACCGGATTACACTGACCGTTGTCACATGCTCAATGCCGGTCGAAACGTAAAGCGTTAAGGGGGCATTACACTGAGAGAATTATTTGTTTAGCGCTCTACGTACACAGCGACACGATTGCCGAACTCGCTCTTCACAGTGCGCAGGAGCGCAGGTCAAAATAATGTAGAATATTCGTTTATACATGTTAGATTACGAACGCTGTCACTATGACAATACGAAAATCGGGAATTTTCGTATTTTGCATTTTTCATTAACTTCAAGATGTATTTGCGGGATCATATTAAGACATATCCTTAAATTTCTTTATATCGTCTACTAGAAAATCTCTTTTACTAATAACACATTTTTTTTCGTGTCCTAATATTTAGGTTTTCTATATAAATTTTTGAGAGAGCCGCACTCTGTTTCGTGTAATCTACCCTTAATGTGTTTACTCAAGTGTCATAATGTGTACATAATGCAACGCGCGGTTATTATGCACACTGTTTAACGAAGGCTTAATATTATATCAGTAAATAATTTTCTTTAGATTATGAACGATCACATTACAAATTGTAATTATTTACAAATAAGCCATTTGTGGGTATTAAATATTGATTTAATTTTCTGTTGTCAATTGGACTGGTATTAAGTTAAAATATAATCCAAAGAAATAAACATAATTACAGGGAATTAATCAGACTTCGCAATTGTTTCAATTGTCGATAATTTATTAGATATATTTCGGCACTTAATCGCGTGAATTATTTACCCGACGTTTCGATCGAATTGCACCGATCGTGATCATGGGTCGACTGTGCCCACGATCGGTGCAATTCGATCGAAACTTCGGGTAAATAAAAGGTTCGTACCTTTAAATAATTCACGCGATTAAGTCCCGAAATATATCTAATATGTATAAAAATCGCGAAATTTTAAAAACAATGTCGATAATTTATACAGGCCTGTGCCCTTACTTAGTCAACACACTACTGACGTAATCACCATCCAAACTTCCCATGTCCGAAAAATAAGTAAACCACGCCCCCAATTGTTGTTTCGGTCCGTAATACTTGACTCAATGGTGAGAGCAGATCGAGATATCTGCAAGGTTAAGCAACGTTACCACTGTCGGCCCATAGATGGGTGACCGTTTTCAAACATTGTCACACCCTTCCGCGCCTCGGAGAAGACGTTAAGCTAAAGGTTTTGCGCTTAATCTATCTCCGGTCGTGTCGGGTTTCCGTCCCATAGAACTATGAGAGTGAGGGAACATAGAGTACACTTGTGTCAGCGCATACACTCGTGCACTTTAATATCTCCTGTGTAGTAGGCTAGTCTCTATGATTAGCCGCCGTAACAGGCATCGGTTAGGAGACCATTACTCGAATGGCATCTAAAGAGTGACCTTTTCGGAAGAAGAAAGAGCTATTTCTTCTTTCGCCGAAGTCGATAGTTCCAGGTATACGTAAAGTCACTGTGACGATACGCGTCATATTTTTAGGAGCTCTTTAAATTGCGTCCCCATATTTGTTTCCCAACATCTAAATAAATAAATAAATACTCGCTGTTCTATTGAAAGACCTAAAGTCACTATGACTGTCATGGGCAGATCCAGGATAACAGGTAGATGGACACAGAAAGTGACCGTCGGTTGGGGGGGGGGGTCACGTGCCCCCGTGTCGACCCCACTCCCACTGGATCCGCCCATAACGAGTCGCGTCACCATATTCAGCGCAGTTTTTCAAACACCTATAGTATAAATAAGTATAAAAATCTATAATAATAATAATATTTAATAACAACAAACGGCTGAACAGAAACAACTATATATCTTCATCTCCAATATGACTGACACTTTGTCCAGTATCCAAAATGGCTTCCGCACTTGGTATTACAATAACATCAGTAACTTTACTAACACATTCACCTTCTACTTCAACGTGACTCGTGAACTCACCACTCACCTTCTGCTCCATGTATTTAGCGATATTTATCTCCTCAATATTTCTTTTTAAATCAAATTCTATATGTTTAGCTATATCAATACCTTCCGTCAAATCTGAGCAAAAATCACTAATTTCTGAGCATATTTTAATGACATTTTCATTCAAATTCTCCGATAGTTCATCTTGATTGTTAGTCGATATTCTGACTAATTTTTCGCCTAAGTTGATAGTTGAGTCATCGCCTAAAGTGAACACGACTTTAGTTTGACTTTGACTTTCTTCGTCTGTTAGTCGGAGTATTTCTGAGTCGGAGTTGTGTGATTTCAGGGTTTGAGCTACTTCTGAGTTCGCTTGAAGTTTCATGTTGTAGATGTTGGACTCGCTGCCCATTAGGGAAGTCGTTGAGTCTTCTAGGGTTGGCATCTCCTGAGGATATAATATGGCTTTGTTAGTGTTTTTTTTTTATTATTTAATATTTAGATTTAGCTACAATTTTAAGTTTTAACTATTTGCATTTTGCAAATTTTAATCTATGAATAATAAAAGGAGAGAATTTAGATCTAGGTAGCTTGTACGGCTAAAGCGATAGCAGGGAATTTTAATGTAGTGGATTTCAATTTTTATCAATATCAACACAAATATTTGCATAAATCTAAGGTATGGTAGCGCCTACAATTGAAGTAGTTTCAATGTATCGATTCAATAAGGACTTCATTCAACTAAGTGAGTAGAATAAATGCAACCAGTTATTTATTGATGCAAATCAGTCCCTTTTATTTAATGTGAAAATGACTAACAACCTATTTTTTTGTTTTAATAGGACTAATAGAGGCATGCATTTAATATACATTTTATATAACTATGTATAATGCAATATTATGGACCTTAAACCATTCTAATTCTACTGTCAAACTACCTACCAAAATATAAAAAAACAAACTTACTCTTAAAACATAAAAGAAGGCAACAAAATAAAAAATAACAAAATAAGTAAATCAGTTACAAATTAAAACTCCAGTCAGTGCATGAAATCATTGTACCTATAAAAATAATAATCCAAAAAAAAGTGTGCGACATTTGGCTGCAGTTTCTCCCCCCCCCCCCCCCCCAGAAGTTAAAAAAGGTACACAGTACATATTTCACCGGTATTTAGTTAATTGTACCGCTTATAACCCTACCCAAAATTACAAAAAGCCCCAGAAAAAAGATCCTGAGCACACCCATGGTAGGTAATTTAGATGAAATTCAGTATAAATAGTCATAATATGTCGAATATATTGTCATGCAAAAAATATTTTTGAATTTCTCGACAAAGTCAACCTACGTTTTTAAAATTTAAACAAAGTCGTCAGAAATAAAAATAACATTTTACGATGTGTAATTAGTAGTAATTACACATTAGACAATTTGCTATATAGTTACTTTATTAATACCTAGTCATATTAATCGCGAACCGAAAAGAAAACCAACGAAATAGATTTTACAGTACAACTTACTTATTACGAAATATAATTCGTTCGAATAAAAATGTGACACGGACGGGATCTACAAAATACATCTGTTGTATGTTTCTTGAGCGATAAATCGCTACTCGCTTCTCGCTCATCGTCGTTGCTGGGACAAGTGCCTAAAGCAGTTCTTATAAAGTGCAATAAGAACATATAACAACATTTGTACACGACTGTTTTCGCCTAAATAAACAAGTAAGTATTTATTAGATATATTTCGGGACTTAATCGCGTGAATTATTTAAATGTACGAAACTTTTATTTACCCGACGTTTCGATCGAGTCGATAGTAGAGTCGACCCGTGACCACGATCGGTGCAATTCGATCGAAACGTCGGGTAAATAAAAGGTTCGTACCTTTAAATAATTCACGCGATTAAGTCGATCATGATGAAATATATCTAATATGTATAAAAATCGCTAAAGTTTAAAAACAATAAGTAAATATTTTATTGGTAAAATAAACAATTAAAATACCTGGTCATCGTGATAACTGCCGACGCTACGTGAATGCCTGTGCCTTCTTAGATTCATCGCAGATTGTGGAGACTGGCCATCCACGGCATCCTAAGGACAATTAAAATACTGCTAAGAACAATGTGATATGTGAAAATAAAATAAAAATCTTACGATGAATATAAAGCTGCCTCTGTGCCGCGGTGGGAGTGGGTCCGATTGCTACGCAACAGGTGGCTTTGTGTGATTCACAAATTGTTGTTCCGAGTCTGGGTGTACTTTGTGTCCGTGACTTGTGTGTTTGTAAAGTCCCCCTAGACACAGGGCTTGCAACCTATTGCGGGAGAGGTGGTCTTAAAAAAATACATTTAAACAAATTAATAATTTTGTAGCGTTTAATGTCTAAATAACAGTTATTTTTTTTTACTGAATGCAAATATATTGTACTTATAAAACACAATTTTTATTTTTTATGTCTGTCTGTCCGTTTGTTCCGGCTAATCATCGAAAGAGCAGGACAGATTTTGACAAGACAGCTGAGGATGTAAGGAGTAGCTTAGGCTATCACGACGTTTATAGGGAGAGAGCAGCACTGCAACTTCACCCGGGCGAAGTCGCGGGCACAGCTAGTTTTGAAATAAGATTAATAAATTAGTAAAAAGTACAAATTGATATTTTTATTAAACCTTTTATTATGATATAAAGGTTAACACCCAAGTTAACATTGATACAAGTGAGTTTAACACCAATTGCCAAATTATATAATAATTTTAAGTTCATAGACTGACGTTTGTATCGGTACTACTCTGTTTAAACTACTGAAAATGTTATGCCTTTTTCTATTTATCTACCAAGTTATAAGTTTAGTGACAGCGATAGAGATAAAATTACAAAAACAACTCCTAGAGATATATCGAATGCAAAAATAGTCCTATTAATAATAATCCTAATTAATACTTATCACTATAAACAATTCCAAACAGTGCTACCATTAATAAAATTATTTTTAATATACAACTAGTTTTTCGAAAAATAACCATCCATCATTATCTTCTATTTTTTTAACAAATAATATTTAAAAGCATGCAACATTTAAATATTTTTAACTGTGGCAACCCCAATTTTAAACTTACATACCTTAAACCGATTAAACTGTCGATATTTGCACCGTTCCGATGCAACGAGACTTCTCAACGATTGCGTACGCGGACATTGATTGTCAACCAGCCATCGATAAGTGCCATACAACTTAGTTGTGTCCGACCTAGGAAATAAGGACTATTTTAGTTTGACAACACATTAGCAAAGCTTACCCACATATTATAAACACAATATTGCTACTATACCTTTGATTAAACACACTGAAAATGACTTACTATTACTTTCTATGATTTGTATGTATTTTAATGGTAATTTAAACAAATTTTTGGGATCTTGTCCCACCACCGTCGAGAAAGGGAGCAACTATCTACTATTTTCTTGCTCTTGAAATGTACAATAGATGCATATCTTGTGTAAACAAAAGAGGAACATTAATAATAAATGATAATGATCTATGTGTTCTAAAGTCACATCGCAGCATCTAAATTGATGGACAGATTTGAATGCGATTTTATTAGAAAGCTGATTTTGTCAAGAAGGTTCTTAAGTTTTGTTTGTTGAAAGTCAGCTCAGCCATTTTGAAAATAATCAACTTTTTGTCTCGAGGACACTTGACCTGTATAGTACTATTACACTGGACTGACTACCCCGTACAAAGTGACAGCAATTTCAAATGCCGAATAGAATTACCCTCTTGTGACTTTTTTGACACTTATGACAACTGACCGTCCAAATGTCAAATTAAAATGAAACGTTTGGGCACAGAATGTCCAATACGCAAATTGTCATGTACGCAGAATGTCCAGTTCGAAAAAGTCCAATTCGCAGGATGTCTAATGCGCGGAATGTCCAGTTCGCAATAAAGAACTGGACATTCTGCGCCTAAACGTAATGAAAGTCGGCGGTAGCCTATCCAGCATACTAGTACTATAGATCAGTCATTACATCAAGGATCTTTTAGTGTGCACGTTGTGTTGTTTTATAGCTGATTAAAATAGATTTATTCTTTGCTATGTTAGATGAAAATCATAATTTAGTCCTAATAATCTATCTATTGATGGATTTGGCTACTGGAGGTAGAATTTAGACATATTTTGTATGGAGCTTATGTTAAATACATATAGCTTTAGTAGCCAAATCCATCGATAGATAGATTGTTAGAAGCGATGGTAAAGGTATCATCGGGTTCGCCATCTTGAGCTCGCGGGATCGAATCGTACCTAACATACTACTGACGTAACCCACTCATAACACAAGCAATTTCGATTAGCTGAAAGGGTTAACAGGATTGCTAGTAATGTGGGACCCATAATCCCAAACATTGATAGTTATCTTTTAAAAAATGAGGAAAGTTTTGATTGCAGTTAAAATCATTAGTCATTTTCAGTGTGGTTATTTTAATTAGGTTTACTTATACCAACAATAATAATAAATCAATAAAGTCGAGTACTTTATGGTAAAATACTCTATTCTAATTCCTTTTAGCAAAGCAACAGATTACAAACAAATACCCTGAACAAAAATAACACCACAAATAAAAAAAAAGTTAAAAAAATATTGTCTATGATACTTACATATTGGGAGGTGATGTTAGCAATCTCTGCAGATTGGCCAATGTTGGCCGTATGTCCGATAGTGGTAGGCCACGACCAACTATCAGTTGGGCTATGCATTTGTTTAGTAGAAATAGTGCGTAGCGGAATAGTGTCGTGTCCCCGCCTCGTGGAAATAATGGTATACTGAAAAAAAAAATGGTGATTAAGGCGCCGAGCACATTGCAAGTTCTGTGGTCAGAATTCTGCGATCCGCGATCACCCTAACCCATGGGGTGGTTTAGAAACCAACATACATAGACTGCGACGGTTAAAGTGTACCTGTACAGAGTTCTGTCTTCTCAGAACTTTAATAATATAATAATAATAATATAATATCTTGGGACAACTCACACAAAGCTATCTGATCCCAAACTAAGTAGAGCTTGTTATATGGAAACCAGACAACTGATAAATATACTTACATATTTCTACATACATATTATTTTATAGATAAATAACACCCAGACACTAAATCAACAATCATGCTCATCACACTAAGTTTTATCCTGGGTGGGGATCGAACCCACGACCTCTTGCGTAGCGGTCGGATACACTCCCACCGCGCCACAGAGGCAGTCAAACAGTTAATCAATATAGTTAGATGTGAATATAAACTTATGTTATACTTACTTAGGATCGGGCAAGTCCGGTGTTATATCAAGTATCTTGGTAGCGGAACCGAGCAGCGTGATGCTGTACCGTAGCGGCTGGTTCAGTAGTACAGCGGCGAGGCAGGCGGCTTGGGCCGCATACCCGCCCGCAACTGCCTCGCATACCGCGCTTGAACGCGGGTTTTCATCACCGCATATTGGTAGGGGGATGCCGCAGATTGTCCAGGTTGTTGCGTCTTTCTGTTATATTAAATATCTTTATTTATTCCTATAACTCAGAACACTCATCTGAGGCGAGCATGTGCCGGTATGCGGTCGAAATTCTTTCTTAAGAGCCCCACTGATGATGTGTCCATCACTCCAAATGGAGTGGACGTCTGTCAAAAACTTATTGTGAATGTCTAAAACGTAATCCATTTGGGCGGCGTTCGGTTTTTGAATTCCAAACTGACGTTCCTCCAATCCGAATGGACGTATATTATGCCACGCCATTTGGAAGGCATCCGTTTTGTCAGTGAGTAGGCAAATCAAAAAGCAAGGAATAGTAATAAGTCTATGGTTTATGCTTTGGTCTCGCTTAGAAAGAGACTCGCCTTCTCTTTCTGAACATAGTGTCAAACCATGGTTAAAATAGTCACGAAAGAGAAAGACAGTCTCGCAAAATGTCAGATTTGTTCTTTTTACCTCTTCTGACACAAATGTATAGTGTTAACAGCAGTCCTGCGTACGTCTAAATGGAAGTATATGGAAGTATACAATGGTGCCATAATTTTGCGTACATCTATTCGGAATGCGTACATTCGGAAGGCTTTCAAATAGACGTATCGTCAGTGGCAACCTCAAGTCAATTGTAATACCCTATTTTAAGAAATTACCTATGTATCCTTTATCTAGTGCCTACCTATAAAATTACCTTTATGCATTAGAAAACAGAATGAACTCAAAAACTTTAGCCCTGTTATTCATTATATGTTAAGTTTAGATAAAATACTGTTATTAACGTATTTCGCCTTTAATACAAGTTGTTTTTAACAATTTAGCAAGGGTGTCGGTCACCACTAATATGAACATTATGATGTCTTGTACTACACTAAATGCCTAGTAATAAAGAAACTTTTTGTTACTCTTTAATGTGTGTATTTGATTTTTCTTGTTGTATTTTTCTCTTATTTGTGGTGAAATAAATAATTTTTTTTTTCCTTGTCTTTTGCTTTAAAAAAACACCCTCGGGGCACAGACAAACATTAAGGTAAGTAGGTATGGGCTAACTCATATTCGCTATACACCTTGTTTCGAACTAAATGTAACAATTTCATAACTTTACCCAAATATTCCAACCTCTTATACAAAATAGCTAGACTATATGATTAATTCAGATTATATATTTAAGCCCTGTCACTTCGACTAATAAGCGTTAGTAGCTATTATAAATAATGGATAGCAATTATAGATAATATCTAGATTAATTACGTTAACCATTGGTAACATATACAGGATGATTTGTAATATACAAATTACCTCCCGCTCGTGGCTTCTTAACATAACACTAAATAAGTTAAAAATATCAGTTTTGAAAAATATTTAATGTGGTAGGTGATTAGGGTTAATATATTATATTAACCCTAATCACCTACCACTTGTTTTTTGAGTTATGATCTTAACCACCTACAGACTATTTTAGTGGAGTAAAATCATTGTTTGTAGTGAGGTTTAGCCCGTAAACTTAATAAAGAAACATCTCAGATGTGTGGTAAACGGCTATGTGACAAAAGTAAGTAGTGGTGAAAGATTAATTTGTAATTTTATTTCGAAGAATATATTACGAAGTTATTTGGTGTAATGTAAAGTAAAGAAACCAAGAGCGGGAGGTTATTAGTATATTAAAAATCATCCTGTATAGATATTCTTCATAACTCCTTTCACACACGCCCAGTCTTCTCGCTGGCGTACCCCTGCTCTTTCCTGAAAATTACCTGTTCAATATAAAATATCTGGTGCAACTGAGTGAGCAGTTCACATCGTTGTGTTTGAAGCGAGTGGTGCGCTGCAGCCGCTAATTCCCGCACTGCTATCATACATTGACGGGATTCCTTCACGCTGTCGCTACGACGGGATAGCGAGTGGTAGTTCTGCATCAGTTCTGTACCTGGAATTAACCATTACTTTTTAGGGTTCCGTAGTCAAAACTGCAAAAAACGTTTATAGTTTAGTCATATCCGTCTGTCTGTCTGTCCGTATGTCACAGGCATTTTATTCAAAGACTGCAATGACAAGCTGATTTTCCAGCAAACATCAATGTGTGGCACATCATTCGACAGGTTTTTTAAAAACATTTTAAGGTTTCTAATAAACTTTTTTGATTGAGTGAATATTTTTAGAAATAATCGCTCCGAAGTTGCATAAATCGTGTCCGTAGATAGCCTTAATAAATACTTTAAACTAAAATTATTTCGGATAAGATCGGATATACCGTCATTGAGTTATTGCCGATAATTTACATGGTTAGTATAAAATATTTTAATTTGATATCAAATACCCAATTCATACAAAACACTAAAATAAAGTTTAAATAAAAAATAAAATACTTTTCGATCTATTCTCATACCTACCAAATATACAAAAAAAAAACCATTAAAAACGGTGGAGCCGTTTAGGAGGAGTTCGACCACAAACATCGCGACGAGATTTTTATATATATGAAGAAGAATAAGACGCTGCAAACTAATAATAGAAACAGAAAATTCGAAGAAAACAGAAAGTTGTCCTTTAGGATTTACCAAAGAATTCCCTGTTAATCTGTTAGTGGCCCTAACTGCTAAGACAGAGTCGTTAGTTGGGTTATATTCCATACCCAGGGTAAAACTTTGTTTGCTCAGCATTTATTTTTAATATTAGATGATTATTTCAATATACCCTAAATATAATATAGTTTTAGATATAATTAGGTTTTAATTATATTTAGAAATGTATAGGTATGTTTGTGAATTGACTGGTTGCCATAGTCGTGTGTGAGTTGGCCACCAGTATAAAATAAAATATTTATGTAGTTATAAAATAAAATTACCAATTATGTATTTAGATTCTACGATTTCCCCTTGAACCATATATCGGGTAAAACATTAGGGCATTATTGTTAAATCAGATGCCATTTGAGAACCACCGCGTGGACTGATGTGTAATAATCGTGAAAATAGAGATGATGAAAAGCGACGTGATTGGTTTATGTGTAACACTAAAGAGTTTATTTTGCCTTCCTAAAAATTTACAGAGAAAATGTGTGAATAGGTAAATCATGAAGATTTATTCATTAGAGAGATTTATCATTATTTTTTATCATTAGATTTTATTGAAATATAGGGGAAAAATGGCCCAGTAGTTCATGAAGAATTCATGACTTACACATGTACAGAACAATGTGTCATTGTTGTATCTATACTAATATTATAAAGCTGAAGAGTTTGTTTGAACGCGATAATATCAGGAAATTAGGACACATATCAACCCATATGATGGCCCACTGCTGGGCACGGGTCTCCCCAGTAGAACCTACTGGTATGTAGATCCTGGGGGTAATTGCCATAATCGCCACGCTTGGCGTGCGGGTTGGCGATCGCAGTAAGGCTTTAAGTTCGCAGAGGACGCTGCTGCCCGTCCTCCGGGGTGAAATCCCTTAGTCGCCTTGACGACACCCACGGGAAGAGATGGGGTGGTACTATTCTTAAGCCGGCACCACACGGCAATTAGGACACGTAGGGACCGAATTGAAAAAAAATACTGTTGGATAGCCCATTTATCAAGGATGACTAAAGGCTATATAACATCACGCTACGACCAATCTTAGCGGAGCAGCAACAAAAAATATTGCAAAAACGGGGAAAATTTTCGCAGACGAAGTTGCGCGGGTCAGCCAGTAATAGATAAAATCCCAAAAACCCTAAATAAAAAAAATCCTTACACTCACCAACATCCTGGTTTTGTTCGAACAGTTTTGCATGTCTCTCTTTCAATCGCCTAATACTTGCTAATTTTGCATCCCTTTCATCTGACAATATGATACGCTTGAATCTTAATATTTCAAGCTGTTTTGTCAGCCTCACGTGTTCTGATCTTTGAAAGGGTGACGGTTTTGCCTGGAAAATGAAAAAGGTACATTATCTATGGTGGATCAAGAATTATATTTCGGACGGAGAGGAGGGGGTGAACTCGCTGACTAACCCCACACTTTGGTTTGGGGGGGGGGGCTGGATTTTTTATATAAATATATGGTAAAACAGACAATCAAGTGAGGATCTAGACACCCTATAAATTTTGATGACATAATTCATTTTACTACATTATCTACATAATCGAAAGAACGCAACTGTTTATTTAAATTGCTTTCAATGCTTATCAGCTTCGACTGTTAATCATAGATTAAACCTTGATTATACTAACCTTAAACGATAAGAGATCATTCAATTTCGAGAACGTCAGCCTCGAGCCGTTGGAAACTATAGGCCTGTCCTCTTTAATTCTCCCATTCTTAGCACTTAAATCACTTTGTGACGAAGACTTATCTTTATTTAAACTATCATCGTCAGGAGAAAACAGATTCCTTTGCGATCTACTCTTGAACTTCAGTCTGACGTCACACAAGTCTTCCTGCTGAGGCCAATCATTATTAGTTAACGCGGACTTGTTATAAATCCTCTCTTTGATTTCCTGAACCGCCTCCTGCCTTTTCTTTATAGAGTATTGCAACAAATGTAGCTTTTGCAGCTTAGTAGAGTTATAACTAGGCCTTATCTCCGATTTCAAGAAGTTCAAGGCCATATATCTATATTTCGGAACGCCATCAGCTTCGTTCCTTAGGTCGTAACTTTCTGCTGTTTCACTAAGATCTATTTTATTAGATAAGTCTTCTTGCGACGCATTTTGAGAGTAATTATCACAGTTTACACCACTCGTGAACTCTTTAACATCTAAATTATCTGGCGAATGTTCGTAAATATGATTCGGATCGCCTTTAGCGTTTTCTGAATTCTGCTCTCTTCTTCTATAGCAATCCCCTCTTTGACTCTGGCCAATGTTTAAACTAGCGGACGACTTCAAAGTCGGGAAATTCTGATGAAAACCCCTATCCACTGGGCTGTGGCTTTTCGAATATTCTTTTTCAGACTTTTTTGAGTATTTACAAGGAGATATAGACCTTGATTCTTTCACTAATTTATTATTTAATAAATGTTTAGCTTCTAATGTAAATTTAGAAAGATTGGTCCTACCAGAAGAATCTGAAGACAAAGAGCCATGTTCTATTTCATTTTCGGCTGGAATAACATCTAATTTGAGACTTTTGTAAGAGCAGAAATAGCCTCCGTGCATTTGGAAAACTAATGTATTACTCTTGAAACAGTCTGATGTGAAATTCGATGCAAGGTTAGCCCCTATATATCTTAAACCACTGAAATAGACGCCCCATGTTTGTATGACTGTGTCCTGTTGTTTTGAAGTTTCATCATTCGAATGTAGTATATGACACCAGATTCGGATAACGACGTTTGCTGACGATACTCGGTGCGTGGCCTCTGTAATAGGAATACATGATTCACCGATGACGTAATCAAATTTACGAACAGCTGCGGGATGATAAGGATTCAACGTACTCTTTGTTTGTATAGATAAGTTACTATGTTAATGCACTTATAGATGTGTTTATACAAACAGTTGAAAAGGCTTTCTTTAATACTACTATCTAAATTAACTTATTTACCGACCTTACATTTCTAAAGGGTTTGTCAGTTTTTATTGACTTTAGCTTGTTGTCGTGTTATTGTATTGAAACAGACATCTTTGGATTTCATCAATCCAAAGATTTCTGTGAATCGTTACAAAATCAATTGATTCGACAAGCGGTCACGATTTAAAAAAGTAGGTATAAATAATTGTCATAAGTATACATTGAAAGAACGAGGAAAGAGTTATTAATACCAACATTTCCTCACCGTATTAAGTCTGGTAATCTTTGTACTCAATTTACAGTTGAAAGCCCGCATTCATTAAAACTGTTTTTAGGAAAACAGGAGGGCTTAATCACCAGTAATAACCCAGTAACAAGGGGTAAGTAAAATAACAAATATTGTTCAGCAGTTTTGAAGATCGTCAGAACTTATCGTCTAATTAATTTATTCTGAATCTTCAATATATTATGCACCAATCGATTAGGGTTATCCCATTAACGAATAAAATAAGCTTCAATAAATCCACGCTAATAATTCTACCTACTTTATTTGACAGCCCTACGTAAATAACGAGAGGGATTGCACGCATTCTCTCAATAATTAGCAATGGCCTTAAATTGCCCTTAATTGATAAACCCGAGCTAAAAATACATCTTCTTTATAATCAGTGAATAATAGTTTTTTTTTTAATATACTGCCACAATGCCAAACAGGCATACCTACGGCCTGCCTGATAGTAAGTAGTTACCGTACAGCTATAGCGTACCATATCGTCGATTTAATAGGTGCGGCATACATTAGAGGGCTCAAGTTGAACAGTTGGAATCATCGAAAGCCCCGCGGGCGCAGCCGCGGGAAAATCTAACACAGTTAAACAATGGTAAAATTGTGCTTATAGAAATGACGTCTGGTCTATGAGTCATACTAATAAACGGGTAATTGTTATTGTTCATTTGCTATTTTTTCTAACACTGATGCTATTCAAAAAACCGAACAAGCGCGAGTACATATCTACACTTCTACATTAATAATATATTTTGATGTTTTGTAAGGATTAAACACAAAAACTACTGGCATATATGCATTATAATGCCTGAGTAAGATCGGGGGCGAAAAATGGATGTAGCTAGGTTTCATTTTTAGAAAAGTCGTTTAACAAAATATACCAGGCTAAGCTCGGTCATCCAGGTCAACGGAAGTACCCTATAAATCCAATTTTGATTCCCTAGCGAGTCTCGAAATATATGTTTCTTTTATTTTATTTTAGAAGTTTGATCTTTTCGCTGCTTTAGGGGACCGTAGACCTGAGTATATGGTTTTTCCTATGGGTTTAAATTTAAATTCGATAGCTCCTCGCGCTCTTGAGATAAACGGTATTGACTGACAGACGGTTGACAAAATGATCCTATAAGGGTTCCATTTTTTCCGTTTGAGGTACGGAACCCTAAAAATACATACTAAAGCCTACCTTCATCATCAGCCACATCATTGCCACAGCTCTCGCATACTTAGGCCTCTCATAATTTTCACTACAACATCCGGTCTGCATTCCGCTAATAAAGTCTACCTTACACCGTCAATAATATTGTGTGATTATTGATATTGATCAATATATTGTACGTGTAAGGAGTATATTGATCAGTATTATTAATTCTTTTGAAGGCATATTATGTTGAGGCAATAGTGTTGCTCTAATAATATTGACCGTGTAAGGTCCGCTTAACGTATAAAAGTGTTTGCTGGAAATTTGTCTATTAGAAGTAGCATGTTGACGAAAGTGAAGACCAAAGACGGCAGAATCGTCACGTCGAAACCAAAGATTTTAAGTGAGATCGAGATGTTCTATCAACAGTTGTACACCACTTCCACACAACCTACAATTCATTTAGAGAGATTAATAAAATACTCTGACTGATATCCCGGACGCCAGTCTGTTCGAGATTGTCACCACGTGAAGACGTAATCACAACAGAGCTTTGGAAAGTGGGTGGAAAACCGATACTGAGAGTCCTTCAAAAGCCATTTAGTTCCGTCGTACTTAAGGACACTATGCCTGAAGCGGGGCTCAGAAGCGTCGTCATTCTCTTCTTTAAAAAAGTGGATAACAAATATTATCCACCGATATCGCTTCTGAGCCATGTCTGCAAGTTGTATTCGAGAGTCGTTAACGCATTACGAATCGTCTCGCGCAAAGATTGGACGATTTCCAGACAGCCAAACAAGCCGGTTTCCGTAAAGGTTTTAGTACCATAGAACACATGCACATTGCGCCAGATTATGCAGAAGTCCCATGAATATAATCGGCCCCTATGTGTGGCGTATTTTGGAGTACGAGAATGCTTGGATTCCATCGAGATCTGGGTTGTGCTACTGTCTCTTCAGGGGTGCCACATAGATTATCGATTTATCGAAGTGCAGACGTGCTTATACAAAAACGCCAAGTACAAGATCTCCTGACAAATCCTGTACAGTTACAAAGAGGTGTGAGACAGGGAGATGTAATCTCTCCAAAATTGTTCACGGCCGCACTGGAGGATGCATTCAAACTCTTGGAATGGAAAGGACATGGGAAAACATAGTGCGATTCTCAGATATCGTTATCTTGGCAGCTGAACTTAGCAACATGCTTTTCTGACCTTAATACAGTTTCTCAGCAGATAGACTTAAGAATGTGGAAAAGACGAAAATTATGACGAAGTGGTCGACGACGTGTACCTGAGACATACAGTCCAGTTAGGAAAAATCCAACACTGTCGCGATGTCACATCGCTCGCAGAACCGACAATGGAAGGTTCTTGAGTGGCGACCACGAGCTGTAGTGCAGGACAGCCCCCCACAAGATGGACTGACGACCTTATTAAGGCAGCAGGGAACCACTGGGTGCAGACCGCTCAAAATCAGTCGCTGTGGATGGGAAATGACTATGTTTAGCAGTGGACGTTTTCATGCTAGACAAGAATGTAGAAAACCTTCAAACGAAACGTAGGCATCGTTCAAGGAGCCGGAGTTACAGATAATGTTTGGAAGGTGATCCAAGATTCTGCGTCTGTGAGCGATGTCTTTGTGTGCGTTGCACGAGCACTGGATGTACGAAGGTAACCTTCTGTTCTCTCGGTATTTTGTGATCGTATGCATATAATATATTAAGCGGCTCACGCTATATATAAATCGCGTGTTCTAAACCTATCCATTATACTACCCGGAGCTTAGCTGGAGGGGTTAACAAGTTTGCTAGTAATGTGGGGTCTAATCTATACTAATATTATAAATCGGAAGAGTTTGTTTGTTTGTTTGTTTGTTTAAACGCGCTAATCTCAGGATCTACTGGTCCGATTTGAAAAATTCTTTTTTTGTTGGATAGCCCATTTATCGAGGAAGGCTATAGGCTATATAACATCGCGCTACGACTAATGGGAGCGGAGAAGCGACGAGAAATGTTTCAAAAACGGGGAAAAATTATGCATACGAAGTTGCGCGGGACAGCTAGTCCTAAATAAAATATCTTGAAATTAATTGTATTCAATATTCTTTCCAAACAAAAAAAAATCTAATTGTCTGTTTCTAATAAGACTTTCACTGGCAGATAGCTTATATTATAATTAAGTAGTAACTTAGGCTATTTAACATTTTCAAAACTATATTTTTTATTCCACAGCCAACAGCAGTCATCAGTTTTTTTTCTGACTAATTAGAATCAAGTGTGATAATATTTCAAACAATTATATATCTAATACGCCTATTTATTATGTTTTGTGATAACAATTGACATACATCCACGACTAGACACAATATGCGTATTGATGGTGCTGATAGTATAAAGCTGCTTCTATATTAATTAAACAATGTTTATATTCTTGACCGTGTGGGGTGCTTATTCCATTATTCACTTGTGTCAAGAATTAAATGCAGTGTGGTCTTAACAGAACCTTATAGATTTTAACTGTCTCCATAGTACAGTGTTACACCATTCCTACGTATGACTGCTACAAGAGAAAGTTCGATTTCTACATTAGACAAAACTTTATACGATTCATGGATGAATGCAACAGTTTCAACGATTCGGGGGGTGATAAATCGATCTAGCTAGGTTTCATTTTTAGAAAACGTCGTAAAAAAAATGTCGAGCAAAGGTAGTTCATCCAGGTAGGCACTATAAATTTAAATACTCATTCCGTTTTGAAATATTAAAATATAAAATCTCACCTGAATCAATCTCTTTCCACTTGGGATGTGGCGAGCATATCCTCTCGCTGGTATAAAAAGGTGCAGACATTGTAGTGTGGTGCATCGTCAAATAGAAGCTACATGGCAAAGTGCACCATTCAGGGGGTCTGATGTTGTATCCAACAATCTGAAAAACAATATACAATATTTTTTTACTATCATAAATAAATAAAATAATAAAAAATATTTATTTCATCACTTTGTTGTTTTACATAATTCATTAAAAACAACCTTTTAAGCAAGGATTTGCTTGTGATAGGATGTTTCGCTCTTCCCATTTACAATGCTTAAAGATGAATGAAATAATTTTTTATCATACCTTTTTTATTTTGTAAAAAAATTTACATTGAGGGGCATTACGCGGTGCGAATTATTCATTTAGCGCTACGCACACAACAAAACAGCCTAGCTCTCCCGCATACAACCATTACTTTACAATGCGCAGGAGCGCACGATATGTGTTAGATTATGAACGCCATAAGTAAGACAATACGAAGACCCTCGGTTTTGCATTTCCGTAACTTCAAGATTTTTTACAGGTTTATATATAATAAGACACTTTTTAAACTTCACTGGCACTTTGCTTTCAATTCAGCATTGTTCATGCACACGGAATCTAGGAACACTTTCAGAATGAAGTAGTTCAAGATTCCGTGTCCTTGTATTGTTGACTGTAAAATACAACAGTCCAAGGACACAGTGTGCATTGAGTACCTATGTCTAAGTTTACTTTCTGTACCTACTCAGTGTTTTGTGACATAAGCCTACATATTTCCATTACAGAATAAAACTGATTAAATGATAAATAAACAATGATGTAAGTAACTGAATCTAGTTGAATCATAAAAAATTAGGTTTATTCAGAATTGTTTACATCATAAAACATTAAAGTGTTATTGATTGATTTACGAAGTAATAATATTTGTTCATTTTTATCTAAAACTAGTTTTGCCCATATAAACTATTCTCTAAATGTATATTGTGTTAAAAGAGATTGATTGTTGCAGATATTTTTGAGTTTTCAAAGTGTACACAAATCAACTAAACATTTTTATTATATAGATTGAGCTTATGTTCGTAAATTTCTAATAAGAACAATGGATTTAGTTTATTATCCCTTTCCCATCTATATTTTCCATATAATACCTACATACCTACTGGACATGATACCACTCAATCCATAATTACAATAAAGGCGAAAATAGCCCTCTGCGTCTATCAGTCTATGTCTTATGTATCACAGCTAAACTCTTGATCCAATAGTAATGCAATTTGGAAATTATCTACCATTGATATGTAAAGGCTGCTCAGTTTGAAGTTAATACATAATTTCATAAAAGTTGCTATGACAGCAAGAAGATACTTAACTGGTAATTGAGTATATGACTACTATTATTACATAATTAAATAAGTACCTATGTATATTTCTTTTCTGTATTTTTTTCTAGAAAAAAAAAATATCATGCTTTTTATTAATTTTTTACCTTACATATAAGTAAACACAATACATATAAATTTAAAAATACAAAAAATATTGACCAAAAATAGTGGCACAGGGTACAGGCACCAAGATCACCGGTATCTATGGCTCAAGATAGGAACTACCTAACAATATGTGCCGTGCCAAGGTGTACTGCCTTCTGCATCAGGCCCTTGACCCAGCTAATGAACAGAACAGAAGCAGATGTCGGTTGAGGCTCTTGGCGATTAGTCCATGGACTGAAATGACAATCAGCGCAATGACTGCTGAATCACATCCACATTATTATTATTATTATTACATTAAATCATTTGATCAATGAAATTATGGCATCACGCATTTATTATCTTGAGTAATAAAATAACTATTAATTTCCATGAATTGTTATCCAAGATAATAATTAAATTTCAATGATGATATACTTAATAATTGTCTGGCCATCTTAACTAGTGTCAGCTCATGTTTATAATTAAAAATGAAATTCTGTATTATGTTTGGTGAGAATTCGGGAACTTACTTTTTATTAAAATAATTGTATAATATACCTGCAATTTAGCTTTTTAATTATTTCTTTTAATTTGTTTTGTGGAATTGTAGTACTTACTTATATTCTCATGAGCATCTACATAATTTAAATTTTATAATAATATTTATGAAAAAGATTACTACTAAGAAGCTATCTTTAGTTTATTCTATACTAGCTGTCATGCTGAATGTTGACAATGCTAAAAAAGAAAATAGCCTAAGTGTAAGATCCTTATTCACACTTTAAACTACTTCCATACCTAATTTCTTTAAAATTGACTGAGTGCTTTCAGAGATTAGTACAACGAAACAAACAAATGCTTGAGCTTTATCTTACAATAGATAAAATATGATACATACATTGTCTGCTATAGGAGTAAATACCTAAATTATATCATCACAATATATATATATATATATATATATATATATATATATATATATATATACCTATAAGATCCTTATCAGAGTCATTGATATCAACTCTTGAGTACTTTCTATCACACAGCAACCAACCATAAATGATAAAAATAACATCATATCAATACTAAGTAAAAAAATATGAATTCATATTGGTGAGGCAGACTGCCTTTTACTTGATGCAGTGAATATGCAAACAAGTAGCATTAAACATTATACTTTATTGTACTGGTTTAAGTCCAAGGATATATAAGTACGTTAGGATAATATTACATGACAAGATAATCATAAGTTACTAATATAATGTGACAGATTCTACGAACATCGACAGCGTAGGTGTTTGTTAGTAAACCATAAAAATAAATCTACGTCTGTTTATGATTAATGTATATTATGGCTACAATTTTAGGAAAATACCTGTATCAAGCTGCGTAATCTTAATTGTTGGGTAGCGAGAGGAGTCCATTCCCTGCATCTTGGCCTACCAAACATTATTCAACAATTTTTATGCGAAAAAATAACAACAAAGGTATCCCACTACCACACTTCACAACACACACGAAGTCGATTTATAATGAAAATTCCACATTTGCGTAAATGAAATTAGAGTTAGCAGGTTAATTATTTCGTTATAAGATAAATAAATAAAAATGCATTGTTCAGCTGACTGCATGAATGTCAAATTAAAATTCCAGTTGCCATAACATACACATAAAAACTACCACATTTTCATTAAAGGTATTTTTATATTAATTTGATTTGTATTTTGTGTGTAAACGCTTTTAGAATTCTGTGACTTTGAAAACCGATTCTAAAGTGTAAAGTATCTTTGAAATGATTAAAATCAAAATAAAGTAATTTTTTTTTATTACCACAGTTGAATTATATTTAACTACGGCAACATTGTAAAAATACGATCCATTTTGCGATTTTACGTTCACGTTCAGTCAATATTTTTATAATATTTGTGTAAACTAAAAAAAAACGGGCAAGCATGTCGGACCAAGCTCAGTGGAGGGTTCTGCAGCTTTAAATAATTGCATCAGCAGAAGAGCGTATGTTCATGGCACTGAAAATCTTTTGTTGAGAAAAGCAGTGTTTCGGCTATAACTTAATGACGGTATAATCGATTATTTCATAAATAATTTTAGTTTATAGTATTTATTATGCGCTACCCTTGTGATTTTTTTCATATTTTTTGGTTACACAGTTCAAAAGTTAAAGGGAAAACAAAACAAGGCAAAACAATTTATGCAAGTTTCGGATCGATTATTTCCAAAAATATTCAGCTAATCAAATAAATTTATTAGGAGCCTTAAAATGTTTTTAAAAGAGCTATCAAATGATGTCCCGCACGTTGATGTTTGCTGAAAAATTACCTATAAGTCAGTTTCTGTTACATGTATGGAGTCCCCCGCCCCCCCCCCCCCTAAATTTTTTTATTATTATTATTATTTAGCTATCAAACTAAGTAGCGGCTGCTACAAGACACCTTTTCACCAAATTGAATCAAGATTCATTGAGTAGTCTTTGAATAAAATGCCTGTGGCATACGGACAGACAGGCAGATGGATATGACGATTCTATAAGGGTTCCGTTTTTGCCATTTTGGCTACGCAACCCTACGCAACCCTAAAAAAGAAAGCAAAAAGCATTTATTGTTGCACCTATTAACCTGATAGGGAACGTTGCTTATCCTTGCTGAATTCTCAGATTACTTGGTCGCTAATGAGTCACCAAATTCTAAAATAAAATTCACGAATTCCTTCGAGTTCTATATTATTAGATATTATATAGGTAGCATAAGGTAGCATAAAAGTAACTCTGTCTGTCTGTCTGTTACGCTTTTACGCTCAAACCGCTGAACCGATTTAGATGAAATTTGGTATGGAGATAGTTTGAGTCTCGGGGAAGGACATAGGATGAGGAGTTTTTATCGCGATAACCGACATCCACGCGGGCGGAGCCGCGGGCCAAAGCTAGTTTAATATAATTTCCTTTTTATCACTTTACTAGCTTTCGCCCGCGGCTCCGCCCGCGTGGTTGTTGGTTATCGCGATGAAAACTATCCTATGTCCTTCACTGGGACTCAAACTATCTCCATACCATATTTTATCTAAATCGGTTAAGCTGTTTGAGCTTGAAAGCGTAACAGACAGACAGAGTTACTTTCACATTCATAATATTACTAGCTTTCGCCCGCGGATCCGCCCGCGTGGATGTCGGTTATCGCAATAAAAACTATTCTATGTCCTTCCCCGGGACTCAAACTATCTCCATACCAAATTTAATCTAAATCGGTTTAGCTGTTTGAGCGTGAAAGCGTAACAGACAGACAGACAGAGTAACTTTCACATTTATAATATTAATATAATATATAGTACTAGCTTTCGCCCGCGGCTCCGCCCGCATGGATGTCGGTTATCGCGATAAAAACTATCCTATGTCCTTCCTCGGGACTCAAACTATCTCCATACAAAATTTCATCTAAATCGGTTTAGCTGTTTGAGCGTGAAATCGTAACAGACAGACAGACAGACAGACAGAGTTACTTTCACATTTATAATATTAGAATGGATAGTATGGATTAAGTACTAAGTACCTATATTAAGTATGGATTTATTTTGGCAAAAATCTTTTTGACAATATGTAGGTACCTTACTAAATTTTCTAACAAAAAAAATACAGAAATAAATACTGCCATCTACCTACCTATAATAGAACATTATGTAAAAGTGGCAGCCTCGGAACCCCTCCTGGCGAGTTCATCAGCTGCATCGTTTAAAAGTGATCCACTGTGTCCCTTAATCCATTGTAGTATCACCGTTGATTTACTACCGTAAAGCGTTCTAGGGCATTATGTCATTCTAGTATTAGTCTCGATGTGATCTGGTTTTTCTTTAGGGATTGAAGAACTGAGGCAATGTCGAAGAGTGTACGGATATGGGTATTCGTGACTTCTATGGCGTGTGCGGCTTGGGTAATGCCAACACATTCCGCCTGATAGACCGTATTGAGCATTCTTAGGGGCCTGGATATTTTTATGTTCAGATCATCTGGGAAGGCTCCAACTCCAGTTCCGAGGTCGGTTTTTAATCCATCAGTGTAAATCCCTAGCTCTTCTGGACCTGAGTAGTTACTCAACTCCGCGGTGATCTCTATTTTGTAGTGTTTTTGAAAACTGTGTGTTTTCAGGATCCTTTGGCTGGGTGATGAACATCATGGTCCATATAAATTGTCTAGTTTTTAAGTAAAATGCCTGTAAAATACCGACTGACAGACAGACGGACATGATAAAACTTTAAGGGTTTCAATTTTGCTATTTTGGCTACCGAACCCTAATAATCAGGCAATGTCCGAAAAATAGAGTTTATAAAACCTACCTACCTGGTATGCATTTTGGATGTTAAAACATTTTTTTCTTAGATGTAGTTTAGCTACGAATAATAAATAGGTATTATGTATATGATAGATGTTTTTTCAATTAAATTTTCAATTAAGATTAGAAATACGAAGCTAAACAATTTATTTTCCGTGGCTCATAGTTTGTAGATTAAGAACCTTGTCTAACATGAAGTTTATGATATTTTTTGTTAGTGCAATCATATTAGCACATTACACGGAACTGCAAATAGTAGTGGTAAGAAGTACAACAGTTACTTAACTATACCTATTTTATAAAATTTCCTAACAAATACTTGACTAACCGAGGTTACACTGTCTGTTGTTTAGACTGGTGTGTCCATTGACAAACATAACTATAAAAAAAGTATCTACATCCTTAATACGTATTAATAAACAACTGATTGATATTTTATAATATATGTTCGTAAACTTTCGCGATTTGTACACTTTATAGAATTTTATAAGCTACGGGTCTTAATCGCGTAAATATCACCATCATCGCGTAAACCACGGCCGTTGCAATACGGTCGAAACGTCGGGAAATAAACAAAGGTATTTAGCCTTAAAATAAAATATTTACGCGATTAAGACCCGTAGCTTATAAAATTCTATAATGATATTTTATAGCTCAGTTATATTAGGGTTTCACGTCAGAATGAGAGATAAGAAACTGAACGTGGCAGAGAAAATAAAATGGGGAAAATTGGGGCCCTCCTTATTTTTCCCAGTTTATTATCTCATGACTGGTATTCTCCCCCGTCGCCGTGTGAGTCTAGCACTTGACCGATGTTCCAAAAACTAAACATTGTAACAGAAAAATATAGTTAAGTAGGTACTTTCAACCACCACCCCACGTTAAACGAATTCGAATCGCACTTGGCCGTGGTTGGTATTATTGTAAGCCGGAATTTGGACTGACTCTCCCTGAAAAAAATCCTTGGTATGCCCATGCATGCGAGTGCAACATAAATATAAATTTAAACCCTTAACCACCTATCATCTGTTTTTGGAGTTATGACCCTATCCACCTACAGACTATCTTACTGGAGTAAGATCATTGTTTTTTGTGAGTTATAGGTCCTAAACCTGACATAAAACAATGATTTACTCCCGAGTCTCACAAACCTCGGAGTAAAATCATTGTGAAGAGTGTGTGTTTAAGGGTTAATGTATTTTTTTTTTCAAAATTAATATTACTATGTTATTTTTTGTAATGTAAAAAAGCCACGAGCGTGAGGTTATTAGTAGGTATATTAAAAATCACCATGTATAAGTAATTTTCTCATATTGGTATTTTCTCTTGGTGGCAGCACCTTACCTACCTACTTAAAGAGTTTATAAACAAATAAACATTGTGAACATTGGTAATTTAAAAAGAGTGGTCACACGTTTATGTTGCCTCGTTCTTTTCTCCGGCTTTACCTATTGTTTTCGAACAGGCATTACATGTTAGGTACATGTAGAATCGAATTTTCACAAGTGTAGTATTTTGCTTCCTAAGTGAATAAAGATTTCTTTTTATATCTTTTTTTATTCTAAACTGCCTATGTGTGTACTAAGTAGTGATATGTAGGTATCTCTATCAATGTTCTGTGGGTAGGTATATCAACCTCTAATATCCCGTGTTACTGTCCATCGTATATACCTATCTACTTATTTTTTCATTAACAAACACAGTTAAAGCCTGAAAGTGATCACCGTATTGAAAAGAGTCATGAAGTTATGCAACTAGACCCTTCTTACCGAGAAGCAGAAGACGATGTAAGCGCTCAGATGGCAGAAGATCCAAGCGGAGATCCAACTATCCAAAGTCTATCAGCATCAGAGGAGAGTGATGAAGGCGGTATGCATGATAATTAGCGTCATTGTCAGTCTTATTTAAGTCACATTTTTTAGTAACATTTATTAAAACCTTTGTTGGTCTTGACCTCCTCAAAATATGCGGGTTATTAACATTTCGACAGATATTTGTATCTATCGTCGAATTTTCGTTTCATAAGATTTTTGTTTCGACAGCTTGTCATCTTGTTATCTCAAATGTAGAGTTACATACAAAATAAAAGACATAAATATATTAATATAATACATTAATAGTAAAAAAATGGCAATTGCAAAATGACGAAAATCATTACCGAGCATTATTAAGCATTCTAATAATTAAATTTTCACATAAATATGTCATGGATTACGTTTTTGAGTAAGGCTCAATCCTCCATTACTTACGTCTTATTCCCTGAACGTTCACTCCGTCTATTACGTCTTTTTACCGAAACGTCTACTTCCATAAATATCGGTTTCCACGAACGTCTATTTACCTGAATGGACATTCAGTGAATATTACAATAATTAAAAGCCGAAAAGGCTGTAGGTTCATCGTTGAGTCTATTTTATTATATTTATGCAAAATAAAGTAGCTTTAAAGTATTTATATATTTTACTTTTATTCTTTCTTATATTCTACGTACCTCTAATTTTACTTAAATATCTTAATGTAGCTTATTCAAAAACTTTGAAAGAAGACATTCTATTTTGGCATATAGACAATCAGGGATATGTTAACATTCCGATAAGAATAGCGTACTTTAACTAAACCTAACTTTTTGTAATTGTACTTTTATTGACGAAACAAAAATCTGACGAAACAAAAATCTGACGAAACAAAAATCTGTCGAAACAAAAATCTGTCGAAACAAAAATCTGACGAAACAAAAATCTGTCGAAACAAAAATCTGACGAAACAAAAATCTGTCGAAACAAAAATCTGACGAAACAAAAATCTGTCGAAACAAAAATCTGACGAAACAAAAATCTGCCGAAACAGTAATAACCCATTCTTGCACACAATATTTAGTCACGATATTATCATGGCAAACAGTAGCAGATCCAGGATACACGGGAAGACTCCGACATTTTTTCGGGAGGCTTTAAAGGAGGGGAGCAAAAAAGGCTTGAGTTTTTTAGCTCCCCTCCTCCTTGGCTCCACCACGATAGTGAATTATGAGAGTTTGCCACTTTGAAGTCTAAAGAACTTCAAACGGAACTCTGTTCTCTAAGATAGCGAGGCTTCCCTTAAGGACACAGACGAGCGATTAACAGACGAGATTCAATCAAGTTAGACTTAAATCTGTCAATATAATGGATTTATAGGTCAAGAAGTCATTACTCTTCTTAACCTCCTGTGGATATAGCGAGGCGTAGAAATAACATTTAGTTTAAACTACTGTCTGTCAACTATTGGTAAAAATGTCAACGAACACGGGGTTTAGACGATCATGCAATGAAAAAACTTATGTTTCTATTTTAAGTTGTTGTTGCCAATTTAGCCGATATGTATCTATTTACAAAATATTAGGTACTAGGGGTCTTTTTCCTGTCCACAAGTCCCAGCATGCTCGTCTTCTGCATCCCATCGTTTCATAAGTGTTTCATCGCGACCCGTGTGTATAACTGTGTGGCCGACATGGCAGAAAAGCATGTGTATATAATGGTTAAATGGTGGATGCAATTCAAAGTATGCAAGCCAAATCTGGACGAGCAGATTAAACCAACGGGACAGGAAAAACTATTGGGTCTCTGATACATCTGACACAAACATCATGAGTTGTGAAAATCATGGCAGCTCAGTTTGCCATCATTTTCTCAACTTAAAGCTCGAGGTTTTTTTTATTTTGAAGACGACTCCCGCAGTAGTGTACAAGCCCTGTTTAGCGGGGGACTAGATACAAAGTACACCCAGACTCGGAACAACAATTTGTGGATCACACAAAGTGATGTCCCGTGTGGGAATCGAACCACCGCGCTACGGAGGCAGTCAGTTGTAATAACATACATATTATTATTAATTACTTAGAGGTATATATTTTATTATAGAGTCCGACCCTTCACAAAGTATAAGTGAAGCTAAACATCCGAGCGATGAGGGAATGCTCTTACTTTTGCAATATGCAAATAGTGGAAAAGGATTAGAAAAATTTGATGACGTTGACAAAATACGTCACTGGGTAAGTTTTAATAATAATAACAATAATTTTCGTAAAACTCCGTCACAAGATTGTATAACCTCTGGCAGTTTTGGATTTCATGTTTCAGCGTTTTTGGAAAATCAACTCTGGGACTGTAATAGGGGTTGCAAAATGTATAGAACTCCGTCAGTTTTGAAGTTAGATCTAGGAAATTTTGTAGTTGGCTTTGTGGCTGTAAATAAGGAAATACGAGTTTTAACATTTTCATCGAAAGCGATAAATAATAGATCTAACTTCAATACTGACGGAGTTTCATACATAATTGCAATCCCTATTAATATTTAGGGGTTTGATTTTCCTTAGGGGTTGATTTTCCATAAACACCAAAACACGTATATCTTTATTTTAAACCAAAAATCTAAACGCTAAATTTCACATACCTTTAAAAATGACGGAGTTTCACACTATCCTGCGACGGAGTTTCACACAAACTTGGAACCCCAGACTTTACCCCGTCAGGGCTGATTTTTTAAAAACTTTGAAACATGTGTTTCTTTATTTTATGTCAATTGGAGAGGTCTATGTCCAGCAGTGGCTGATGATAATGTCAAGAAGCCGAATACGAAAATTTACAGATGTAACTTCAAACTAACGGAGTACCATACAACTTGCGACTCCTATTTTACTCTCTTAGGGGGTGATTTTCCAAAAAAACGCAGAAACATGTGTTTCTTTATTTTAAATGAAAAAGCCAAATATGAAATTTCATAGATCTAACTTCAATACTGACAGAGTTTCAAATATATATTATAACAGTGAAATGTATCAGTAGAACAAGTGGGTGTCAGAAATAGCAGCGGGCAACAAAGGTGACATCATTGGGACGAATCCACACAAATATCAACCTAATGAGTACCCCGACTTCGGTAGAAGATTCGTACCAGTGTATCCGTATACTGAAGTGAGTATCTAGGTACTTAATTTGTTTGAGGATTCGTTTTCTAAGATTGGATGCAGGCAGGAGACAAAATCGTCTGTTGCTGCATGTAGGATGAGAGAGAGAAAGAGAGAGAGAGGGGGGAGAGGAGGGAAAGAGAAGATTCTCATTTACGACAAAAAGAGAAGAGGGATAATATTTCGACAATAAATACTGTGTGTAAAAGTGGACTGTAATACACTGATTGATTTAATGGATTCTTTCAGAAGAGTCAATAACTTAGGTGCCTACACAATGCCAGTTTCCTGTTGCATACAATCAAATTGTATGTGGCATCGTGTGAATGTGCCTATCATTTATTGCATTTAATTACGGTTAGAGTGATTAATCGAATATTATTAATTAAGTACCGGTGTGTGAGTGGTACCGGCTTAAGAATAGTACCACCCCATCTTTGCCCGTGGGTATCGTTAAGGCGACTAAGGGATGTCACACTAGAGGACGGGCAAAAGCGTCCTCTTTGTACTTTAGTGTATTACTGCGATCGCCAATCCGCTCGCCAAGCGTGGCGATTATAACAAATACTCCCAGGGTCCACAATAAGTACTTTCTACTGGGGAGACCCGTGCCCAGTAGGGTGACATCAGATTGGTTGATATATAATTAAGTATCTATTATTATTAATAATTACCTCATGATTTGGTAAAGAAAAAAAAGGTAGGTACTTGTTTGTGACGCCCCGAGAGTGTTTTTTAACGGGCGATAATAATTTTACCCGCCAGCTCTAGCTTCCACATGGGGATGTGTTGCACCCCCCCCCCCCCATCCTCCTCCTATGTGAACTTGGACTTGAGAGTTATAGCCACGTCCATTTTGACGTTGCAGTTAGGTACCTAAGTACCTACTTAGAACCTAGGTAACAAATCAGTTATACTTAATTGTATATACTTAGTAAAACTATTACTTGATATTTATGAGAAGTTAATGTTATAAATTGTGTAATTAACAGGAACCTACGAACGTATTGACTGCTCCAGATAACAAGGAAATCATACCCATACCGGTAGGTGTAAAATTACCACTACAAAACTCATTGAGATTACAAAAGTGGCTAGTTTTAGTAGCTAACATGCCTACCCTCATGCCACTATTCTCTTCCAAATAGTAGCTAGTTGAACCATTAATGTATAGTAAAATCTAAATTATATTAGTTATCGTTAATGTATAATCACTGTACCTACTCTAATTGTAATACTTGGAAACGCTGTGGATTGTACATAGATTTAATTTGTAAGATTTAATTAGAATTAAGGCTATTGTTTTCCAAAATAAAAAAAAGTAAGCTATAGCTACTATTTAGCTTGAGTTTCTATAACATTTTTAACAAGATCATCCGACAAACGATCAAAGCTATACCTATATACCTATCTCGCTGTTTTAATGCGCTCAAATGGCAATCAGCTATATCTGCCGACGATGGAGCAAACGAGTGCTAGAGCGGAGATCACAATTAGATAAAGTTTAGGTATGATGACACCCATTCATATACTTACAGAAGATCGCTGTTACGGACTGGATGCCAAAGGCCGCTTATCGTGAGACGACACCTTGTTTAGCTGTGGATAAATACATCCTGAGAAGATGACGCATAATGATGAATTATTTGACTTTACAGGCGCCTTTAGAAGTGGTCAGGCTTGTAGCAAAAGAATCTGCGATGAAGGAGGCGGCAAAAGCAGCTCAGGATAACACACAGGATATTATGAGAAACAATATATTAAGATCTGGGGTATGTATAATCAAGATACAGTTATTTTAAGGAGTACGAAAATCCCATGTACCATGTACATTACTGCAACCTGTATACCTGCGATTACAAATTTATTTTTGGTATTATGTACTTAGGTTTAAAAAAAGTTTTGAAGTTCCCGACAGACAAAAGTACATTAGACACCTACTTCTTCAAGCAGGTCACACGTGCTCCATCGTACAGACATATTGATTTTTTACATATAATTGTAGATAAGTATGTGTCAACGTTCATAAGTGTTTGGCCAACTAAAAGACAGAAATAGTTACAATGTAACATTAGACATTCTTTTACTAGCATCTGTAAGTTTCCGCATGCTTATCGGACGTGTTCGCATCTTCGTTACGAGTTCACTTCTTTGGTTCTTCATTCAATTCTATTTTGAAAAGTCCATTTTCATTACCTACTTCTACGTTAATTTTAAGGACTACTGGAATGCAGTGTGGGTTGAGAAGGTAGAACCCAAAGCGGCATTGAGAACGTCTGATAATAACCAAATTCTGGTAAGAGTTCACAGTATAACTGCCATCTTTTATTTAAGACAAATAAAATAGTCTTTTTATTTTTATATCACACTAGCTGTACTCCGCGGTGTTACCCGCAGTTTATTAAACTATGTGTTAATCTAGGGTGTCAGCTAACTCCATACCAAATTTTATTAAAATCGCTCCAGCCAGACGTGAAGAAGTCACAAACATACACACTCACACACTCACAAACTTTCGCCTTTATAATATTAGTGTGATATTTGACAGACAACCAAGTGGAGTCTTTTCGGCAAAAGTGATTGATATAGGGCTTGAAATAACTAAACTAATTCAATGTTAACAACATCATCAAATGACCCCCCCTTGGGGAATAGGTATCAAAGATAAATTCTTGTAATTACTACTTGTGCTTTCGGTCCTTTAAATAAAAAAAAGATCTACACGAGAGGGTGACCCAGGTAACCATCCCGATCGTTAGACGAAATGTTGATTCCTAACCAGCTCAAGTATCTACGTAACAAAAATGGGAAACCTGACATGGTTGACGTGGAATTTGAATGTTTAAGCAGACAGTTCATTTATGTTCTGAAGTTCTTGTATTGTACTGATTGTTTTTCGCCCACTTGCCTTTTATGGTGGGAAGGGGGGAGGCTTCCCACCAGAATGAAATCCTGGATCAGCCCATGGGGATATTAACCTATTTGACATAAACAATCTGCTCAAACTGGCTCAAAGGTATCAAGCACCACTCTATTTCCATGTTATAGTTCCTGGTTATACCTACTAATGTGTCTTTTATCTTTCAGAGTACAATACAAGCTAAAATAAAGCCTGGTAGCGAGTTTTACGATGTTGTTTCGAAAATGACGAAAATCTCCCCAAAGTTACTTTATATAATAAATGATGAGAAACCGTCCTAGTGCAATGGAGTAATAATTAAATATATGAAAAAAATATGTTAGATTTTTATTTGATTTATGTTAATTTTACTTAGGTCACAATGGGTAGGTTATACTTGCTAGGCTAGGTAAATACTTGATTAATTTAACTACTACTTACGTTATAAGTTATCTTTATACATATTTCACCTATATTTTATTTATTACCTAGGTATTTTTAACAGCTGAAGCAAAAAAAAAAAAGTTGTCTGTAAAATCGGTTTACGGACGATAATTTTGCGTGTTATTGTCATTTGACGACATTGTAATAAACAACCATGGCTGTGACAGCTTTAGTGGAGCTGGGCGCATGCGCCCGACGGCCACAATTAGGGCTTCCATTACGTAATTACGTAATTACGCAATTACGTAATTACGAACTTATTTTAAAGTATTTTTAATTCCGTAACTGAAGATGTCAATTCCGTACTTACGTAATTATTGGTATAATAAATTAATCAAAATAGTCAACCAATAAAAAAAGGATTATACATACCAGTTATAATGTGGCAACACTACGTTATAACTACTTCGAAACTATACAAACAGGGGATTCCCCGCAGTTTATTTTATCGTTTGTTAAATCTTTCAAAAAATTGTTCTAAGACGTACAGAATATTAACTTGGAGTTCAAATATATTAACTTGGCGAGTCGGTAGGGCCGGGGAGTCCCTGGCGAAAAGCCCCTACGACCACGGGGAACTACTATGCTCTTCACTTTCTTAGCTAAAATGAAAGTGTAGTTTCATTGCTCAATTGTCGGTTATTCAGTTCACATCGCTAGATTCTCACAGTTGAAATTTGATCAAATTACCTAATTAAAAGTTGGTGCTAAATGCGTGCAAATATTAACAATTTATAGCAGTTGTTGTTGATAAAGATATCGTGAGTGACTTTGAAGGTGTGGATTATCTCTTGAAAGATGTAAGTACTTAAACCAAAGCCTTAATAAGTCTATTTAGTATTAAAAGGGCATTAAAAACCCCGTAGAGCATGCATAGTTCATACAAAATAATTTGTAAATCAAACATTTTCTTAAGGTGTATTTATTCCGATTAGATTATAGAATATCTAGGTTCCCAAATACATATTAATTAAGAACACTGATTAAAACATAAAATACCTATAAGAAAAATAAGTTATTTATCAAAAAAATTAAATGATATAGCTCGTCTTTAAATCAGGAATGAATGAACTAAGCATGCTCTGTCGTTTGGCTATAAAATACGTAATACGTTTGACGACACGGTTGGCGTAATGGCTGAGTGATCGACTGTTGCGCAGCGTATCGCGGGTTTGATCCCCGCACGAAACAAATACATATTTGTATGATCTGGAAGTAGTTGTTCCGGATCTGGGTGTTTGTGTGTTTCTGTGTTTGTAAACGTAATTATAAAAAGAAAAATAAAGTATATTTGTAATGAGTGGGCAACTATGTTTAACAATATCATGATTATTAACCTAACTTCCTTTTATTTTTTTTCAGGTCTTCTTCAAATAAGACTGTATATAAAGAGTTTTTGAACAAACGCACACAAAGCTCTATCTGGGAACATTTCTTGAGAGCTGATAATGGACAGAGTGTTGAATGTAAACATTGCAACAAAATATTGAAAACTCCTGGTGGCGCAACTGGAGCGTTACACACTCACATGCGTGCCAAGCATATCGGAGAGATGCCGCAAGAACAGGAGTCGCAAAGGCCGAGTACATCAACGTCTAATAGTGGTCTAATTCAAACACGAAAACGTACGAATGAACCTTCACAAAAGAAAATTAAACTCACTGATTATTTTTCAAATATGGAAGTTCGAGTGACCAGAATGGCTGCATTGGATGGGATACCATTGAGCACATTTTGTACTTCAGAAGATCTGAGATACCTTTTTAAAAACTCTGGCTACGATGTGCCAAAATCTTCTACAACTATAACACAGATAATTCTAAAACAGAGTTATAACACAAAAAACAAATTGAAAAATGAATTGAAAATTATGAAGTCTGAAAATAAAAGATTTACAATCACTTTTGATGAGTGGACGTCTACCCGTAATAAAAGGTATATGAATATAAATATCCACAATAAAGACTTTGATATGGCCAAATATAAAAATTTGGGACTTGTACGGATACAGGGATCAATGCCAGCTGAAGTAGGCACTCAATTATTACAGCAGCATTTGAGTGACTTCGGTTTAAGTCTGGAAGACGACATAATTGCTTTCACAACAGATGGAGCAAGTGTAATAGTCAAAATGGGCAGAAATTTTGACGGCCACCACCAATTGTGTTTGGCTCATGGAATACAATTAGCAGTCCTGGAAGTTTTATATAAAACACAAAAATCTCCAGTACCTGAAGTGTAGGAGGATGTCTCAAATACCGGCGCTGAAGAAGCAGAGGAAATTGAAGAAGATGAGGGTGCGTTTATTGTAGAATCTGCCAGAGTTCCAGAATCGGAGTTTTTATACAAAGGTACTATAAAAAAATTAAGAGATCTAATAAAATCTTTTAAAAACTCCCCATTGAAAAACGACTTGTTGCAAAAGTACATTTTAGAAGAACATGGTAAAAATATTGACCTGATACTAGACTGTAAAACGCGCTGGAATAGTTTGTCGGATATGGTAGGCCGATTTCTCAAATTAAAATCATGCGTTTTTAAGGCGTTATTAGATTTGAAATCAAATGTGCAATTTACAGACGAAGAGATCCAAGACTTTCACGACATTCATTACAGCTTGGATGTAATAAAAACTACAGTTTTGTCATTATGTCACCGTGATTCAAACTTATTGACGGCCGACGCTGCGCTTCGATTTATGCTAGAGAAACTTGATCTTCAGCCCAACGATCTCAGTGGAAAACTAGCCACATCTCTTAGAAAGAGAATAAAGGAAAGGCGAACTAACGTATTCGGTGTTTTGCAATATTTGCATAACAATGAGGAATTTTTTAAAACTGCTGCCACAGAATATTTCACGAAACCTTCGTCGGATGATATACGAATGTATATAGTGGAACTGTTCGAACGGTTGAAATATAATTCTACAGAAAAATGTACAAATTCACAACCACAACCGAGTGCATCGGACGCAATAGCCACCAGTGACGATGATGACGAGGAGTTGACAATCGCACAACAGTTAGAGAAAGAAATAAACAAAGTTACTATAAATAAACCAATTTCAACAGTAAACACAGATCTCCATTCCATTATTAGGGTGGAAATGTGCATTTACGACAGCGCTGGCGGCGCGCGGCGGTCGCGAAGTTTTTTTGACTGCAGCGTATAATTATTTGCTTTCGATAACGCCTACAAGTGTTGAAGCCGAGCGAGCCTTTTCATCCGCCGGATATTTTTGTAGTAAATTAAGAAGTTCCTTGAGTGACAAAACCTTAAATGCCTTGTCATTTATGAGAGCACACTTCCAGGAAGAAAAATTATATTCGGGACGAAACAAAATGGTTTAACTTAAACGATGTACATACGAATACGATGGTAAGTTCTTGAATAAATATTTTTTGTTTAAATATTGTGTTCATTTTGATAATTCCTTGAATTTGAGATAGTAAAAGATAATTGTAAAAATTGTAGATCTACAATATTTACAAAAATTCATAGTCGATTAAAAAAAAATAGGAAAAATGACGTAATTACGTAATTACGGAATTGGAGAAAAAAGTTGCGTAATTAGTTACGTAATTGACATTTCCGTAATTTTGGAAGCCCTAGCCACAATACTTCAGCCTATCCCCCGTACCTACTTAAAACGTCTAAGAAAAATGGCGTCTAAGAGATATGGTGAATGATGTTTTGTGTCAATAACAGAAAATTAAATTCAATTACTCGCCGTGATGCGCACAGTCTTCCACTTGTTAATAACATTTGTGATAACCTTAGAATTGCAAAATATCTCTCCAGTATATATTGACATCGCAAAACCAATAAAATTGTGTAATTAATGAAAAAGGATTGACATATTTCATCATCATCATCAGCCTATCGCAGTCCACTCTCTCCAATTACACGCCACTTTGTTCTATCCTCGGCTTTTCGCATCCAGCTCCTGCCAGCCGTTTTGCGTAGATCATCACTCCACCTGGCCTGAGGGCGTCCTACACTACGTTTGCCGAGACGCGGTCTCCACTCAAGAACTCGTTTACCCCAACGGTTGTCGGTTCTTCGGCTAACATGGCCAGCCCACTGCCACTTCAGCTTGCTAATCCTGTAGGCTATGTCGATAACTTTGGTTCTCTGCCGAATTACCTCATTTCTGATTTTGTCCCTAAGAGAAACTCCGAGCATAGCCCTTTCCATAGCCCGCTGAGCGACTTTGAACTTGTGGACCAGCCGTACCGTCAGTGTCCACGTTTCGGCCAAAGAGTAAACCAAAGAGTAAACTAATACTACGGAAAGTTTCGGCTCCGTATGTCATGACATGACATATTTATTGGTAGTCAAATACTTCACAAAGTAATCGCTTGAAATATTTATGCGTGATAAGTTTATGACCTCCTTTGGTGATGTTCTAAGAAAAACTCTGTTTTAGAAAGTGAAGATCTATGGTGGAGATGGTCGATGCCAACAACAAATATTCACTTACCTATTCAAAAAAGTTTAATAAAAATCTTAAAATGTTATTAAAATATCTGTCAAATTATGTACCACACGTTGATGTTTGCGGAAAAAAAATCAGCTTCTGTTACATGTACGGATTAAACTAAAACCTTGTCTCCCATCTGTCTCTTACACTATACCTGGCTACCAACTAATCAGGAATGATCGCTCCTCGGGAGTCGGTGGTGGTGTTGCAGTGTACCTGCGTACACAAATTCCTTACCGCATAGTGGACATGTCCGCGCAACCACCTCCGACAACTGCGGGCGAACATCTCTTTCTAGAACTGGAGCTCAATTATATTAAAATTCTCCTTGGAGTCTACTATTGTCCTTTGCTACGTATTGACTTTTTCTCATCTTTCGAACGCATCTTAGAAAATCTTTTACCTTCTTACAGTCATACAGTCATTATGGGAGACGTCAATACGTGTCTTTTAAAAAACGACTCTCGTTCCTCCTCTCTATATAATACTATACGCTCTAGTAATCTCTCTATTCTTCCTCTCAGTGCTACGCATAACTTTCCTAATTCTACGCCTTCTTTACTTGATCTTATCTTCGTTTCTTCACCTGATCTTGTGTCTAAGCATGGGCAATGCTCAGCTGATGCTTTCTCCTATCACGACTTAATTTACCTTTCTTATAAACTTCGTCCACCTAAAGTAAGTCCAAAAATTCTTAGACAGCGTAATTTTAGTGGTATAAATATTGATTTACTTCGTGAAGATGCATGCAACATTGACTGGAATTCTTTGTACACGTCCGCATGTGTCGATGATAAAGTTGAGGTTTTCAATTCAAACTTGATCAAGCTATACGATAAGCATGCTCCGATCCGTGAAATCAAAATGAAACATTTACCGGCGCCATGGCTTACTAACGAAATTAAAATATTAATGGCTAAGAAAGCTGCAGCAAAATCCAGATTTAAATGCAGACCTACTTCTAATAATCGAGAGAGGTATGTCGCTATAAGAAATCACTGCAATGTGGTGTGTAGAAATGCACAACGCCAACATATACATACATCTGTTGAAAACGGGGATCCTGGTAAAATATGGAAATTTCTTAAAACATTGGGTGTTGGAAAACAAAGACAAGACACAATCCTTAAACCAATAGATCTCAACGCACTTAATATGCATTTTTCCTCTTCGTCTGATTTTAATAGTTCTATTAAAACGAATACATTAAATCATCTTTCATCTCTTGCAACACCCAACTATTCTTCTTTTGTCTTGAATCAATTTACGGATTGTGATGTTAGAAAGAGCATAGTATCAATCACATCGAATGCAGTAGGTACTGACTGTATCAGCCGTAATATGATCCTTCCAATTCTTGATCAAATCCTTCATGTTATAACTTTTATTCTGAATTCCTCCATTACTAGCGGTTCCTTTCCACGAATATGGAAAGAAGCCCAAATTATTCCTCTTCCTAAAAAATCAAATCCTTCGTCCTTTTCTGACTATCGGCCTATATCTATTCTACCTTTCCTTTCTAAAGTATTTGAACGACTTGTCCACTCTCAACTCAGTGTTTTTCTGTCACAAAACTGTCTTTTAAACCCCTTCCAGTCTGGATTTCGTCCTGCCCACAGTACTGTTACTGCTCTCGTCAATGCTGCTCTCGTCAATGTTACAGATGACATTAGACTAGGCATGGAAGAAGGAAATCTGACAGTACTTACGTTACTTGACTTCAGTAATGCATTTAACACTGTAGATTTTCATATTCTTCTTGGCATACTACGCTCTATCAACATATCTCCAACGGTGATTGATTGGTTTCATAGTTACCTGTCTGATCGCCGACAACGTGTACGCATTGAAGAATCCTTTTCTTCCTGGTGTGATATTACGGTTGGTGTACCGCAGGGTGGCGTTCTATCTCCACAACTCTTCGCAATTTTTATAAACTCTATATCTAACCAACTAGTTTCATCCTACCACCTTTATGCAGATGATCTTCAAATTTACACACAAGCTCCACTGGAACAGCTGCCACTAGCGCTTTCGATTATTAACTCGGATTTAGATCGAATATGTCAATGGAGTAACAACCACGGTCTAAAGGTTAATCCATCTAAGACCCAGGCAATTGTTGTTGGAAGCCCAAGAATGATTTCGCGTATAGATTGGAACCAATTGCCTCAAATTATCTTTAATGGTACACATATAACGTTAAGTAACAGTGTAAAAAATCTGGGTATTTATATTGATCGAACGTTATCTTGGGGTCCCCAGCTGCAGGAAGTTAGCCGCAAATTATTTGCATCTGCAGGGTCCTTACGTAGACTACGAAACTTTTTGCCGATAACCACTAAAATTGCGCTGGCGCAGTCTGTTCTTCTACCTGTACTTGACTATGCTGACGCCAGCTATCTCGACCTCACCGAGGAGCAACTTACTAAGCTTGAGCGCCTTCAAAATTTCTGTATTAGATTTATATTTGGTTTGCGTAAATATGATCATGTTTCCGAATTCCGCAACGTGCTCAAGTGGCTCCCAATACGTCTTCGTCGGAATACTCACATTCTCTCATTACTGTATAGTATACTCTTTAATCCTTTTACTCCCTTGTATCTTAAAGAACGTTTCAAGTTCCTTCATGACACACATTCCAGATTCCTAAGGTCATCGGAGGATTTGAGGTTAGAAATTCCAGCGCATTCCACAAAGTTCTATGATAGGTCGTTTACTGTCGAGGCAGCAAGACTATGGAATGCACTGCCTCTTGCTATAAGACGAGCCCAATCATTGGCATCATTTAAAAAAATGTTGAAGGACCACTATCTCTCTAAGTAAACTTTTTTAATTACCTATCTTTCCTCTTCTTGTTCTTATTAACCATAAATTAATATCACGCTGTACACTACCCCTACCTAATTCGTGTATTTATGTCTCTGTCCATCCAAAGGTTGCCTGGAAGAGATCGCTCTTAGCGATAAGGCCGCCCATTGTACATTTAAGTTATACAATGTATTCTTTGTTTTTATACTGGTGTACAATAAAGTATATATTATTATTATTATTATTATTATTAAACTAAGTAGCGGCTACTACAAGACACCTTTTCACCAAATTTCATCAATATTCATTGAGTAGTCTTTGAGTAAAATGCCTGTGACATACGGACAGACAGGCAGATGGATATGACGAATCTATAAGGGTTCCGTTTTTGCCATTTTGGCTACGCAACCCTTAAAAAGAAAGCAAAAATTTATTGTTGCACCGTTGCACCTATTAACCTGATAGGGAACGTTGCTTATCCTTGCTGAATTCTCAGATTACTTGGCCGCTAATTCTAAAATAAAATTCACGAATCCCTTCGAGTTCTATACTAATAGTTATTAATAACTCGATATAACATATCATTCTCAAATTGTCCTTTCGTCGACCTATGTGAATTTGTTGGCGATATCGAGTAGGAAGGGAACTCATACTTCGTTGCATTGCTATTGGCACAAAATAAAAAATCTTGCCGTTGAGAGATATGGCTACTTAAGTAGACATATATATATATCTATATGGAATAGTTGTAACACAGAATGGTTTATGACAGAATAAATTGATATTATAGAAGTAGGTACTTGGGTACAGTTTATAATATAGTAACACACATGGCTATGCAAGTAGCCATGTCTTTAGCTCAATTGTGTTATAAGTAATGTGAACAATAATTGTACCACGAAATAGGTTATGACAAAGTAAAAGTACCTACTTATAGGTTATGTTGTAATTAACATGTAAATGACTTGAGATGATTATAACACATTATAGAAGCACCATATAGTTTGTTAAAAAATTAAAACAATAATCACATCACAGTTTAAATTATACTGTTGTTGAGGTTGGTTACTTCTTATATCGAAATTAATTACAGCGGTGGTGTGTATTATTGGTAGAACCATTCCAATAATAATTAATGATTTATTTAACAAGGTTCTATGTGTTGAATTATTTTATGGGTTAAAATATAGGAAGTAAAATAATATCAAAATACTACACCTATTTATAATATTTGGTAAATTTGTTTTTTAAAAGGACCGTTAGACTTTGATCGAGAGATATTCTAACACCATCTTCTAACGGGACAGGTACGATCTTTTAAAGTTGCTTAATTGTGAAACTGTTGTAATATTAATGTGTTTGTGGATTGTGTATATTGACTGAGGGCAAGATATTGCAATGTGATTCGATTAATATTGTCTTGTGTGGTTCATAACAACTGCTTTACAGTGAAATGGTTGAACGTTGTAATAATAGTCCTGAGTATATTACTGAGTTTCTTATAGTACCTTATGGTACTATTGTAGTGCTGTGTATAGCAATATAGTAATTACTGTTTAAGTGTATTGCATTTACAAGTATCTTTGTGGTATATCTAACGTACAGTACGATCAATGTAACTAGGCCGGACTGAAGTAGGCGGCAAGTGGTTGCGCAGATGCATTTTTTGGAAGTAAATGGTGACAGGAAGCGGGGGGCGGGGGCGGTAACTAAACCAAGAGAATTAGAGATGCGATTACGCATTACATTGTCATAATTAGTATTACTAACTCATGTTTTTTTGTGATTATTTTTGTAAAGAAATTGTTTTTCAAAGTTTCTTTAGTATTTACTGTAACTGTTCTAAATTTAAACTTTTATGAACTGATTTAAATAGTGTTTTTATATTGTTGAATAAAAATGTTGTTAGTATTTTTAATCGATTAAACATACATAGTCGTTTTTGTAAGTAATTTTAGGGTCGCATCTCTATGACTTGCGCGAAAGTGATAAAAACCTAACTTCAATCCGGTCAAGATACGTTGATCGTACTGTAGTTATAACATACGAAATGTTGAATAGTCCTGAACATATCACCAAGTTCCTTATAGTACCTCGTGGTACTATTGTAGTGTTGTGTACAGCGTTATATCATTACAGTTTTTCTGTATTAAAATATGTTACAAAGTATCTATAAGGTATAATGGTAATTATATCTTTTTTGACTGCCTCTGTGGCGCGATGGGAGTGTGTCCGAGTGCTACGCAAGAGGTCGTAGGTTCGATTCCCACACGGGACACCACTTTGTGTGATCCACAAATTGTTGTCTCGAGTCTGGATGAACTTTGTGTCCGTGACTTGTATGTTTGTAAAGTCCCCCGCAACACAGGGCTTGCACTCTAGTGCGGGAGTCGTCTTTAAAAAAAAAAAAACTTTAACTGTAATGTAGTTGTAACATAAGAAATTTTGTATGGCAAATATAGTTCCATGCGCTCGCGCTCAGCGTACGGTCGTGTGCGTAGCTACCGTGCTTACAATCTGCGATTAACGAGTGTAAATATTTGTATTTAGTGTGCAAAATGGTTCAGTGCAAAAAATGCAAACTCTTTGTGTCACTGACCAAGGATGATATAATTAAGTGTAAGGGTGGATGCGAGGTGGTATTTCACAAAAAGTGCGTACAAAACAGCAAGCAATTCCTGCAAACAGGACAGTGCGATGACTGTCAGAAAATCAAAGGCAGTCCCATGCAGCCTGCACAAGACCCAGCAATAACGCTAAACCCGTGTGAAGCATCAGGCGAGAAGGTACTGGCAGAAGTCAATAAGAAGTTAGAGGTGCTTTATAACTTAGAGAAAAAGATTGAGGAGCTCACTACCAGCGTAGAATTCTACGGGGACATGTACCAGACGTTAATAACATTTAAAGAAGAATCACAGAAAAAAATGAAGGCATTGGAACAAAGAAACGTATTTTTAGAAAAATGTAATAAAGCTCTGGAAGAAAGAGTACAAGAGTTGGAAGTAAAAGAAAAGGAAAAAAACATTGAAATACACGGATTGGAGATGAATAACAACGAAAATACGAAATTGGTGATACAAAAAATAGCTCAAAAGTTAAACTTGGACCCCAATGAAATAAAAGATGCACAGAGGGTAGGAAAAGAAAAAACTGACGACACAAAACCCAGAATTGTACTGGTTACTTTACGGACAAAAAGTTCCCGAAACAACTGGTTGTCAGCCAATAAGAAAATCAAACTAACAAACAGCAAAGTGTATGGAAATGACAGTAACAGACAGATATTTATAAATGAGGATTTACCGAGATATAAACGACAACTTCTATGGACTGTGAGAAGCAGTTTGAAACCCAAAGGCTTCCAATATATCTGGGTTCAAAATAGTAATATATTAGTAAAAAAGAACACTGATGAAAAAAAGATTTACAACATTCGATCGGAAGAAGATTTGAGGAAGTTAGAAGAATGTAAATAAACAAGCACCTACATTATAAGTACGGTGTGTACACACTATGTGATTTTATCATCAAAATTCGATAGATTCGCAGATCTTTCTACTGATTTTAAATATAAGAGGTACAATGATATAGCTGTTTTAAGTACTGACTTAAATCTAAATACAAGCCACATTCAAATCTTACACCTGAATATTGCGTCACTACGAAAACACTTCAACGAGTTACTAGTCTTGCTGGAAGCAACGAAATACAAAATAGATATAATTATACTTAGTGAAATAAATATAAAAAGTGAAGAGTTGTCATTTTATAGAATATCGGGCTATAATGAATACATAATAACAAGAGAAACCCACAGAGGGGGAGGAATACTAATATATGCAAAGGACAGACTTAGCTTTGATGCTCAGGGGGCACAATTGGAATCTTTAGAAATTATGCACGGACAACTAAAAATCGGCCATAATATCACCCATTTAATAGCTGTATACAGACCACCTGACAGAAATAAGTTACACTTCGTGGAACACCTTAATGTTACGCTAAATAAGATCCCAGCTTTGGACAATATTATTGTGATTGGTGACACAAATATAGACATCCTAAATGATGTAAATAATCCAGTCACAACAAAATACAAAAACGCCCTGTGTGGTTACGGCCTACAGTGCGTAATACCCAGTTCAGAGATAACGCGAGAGGCGATCGTCAAAGGGCGGCTAGTGACGTCGTGCTTGGACCACGTATGGGTGCGAGCGGGACGGAGCGAGAGCGAAGCGTCGTCGTACCTTATTGAAACACATATTTCTGACCATCATGCTGTAGGTGTATCGATAGACTTATGCGCAAATAATAACATTTCTACCCGACAAAATAATAGTGCACGCGAAGTTATTTGTGAAAATCTCGTCAAACAAAAACTGGACGCATGTAAGTGGGTGCAATTACTAGATTTAACTTGTCCTTTCGCACTAATACAATCGCTGTATAATATTTTTGACACTATTTATAAGGAAAGCACATTAGTAATTGTTACGAATAATAAAAAAAGGTCTAGGCAGCCGTGGATTGATGGAAATTTGTATAAAATGTTACTACGTCGAGATTATTTATTTAGAAGGTGGAAACTTGAGCCAAAAAATATGAATAGGCGCCTGGAATTCACAAAATATAGGAACAGAGTAAATAAATTAGTGAACCAGGCCAAAAATGATTATAGACAGTTAGAACTAAACAAATGTAACGGAGACTATAGAAAAATATGGGAAAAAATTAATATGTGGTTAGGGCGAAAAAAAGGTAATATAGACGATGTAATTTTAAGACATTTGGGTAAAACGAGTGACATTAGTCAAATTTGTTCAAATTTCACGAAAACTTTTACCGAAGAAATAAAAACAATAAAACATAATTGTAGTACTCAGTTTTTGGATAGAAATACGTATGTGAAGCCAAGCGACGTGAGTTATAGATACAAAGCAGTGTGTTCGTTAGATATAGAAAAAGTTATAAATAGTTTGTCATGTGATAAGGCACCTGGCATCGATGGAATTAGGGTTAAGGATATAAAATACATAAGGAAGCAAATAAGTCCTGTCTTGGCGAAATTTATGAACATGTGTTTAGCTAAAAGTGTGTACCCTGACAGGCTAAAAATTGCAATTATACGTCCCATTTATAAATCTGGGAGTCACTTAGAATATGTTAATTATAGACCTATAGCGATATTGTCCGTTATTGATAAAATAATTGAGAAAATACTAATTGGTCAAATCAGTAAATTCCTAGAACATCACAATATCTTGTCAGACACGCAACACGGCTTCCGCACGGGGCGTGGTACCGTTTCAGCCTTAACGGGTTTTGCTGACTATATCAATGAATCCTTAAACTGCGGCAAACAAGTAATTACACTGTACATTGATTACAAGAAGGCATTCGACACCCTGGATCATGAAATCCTGCTCCAGGCGATGGATGAATGTGGTATACGAGGTCCAACGAACGCATGGTTTAAGAGTTATTTAGCTAATAGGAAAATACTCACTAAGGTAGCAGGTGTGACTGGAAAGGAAATGGATGTTGATCTTGGGGTGCCGACTGGCTCAGTGTATGGTCCCGTGGGTTACGTGATGCATGTCAATAGCGTGTCTAATGTTGTAAACAAGTGTCGAGTGTATATGTATGCCGACGATATGTGTCTAGTATATGCTTCAAAGGACTTACAGGAGGCACAAATGAACATACAAAAAGATTTTGAAAGCATAACTAAATGGGCCCATGACAATGGGATTATATTAAATCTCTCGAAAACCAAATGCATGCATATACACTCTCCACATAACTTACGAGCTAAGAACATTAATAAAGAACATCTTGCAGTTATAGGACATTCTTATGAATGTCTTCACTCTAATAAACTGTATTGTAGTTGTATTAAACTAGAGTATGTTAGTTCATTCAAATACTTAGGCTTAACCATTGATCAAAATTTTAACTTCAAAACACACATAAACAATGTCTGTAATAGGTTAAGATCTGTACTGGGTAAATTTTACCAACTGAAAGGGGTTGTAAACAAACATACTCTACGTACTGTATACTTTTCGCTTGCTGATTCACTGATTAGCTATGGTTATATTGTGTATGGACGGACATTCAAAACATATTTACAAGATATTCACAATTTACAAATCAGGTTAATTAAATATTTAGTTTCTAAAAAAGTTAAACTTAGTTGTAATAAGGATTATGGAAAGTTATTCCCAATTTGTAAAATAATTCCAGTTGATAAAAAAATTAATTATTTAATAGGGTTAGAGCATTACTATAGGGAAATTCATAAAATAAATATAAGTAATAAATATAATACTAGAAACGTAAGAGAGAAAAGATTAGTCCAACCGAAAGTGACCAATTACTATGGGGAAAGAATGACCAAGTATTTAGTACCTAAAATATTTAATAATATAGATATATTAAGAAATAGTCCTAAGTGTAGCAAAGGTGTTCTAAAATCAAAATTAAAGGACTTCTTTTTTTTCAATGGCCACTAGACAAGGTCTACTTGCCATTGAAAAATAGGTTATCCATTTTTTCCTGTTTATCTTTTTTTTTAATCATATGTATAGATGTAAGATCGCATGATAGTGTAAGAATATGTACAGTATTGTAAATGTAAATGAGCGTGTCTCGCCATTAAACGTAAAAGTTTGGTGAGGTGTAATATGTACTAGTAAAATGTTGTACTTATTATAAATAAAAAAAAAAAAAAAAAAAAAAAAAAAAAAAATTTATTAGGAGACGGGCTAGTTTCTTTTTGGCTTCTTTTCCTAGCCAATAGGTCCTCTTTGAACCAACATTAGTATACCTACCTCTTCCTAAATCCTTGATACATAACAGATGATCACGTCACTGACTTAATCAATCAATGAAGTGGTTGTATATCTAGATATTAAAGTAGTTATACATATATCCTGACCTAATAATAAATGTAGTTTTTAAAATAGTAGTCGTAGCAGTTCTGAACTATACTACATTGAAAGTTTCTATTATATTATGTTAGAAACTCGTAGAACTCGCTACAATATTTACAGATTCTACGTTTATTTTCTAACACCGTTAAACAGAAAAAACACTGACAGCAACTTCAACTAAATTGTTCACAAGAGAAACACCCATGGATAATGTTACAGTACAATATCTTTGTGCTGTATCTACAATCTACATCACAATCTTATGTTCCTTATCGCACGTTCAGTATCTATTAAATGTTTCTACTATCTGTTATCAACACGAAGTCGTTAGTATATAAGATGCACCTTTGGATAATTATAACCAGACTATACTACATCTTTTGTCTCATTTATACCTAATCATATACTGCCAAGAAGTTTGGCAAAGATAACACTGCTTTGTAACACTGGTGTAATCACTGAGACCTATGGCTACATCAGTCAAACGACCGAGTAGTTAGGTATATCCTACCAAACTTGTTCACTTAGATTGGTCGCATTGGGAAAACAAATGAACTTGTTAATTTTTACCGATTTACATTTAATAAAAGTCACAAATTAAAATTTAACGTCGCGACATATAATTTAAAACCAAATTGTTAGTTTTGAAGTCCCATAATTTATGTGGTGCATGTAAAAGCGTTTCTTCGTAACATTTATCCAAGGCCTGCACAAAAGATTTGTTAGTCGAATAGTCGACTTCGGCAACTCTTTTTTTCAGGTCATAAAGTACTAATTTGTCATTTTTAATTCTTTGGATTTCTGTGTAAAAATATAGAGTTGACTCGTAGTTGTCCTCCATATATTTGATAAGTTCCAGAAGCCTTTCGTGATGTTCCATATTCGCTTGCATACTTAGTTTCTCCTGTTGCTTTTTTCTTTTCAATGGACGTGCTGAACCTACAATTTCAAATATAGATATAATAACATAATCAGCTGGATTTAGAATTATTTCGAGTCATCTGATCCCAAACTAGGAAAAGCCTGTACCTACTATGACAATCAGACAACTGTTAAACATATTAAATTTAAATAATTACAAATGTGTATATCTAGTTCATAAAGCATAATCAATACTAATATTATAAAGCTAAAGAGTTTGTTTGTTTGAACACGATAATCTCAAAAACTACAGATCTAATTAAAAACATCTTTTACTTTTGGATTGCCCATTTATCGAGGAGGGCTGTGAGCTATATAATATCACGGTACGACCAATAGGAGCCGAGCAGCAATGAAATATGTTGCAAAAAACGGGGAAAATTTTTGAAGGAAGTTGCGCGGGTCACCTAGTAACATAAATAGGGATAATAACAGGGTACCTGTTCTAGGGTAAAACCTCTGCACAGGCGTTAAGGGAACTTGCAGTGAACTATATTTTTTAACAATATTTATTAATTTACAATGTGTGTGTAATATTATGACGCTTTTAGGTGTCCCTATTATAATCTATGCTATTTATATATCTAGATACAGCATTATTTTTCGCCTGTCATCTTTAGGCGTTATATTTTTTTCATATTAATCACTTTGATAAAGTGATTTTGTCTGAAGAGGCATAATCTGTATGTACAGTCGCGGAATGAAAATGTTCGTCACCATAAAATCCAATTTTGCTTGAAGTTTTGGGCCGAATCAAGGAACAGTAACGCCAACATGTCTCAGATTGGTCATAGTATTATTGCAAGGGAAACTTAACCTTGTTGTTTAAGACGTGCAAATAATTTTCATCCGTATGATGATAAAGCATATTTTTGGCCTACCAACTGTACGTGTAGGTAATAGTGATAATCGATTATGATTTAAGTAAAAAGGTGTAGATAGGTTACTTAAACAACATTTGATCTTTAAATACTTCAAACTAAGGCGTCACACTTATAAAAAGTCGTAAAAGAAGGAAAGCATTATTTATTTATCACGAGCGAAAAAAAGAAAATGAAATCCGCTGCTTTCATCTGTTGCCGGAGATGCGACACTATAAAAACAAGTCAATTGTATTATATTTTAAGGTGCCACTGTCTGAGCTCTTGTAACCTATCTACACCTTTTTATTTGAAAACATCACTAGTGATAATAGTGTACGTTGCGCGTTGTTTAAAGATTTTCTTCCGTAGTCGGTATTTTGTTATTATACGCCATAGAGACAGTCATAAAAAGATAACTTGAAGTCATTTCAAAATGTACTTATATTAATTGAAATTGGACACCCTATTTAGAAAGAGATGACATGAATAATTTCAAGGTGAATTTTAACATTATAGTAAGTGTACGTAGCGTGAACTCCAATAAAATACTTGCAGCTTTATGCTATTGACTACAGTAAGTAACTGCCCACCAGGCAGGGTGGCTTCTACTTTCTGTCTAAAAACAAAAATCAGAATCAAAAATCCTTACGAAATAGTAATTTATTAAGAAATATACTTACGTTGAGCTACTACATTTGTAACTAATAAGCTGATCTGAAATACATAATAAACAATGATTAATTTGGCGTAACATTTCAAAGTCCAACAAATGTTTAGTATGAAATATTTCGGAGTATGATTTTTTTTTTTCGAAAAATTCCAAATCTTTAAATTCGATAAATATCTAAATAATTCGTAGTTCAACATGGAAATCTGTATAAGTTTAGTCCGAAATTTGACATTGTTGAAGGATTTCGAGAATTTCGAGATTCATTGGACCTCTACAGGTCCAATGAAATCGAAATTCAAAAATATCGAAGACAAATTGTAGAGCTGATAAATGTTGATGTCTGAGCAATATCCAAACTTGAAAAATGTCAAGTTCAAATAATGTTGAAATTCGCAAACTGTTTTACAAATGTTTTAATCTCACAAATGTCTTTCAAAAAGTCAGTCGAAAAATATAGGAGGCACTATGTCACTAAAACACCACTGACAACTGGCAGATTTCATTTTACGAATACGTATTTATGTGGGGTAACATGACTTACAATAAATATTGTAAAAAGCAACATGATAGGTCCACTACGCGGTGATGTGGTAGGATTGTCATAAAAAATATTTATAGGTAGACTAATAAAACTTTACTTACATTATAATTGAAAACCTGGGCAAGCTCAGGTTTTCAATTAAAGTGTAAGTAAAGTTTAGATAATGAAAAAGCGAACATCCAATCAGGCTGTGGAATGAGCTACCTGTGGAGGTTTTTCCAAAAGACTATAGTTGTAAAAAAAAAAAGTTCATGGACAGTGCAATTAATTTAAATGACTCGCATAGAGAGAGTTTTTGGCTGTTAGCGACAAGCTATTTTATTTGTAATTGTTAGGTTACATTTAGTAAAGAATCCCAAGTGGAGCTCCGAAGAAACTCTGTTGCTCTTGGCTAGGCGCTATGATGTTTTTCGTGAAAAAGTCAGTGACCTGTAAAATATAAATATTCTAAAAGATTGCAAAATAATTGCATGTTGTTTCAATACATTTGTATGATTTTTAGAATTTGAAACGAATATGATTCCAGTTAGATTTTACTTCTGTTATTAGCGAAATCTTGGCATATTTTCACATTTTTGTTTATAACAGAGATCCTCTTTGTAACGAAACAATATTGAAAGATTTAATTTATTGGGTCCTTATTCATTATCTTTTTTTTTCGTTTTCGCGTCAAGCCCGCGCTTCTAACTGTCAAGATCTTGTCATACCTAATAGTATATAGAGAGCCGCGCTTAGAAATGCATCGCGCATGCGCGCAGACGTCTTTGAGCGCACCGCGCATGCGCTAGTTGCCGCGAAAACGAAAAAAAACATAGTGAATAAGGACCCAGTCAACTTACACAACAATAATCTGTTCCCAAACTGAGGGGAGCCCATACTATAGCAACCAGACGACTGATACTCGTAAACATACTTAGAAATACATACATAAATCAATCAAACTTTTTTTACTCACTTAGGAAGTAAAATACTACACTTGTGATTCTACATGTACATGCCTGTTCGTAAGCAATAGGTGAGGTAACGACAGGAACAAGGCAATAAAAACTCGCGGTCACTCTTTTCGCATGTCCTCGTTCCCGGTGCCCCTGATGGTGGCAAATTTCTAAGTTAATTTTAGTAACTAGAATTAGATACTAAAATAGTCTTTAAGTCAATGTATTTATTAACAAAATATGGACCACAGTCTGAAATAAACATATTTTCTTTTTTTTATATTTTTGATGTTTACTCGTACAATGTTTGTTTTTTTATAAACTGTGTGTACCTATGTATGAAGAATATACTCGTACTTATCCTAGATGGGAATTGAACCCACAACGTCTAGTTTAGCAGTCAGGGTCACTAGCCACTTGACCAACAGGCCAGTCATTTTACCACATTATTTTTTACACTATAGACTTTCTTTCAACTTGTAGGCTCAGTCATTTCAAAGAGGAATGGTCTATTTTCATGGATTTCATAAATAACTTTTAAAATAACAATATTAAAATTATAAAAAATATATATTTAATATTCTTACAACAAGCCTTTTCATTTGATATGTTACACAATACAGTTTGTGAAACTTTTTTTAAAATTTCCTATTTTGCATCACAAAAATCTAAAGGCTCTCAGTTCTAAATTCTATATTTACGTTATGCGTCCGTGTTTGGGTCACAGGAACACATATGTGTACCAAATTTGAACTTAAGCGGTCCAGTAGATTCAGTGGCTGCAACAGACGGACAGACAGAAACACAAGTGATCCTTTAAGGGTTCCGTTTTTTAGTTTTTTAAAAAGTCTGGTAAATCGCAAGATCAACTATCTCATATTCTGCATTCCTTACTCAGTCCCGAGGGCATAGATTTCAATTTATATTCCCCTTATACAGTTTGTTACGTTTCACCTAGAAATTCAGGACTCCAACCTGGAAAATTGTCATCTGCATCTGACCTTATTAAGAGACACTAGCCGATAAATAATATTCAAATTGATCGATGTACTAGTTATGAACATGAACGAAAATTAAATTTATAGTAACGAAATTGAAAATTTAATTTAGTACCTATACATTGCCTTCCTATTGCAATTGAAATTGCTTCCACGCTTGCGAATTCTCATTAATAATCATCATATTATTAACTTTGTCTACTTACCATGAAAACTGCAGCGTTATTGATATTGCCTGTAAGTTTTTGTGCACAATTTTATATTAAATTAAGTATTTTTTTTCTTTAAATAAAAGTAGATATCTATTGGTACCGTGGTTTTTAATACCTAGAAGTAGCAGTACAGAGACAATACAGAGTTAATGTTGCGTTTGTCTAGACCAAATTCCAGTTTTATGTCATGAAAGAACTGTTCTGTGGGCTTTGCTAATATGGTTATGTCGTCTGGTGTGGAAGCATATAATTTTATGTCATCCATGTAGAGGAGGTGATTCATTTTAAACTACCTGTCCGAAATCATCATGTCACATTCTTTTATATAACCTGGTTCACTAGAATGTAATTGTTTAGAAAGTAAGTTTAATGCAAGACAAAACCACAGAGTGCTAAGTGCGTCGCCTTGAAATATTCCTCTCTAAAATGTTAATTGATTGTGTCTCAATGATTCCTGTAGGTGATGTTAGTCATAGTCGCGTCATCCATCTTGTCATAATATTAGTTAAAAACGTACATAGCACGGGATTAATTTTATATAATTCTAGTGATTCTATGAGCCATGTGTGAGGGACTTGATTCGTACGTTTTTTTTTGTAATCAATATACATAGTGCACAAGTCTTTTTTTTGTCGTTGAACTTGACTATGTATAACTGCGTCTATCGTTAATTGTTTCATACAACCATGACTATATTTTCTGTTGTTCTATTAAAATTTGGTTATCTTCAAGATGTGTATAAACTATGTGTGTGAGCAAGCAAGTCATTGGTCGAAATTTAGCTAGATTGGTTGTGTCATAGTAACCTTTTGAGAGCATATATTGTAATTCCTTGTATCACATAATTGGGCATTTAATGTGGGTGTAATAAGAAGTTATTTATGTGATTACGAAGTTATGGATGTATGTATATGAATGTTGTGTACCAATATTTGTGTAATCCATCAGAACCTGGCGCTTTCCAGTTATGTATTTTTTTTATAACTTCTTAAAAAACATCTATGCTCACATACTCAAATTTCATCTGTCCAATTTCTGTGTTCCTTGACTTTCTATCTGAATCCACTCCGCATCCCTATTGTGGCAGACAGGGTTTTGCCTTAAATCAGACCATCTTTCTATTTTATCTATTTCGGGCTGATTTCTATGTTTTGATTTGTACTTGTATTTTTTAATGTTCTTTAAAATTGTTTTTCATTATTTTTAAACTGGTTATTTTGTATCTTTCGAAGTATGCATTTTGTGTACCTACTTAATCTACTTTTTGTAACTGTAAGTTTTTGTTTTAGGGTGTCCAAGAATTGTGTGAGTTGTGAGTTAAGTTCTTCATGTATTGTGTATATTTTACATTGTTCAAGTATTTTATGTACCTCCCTAGCAACATTTCGGTTTCTATTTCTATTTATATGCTGCGTAAGTCTAGCTATCTTTGTTCTCAGTGCTGTAACCTTACATTCTAGTCTATTTTGCCATATTTGGTTTTATTATTGTCCAGGTGTAGGTGAACCGTATCTGTAGGTGAAAGATTAATTTTCCCTCCGTTAATTTTAGCTGCTGTCCATGCAGCACTGTATAAGCTTGTCTGAAGTGTGTATTCTGTATCTAAGTTTACATGTTTAGGTAAAATAATATTGTTTATTATAGTTGACTACGTTTGAAAACTTTTTGGATTATTTTTGTCTTGTTATGAATTGTCTTTTTTGGGATGAATTTCAGTGAAATATTGTAGAGCTAGATATAAATGTTATTTATATATATGTTTCTTCTACATCGGGGTTTCTCTCACAGTTTGTCAAAATTTCATCATTTGTGTAAGGTGTATTGATGTGGATAGAGGTTTCTGAACATATATTGGTTAATGTATCGGGTATTTGGTTTTCTAATATTAGGATGGAAATACATTCTCTATTGTTAGTATTTGATTCAGGAACAGTGGGTCTTATCTGCAATTCTTAAACCACTTCGTTCCTTATTTCTGTTAACCTAACTTTGTTTATGTATTTCTTTTTTATGATTGCTCTTCTTTGGTCTGCTATTCATTGTTCTGTAATATGTGCTAAATTATGAAATAATGTTAGAAACTGTTCATGTAAGTAATTTTTGTATAATGTTTTATTTGTTTCTAATTGAGTGATTGTTTATTATGCTCGAATAATTGCTTCGTTATATTCAGTAGTCATTTAGTAGTTTGGTAAATTGTGCTGATCTATTTTGTTGTAAATAATTTGTAATTCTGCTCTTACGTTATCATATATCCTATTAAGTCCTGTGATAGTAACTGCTTCCTAACTATTGCTCTACGTTGATCTCCTATTCTTGGTCTAGTGACTTGTACTGAAAGGCTTTTTTCTAAAAACTGTGTGTGGAGTGGTTGAGGATAAGCATTAGTGTCGGTTTCCAAATTAGTTAAATATATATAAGCTCGTTGGATGAATTCATTCATTTCTTGAGTCCATTTCCTGTGTATTCCTAAAGAGCTGGTGGTGGGCACAGGTTCACCGATGGAATCCGTCTCCTGTGCAACATTCACCAACTGTATACAATTCGTTGAGGGAGTCGATTCTATACTATTTGATGTTGAAGCTCTATCGTAAGTTGGAGACGTTGAAGGTATAGACGGAAATAATGAGAGGTCTGAACCGGTCGTAGTTCTTTGGTCACTTTTAGACTGACTATTTTAGCGCGTGCTGAAAACTAAATCAGAGTCCCGGCGATTCTTGCGCAGCGATCTGAGATTATAATATAATAATAATATCTTGGGACAACTCACACAACGCTATCTGATCCCAAACTAAGCAGAGCTTGTACTATGGAAACCAGACAACTGATAAACATACTTATATATTTCTAAATACATACATATTATAGATAAATAACACCCAGACACAGAATAAACCATCGTGCTCATCACACAAAGTGTTATCCTGGGTGGGGATCGAACCCACGACCTCTTGCGTAGCAGTCGGATACACTCCCACCGCGCCACAGAGGCAGTCAACAAAATTATATTTTTTAGTAGTTTGTTCAATTATTATTCCATTTAGTTCCCACGAGTAGCAAGAGATTTAAACGTCGACCGTAGCTCCTTATTAAAACTGAATGGTCCCCGATTTTCAGAGTTCGTATACTAGCGACTAAGCCCCCCACCCTAGTCACGCAGCTCTCGACGTATGCTACCTTAGCTTTAGTTATCCCTACCTATCTACCTACCTAGGCGAGTTTGCACTCGAATACCTGGGTTAGTCCTATTATTATGGATTTTTTCGTTAAGTCACGGATTAAGGCAAGTATTTTTTTGTTTTTAAACTTTCGCGTTGTTTACAGATATTAGAATGCTATCGGGGCTAAATCGCGTGAAATATTTAAAGGTACGACTTTTTATTTACCCGACGTTTCGATCTAATTGCACCGATCATGGTCAGTCGACCCGTGACCACGATTAAGTCCTGATAATACTTTCAGTTGTTTATTTTTAAATATTAAAAATACGCGGAGCCAATATTGCTGTTGGCACTAGCGCCACCACGCCCGAACGACGAATGATATAATGTGAGTCATTCATTACACTGCCCTGGTGATACGACGGTAGCTATTTTGTTGTGTTGTTAGCCCTCTAAGACACCATATTTTATTTTTAGATACTCATGAATCGTTTAGAAGAAGCAGTAACTAGTAAAAATCTCATCCTTGTGATAATTAAAACACTACAAGACAAATCAGTACGCAGAACGACTAATAATCGGATGTATCCACATGAAGAAACTCATCATTTAGAAAAACAAACATTAAAACACTTGGCAAGAGTAAACGAAATCACGGCATTTATTGAAAATAACGTAATGATGACCAAATATTTGTACTCTGAAATGAACCGAATTAAAGTTAAGGGAAATACTTTAGACATGGGGAGGCAAATGATAGTCCATTTCGAAGCAGAACACGGGAAAGCGCAAAAAACACTCGTATTGAGAAACTTCATTGTATTTTGTTACGAATTGCTTACTTCTAAAAAAGTCCAACCTAAAGGCTTTTGGGGGGCACATAAGACAAATAATCTTGTTATACATAATATACAAGAACTTTATAATAACCAGGCCAGCTGAGAAAAATTTAGTCATAAGCATAATACAGAAATAAAGCATTATTTTTACTAGTATGAATTCTGGGACATTTAATTTTTAGCCATTAATTGAAATAATTTCCCCTATTTGTCCTAAAAATTCATTCCTTTTTCCGCAACAGTCAACATATCAATTCTCAAACTTTTTTTTTATGGAATGATGATGCAGTGAAATTTGTTACTCACACAACTTGAGATTATTTGATGGTAGATATGATAGGAAGATTGACTTTTTTTATTTTATTTTATTTTACTTTATTGGGACATAGAACAATTACACATTCTAATTAAATTATAACATTAATATTTTTAATAAGGTAAATGTGTAACCCACACCAATGTCCGCGAAATAATAACAGATGGCAAAGAAATAAATTACGTACGCCACTTTTGCAAAGCTAGTAAGTACTCGTTAGTAGTCGTGACTTAAGGTAAAGTTTTGTAACTAACCCAATATTTCAATAGCCTTTTTTTTAAATTGATTAACAGAAAGTGCGAAAATATCTAGGTCGATAAAGTGTGTGCTCGCTCTCCCGCATGTGTTCTGCACCTTGCGGTATAGAACAGCCGAGGCACCCGAATTGTGTTACGCCGAGAGGCGTGCGCCTCTCGGCGTAACACAATTCGGGGAACAACATAACATAAATTGTTAGTGATATCAATACAGTCAAACCTGTTATTGCATAGGCCATGAAACTTCGTCTAGACTCCAAGCTCTGTAGCTTGTATAGATTTAATAACTGAGTATATGGTAACTTACACTTTGTGCATCTGTAGTGCATAGTGCGTAAAAAATTATTTTGAACCATTTCCAGACTTTTGAGATACACATCAAAAATGAATTGTTATTTATTATTGATTGCTATAGTAGTGAGTACAAGTAAACAGTATGAATTATGTAATTGAACTGAGGGCCTGTGCACATTAGGTGATTTGAAGCAAGCGTTGGTAACGCGCGTTTTAAGAATAAAAAGGTATGTCGGAGGCGTAAGGTGTTCCCCCACAGCACAGTAAAGATAAAGTATACAGCATGAGAACAACGAACAAACGTTCAAAACAGCTTACTCACACAGATGTGCACATCTACGAGACTTCTAAGCGGTTTTCGCGGTGCTCTCAGTAGCGACACAGAGTAAGTAATCACTTCGTTTTAAGTACCTAGCGACTGCCGCGTCCAGATGAGTGGTCGCGTTTTACGTCTATCTTACGTGCGTCACGACCGTCCGCATTTTTTTTAAATGCTACGGTCGTTTTGCGTAGCGTATGGATGTATAATGACTGCAACAGATTGCCTTGAAGCAGATAAAACAAAAAAAAAAATGTCTGTTTGAACACGGCATCTTTAAGACCGGAGCTTTCATTTTTTAAACTCTCTCAATGTAAGAATGATTTATTCTTAATTAATTGATATCGTATTATAATCCGTCGGTGTGATCCATCGAAAATATACGTGAAAATATTTATAAAACCAGGATGGCGGCTTCTAGTATTTTTAAATAGTTTGTCTAGTATTTTTTTTTTATTATTGGTATCATTTCCAGAGTTTTTGATGGTGCTAAACAAAGATAATAGACCGCTAAAGCCGATAGTGAAGTCAAAATGTAAGTTCAAGATGGCGGCTGCAAATAATAATGTCATTTTTATAGTTTTAGAAGGTGGTAAAGCCCATTAGTATATCCTAAGTTTATGGTACAGCCTATATTGAGGTCAAAATGTAAATCTAAGATAGCGAATGCGAAAATTTTAATTTTTTTTGTCATGGGTGTTGTTTGTATGGTTTTCAAGGGTGCTAACGCCGAAAGAGAAATCAAAATGTAAATCGAAGATGGCGGTTGCGAATTTTTTTTGTGGATGGATGGATCTTAGTGGATATCGCGACTGATACGCCGCTCCTACAGAGGTAGGTGGATACACCCCTACTATAGAGGTCAGTGGATATACGCCTTCTATAGAGGTCATTGGATACACTCCTCCTATAGAGGTCAGTGGATACACCCCTCTTATAGAGGTCAGTGGATACACCCCTCCCATAGAGGTCAGTGGATACACCCCTCCCATAGAGGTCAGTGGATACACACCTCCTATAAAGGACAGTGGATACACCCGTCCTATAGAGGTCAGTGGATATGCCCCTAGTATAGAGGTCAGTGGATATACCCCTAGTATAGAGGTCAGTGAATACACCCCTTCTATAGAAGTCAGTGAATACACCCCTTCTATAGAAGTCAGTGGATACACCCCTATTATAGAGGTCAGTGGATACACCCCTCCTATAGAGGTCAGTGTAAATGTACGCCTACTAAACCTAAACAATAAACAAGATTTTAGTTTTCTTTCATCAGATGCATTTATTAATTTCGTTTAAAATGATTTCCTCGTCTAACCCCAAATCTTGTATCATCCTTTGTTGACCTGTCGCGCACTATAGGTACGTAATCTATACTAATACTAGTTTTTGCAACTTACATCTGCACAATTAGGCATTTCTTGTTGCAGTACACGCGACGTCATGGGGCCGCGATCGTACGTTGAATAATATCATTATCACACGCGCCCCAAGATGCGCTCATTGGAGACAATATATTTGTTCCGTGTTGGAGACACGCGTCGACTTACTACTGACCGATTCTAGTTATATGTGTGTTCTGGGGTCTGATCACTACCCTGCTAGGATTCGACTGACTAAATCGGCACCCTGTATAGATTATTTGTAATAATGGTCCAATGGTTATTTGTATTAACAGATTCCGACACAAATGCACATTCTATTCCCCTACTCTCATTGGTTGATGGTACGGAAACCCGACACGACCGGAGAGACATTGGGTGCAGTACCGACGGCTTACCGTGCTCTTCGGGACACGGAGGGGTAAGACATGTTTCGGAAACGGTCACCCATCTATGGAACGACAGGGGTGACTATACTAAATAAAACATTTGTCACATACAAAGTCTATATTTGTATAGATATTCTACATACTCATATTTACATGTACATTTATGTTTTCGTTTAATTTTTTCTTTCAAACAAACAAAATGATCAAAAACCAGTAAAAGTATAAGATAGTTAAGTAGTAAGTTAGTTGGCGTCTGTTTCGCGAAAAACTTGTATAAAAGCTTTAAGATTGACTAATGTACCACAGAACCAAATAAAGAATCCAATACAAACAAAGATAACAGATCTAATGAGTCGCCAATAATAACGACCCATTCCTGGTCTCTCATAGTATACAAGAATAACAATAATGTTGGGGCAGATGAAAGCAGTGCATGCAATGCAAAAGCTGCCAATCTGAAACCAAAAGAAAAAATATTGTATGAAAGCACAACACTATTAGTACCTACTTAATCTAAAGGCTAGCTAAGCTTTACTCTATTCCTATTACAAAGTTCTTTTTGAAAGGTGCTCAATGGTACCAACCTGCAGTACTCGGTACACTGTGGTACCGTGTGTGGTGGTACACTAGTACGTCAACGTGGCATTGCAGTCAATTACTTATACGACGAAATGTATGTTTGCTCATAACTTCAGAAAGACTGTACCAAATTGGATAATTTATAAATCGCCCTATTCGGTGCAAAGTTTTTATAAAGTTTATGTTGAAGAAGGTATTTATAATTTTAAAATGAATTGATTGTTAATGCAATATTTGCATTTCAAAGTAAAATAAGAAGTTCACACCCAGGAATCAAAGCAGAGACTTCCGATCGCTTTACTGGAGGAGTGTACAATCTATTCTGAACTATGTCACTAAACCTCAAATTTCTCTTTCCTTTTTGCAGAGGGTGGGGGAGTTTTCTTGGGTTAATTGTTAATAAGAAAAAAAAACTTACCAAACCCATTAACCCGCTGATGGTTGGAAATATAATACCGAACGTTGCGATGCAACTCACAAAAAGCGCTCGAAAACATCTCTCTCTACAATTAATTTTGTCCGGATTACATTTTTGTTTCAAATAGTACCAGCAGAGGTCAAACGGCGCCCAAAAGTTAATGCCGTGTGTTGCGATAATCATGATAGCCACGGCAGTCTTGAATACCTTTGGTAATCTGAAATCAAAATATTTATAATTAATCCTTGTCTTATAATAATGTAAAAGGCTGCAGCAAACGAGTCCCTACCCTTTATTTATAATCTTCTTGTTCCTGCCCTTATCCCAGTTTTTCTTGTACATTTGCAACAGGAAACTCTGTTCCGGGTTGTCACTGGTAAAGGTTTGCGCTCTCAAGTCCCTCAATGGTATCTACCTACAGTACTAGTACGCGGTGCACTGTGGTACCGTGTGTTGTGGTACACTAGTACGTGAACGTGGTACTGGAGTAAATTACTTAATCGAAAAAATGTATCCCAGTTTATCTGGGAGTTGGGCCTCCTTGTGCATTTGCGCCAGGAAACTCTGTTCCGGGTTGTCACTGGTAAAGGTTTGCGCTCTTGAGAGTTCTCTCGACAGTAGATCACCATGTGGCTGTTGGCCTGTCTCTTCTTCTGGGCTGTATACTAATGTTAAGTACAGTCTTCACGCAGTAGTTGTCATTGGGGCGCATTACATGACCGTACCAGCGAAGTGTACTTTCCTTGCGCTTGTCTACTATTGGAGTCACTTTTCTTTCCAATTCAATTTTTTTTTTGAAGTTCATTGCGTATCCTGTCCAGGCGTGTATCCATCATCTTAATTCTGCTGCGTGCAGTTGTTGCTCGTGCTTCTTAAGGCCAGTCCAGCACTCCTGCCGTACAGCATAGCAGGTCTCACGACTGTTTTATATCTAGACAGGGATCCATTTCAGCCAGGCCGTGTTAACTCGGTGGTTTACATCATCCTCTATTTGGGCAACAGACCACAATATGAATTAAAAGTATTTAAAACGGGTAACTTTTGGGAATGTCATGTTTTCGATCTGTACCTCTTCAGTTCCACCCAGTTCGCATTCTATAATTCTGTTTTTGTTCGAATGATGCGCAGCCCGTGTTTTTCGAGTTCTGTAAGCCACTTGTAAATGGTATGTTGTAGTTCTGATGCTGACTTTTCTATCAGTGCAATGTCGTCCGCATACAATATGCACCATATCCGGACTGTGGGCCTCTTAAAAAGAAGAGGGCTTAGTACCGAACCCCGATGGACGCCAACCTTTACCTGAAATGGATCCGAGACACCAGCAGGGCTTCAGATCAGTGTAGTAGCCCCATTATACATATCTTGCACCAAACGTACCTAAATATCTCTCAGATACATTCTGAGCGCGCATTGCTTGCCACAGCAACTTTTTAGGGACTCTATCAAATGCTTTTTCCAAATCAATAAACGTCAAGTAGAGATTTTTCCGTTTATTTGGCACTCCGTGTATCTGTCTATCAGAATGCGGATTACTTGGATGGCTTCTGTAGTTGACCTGCCAGCTGTGAAGCCAAACTGAGTTTTAACAGTGCGAGTTAGTAACATTAGGTACTAATTACTCGATTCCATAGTTTCAGAGCGACGTAAATTTTACCCTTTTATAATTATTGCAGTCCGCAACATCGCCTTTAATCTTGTCTATAAGACAGAAAAAACTTGACCGCCATGAAGTTGGTATTTTAGCCTCAAGAGGATTTTAGCTTATCTTTATTAAACAACGCCCTAAGCTAGGGCAACGCATATTCTTGCAATATTTCCCATATATCAGCAACAAACATCATCCAGACCGAGCGTTTTGTGGAATTGCATTTTCCTTAATGTGTTTGATATTTCTTGTGGCTGAATGCATTCTAGTGGGCCATTAGGTGGTAATATGGTCCGTTCTTCGCTAGGAAACTCTTTATTAAATAGACAATCATAGTACGTTTTCTATCTCCTATTATATATCTTACTCCTACTATATCTTTGACATATTTATTGCACATTATAACGAGTGTAGATTTGTGTCGCTGTCTGGCAATCTTAAATATTTTATTTTCCGTTGGCGCATTATCCATTCTCGCGTAGAAGCTTTGCCTTGAATGTGCCCTGGCCTGTGCTACTGCTGTCTTTGCAATTGATTTCATGGCTTTGTAGTCCATCTTTGAGCACCGATTTCTGCTAGGTTTTAAATGCAGCCCGTTTTGCATTGATAATCTGCTTTACATAGCCGTTTCACCTCGTGGCGCCCCTGTGGTGTGGTGGGAGTGTGTCCGACTGCTACGCAAGAGGTCGTGGGTTCGATTCCCACACGGGACACCACTTTGTGTGATCCACAAATTGTTATATTAGTTATATTTCGGGACTTAATCGATCGTGGTCACGAGTCGACCCGTGACCACGATCGGTGCAATTCGATCGAAACGTCGGGTAAATAAAAAGGTTCGTACCTTTAAATAATTCACGCGATTAAGTCCCGAAATATAACTAATATGTATAAAAATCGCGAAAGTTTAAAAACAATAACCACAAATTGTTGTTCAGAGTCTGGGTATACTTTATGTCCGTTACTTGATAATTTTTAAAATCCCCCGCGACACAGGGCTTGTACCCTACATTTACAGTTTTTTGTACAGTACACGACATTTTCACCTCTAAACATACTCGTAGATACAAAACTCGGGCTGTGATAGGCTGATTAGACAAAGCGAGACAGAATTGAGGATCCTGTGGGCGTTCCACGTATGGTGAGCAGAATGCTTCAGTATTATATAATAGCGCACAAAGTCGTTGAGAAGCTTTGTGCGCTTTTCTATAACCCTCATTATACATTGATTGTGTGAATAGGATTTTAAATATTGATCAATGCTCTATTCAATATCAAATTATTACAAGCAATGATGGTAAGCTTGATCTCTTGAAATCACGACAATACGTATTGCTAAGTATATTGTTAATAGCGAGAGCAAAAAAAGCTATTATGACAAACCTAAATATGCGAGAGTTATAGTAGAGTACCCGAAACCGAAGAACCGACAACCGTTGGGGTAAACGAGTTCTTGAGTGGAGACCGCGTCTCGGAAAACGTAGTGTAGGACGCCCTCAGGCCAGGTGGAGTGATGATTTACGCAAAACGGCTGGATTGATAGGAGATGGATGCGAGAAGACGAAAATAGAACAAAGTGGCGTGCAATTGGTGAGGCCTATGTCCAGCAGTGGACTGCGATAGGCTGATGATGATGATGATGACCCGAGACCGTTCGTTTACTTTGACTATCTGACTATGTGAACTTCACGCTGTAACTTTATACTACTCCCACTCAAGACTACTTTTCTGTCATTAGAAAAGTCTGCAGATGGGTGTCAGTGTAAAACTATAAACCAATCTCAGCGTTCTTCAACGTTCCCGTCACGATCTAAAACGAATGATGATTTAAGGTGAGCAGCCGGCATCTACCCCCGCGGAGCCGTGAGGTGACATTAGGTTAAAATATATTTCTATATTTTTTATTTAAATTTAATGTATTTATTATGATAAATTAAATGTTAATAGGATTAAACAGACCTCCTTTCGAATTGGACAGAGTTCCATTTGTACACGGTATAATAAACTAGGACCTACAGCGTGGATGGACTTACGTTTCCATGGGAAAACTGATTGTAAATGGTGCTTGTGGATTTTTAGCAAAGGCCGCATAACCGAAGAAGGAAGTGGTAACTGTGCTGAATATAACGAAACCGATTCCTGAAACAATAATATTTAATATTATAATAATGAAACAATAATATTTTATAATATATATTACAGTCAAAGTTAGGGTTAATGGGGAATTCTCTTCCACATTTATTAACAATTCTCCATCCTAATGTGATTTTTAGAAATCTTATTCACCTTCCGCGTCATTTATTATGAGGCATTTATGCGGAAATTCCATCACTAACGCTTCAAACAAAAATTACCATTATAGAATTTTATAAGCTACGGGTCTTAATATTTTATTTTAAGGCAATAAAACAAAGGTTAATTTATAAAACCGCGATTTGTACACATTAAAGAATTTTATAAGTTACGGGTCTTAATCGCGTAGGTAAATATTTTATGTTATAGCCAAATACCTTTGTTTTATTGCCCGACGTTTCGACCGTATTGCAACTGCCTTGGTCACGGGTAGACTGTAAAAATAAGATCGAAACGTCGGGCAATAAAACAAAGGTATTTAGCTATAAAATAAAATATTTACCTACGCGATTAAGACCCGTAACTTATAAAATTCTTTAATGTGTACAAATCGCGAAAATTTACGAACATATAAAAATAACCATATTTGTTTACTAAAATTCGCCGCCCCCTGCCCTTTATTTTTATTATTTGTTTTTTGATACATGGTTAAGGTGTACTCAGCCTATAAATTATTTTGTTTATATTGACTTTGAGTCTCATGATATCTATAAGTTCCACCGGCTGTCGAGGACGAGTCCCAGGTACTTTATGTGAATCCCCCCTACTACCACCTCCAGCAGAGCCTCCTTGAGACCCAGTCGCCGAATTCCTGACAGGTGTGCGACGAGGCGGTCTGAAATTACTCTCTCAAAGAGCTTGCCCACCTCATCAAGCAGCACTATGGGCCGGTATGCCGACGGAGAGTCCTCAGGGCGTCCTGGCTTCCGTTTCAGGACCAGCTTTCCCGTCTTCAAAGAAGCGGGAACTGGCCCCTCTCCATTCAGGCGCTCATGAGCCCCCTCAGTCAAGGCCCGAGAGCTAAGGCCAGGACCAAGGCTTTCCCCGGAATGCCATCGGGTACTGGGGCGGTATTCTTGGCCTTCAGCCAACCTACCGCCGCTCTCAAGTCAACCTCAGTCACTTCCGGAGCGTCGTCGTCGTTGGGGGGCCCACGGACGGAGCTTGTCCCGCACCATCTTGTATGGACCACGGGTCCCTATCGAGTCTCCAGCATTTCCTGGCGGGCGAAGCTCTTAGCCCGCCAGACTGCCTCCTGAAGGGTAGTCTTCGCTGCTTTGTATCCCTCGTACAGTTCCGCCTCCCTAGCCTCCGCATTCTGTGGACGGATGCGTAGCCTGCGATGTCTGGTGTACCGGAAGAGCAAGAAAACTGCTATGCTTATTATGCAGCTTATTTATCTAATTGACTATTTCACGTAGTTTAATGGTGGCATAATATGTCAGTGACTTTACCTTGCCACCATTCTATAAACAATATTTAATTAAAAATATAATGCTGTTCAGGTCTGGGAATGCAGATATTCTTGCAACTGGAAGCCTAAAGAACGAGTGCTAAGTAACCGCTCACATACTAATAAGTTATTTCGGGAGTTCTTTCATTTTCGACCAGTGTTTAGGCGTATACGGTTAAAAAAAAATAAACACTATATAAACAAAACTGTAAAAAGTTTTTACCCAAATTTACTAGTCACCCATAGCGTTTGGGACCTATCTAAAAGTCTGTTATTTACAAACATATTTCCATAGCAATATATTTCCACAAAACGGCACTAGGAATGAACAGAAGGCAAGTAGCTCATCGTTACACGCTGCCAAGTTTATAATATATGACCTTTTATTAACTATCTTTAAATATTGTTCATAATAACTAAGCGCTTTGAGCTGTTGGTGTTCAATCTGTATATATTTTAATATATAAATTATGTATATATTTTTATACTTTGATTAGCGACCTAGTGAACTTTGTGCCACCTAAACTTGAATGTAACCACAAATGTACCCATTTGGAGGTTTTAAATTGCTTAGCTTATTCCTTATTTTTTTAAACTATCCAAGTAGTTAGAGGAAACAAAAAATAAAACATTGCATTTTGATTCTTTAACAGAACAAAGTAGTTCTTTACCTTGAGTTAAAGCTAGTCTTGAACCCCAGTGGGTATTCTTGGCATTAAAACCTCCTCCTAGTATAAATTTGCTGCCAAGGTTTTCTAACCTAATATTATACTGCTCGGTTTTAAAGGCATATCTTGGGGGACAATATATAGCGCTACAGTAATTTGATGGCGTTCAGTTCTGATACCAACTGCTACAATTGGTGTTAACTGTTCTTCACAGGTGTATTCAAGGTGATGATAATCATACATTGGATGTATTTGTTGCGGTTTTTGTTTGTATTTACAAAATCGTGTGTACTTCGTTTTTGATATACGAGGGTGGATCGAAATATTCGCGGCCTACCACATAAATACTTGACTTATTTTAATGTAACTGACCTCATTCGATTTGTTTACTCTCTGGTTGTCACATTGTAAAATTCTGTCACAATAGCATTATCTGTTTTTAAATTAGACTGAATTTTGTGAGCCTAAGTGCAGCGTTTTTAAAGAATGGAGAAAATTGAGCAACGTGCGGTCATCAAATACCTGTTTAAAAAAAAACTGACTCCAAAAGAGATTCACGAAGATATGTCAACAACATTGGGGGAATCTGCTCCATCGTATACGACTGTGAAAAAGTGGTTTGCAGAATTTAAACGCGGACGAGAGAGTATTGAAGATGACCCTCGCTCCGGCCGGTGTACGACGTCTACGACTGAAGAAAACATTGGGAAAATCTGTGATCTGATATTGGCAGATCGGAGATTGACCATCAGGGAGATTGCTGACACTATTGGCATCTCATATGAACGAACACAAAACATCATAGTCAATGAACTTGGATTTTCTAAGGTTTCTGCGCGGTGGGTCCCCAGATTGCTTTCAGTTGAACAAAAACGAATACGGCTCACGATTTCTCGCGTCAGTTTGGAAATGTTTGAGACTGATCCACAAGATTTTTTGGACAGATTTGTTACAATGGATGAAACCTGGGTACACCACTACACCCCAGAGTCAAAACAGCAATCCAAGCAGTGGAAAAAACCTGATGAACCGACTCCAAAAAAAGCCAAAACAATTTTGTCAGCTGGCAAGGTGATGGCGTCAGTTTTTTGGGATGATAAGGGTGTCATCATGGTGGACTACCTTGCAAAAGGTGAGACTATAAACTCTGCTTATTACTGCACCCTTTTACGTCATTTGCGTGAAACGATCAAAGAGAAAAGGCCAGGACTACTCAGCAAGAAAGTGTTGTTCCATCAGGATAATGCACGCGTTCACACGTCTGTTGAATCAATGGCTCAAATTCGTGATTGTGGCTTTGAATTACTGCCCCATCCCGCCTATTCCCCTGATTTGGCACCTTCGGACTTTCATTTATTCCCAAACCTTAAAAAACACCTTGGAGGTCAAAAATTTTCATCAAATGAGGAGGTTGAAACCGCGGTGGGTGACTTTTTTGAAGGCCTTGAAGAAACTTTTTTTATGACCGGCATACAGGCGTTGGAAACCAGATGGAAGAAGTGCATTGAGTTAGGTGGAGATTACGTGGAAAAATAAAATTACTTTTGTTTATATTTTATATTGTTTTCTTGCTGAGGCCGCGAACTTTTCAATCCACCCTCGTATTAATTTTAAGGTTTATTTTCTGTGAGCCAGTTAATAAAATTATTTAGAGCTTCTAGATCTTACCTCTAGATCGAGCAAGGATTTATTATTTTTAGGAATAATCACTCATACGTCATTAGAGAAAACTACACATTTACGATTTGTTATTGTTTCTGCCCTACATCAACGACTTGCCGAAAGTCGTTGATGTAAGGCAGAAACAATAAGGGTCCGAGAATACTCCCTTAAGGTAGTTCAGGATCGGTTTTATTTGACTAGAGACCTAAATTACACATAGATTCTATTTTGGTTTACACGGGATATTTTTACGTACTGTTCTCTACCTCTAAGTAACCATTCTAGAGCAGGGCCGCGGATACCGTAGCGCTCACATTTATTAAGAAGCGTTCTATGGTTAACCAAGCCAAACGCTTTGCTCATATCCAAGAAGATTACAGAGACAGACCGTTATTTATCTATATTGTCCGTTGTAGACTTAGAAAATAAATTACTTAGACTTAGAAAATATCTTAGAAATTCTTAAATTCTTAAATTCTTTATTGTACACAGAAAAAAAAATATACAAACAATAAATACAAAATAAAAGTAAATATGTACAAAGGCGAGCTTAACTCAAAATTGAGTTTTCTACCAGCAAACCTTTGAGCTCTAGAGTAGAAAGTTAAACTTATAAAAGTAGTCGGAAGTGTAACAATAAAAGAAAAAAAAAGAAAAAATAGAAATTAAACCATAAGTATAAATAAACAGTAAGTACATACTTACATACATAAACATATGTTATTTCAAAATCATATAATATACCTAAATAAATACATATAATATATATATACATACCAGATAATACATACACTTACATATTAATATTACATAAATAAAATACATACTTAATTAGATAGAGTGAAAATATTCTTTTGTCCTTTTTTTAAAAACGTTAAGAGAGAGGCTGTCACGTAAAGGGTGAGGAAGAGAATTCCAAAGCCTCACCGCTTTTATGGTGAAAGAGCTATCGTAACAGCTGGAGCTGTGAGCGGGAGTACTCAATAGAAGAGAGGAGGCGGAACGACAGGGTTTACCCCTGGGAACAAGAAAATTGAAGCGTTCACGTAGATAGGAAGGAGAGTTAGGATTGTGAAGAATCGTATAGAGAAGAGAAAGAATGTGTGAGTTACGACGCTGCCGAATCGGTAGCCACTTTAGATTTTTCCGAGATTCGGAGACATGGTCGTATTTACGTAATCCGAAAATAAAGCGGATACACAAATTCTGCAGACGTTCGAGTTTGTCAACGAGTTCCTCCCTAGCATCCAGAAAACAAACATCGGCATAGTCTATGTGTGGAAGTAGAAGAGATTGAGCAAGAGTAACTTTAGTTTGGAACGGTAAGAACTTCTGAAGACGTTTGAGAGATTGAAATGAGGAAAATAATTTCCTACTTATTTCCGTAATGTGGACATCCCATGAAAGATTTGAGTCTATAAAGACACCAAGATTTTTTACACTTTTTGTAAACGGTATATTAACTCCATCAAAAAACACTTGAGGAAGATTCTGGTGATCCAACAAATTTAACATATATCTGCCACCAATAATAATAGCTTGAGACTTATCTGGGTTGACTAGAAGTCCAAATTTTTTAGCCCATAAACTTACTTCTTCAAGGTCATTATTAATTGTAGTAACAGCACCAGTAATTTCATCAGCTTTAAAGTGACGATACAGTTGCAGATCGTCTGCATAGAGATGATACTTTGAAGATAGGACCTTTGTAATAGCATTTATAAAAATGGAGAAGAGAAGAGGAGAGAGAACACCACCTTGGGGTACGCCAGTGGTTAAATCTCGCCATTCAGAGAAAAGATCATCACAGCGAACAGTCTGTGAGCGACCCCGAAGATAGGAATTAAACCAGGACACTGCAGAAGAAGAAATATTCAGAGAAGCTAGGATGCCTAAGAGAAGGTCAAAGTCAACTGAATTGAAGGCACTGCTAAAATCCAAAAGAACCATAATGGTCAGTTGTTTGTTTTCTATGGCCAGTCTTATATCATCAGTTATTTTAATAAGGGCAGTTACAGTGCTGTGACCACGTCGAAAACCAGACTGAAAAGGGCTTAACAGGCCGTTAGAGGAGAGATAGAAAGACAGTTGGCTATAGACAATACTCTCAAGAACCTTAGATATTATGGGAAGAATAGAAATAGGGCGAAACTGAGATGGTATGGATGGATTCGATACTTTAGGCAACGGAATAACGTGAGCCTTCTTCCATGATGTAGGGAAAGTGTTTGAATACAGAGAAAAGTTTATAATGTGAGAAATAATTGGTGTGATATATTCTAAAATGGGAAGAAGCATTTGCAGTTGAATGCCATCCTCGCCTGCTGCTTTAGTTGATATGGATTGGATAGATTTCTGAATTTCTTCTTCTGAGACTGGATGAAAAGAGAAAGAAGTACTAGTCGGCAATGGAAGACTGGAAAGATGTAATAAAGTAGCGCATTTAATATTGTCTGGAATGGTAGTAGGAGAGCTAGAAAAATAAGCAATAAGTTCATTAAGGTCTATATAGCTCCCACTGTTGGGGGAGGTTTGACGAATGCCAAGGAGAAAATATGGGTTTAAGAGTGATCGGTCTATAATTTTTAATTTCTAGAGTTCTTTTATTCTTACAGAGAAGCTTCACTATTTAGTCCATCTGGAAAGGCCCCATCGGTTAATGATAAGTTTAGATAACATTGGTGATATAATGTCAACACATGATTTTAATGAGTATGTGGATACTTCATCGTTGCACAGACTTCTTGTTGCTTAATGATTTTATAGAGCGAGATACCTCAGTAGTGTAACAAGGTATGGAAGGGAACGACGCTTTGCATCAACATTATTATTAGATATTTTGATAAATACATCGTTAAAGGTATTATTATTATGTCGTTAGGATCATTTAACATTGTATTGCTATTAAATATTTCATTTATTTTATTGTAGGTTTTGTATGAATATCGGATTCATACAAAACCGTTGAATATACCCCATGTACAGTACTCCCAAATTAATAATGCACATGCAGATCTTCGCTAATTGTCGTATTCCCGGAAACACTCGAATCATGGAATCGTAAGAGCCCTAAACAAGGCATTTGCATTTTGCACCTTGTTTAAAAGAGATAGGAGTCAATATCATGTGTGCACAATCGAAAACAAATCGGGCGTTCGGCAGCTGTCGCCGGTCAGCGAAATGTCTGTCAGTCGTCTTTATATATTGGTAGTGACTGCACGTGTTCTCTATTTGTGGAAATATATAGAGCTGCTATTACACACCCTTCTTGGTAAATATAATTTCAACATTAATTAGCTTATTCAGATTTAAATAGTATATTTTGAAAAAAGGAAAATAAATAACATATTTCACGTTTTTTTAATATTAAAAAAATAAAATACCTACATTAAATACATATTAAGTACTAGAAAAACATTTAAAAAATGAGATTTATTTAAATTAAATAAATAGATAAACATGCATAAAAAATATATACCTAACTCTGCCCATGCCATTTTCTTTCAGACGAATTCTTCCAAAATGGATAAATTTAAACGTGGAAAACCGCTTAATTCACAAGCACGGCAAATGGTATTTAATGTGTACCTTTATTTCTTAAATGAAGCCAATGTTTTCAACAGAGACCATGATGGTTATTTTAAAAAAAATTCAAGACCGTGTTACAAAAGCTACAGGAATTTCGCGACGAACTTTGAGTAATATCTTAAACGAAAAAAAACATAATCAATCAAAGAAATTTTCTACACCGAAAAAAGGAAGACCTAAAAGTAGATTTCGGCTGGTACTTGATGATTTCGACTACTGTGTTATTCGTAATATGATATACAATTTTCAATTGACGCTGAAAGAACTCCCAACTGTAAATAATTTAAGAATAAAGTTGATCGAAGCTATTAATTTCAAAGGCTGTGCCGAGACTTTAAGGTTGATCTTGAAAGACATGGGGTTTAGGTTTCTGAAAACTGATAATAACAGACAATTACTTATGGAAAAACATGATATACGCCTAAAAAGGATCAAATATCTCAGAGAAATACAACAGCTGAGGAGTTCTGGTAGAAACATAGTATTTATGGACGAGTCGTATGTGCACACATCACATACTAAGGGTAAAACTTGGCAAGATAGCAACAAAAAAGGTATCAAACAACCCATTTCCAAAGGAGAGCGAATAATTATTGTACACGCAGGCAATGAAAAAGGCTTCGTCCCAGGGGCTCTAATGTTACATAAATGTGTCGACTCAGAAGGTGACTATCATAAAGAAATAAACGCGGAACGTTATCAAACTTGGCTACGCAATCAATTGATTCCCAACTTGCCTCCTAATAGTGTGATGGTAATAGACAACGCCCCATATCATAATAAGCTGTCTGTGAAACCACCAAACTCAAACACATCTAAACCACAAATGACAGCTTGGTTACAACAACACAACATTCCGCATGACCCAAAGAAACTGAAACCCGATTTGTATAAAATTATACAAAGATACAAAGAAAATTACACAGAATTTGCCATTGACCGTATAATGGAGGAACATGGGCATAAAATTATACGATTGCCACCATATCATCCCGATTTTAACCCTATTGAAAATATTTGGTCCCAAATAAAGCAACACGTGGCCAAGAGAAATATTGCAATGACTGTGACGTCAGTTAAAGATGCTATATTAGAAAAAATCAATAAAATAGGACCAGAAGAATGGAAAAAAGTTTCTGATCATGCGGTTCAATGCGAAGATGAATATAGAAAATTTGAGCCAAGAATCGATAGTTATTCCGATGAACTGATTATTTACACAGGTGATAGCAGTGAGGAAAGTGTAAATGAACAAGAGCATAATGAAACTTCTGATGAATCTGCGATGTCGGGAATAGAGGTCTTCCTCGATTCTGATTAATTTTTTTATAATTGTATTATTTTTCTGGAATGATTAGTGCTGTATAAAAACAAATTTGAACTGAGATTTTGATTATATTTTATGTAAACCTCTATTTGAAAACGTTTTTTTCTCCTTCTAATAAAACCTTATGTTATTTAAACCTTTTCCTCCATAATTACACCAACTTCGGTAAGACACTTGAAAACTAATCACTCCAACAATGATTGTAGCGTTTTCGCTATTTACTTACATGGAATTATCGAATCAAATTTCGTTACAGGTAAATCAAATCTGTTTTAGCACAAAACACATAATATATAAAATTAGGCATAGAGAAATTGCTCTTAACCACTCTATATAAATATCGTCTTTCGACGCTCGGGTAATACGACCGTTGCCGAACAATGACGAAGATTTCCGAAGATTTCTATGCGCATTATTACTTTTGGAGTACTGTAGCTTTGTTATTGTTTTAGACTAGAATGTTGTTGTTGAATTTATAATTTGAAATTCATTAAGACTGAAGAACGCAAGATTTTTGTATTTTAAGTAATTTTGTTTTATGGCCTCGTAACGTTTTTGATAGAAACTCTCATCTAGGTGAATTGTTGTTTGCATACATCTTAGTTTTCCTTAAAGAAAAGCATAGTTTATATAATAATATGAATACGTCATAAAAAATATTTACGCTATCGTTTGCGTTAGTAGCTTCGAAGGTTTCATTCCACGATAGGTCACTATAGCTTTTGTAAATGTTCTTAATGTCATTTATATAATCCCCGTTAATCCCTGTTAACCAGAATCTTAAGACTAGTTTTTTTCTACAAGTGGAAATGTCAGCAATTGACATGTATTATGATCAGATAAGAAAACTTCGCGAGTAAAACCCTTAGCATTCTGAATATTACTTAATATATGGTCTAGGCATGCAAGATTTCGTGTTGGGCCATCAATATGTACTCACAGTACATACCTACAAAGTGTCAATATTTAGATCGCCTGTTATTATAATACGTTTTTTTCGAATGAGCAGTTTATGGAGCATTGAGTCTAATGTTTCAAAGAATCTTTAAGTGTTTGTATTTGGAATCCGATATAAGCATATAACAACAAAATTCAAAGAAGGTATTTCAGTTCCACAACATTTGAATATTTTCTCAGTACCAAATTCCTTAACACAAACAGTATGTTTAAATTCAAAATAATGCGTACTGGGTACTACTTAGAATACGACACGACCTCATTTTTTTTTTAAACATACAAATGTTAAATTTTGTGAGTGCCTCCTTTGCGACGAGTCCGACCATAAAAACCATTTGAACCTCTTTTTCCAAGATAGCGGCCGTGGGACAAGGGTTGTACCGCCACCAGCCCACAAAATTGGATTTAACTTTAATCCGACGAAAATAAAATTGCGTCCTCTGACAAATGCAACCCCAAATGTTACTTTTCAACGACCTATGCCTTTAAAACCGTAATGTAGAAGTGTGCTATGTGCCACACAATCAAAAGCTTAAGAAAGATCATAGAATACACCAATGACGTCCTGCGAACTTTCCCAGTCACCAAAAATATGTTTCAGTAACTTAGTACCTGCATCAACAGTAGAGTGACCCTTTGTAAAACCATATTGATCGTTATGCAGTAGATTCTTAAAATTAAAGTATGATGCATATGTTCGGCCTCTTCAAAAATTTTACTACTAATAACAAAATTTTATTTGTAATAACGGCTGTGAAACCCTACACATGCTCTTGGAAGATTTTTTTTTTATTATTATCATCATAATATATGTTCCAAAGTACATAACCATTTTTGATAAAATTTGCACTGTTCTTTAAATTGGAATAAATATGAATAAATAAAAAAAGGATGGCCACAATGCAACCTCTAGTTTTGGAGAAATGATTGGACAAACATACATTTTTCTTTATTTTATAAATCTGATTAGAAGCCCTAATCGATCATCTTATGTGAAAATCACGCTATTCCAATAATATTACATATTCACGTATCAAATACACAAAATACTTTATTGAAGACTTAAAAATATATTATACGTACCACAAGCAAACACTCTGCCAAAATGGTACGGGTTTCTCATACTTCCCTCCACAGGAATGACCAAGCCAACGCAAGACATCGAAAATACCGTCATACCAAGAAACCTTAGAATGCCATCAAAATCCGTTACGTAGTTTAAATCATTGAACTCAGGATTATTTTTGAAACAATAATATACTGCCATCATGATACACATAGCTGCAAGATAAAAACGTGTTATGGGCTTAATCCAAATTATACATAAATCACTATGTAGGTAGGCTTATAGGTACCCTGAAGGTACATAAAAACTGTGTTGTTATCATTTTCATAGCTACAAATACGATTTTCGCAATTTAAAATATTATAGGTACTTTTACAACTAAGTATTATGAATAAAGAGAAGTCCATAAAATTACCATTTTAATAAATTGGACTAAAACTGGCCTGATTTATTATTTGATACATACAGTTCCGCGTACAACGTTTGAAAATATTTGTAAATACCATCGTCATCATCCACGGTGACTGTACCGCTTCAACACGGCTAATAACTAGCGATTATAAAAATAATAAACCCGCCTGCACAAAAAAGATGGAAACAAGATCCCCTACATAATAAATATTTAATTTTTTTAAGCACTTTACTAAGTTCATCGAGATACATTAATGCCTCCGACTGCATGAAATTATATAATTATGTAGGGGATCTTGTTTCCATCTTTTTGTGCAGACGGGTTTTTTTTATTTTTATAATTTATTTTTTTATTTAATACTTTTTAGTAGTTATAGGATGTAACCGATGTAACAACTAACTTTTACCACAGCTATTGTCAAGTATTGAAAATTGAAAAAAAAAAAGAATTGTTGCTAGGTAACTTTTTTAGTATTACAGTCATAAACATGATATAACTTTTTGAAATGCTTAAGATAAGCCCTTTAATAAAAAGGTTATTTAATAAAAAAGTTATTTTTAATACTGCAATATGGGTATCACCCATATTGCAGTTTTCAAAATAACTTTTTTTTTCACACCTCTATAATTTGACATCTCACAGCCGCCATGTTTGTTTTTTTCAAACGTCACATATCTAAGAACACTTGGACGATCAAGACGAATCTAACGACGTCTTAATTGTGTAAATCCGTTCAGTCGATTGTGAGATATCAGGTAATAATGAAAATTACATACATACATACATACATAAATACATACACATATATAACATAACCCTTCTTTACAGTCGGGTAAAAATTACAACTAAATGAACAACTAGCAGAATTATTCGAAGAATACGTACCTATGACTCCATTTGCTGCTAACGAAAAAGGTGCCAAGTATTTCAATTGTCTTATTAAACAAATACCAATAAATAAAGGTAGTAATATAACTAGATACAATCTTAACGGAGGATACCCTAAAAACAAAATAAATTAAGTTAAAAATTATGACTTTTGAAGGCGTGGTTGACTCGGTGATGAAGTTCATGATTTTAAAATTTATTTAATATAATTATGCCTTAACCATTTACTTTTCTCTCACAACAACTTACTATGTACTAGTCTGTAAGACCCCGAGTAGAATCGTTGTTTTTGTCAAGTTTGGAGCCTAAACCACACAATAAACAACTATTATACTCCAGTAATAATAGTCTGTAAGTGGTTAAAGTCACAATTCCAAAAATAATTGATAGGTTTTTGATATATTACAAATCATTGTGTATATATACGATACCCGGTGGCGCACTGAGCGAAGTCTCCAGGTTGTCTTCCACGAGTTGTTTTACAGACTTAGCTACGACGAGTTGATATGTACAACAACTTCCAAATAGATTTAAACATATTAGAAAGTCAATCATATGTCTGTAACAAAAATATACATTAAGTTGAGAGTATTTAGACAACTGGGAATCATGCTTATATAGGGATAGCAGAAGCTGGAAATGAAACAGTGCCGATCAAGTTCATATCGACAAAATTGAATCAGATTAAATGCAATGGGCACTGCAACAGCTTAAACGTAAAAAATCTACGGGTCCGGACGGCACATATACCTTCTTATGGCTTATATCTTTAAGGATAGTCACTCGTTGTTAGCATGGCCGTTACAACACATCTACCATTTAATTCATAGGACAGCGGTTTTTCCAGAAAGGTGAAAACTAACCATGTCAGTGTGTGTTGTTAGCTCTTTAGTCACAACAACTATAACTAGAGTTAGTATAGAACGCAAGCCCCTACTCAATAATTTCATTTTGTTTTAATAATAAACCCGGCTGGCTGCACAAAAACGATGAAAACAAGATCCTACATATATTGTTTGTTTGTACGCGATGTTCTCAGAAACTACTGGTTCGAATTGAAAAATTATTCACACTATTTATTTCTTTATTTCTTTATTTAAGAAATAAAGAAATAAATAGTGTGAATAATTTTTCAATTCTTTCATTCATCACAAATATTTAATATTTAACCGACTTCAAAAAGGAGGAGGTTCTCAATTGACTATTTTTTTCTTTTTTTGTATGTTTTTTCACCGATTACGCAAAGACGGCTGGACCGATTTGAAAAATTATTTTTGTGTTTGAAAGGGTATACTTCCAAGTTAGTCCCATTGTCATCAGATCACGATCTGATCATGGGATCCTGGAGAAATCGATGGAACTCTTCAAATATTAAAGGCACACCTACAGTGATTTAGGTATATTTCATAGTGATTCGTGCATTTATAGAATTTTATAAGCTACGGGTCTTAATTGCGTAAATATTTTATTTTAAGGCTAAATACCTTTGTTTATTTCCCGACGTTTCGACCGTATTGCAACGGCCGTGGTCACGGGTAGACTCATTCATTAATTTACTCTCAAAAATCACCAATTGGTGAAGTTGGAACTGATAATGAAGACCACAAATGACGAGCGAACCTATTCAATATTTCACGGTTCGCGATTATATTACTTTATTATGACTTTATTCTCGTAATACTACTATTACACAATGTAATAGAGCTGATAGTGAACTATCGTGTGAACTCCTCAACAATTAACGGCCCTGCATTGGGGCAAGCAATATGTTGTAAAAGGATTTAATCAGTTGACATAAATCTATTGTAAAGTAAGTTAATTACAAACCAATTCACTAAAAAGAGATAAATAAAAAGCTTTTTTACAAAAAAATATTACCGACTTCAAAAATAAACACAGGTCAACTAAAAAGCAAAAAATAATATACCTAGATTATCAAAAACATATTAAACATTTTGAAGTTGGTGCCAAATAAAACATAAAAACTACTATTTTATAGCACCATCTTCCACAAATAGACCCGGCACATTATTACTACGATTAGATTAACTGAGACAAATAGATAAATCTATTTTACATCGTCCGCGGCTTTACTACCTTTGTATATTTAATTTAAGGCATCGGTCTCGCAATCGTGAGGTCGCGGGTTCGAATCCTATCCATTATACTAGCGACGTGAACCCACTCCTAACACAAGCCTTTGAGCTTAGCTGGAGGGGTTAACAAGATTGCTAGTAATGTGGGACTCAATCTCACATTACTAGATAACTTTAAAAAAAAAAAAATAGCAGCTACACAAATACTGACCTGAAACAGTTTGAATACTTCTGTACGCTTTTATTAGGGAACAAAGTGACAGCAGCTTCAGCACAGTCTGCATAAGAGAGAAAAGGTTTTCTGGTTCGTTTCCGCAAAATTTTATTTGATTCAACCAACAACTGTAATGTTATAAATGATAGTTTAAATTATAGACCAACCTCTGAATACATAAACAATACTATAACATAACTCGTATTTCTGTAGATATGTGTAATAGTAGCTACACAGTATTTTGTGGTAGCTAGGTAGGTAGGTACTAGGTAAACCTACCTAAATCTTAAAGTGACCTGTAGGACCACGTTTTCTTTAAATAGAAATTAATAAATGGTTCTACATACTTAGTCTTAATATCCTTAAGTTTACGGAGACTATTGGAACGAAGTTTTGGAACGAAGTTCCTTATCGCGCGTAGCGAAAGGGGGCTAGACGGAAAAAATTAAGACTAAAAATTGTAACGACACTTTTTAAGAGCAAAAGTTGTAACGACACTTTTTAAAGTACGCGTAAGATATGAAAATCTAATTTGACGAAGAAGTCAGAGAACGTAAGAACTTCGTTCCATCCAGGTGTCCCTCGACACCTATCAAGTTTTTTCTTATTAATTTTTAGATAAGCACCCATAGACGAATTTTGGGAACTAGTGCACGTGCCGTGTGTGATCCAAGCGCATGATTAGCGAACGCTCCGAGTAGACTGAACTGACAATGACGCATCTCCGGCACGATCCTGGAGCACAGATCACGGGATTTCCGCTCCAAAATGGATCACCAGGTGTTGACCCGGCTATTTCTGACCAAAACTTCGTTTACATTGAATTAGAGTAGGGTTCCAGTGCCGGATCCACGACTATTTCGAGATGAGGCAAAAACTTTAGTTCTTGCATTTTTTGGCGCCTCCTATATAAAGGCTGACTTTTTTATATTACGTCACATTAGTGGAGTTAGTCATTATTATTTTACTACCTACCGTTGTTATTATGTACCTACTCTCTCAATTAATAGCCTTTGTGATAATTAATTATGTTCTCAAGCTAGGTGAATTGCATTGTAATTCTTATCTCTATACATATAATAAAATTGTAAATTTCACGTGTCTGTACATGGCAGAACTTAGTGAAAAAAAAATTCGGGAAATGGAGTATTTAAACACTTTGCAAATGTCTGTCTGTCTGTCTGTCTATCTGTTTGTTTGAACACGCATTACGCAAAAACTACCTGACAGGTTCGGTTGAAATTTGGCACGTGCTATCCATCTATAAGCTATAAATTATCACGATTTTTTTCCATAGGAGCTAAGCAGTAAGGTATAATGTCTTAGCTAGTTAGTAGTGACAGATCTTTATAAAAATTTGCATTTTATAGTAAATACTATAGGTCATGTGACTTAATAATTATTAAAACCGAGTTAAGAGCGGACATAGGAGCATTCACGGAACGGAGCATTAGTAGGATACTTACGTCATACATAGGTACTGGGTGGCGCAAAAGCAAAGACCCTATTTGGTTCAGCTATAACATTTTTTCTAAATTAGAAAACTAGATTTAGATTTTTTTAAATGTATATTTGTGCCATTAAATTTCGTACCATTAGGATTTAAAGATGATGTCTTTTAAATGGTGACCTCCAGAGTTGATACACATTTGAGCCCTATTTATGACATTTTGCATAACTTGCCGTAACACTTCCTGCGATATGTTCGTTATTTCTTGACGAATGTTTTCTTTTAGAGCTGCGAGAGTCTGTGGCTTGTTCACATACACCCGAGATTTCAAAAAACCCCAAAGAAAGAAGTCTGGACTGGTCAGATCGGGTGATCTTGCAGGCCAAGGCAAATCGCCAAAACGAGAGATAACTCGGCCTGGAAAAGCGTCCCTCACTAAGTCCATAGTGTCGCGCGCTGTGTGTGCCGTCGCCGTCTTGTTGAAACCAGATGTGCTCCAGCCCCAATTCGTCCAAACTGGGTATCAAAAACTCACGTAACATGGTTCTGTAGCGTTCTCCAGTGACAGTTATCGCATTGCCTCCAGCGTCTTCGAAAAAATAGGGTCCGATCACTCTGTCAACACAGATGCCACACCATACAGTAACTTTTAGTGGGTGTAGAGGTGTTTCTTGAATAATGCGCGGATTATCAGTGCCCCAGAACCGAGTATTCTGCTTATTGACATGCCCTGAGAGATGGAAATGCGCTTCGTCACTCATAACCAATTTTGAAGGAAAATCATCCTCTTCAAGGTTGAGGTTTATGACGCGCTGGCAGTAATCTAGACGAGCTCGGTGGTCAGCAGGCAGCAGCTGATGAGTCATTTGAGTTTTATACGGGAACATCTTTAAGTCTTTCACCAAAATACGCTGCAGGGTCCGTCTGGAAATGCCCAATTGCGTGGCACGTCGCCTCGTTGATGTTTCTGGACACTCTTCCACATCTTCGCGCACAGCATCGATATTTTCAGCTGAACGGCCTGTTCTTGGTCTCCCAGACTTAGGTCTATCCAATGTTGAGCCAGTTGCTTCAAGGCGTGTGGCAAAGCGTCGAATTGTGCGACCAATCGGTGCCGGACGGTGGGGAAATCGTCGACGAAATTCACGTTGTGTTCTTATCACTGATGAATTATTCCGTAAGAACATTGACACAATTATTCCACGTTCTTGGGGAGTAAAACGGTCCATGTTTATTTTCAGTGTATTTTACATTTGTTCACTACACAATTTTCAACAACAGAATGACAGAAAATGTCATATAAAAAAAAAAAAAGTATTTTCTTTAGTGCCAGTACTTTTGCGCCACCCAGTACATACACGTCAAATACATAACCCTCCTCCGCAGTCTGGTAAAACGAAAAAAGTCCCTCTTCTATAGTGGTCAACTACGAATTGACAGAACACTACATTTGCACTTGGCCAGTATTTTTTTTTTTATATTTCGAAAATAATCGTTTGGCTGTCATAAGAGTTTAGGCAGGGCTGTGCCCACGTTAGGGAACGCTGATTCAATTTTATCGTGTATTATTTTGTATTTTCAAACAGTCTTCTGCTAGCAATTTTTTTTTTCGCGCTGTTTCTGGTGACCCCAGGACGTGGACGTGATGCGCTAAGCAATTAGATATGTTATTTCGGTACTGGATATACACATAAAGGTGTATTCCTTGAAATTAGACTGTACAAGTGTAGTTAAATATTATGAGGCTTCAACGACGCGCGAGGGACTTGCGGTTTCGAGCGAAATAATCTGCCCCCCCCCCCCCGTCCCTACGTCGCGCAGCTCCGCAAATTTGATCTCGCCGACGCTTGTATTCTCCCTAGCGTCACCGATGGGTAGGTATTTAAATACCAGTAAAGTATGGTATATTTAAGTATACTTACATATAGACAGGTGCCCATATAAATGCCAGTTAACACATTTAATATTACGGCAAGAACCACACCAGCTTTTGAATAGGCAAGCGGCCCACCAAGGATTCCACTGCCCAAGGCGCCTTTGATTAGATGAGCCGCAGAATTGATTGCGCTGAAACGTAATGAAATAGGTATCAAACGTCGTAACACTTCGGCCTTCGGAGTCAACGGGCCACTTTAAAAAAAAAATAAAAAAAATTAAAGAGTGTGCAGACTTCAGGCAAAAAAAATAATAAAAGTCATAAAAATATATCGTTCGGGGACACGTAATATTTCGGAACAATTTGGACAACTTTACACTCTACACGATTTGATAAACATTATTGATAATTGTATAAATAATAATCTATATTTGTAATCCATTCTCTCGTTTATTAAATTCAATGATACTATAACTATTTTTTTTATAGGCTTATTCTGCCAGTGTCAAGTATTCAAAGTATTTTAAGATGTTATATGTGGCGCTGTAAAAATAATGACAGGTTAGTCCGCCGCCATTTTTACAATTCCTATACAATATTTTTCTTCATCTTTTAGTTTATGGCAATCTAGCCGTTTTAACGGCTAATTTCTGCCAGTGTCAAGTATATAAGCACTTATTACATGCACATAGTCTCGTTCTAAATCAATTATCACGTATTCAAATCATTTTTTACAAGTTAAACTCGAAGCTGTAAAAATTATGGCTCGCACATTCTGTGCATACGCCAGTTTCAAGTATATTTTCTGTCTAGTTTTATTCTTTCAATCACAAAGTCTCGTTCTTGGCCAGTTATCAAGTATTTCAAGAATATTAAGCTATTGCATAGCTTCTATCGCGGGCCTTGAGCGCGGGGACCGAATCCAGAAATTCCGTAACGAAAAAACCTCGCGCTCCCCACTCCGACGGGCACAGCGGTGATACTTTTTACTTTTGCCATCTATCAATGAATAGCAGAACTTTTAATGATTTTTTTTTTAATTTAAATAAAAACCATTTTTTTTAAAGAAAAAAAAATTCAAATATTGTTTTTTTATAATTAAAAAAAAACACTTAAAAATATACATATATTTTTTTAATTGCTTAAGTTGATAAAAATACTATGCAATAGCTTTACCGCGGCAGTCCCCGAATGCCACACATTTTTTTTACACTGTTTTACACTTTAAACGCGGAGCTGTTAAAATAGCGACATGTCAATTTGCCGCCATTTTTACAACTCTATACAATATTTGTTAATAGCCTTAATGGCTTGTTGACGCCAGCGATGTGACACAGACATATAAAAAGAAAATCGGTCAATTGTATAAATTTTCAAGTGCCGCTTGCTGAGCGCTTGTATCTACACCTTTTCGTGGCTAGTTTACCTCGAATAGTATACCATTTTAGAATCTTGGTTAGTTGTGTATTTTTTTTTCACCACGATAAGTGAATGTGGACCGAATGTAAAAATCTTTCATAATTTTAGGGGAAAAAATAATTTCGGGTGTCTGGTTTAGTAGACGTAGGACCTATTCGTAAAATGGCTGATGATGAAAAAAAACCCCTATTCTCGGAATAGCTTATTAATCAAAGGACTTTATATCATTACACCTCATTCTGCAAAAGACTCATTTGTATAATACCATAATCATGTAATGACCAATTCTTAAAAAGACTAAAAATGAGTCTGAGTAGGTTCCGTAGTCAAAATGGCAAAACGGATGTTATAGTTTAATTAAGTGAATGTTTTTGGAAATAATCGCTACGAAAGTTGCATAAATTTTAATTGCCACTTTTTGAAACGTATGACCAAAACCTCTAAAAAAAAAAATTACAAAGCTAGCGCTTCATATAAATAATAATGACTAAAACTTATAGACTGGGAGGAGAGCGCCAAAAAATGAAACCATTATATCGACTGCCTCTGTGGCGCGGTGGGAGTGTATCCGACTGCTACGCAAGAGGTCGTGGGTTCGATCCCCACCCAGGATAAAACTTTGAGTGATGAGCACGATGGTTTATTCTGTGTCTGGGTGTTATTTATCTATAATATGTATGTATTTAGAAATATATAAGTATGTTTATCAGTTGTCTGGTTTCCATAGTACAAGCTCTGCTTAGTTTGGGATCAGATAGCGTTGTGTGAGTTGTCCCAAGATATTATTATATAAAGGCTGATTTTATTATATTGCGTCACATTTGTGCAGTCAGTCAAGTCAATATTTTTTCATATTTATAGCTTTATTTAAATATGAATTATTATTTATTACCCTTCTGTAATACCTGAATTATTGATTTTATAAACAAAATGCATTCGTAGTTTAATTATCGAACATTTAGAAATATAGCATATCGAGAATGGGTCTTTTTAAGAATAAGTATTTCTGCAAATGAGTTCAAAGTAGAATAGGTTATTTCACGAATAAGGCATTTTCAGTGTATCACAGTCCATAAACGACTACAGGTCCATTCGCGAATAAGTCCAAAGTCTATTAAACGTGATTTCTGTGTAAAAAGTACAGGCATTCTGGGATTTTAAGAGTTGTGGCGGATAGCCGTGCTATTTGATTTACCGATACAAATTGTAGACATGGTTAAGGGGTGGAAGTCAGTGTTTGTCGGCAAAAGAGTCTCTCACTGGTTCGTGCATCAAATTAGCGTCGTTACGTCTCCCACAGAAATGGTAGTAATATGTAGTAAAAAAAAAATGGCGGCATCCAAGTTAGACATAGGTATCATAAGTTGCGAAAAAATTCAGTTTGAAAAACAAGACAATTTTGGGAGTTTTAGCAACCGCTAAAACTCCCAAAATTAGGGTTAACTATGTCTGGAACGGGATAACACTGGTAACCACCAATGTTATCCCGTTCCAGACATAGTTAACCCTTTTTTGTAGTGTATTATTTTGCCTAGTTAACTAGTAAACTACCTACATTCCTAAAAAACGCAGTAGTCAACTACTGCGTTTTTTTGGAATGTAGGTAGTTTCACTTTACTTTACCTACCACTAAGCAATACATAAGTTTGTCATATGTTTAGTACAATTTCAAGAAGTATTCTAGTTAGTAAGTAAATAAGTTTAACGGCTGTAAGACATGGCTAGTATGGGCCGGCAATTGTAGAATCGTAATGTTTGCCTTTGAAGCCTCTTATATCAATATTAAAAAAGAAGCTTTAAAGGCAAACAACTCGAACTCGACCCATGTAAGCCTCGGGGCCTAGACAAAGTCACATTCGAATAGCGATGTCGTTAATGGAAAAGTAGGTAGGTACAAAATGTATGGAATTGAAATATGTCATGTGGTCAATCCAAGTTGATACGTAGATAAATTGATGCGTAGATAAGTTGATGCGTAGATAAGTTGATGCGTAGATAAGTTGCACTATTGATAGTAACTTCACTATTTTTTTCCATTCGATTTTGATTATTCTTTAATACCTGATATCTCACAATCTACTGAACGGATTTATACAACTAAGACGTTCGTTAGATTCGTCTTGATCGCCCAAGTATTCTTAGCTAAGTGAATTTTGAAAAAACAAACATGGCGGTTGTGACATGTCAAAATAAAAGTGTGAATAAAAAGTTGTTTTGAATACTGCACTAGGAGTATCAAATTAAAGGGCTCATCTTAAGAATTTTAAAAAGGTTCAGGTAACGGTAAGGTAATACTAAAAAACTTAGTTAGCAACCTTTCTTTTTTCAATTTTCAATACTTGACAATAGCTAGTTGTTACATCGTTTACATCCTACAACTACTAAAAAGTATTATATAAAAAATTAATTATAAAAATAAAAAAAAATCCACCTGCACTAAAAAAATGGAAACAAAATCCCATAAATAATTATATAATTTCATGCAGTCGGAGGCACTTCACTAAGTTCATCGAGATTAATTAATGCCTCCGATTGCATGAAATTATATTATGTAAGTAGGGGATCTTGTTTCCATCTTTCAAGTGCAGGTGGATTTTTTTATTATCGAGTAGGTCCATCTGGAGTATTATAAGTAGGTCCACCTTTTGGTGCCAGCTTAACGTAGAATTTTGGGACACGTTGTATATATTTATTTATGCTAGGTATACCTGGTGGGTACGATTCCTTTTCTATCTTTAGTGAGGTCATACGCATCTTCTTCTTCTTGCGTGCGTGCATGGTTTTTGAATACGCGATCAGGTGCTGCTTGAGTCTGATAAATGGAACGTTAATTTCATTAGGTAAAACTCTGGAGAATATGAGACCGGGAAGATGATCTTTAAGTAGGTAGCTATGGAAGTTTTTGTCGAAATGGGTTTAAGGCGCTTCTCCGTGCAAAACCCAGCGCTAGACGTTTTTGGTGCACTTTCGTGGAACTATCTGCTCTTTATCCAAAAAGAAATATCAACGAAACCACAAAAATGAGAAATAATTATTGATAAAATGCATCTTCTTGTAAAGTACGATTTTCTTTGATTTGCTACTTGCACTAATGGATAGGCAATTTAATAAAAAACATTATGGTAGAAACATTTTTTTCAAACGATCTTAATTTTATTTTATATAAAGATTTCATTGAAAAAAACTGAGCACATTTGCTACGGTGCGGCGAAGAGGGAACGAATGCATAAGGTTATTTGGTCAGGATTAGCGGCTGTACAGTAGCAGTAGGGTAAAAACAAAACTAGCGAGACAGGCGATTTCCAGCGGAGGTCAAGGAGAATAGCCATACTATACGTTAGCAGTGTCGGATCTAGGAAGACAGAGGGAGGGGGAGGGGTAGTCCGGGTGCCACGATTTAAGGCGCCAAAAATATGTGAAGTGCCGCCGCACCGCTTTCGAGTGAACTGAATTGCCAGCCCCCGTCGTAGGTAAGCATGTTCTAATAAAATACTAGGTACCGTCGTCATCTACGATGGTTATTTTCATCAGATTCGATATGGAAGTAGCTTAAAACCTACGAATATTTTATTTAACTTACCATTTGTTTCTGGTAAAAAGTAGATAATATACCTAAAAACTATATTTTATTTGAATTATATTTCGACTGGGTATATTTTTGGGTTGTAAATAAATATACTGTTAATTTGTACAATGTGTCAACCAGACATTACTTGCTTCAGAAATAGAATATCAGACAAAGAGAATTTAAAACACAGATGTTCGCCTTATGAATGACAAGAAGAAAGTAGGTAAACGAAGACTATTAAATTATACTTTCTCTAGAGTTTCCTACCAAAGAGAATTAATACTTACCTAAGTACGTACCTAAACCTCATTCTATTAAATTTTTTCTTTGACGTTCATAAGGCACCTGTCCCACCAACGGCGAGATAAAAAAAGTTAAACTCGCGTCAGGGCACGTGACCTGATCGAAAATTCGTAAGACGCAGACGCAGGGGGAGTAGACCGCCGGCGCGACTTAATATCCCTCTCTTTTTCTACCGCGCGGCGAAAATGTATGTCTGCTCTTGCTGTTTCGTTGAAACGGCGCAGGGCGCTTGCGCGAGTGTGCGTGTGGGTTTGTAGGTACTACAGCGTTATAGCGCTGAAGTGTAAATTTTTTAAATTGTCATGTTTGTGTACGATACGAAATAGATGAATATTGTATTTAACCACATAAAAGCAATAAAGCAATTCATGCGAAATTATTCCCTAACCATTCCTAAATATTCAAAAATGCACACCGTTAATGTTAAAGTTTTCACTTCTGCAACCATTCCCGGTGTACAACCAGTCGTTTTTAATGTAATATTTTAGTACGCAAGACCATTACACTAAGTAAGTAGTATAACATACAGTAGGATCAACGTAACTTGACCGGACTGAAGTTGGCGAAAAGTGGTTGCGTAGCTGCATTTTTTAGTAGTAAGTAAATGGTAACAGGAAGCGGGGGGCGGGGGCGGTAACTAAATTACGCATTACATTGTCTTAATTAGTATTACTAACTCGTTTTTTGTGACTTTTTTCGTAAACAAATTGTTTTTCAAACTTTCTTTAGTATTTATGAAATGAAATCATTTTAATGCTTAAACCATGGTATACATAATTAAGATGTTAGTCAGGACTTCAGGACTACCTGACTAACATCTTAATTATGTATACCGAAATATGTGAGACCACTAGGTCTCACATATTTCGCCGGCAATAAAATCAAATATTTCTTAATGTTAACCTAAATAATAAACGAAATTAATTTGATTAAAATACATATATTCGTCATTTTTGATGTCATAAAATAAATATTCATTAAGATTATAAAAACATTTGTCAATAAGCCACTTAAGTAACGTTTTTTTAAATTGTTTTGTAGGTAACTCTCTTAAAGCTTGAGGTAGTTTATTATAAACCTTAATAACATATAATAACAATTTTTCTGGCCGAGTGCAGTTGAAAATCATGGCACTATTAATGGTGGAGGATCCCTATTTCTTATTATAGTCAATATTTTCAACTTTTTAAATAAAGGTCTACACGAGGAAAGTGGGTGAACGCCACATAAGGCCCTTACAGATTTCTTTTGGACTGTAAATGCTCTATTTATGTCAGTGGAATTACCTCACAGTAATAATCCATATCTTAAGAGCGAATCGACATAACCCTAATATGCAGTTAGTGCTGTCTTGTGTCCCGAAGTACGCCTTAGTGTATGAAGAGCAAACACGAAACCATTCAATTTCTTACACATTTTGTCTATGTTGTTTCTAACTACAGTGTTTGTCAATAGTAATGCCTAAAAACTTGATATCGTCAACTTTTTCTATTATTTCATTTTCACAAGTCAAGCTATAATTGAGATTAGAATTATTATAATTGTAGAATGTCATATATTTAGTCTTAGATGGATTTACATTGAGATTATTATATGTCAACCAAGATACAACTTTAGATAATTCTGTGTTCATTAAATTTTCATATCCGTTCCTATTTGTCTTATTTTCAATAATAATAGATACATCAGCAAAAAGAACGCATTTATGTTTGGTAATCATTGGTAAATCGTTTATGAAAAGTATGAATAAAAGAGGACCCAATATACTACCCTGAGGAACTCTAAAGGTATTACATCGAAGGCTAGATTTAAAGGACGTAGTAATAAGTGCCTCATTTAAACTTGTGACTTCTACATATTTTTCACGGTTTTTTTAGGTAGCTTTCAAGCCAACTGAGAGCCAGACCCCTAATGCCATTATTGACACATTTTTGCAACAATATTTTATGTTCGACAAAATCAAATGCCTTACTCATGTCGAAGAAGATAACGGAAACAGGGATACATTTATCTATATGTTCAACTACGTTACGAATTAATTAATGTTAATTGGAAAGCAGCAAGCGTGGTTGATTTTTTTCCTTTGGAATCCGTTTTGCTCTTCTTTGATCATTTTATTCTCATCTAAATAGTTGCTAATACGTGTGTGCATAACTTTTTCAAATAGTTTACCAAATATTGGCAAAAGAGTAATAGGACGGTAATTACATAAGAGCTTTATGTCGCCTTTTTTGTGTAGAGGCTTAGGGACAGTTTTAGTCTGCTTGGAAATTCGCCTTGTGTTAATGAGAGATTAAGCAGATAATAAGACACAACAAATAAAAGGTGCACATTGTTTCAATATGTGTGTAGAGATGCCATCAAAGCCTACTGATTTCGTATTATTTAAAGCCGAAATATTTTTAATGACTTCCAATTCTGTTACTGGCCGTAAAAATAGGCTACCACTTGATTTTTGTGCATGGCAATATGATTTTTTTTGTAGTAGTTTTATTAGTAATTTCTATAAAGTAATTATTAAATGTCTTAGCGATATGTTGGGGATTACTAACTGTATTTCCGTTATATTCAATTTCATCAACACTATTGTAGGGCTGTAGAGTCAGCTTTATTTTTGACTAGCTGTCCCGCGCAACTTCGTATGCGTAAATTTTCCCCGTTTATACAACATTTCACGTCGCTTCTCCGCTCCTATTAGTCGTAGCGCGATGTTATATAGCCTATAGCCTTCCTCGATAAATGGGCCAGTAGTTCCTGAGATTAGCGCGTTTAAACAAACAAACAAACAAAGCAAACAAACAAACAAACAAACTCTTCCGCTTTATAATATTAGTATAGATAATATTCCATGTAGCCTTGTATTTATTTTTGGACCGTTTAAAATAATTATAATTTGAATTCGATTTGGCATTTATTATACATTTTCTTAACATAGAACGGTATTTATTATAGATTTTTCTATTTTTATTTATTTTTAAATTTGTAATAGTGGTATCTTAGTGTCCTCTTTGTTTTTGTAGAGTGTCTGATACCTTGCGAAATCCATTTAGGCGACGAAACATTATTTGTAACTTTATATTTTTCAATTGGAAAACATTGGTTGTATAATAAGCTAAACATGTCGTGAAACTCATTGAATGTTGCATTTATATCGTCTTGGTGTATCACGTCATACCAAGTTAAAGCAGAAAGATATTTTTTGAATTTATTATAATTTCTCTTCTGAATGTACCAATGTTTTAAAGTTTCGGGTTTATAAGTTAACATAGGAAATTATACGACACTGATTGCTACTTCACTGCGTTTTTTTGCTTAGGTTATTTTTATTTTATTTTATTACACGAAGTCGATGTTTATCCTGCCAGTAGCGCCAACTACACACGAGTGTAGTTGGCGTAGTAGGTTGTAGGTAAAACAGTTACGAAACTGTTTTACCTACTGTAACTGTTCTAAAGTTAAACTTTTATAAACTCTTGTATATAGTATTTTTATATTGTTGAATTAAAATTTTGTTAGTATTTTTAATCGATTAAACGATTTCGTCCTTTAGGCGCGACTGGTCCAATTCGCGATTGGTCCAATGTTCAAAAAAATGTCCAATTCGCAGTTGGTCCAATTCGCGGTTGGTCCAATTCGCGGTTGCTCCAATTCGCGGTTGCTCCAATTCGCGGTTGGTCCAATTCGCGGTTGGTCCAAATTGAAAAATATTTTCGGAAAACTGTCCATTTAAATTAAATGAATAAAAGAATGAACAGTATTACATCTATATAAAATTTCATCAAAATAAGACGTATCGGAGGATGGTAACTTTTTAAATTAGGGGAGGGGGAGGTAAACAGTAATCTGCTACATATTCTCATACCTACTGAATCTAATTTATCAAAATCGGCTTTAAAGCACCCTTCCTCCTATTCTCAGACCTACTGAATCTATATATAAAATGTTATCAAAATATTTTAGGGACGCATCTCTATGACATGCGCGAAAGTGATAAGAACCTAACTTCTCAACTGTTTATGTGCTTTGTTTTTTTACTGTAAACTTATATTATTTTAATATAAATAAAGAAATATCCTTTTTATCATCCATCATAGTCATCATGGTCATTATCATTCGTTTAGCATTTTTTATAATTCCAAAATTCAAGATTCCAAACTAGGCAGTCTGTGTTATCGCAACCAAAAAAAAAGATAAACATACTTCATCATCATAATCGCGATTATCATTATCCTCAATTTTGTTAGTTGATACTACAACTGTTACAAATGAAACAAAAATAAATTTAATCAGTCAAATTTATTATATCAATGTCTAATTTACTACACACTTTAGTTCATTAATTTACATGTTTCAAAGCACTTAATTATACTATCTCTTTTTGAGACATCAAAAAGAGATAGTATAATTCAAAACTTTTAAAAATATACAAACTTAAAATTTAAAATACTTCTTCATGTAAGTATATAAAGGAACTTTTGTGTCACATTGACATGACACTACATTTACATTTGTGCAAAGTTCACTTCGATGTAATCTGAAAGAAAATAATAGAATCTGATAAAATATTTATGTTAAGTAGCGATTTCATGACTTACATAGTAGTATGTAAAGTATGATCATGAACAAAGAAAGTTAGATGTACCGCAACAGGAGAATTCCGGCTGTCTTTGCATTAGTCATACATAATCATTAAAAAACTTGTGTCACATGAGACAAAATCAATCCAACAGTTAGTAATCACACTAATATTATAATAGTGAAAGCTTTTGAGTGTGTGAGTTTGTTACTTCTTCACGTCTAAATGGCTGGATCGATTTTAATAAAATTTGGTATAGAGTTAGCAGACACCCTGGATTAACATATAGGCTAATAAACCGCGGGTAACACCGCGGGGCACAGCTAGTACATAATTCATCTACAATGGTTTTAAGATTTTTTTTGTCTACAATAACAATCAATAGACAGTTGAAATAACTAGCACAGGAAGCACTGGTGCAAAGCATCTTAAACTTCATAGAGAACTCATCCCTATCCCCAATTCATAATAAAACATTTTTATACCATGCATTAATTAGTGCAAATTTGTGCATCATTTTTATACTCTATCAAACTAACATTAAGCCTTAAGATGTGGAGATAAGGTTTAATTTTCTATGTAACTTTGGATTGAAGCTTTGCTGTGCTGAAATCTGAGGCAGTATGAATCCAAACTAATAATCTTATTTTTTTCATTCAGGGTCATTCAGTCACTCTGGGTGACTATGCCAGCCCCATAAAACCCGTCAAGTTAACTCACTAATATTACAAATGTAAAATTAATGTCTGTCTATCTGTTACATAGTCATGCTTCAACTGCTGCGCCCATTAAGATGAAATTCGGTATTGCCATAGCCAACATCCACTTGGGTTTAGCCGCGCGAATAACTTCTCATAAATGCTTTTTTTTTAGACAAAAGATGACTCCTGCCTTAGGGTACAAGCCCTGTGTCGCGGGGGACTTTACACACATACAAGTCACGGGCACAAAGTACACCCAGACTCGGAACAACAATTTGTGGATCACACAGTGGTGTCCTGTGTGGGAATCGAACCCACGACCTCTAGCATGAATGTGTCATATTAAACCTGCATACTAATTTTAATTAAAGAAAAGGTATAAAACCTTAATCATCCCCACGAGGTAACATCTGCATCGTTAAAGTCTTCTATCTTCAAGCACTTGACACTTGGTGGCAAGTTCTCTCCAAATGATGCAAGTACTGGATTGTACGTCCACGGGAAAACATGTGTGACACCATTACTGTCATATACCATGGTGTCACCATCAAGGGATTCCTCACTCTTACTAGACTTCTCAGTTAACAGATTGCGTACAAGATCTATAAATGATGGATAAACTGCTTCTGAAGTTGAGGCATTTTTTGATGCAACTGAAATGCAAAATAATGAATCTTAAAGTACATATATTAGTTGTAAAAAGGTCAGAATATGGCTAAAACAAAGTTGTTTTCCTCTTTACATATTTCATGAGTTAGTGTTACTGAAAGTAAATAAGAAGAGATAAGAATTTTATTTTTCCAGCAGCTTCACCCACATTAAATTTCTTTTTGAATGGAATTGTGTGGCCACCAGTTTGTTTGTTTGTTTGCATAGGAGAAATGTGGCTTAAAGTAATATTAAAATGGAAAAATTAACCAAATTGGTCCAGCCACTCTCAAGGTTTGTGATTCAAAAAACAAACACACTCTTCAAATGTTTTTTGAACCTGTTCATCTCAGCAGATAGCTTGAGCAAGGTTAGAGGTTACTTTTTATTGTGGTTCCACCCGTGGGAATGAAGCTTTGGGAAAATCTAGCACTTATAAACCAACAACAGTTTTTTGAACACTCTAATCTCTAATTGGGCTTAGTAATCGTCCATTAATCACATGTTTTTGTAGTCTCCCCTACCCAAGAACGCATGTATTTTTATGGTACAAATATATTATCTCAAATAAATAAAATTGATTGTCAAAAAAACAGCTTTTTACTAAATATCTGTTTGTTCTGGCTAATCTGTGAAACGGCTGGACGGCTTTTGACGGGACTGTCCAGTCAGACAACTGAAGATGTAAGCAGAAACTTAGGCTAGTAGTAGGCTAGGCTTATTATCATCATGATAACTTTTACTGGGAGAGAGCAGCACTACTACTACTACTTGATAGTTTGTAAATATCCCGGATTCAACAGAAAAATCCAAGTGATAAAATCCATGTGATATCTCACCCCTGCCCCCTGGTAATATTATGGTGATTATTTCCAAACACCCTCACCCCTTTTCGAGCCTCAAGTTATCAATAAACAAACTATTATCTAATAATTTTACCTAAAGACTTAAAAGTACAGCCTACAATTTTCGTTGAGCTTCAAGCTGCAACAAGCAACCATAGGTAGTTTGTAGTAGTTTGATAAGCATAACGCAGCTGTTAACATATTTCCCTAGCAATTAATAAAAATTCTAATTATGTTTCTGTTTCTTATTAATTTGTAAACATTATTTTAGATATAAGATACATACCAAAATCTCTGAGAGCATTTATCTCTTCTCTACTATAGTGTGAGAAACGGCATATGCTGCCAAACTGACAATGGCCATTAGCAAACCGTGAGCAGGGCTTCTTTTTACTCTCTTCTGCTAATATAGTTTCAGGATCTGAAAATATTTGTACACAAAGATAAACATCAAATTGAACTATTAATTTCTTTTAATGGCTTTGCACTATATTGAAGTATTATGTAAGCAGATTTAGTAATTTTAAACTATAGTGGGCAAGCTTTGTCTACTTGGGGCCATAATACAGTGGAACCTTGATAATCCTTAATTTATAAATGACTAGCTGACCTGCGCAACTTAATCTGCATACATTTTCCCATTTTTGCAACATTTCTTATTGCTGCTCCCTTCCTTATTTCTCCACTATTTAATGGATGTTATTATACATATAAACCTTCCTCTTCAAACACTCTATCTAAAAAAACGCATTAAAATCCATTGCATAGTTTTAAAGATTTTAGCATACATAGGGATATAGGGACAGAGAAAGCGACTTTGTTTTATACTATATAGTGATTACACCCACCCAACACAGTGGTTTGTTCAATAAAATTATTTTGTAAAGAAAAACTTGATGATTTTAGAAGAGTGGCCTATGAGTTTCTTGGCAGCTTTTTCTCAAGCGCTTTACACTTGGAACTGCCGTCTAACTTTATTTTATTTTATTAAACATATAATTTAATAATCTTTTAGTATGTATTAATTTTATGCTTTCAAATGACCATTGGTTTGGTTCTATGAAATAAAGATGATTGAGTTTATCCAAATATTGGCACAACTTAAGAACAATGGCCCAATCAAGAGGCCAAGTAGGACATTGTGGCTCCATTGAAACAAATATCTAACAATTGGTGCAAATTTGTATAGGTATTGAGCATGTTCAAAGCTTCTCCTTCTAAAACAGCTGTGATTTAGCTGCTTAAATATTTATTGTAGCCGTTTGTTACTTAAAATTGATGATTTTATAACAAACGTTACTGTACAAAAACCGTTCACACTATGGACAAAAATTAAGAGTTTTGTAAGATGGACAGAAAACAACGCAATAAAGTGAATAAGCTAAGGTAATGGCAATTTTAGGGGAAAAAAGGAAGAATTATGTCCCAACAAAATGGTGATTAGAATGAAACCAAAAAACAAATGAAGTGTGTACCTTTAAATTGCTGGTAGTGTTCTTGAACAGACTTCTGATGAACGATGCCATTGTTGTGAGTTCTGATCATCGATGGAGAAGAAACCATTGCTTTATCGCAATATTCACAGTAATAACGTTTACCCATTCTCACTCTCGCTCACTTTTGCTGTAGGTATATATCTTTTCAACAACCAAATTACCAATTTATTACCAAGCTCAACCAATAGATAATTTGATTGATTTGATTTGCATTAAAATTGAAGGTTTACTGACGAAGTGAGTACTTGTTTTGTTTACTGATTTTAAATTTATCAACCAGTGTTGCCATCCATGATATTGGAAAACTAGTAGAATAGTTATCTGTAAAAAGTTCGTATAAATTGGTAGATTGGTAAAAGGTAAATCCAGGTAAATCGGTAGATCTACAGACAATAAAAAATATTTGTCGTGTGAGTCGCTCGTACGACGGGGAGGTGCGATACCGCATAAGTACATCGCGCGACAGGGGGTTGATGCAGATAATTTCACCCAGCCGTTGATGGTATATCAGATTCCGGCGGTCCGTTCGCGCAGGTGGCGCGACGGTACACGGTACACGGTGGCGGACGGAATTTTTTAGTAGGGGCAGGTCCCACATTACCTCCAGCGTCTGCCCCGGGTGCTGGAGGTGTGCGTTAGACATTTTTTACGACCTTAAAAAAAAAAAAAAAATTTCACCCAATATCGTCTATAGATATAGGTACCAGAAATGAGGAAATTATAATTTAGAAATGGGAGCACAAGGTTAAGGTAAGTAGAACCTAAACCTACTAGGACGAACAAGATAAGTTCGTTATATTTTTCATTGATTTTTTTTTTATTTTTATTTAATTTTTCATAACAGTTAATTATCAATTTCTGCTTCAATAGAACTAAGTATAATACAACAGCTTCGGCCGCTTGAATGTCAGTTTTTGCATTGATACGAGTATTAAAAATAAATTCAGTCTAACAAATTTTCTTCTTCTTCCCGTTCCTATACACTTGGCGGTTAGAAATCAATGCGACATATTGCCGCAATGTAAATTTAAGAATAGGTACATGTTTCAATGAAAAAAAAAGTTGGTTGCTAAGCAACGCGAATGGTTACAAGTCAAGCACTGTGTCACATTTCGGTTCACATTCGGTTTAACCGAAATTTGGTGGTTTGAACCGAACTTCTGCATTCGGCCGAAACATATCAAAATCTCTGAGCGCATATATCTCTTCTCTACTTTAAAGATCAATATTATTATTAAGGATGGGCCGAATTTCGGTTCACATTCGGTTTATCCGAAATTTGGCGGTTTGAACCGAACTTCTGCATTCGGCCGAAACATACCAAGCGCTCGCTCACGCTTGTGCTCTATAATATTTACTGCGTAGTTGGCTAGTCTCTAATGAATTGCCGTAACCGACATCAGTAAGGAGATCATTATTATTTATTACATCGCGTAATGTTGGGGGCCCTTTGTGATTTTTTTTTAAATAGGTCTATCGCAGTAGTGTACAAGCACTGTGTCGTGGGGATTTAACAAACATACAAGTCACGGACACAAAGTACACTCAGGCTAGTAAAAACAATTTGTGAATCACACAAAGTGGTGTCTCGTGTGGAAATCGAACCTACGACCTCTTGCGTAGCAGTCGAACACACTCCCATCGCGAAGAATATTTTGTTGTCATAAATCTTAAAATTATTGTAATAATTAGTATTCCAAATATAGACATTATTTTTTTAGTTTCTACATTACTTATAATCTTTATGTTTTACCATAAGTTTTACATATGCACGCAGTTGTATGGCATTAAGTGTATTCACTATTATATTTTTTTTTTACTACCTCTAGTTATTTTACTACCTCTGTACCACTTATCATGCAAATAAATATATTCTATTTTATTCAAAAGATAGTAGATTTATGGCTTATGTTGGTAGATAGATAGACAAGGAGTGAAATAGGTAGATCTACAAAAAAGTTTGTAGATCTGGCAACGATGTTTAGCTGATTCAACTGAGCTGTCAAATATTCAAATATTGTTGCGCCTAAAACACTTGCGCGTTGCGTTGCGCGTAACGCGATGATAAATCATTTTAATCGATTACTGAAACATCGCGATGATTCTCAATGTTTATATTTTGGGGTCGGTGGTTTCTAGTATTACGAAGTTAATTTATATTACATTATCTTACATAAGTCTATGTTAATTACAATTTGCAGGTTCCATTGATCTGAGAGTACTGAAGCATAGATGAAACCTACATATTGTAGGTACATAATATCCATCTCATATATCTCTACTAATATGATGTACTATGTCACAGGCATTTTACTTATTGAATATTGATTTAATCATTTGGTGAAGAGATGCCTCGTAGTAGCCGCTACTTAGTTTAATAGCTAAATCATTAAAAAAAAATATTTTTAGCGGGGCACTCCATATATAATCACTCTGAAAATTGCATAAATTGCCCTGCCCCCTTATCTTTTAAACCGTCGACCATAAAAAATTGAAAAAAATCACAAAAGGTTATTAGTTGGTAACTAAAATTATTATGGTCATGATCGGGTGGGTATACCGTCATTGAGTAAATCCTGAAAAACTGCTTTTCTCAACTAAAGGGCGTTAGTGCCATGAACATACGCTCTTCTGCTGGTGCAATTATTCAAATCAACAATGGCTCCGGAACCCTACACTGAGCATAGTCCGACATGCTTTTGCCCGGTTTTATATTTTGTTTTTTTAATATGCTTACAAGTATCCGTAGGGCGTGACGGGTTGACGGGGGGTTCAGGGAGACCCGGTGGGAATGGTTACCGTCGGCCACCTGCCGGTCAGTAGGGGACCCGAACCCGGGAATATCCCACCTGGGAGGCTGTCCCGCCAACCGGCGAAAATCCCACATACTGCTGCCGAGCCGGGAGAGAGACCGGAGTGGATCCCGTTAGTGGTATGCGGGGGGGCACCGGGGGCCCTTCCGTGCCCCGCGTCAGCCCTTCATACAACTCGCGGACCAGCCGGGACTTACGCCCCGCCCCCTTATCTGAGTATCACTGTGGCCCCATACCTCATATAACCCCTTCCCGATATATATCTCTCTCTAAATGATGCCACGATTAAGAAAAAAGAGAAGGCTTTACACGGCGGACACCCTATCCACATTTAAAATGGATTTTTGCAATGTCAGGGGTCTTCATAGCAACCTTGACGCTGTACACCACCACCTTGAGACAGCGCGGCTTGCTTTGCTCTTTTTAACGGAGACGTAGATATGTGCCCCGGATGACATCTCGTACCTTAAATACCCCGGCTACGAATTGGAGCAGACATTCCTTCGGAAAGCCGGGGTGTGCGTGTTCATACGGAGCGATATATGCCGTCGCCGCCTTCGGGGCCTCAAACATGTAGATCTGTCCATTTTATGGCTTCGCGTAGACCATGGGGGACTTACCCGTATCTACGCGTGCCGCTTCAGATCTCCTTGCAGTGATTCGGGGTCGACTCTACTATTTGAGAACGTCAAAAGGGGGATTGACCAAATGTTGGAGCAGTGCCCATCCGCAGAGGTGGTGGTCCTCGGTGACTTTAACGCTCATCATAAAGAGTGGTTGGCATCGAGGACCACCGATCTCCCACCGTCTGACCGTGAATGTTGAGAAACGTAAGTTCAACGCCGCCTCCAGAGCCAACAAGAAGGCTATTGCTATAGCAAAGGCAGATCAATTTGCCAGAATTGGCGAGCGACTTCAAAGGCATCGCTCTGCGAGTCGTGCATTCTGGTCGCTCGCCAAAGCTGCACAAGATAACTTTTGCCAGTCCAACCTCCCACCACTGCGCAATTTCGATGGCAGTCTGGCCCACAGTGCTAAGGAGAAAGCCGATCTCTTGGGCCGACTCTTCGCCTCTAACTCGACTTTGGATGATAGAGGAGCCACACCACCTTCCATCCCAAAGTGTAAGAGCTCCATGCCAGAAATACGCATCACGCAACGTGCGGTTAAGCAGGAGCTCAGGCTCCTTAATACCCAGAAATCGAGCGGGCCGGACGGCATCCCTGCAGTGGTACTTAAGACGTGCGCCCCTGAGTTGACCCCCGTTCTGACGCGCCTCTACCGCCTCTCATATAAAACCGGAAGGGTTCCATCTTCGTGGAAGGTCGCCAATGTCCACCCTATTCCCAAAAAGGGTGACCGGTCAGACCCGTCAAATTACAGGCCGATAGCGATAACATCCTTGTTATCAAAAGTGATGGAGAGAGTTCTCAACACCAGACTCTTGCGGTATCTTGAGGAGCACCAGCTGATAAGCGACCGCCAGTACGGCTTCCGTTACAGTCGCTCAGCTGGTGATCTCCTATCGAAGCTTCCTTCTTATGGAATCCCCGAGGGGCTCTGCAGATGGATCGCTAGCTTTCTGGACAATCGGAGCATTATGGTCGTCGTTGACGGTGCTTGTTCCAGTCTGAAAACCATTAATGCTGGCGTTCCACAAGGTTCGGTGCTCTCCCCAACACTGTTCATTCTGCATATCAATGATATGCTGTCCATAGAGAACATACATTGCTATGCGGATGACAGCACGGGTGATGCGCGATATACCAGCCAACAGAACGTCCCTCGGAGCATTGTTCAGGAGAGACGGTTGCAACTTGTGTCAGAAGTCGAGGACTCTCTGGGGCGGGTCTCCGAATGGGGTGAGAGGAACCTGGTTCGATTCAACCCCACAAAGACACAAGTATGCGCGTTCACTGCGAAGAAAGACCCATTTGTCCTAGTGCCACAGTTCCAAGGAGTTACACTCCGAGTCACCGAGAGTATTGGGATCCTCGGTGTCGAAATCTCCAGCAAAGTCCAGTTTGGGAGTCATTTGGAAAGTAAAGCCAAATTGGCGAGCAAAAAGGTGGGTGTCCTCAACAGAACGAAGCGTTACTTCTCGCCGGCACAGCGACTTGTGCTCTATAAAGCGCAGGTTCGACCGCACGTGGAGTACTGCTCTCATCTCTGGGCGGGTGCCCCCAAATACTTGCTCGATCCATTTGACTCCCTCCAAAGGCGAGCTGTTCGGATCGTTGATGACCCCAATCTCACGGACAGACTGGAGTCTTTACAGCAGAGGCGTGACTTTGGTGCACTTTGCGTACTCTACCGTCTGTTCAACGGGGAGTGCTCTGAGGAACTGTTTGACATGGTGCCACCGTCACCTTTCTACCACCGCACCACTCGACATCGTAGTAGGGTTCATCCATTCCACCTGGAAACAATACGGTCCTGTACGGATCGATTCCGGCGTTCTTTTCTTCCACGTACGTGTAGACTCTGGAATGAACTACCTGCTGCGGTGTTTCCCGAGCGCTACGACATGTCTTTCTTCAAACGAGGTTTAAAGAGAGTTTTCACTTCACGGTAGGCAGCGGCTTGGGTGTGTTCCTGACATTCCTGTAGTCCATGAGCGACGGTTACCGCTTACCATCAGGTGGGCCGCTGGCTCGTCTGCCAACCATAGGCAATAAAAAAAAAAAAAAAAAAAAAAGTATTTTTTAAGTTCCGTAGCCAAAATGGCAATACGGAAACCTTATTATTCGCTCTGTCTGTCCTTCTGCCTGTCCGTCTGTCTGTCCCCAGGTTAGCTCAGAGACCATTCGCATTAGTACTAGAAAGCTGTTATTTTTTATAATGGTAGAATAAAACGTGGAATAAAAATTGTATGCGTATTTTTGTATGTGTTCGGCACAAATCTGGAACCTAAATTTAAACCACTTCCCGGTGTCCCATTGCGCTTCAATTTGGTGTACATATGTATTTTTTGTGACAATACAATAAAATCGTATCATGGTACAGTTCTGATGATGAAGCCAGAAGGTGGCAATAGGAACTTCTTAACTAAACAAGATAAACCCATCTAGTTTGGGCTCATTTGTTTTGTATTGTAGTTTCTTTGGTGCTAGGTACATGACTTCTAGGGTTTGATGATCGAGTTGGAAGATGGCTATAGGAACTTCTGAATTAAACAAGATAAACCCATCGAGTGAGTGAGAAATTGAAGGAATAAAGTGCACGTCTTGTGTCTGCGCATACACTGTCGCACTATAACATCACCTGCTTATTTGGCTCGTCTGTCATAAGATTGGCCGCCGTAAACGTCATTGGGATTTTACTGCCATATTCTGTTATATCTATACTAATATTATAAAGCGGAAGAGTTTGTTTGTTTGTTTGTTTGCTTTGTTTGTTTGCTTTGTTTGTTTGTTTGTTTAAACGCGCTATTCTCAGGAACCACGGGTTCGATTTGAAAAAATATTTTTTTGTTGGATAGCCCATTTATCGAGGAAGGCTATAGGCTATATAACATCGCGCTACGACTAATAGGAGCGGAGTAGCGACGTGAAATGTTGCAAAAACGGGGAAAATTTACGCATACGAAGTTGCGCGGGACAGCTAGTTATATTATATTTAGGCTCATAATATACTTTTTACATTCTAAGTGGACTCTATATATTCTAAGTGGCTCCTACTATGTTGTACCCATTGAGTTTGATATATTCAATCTCATGTATTCTCTTTTAATATTTTTTATCTCTTGTTTTGCATCAGTCCTTAATTATGGTGTGAAATGTAATGGTGGCAGCACCTTACCTACATTTACTGTTTATATACAAAGAAACATTGTAAACATTGGCAATTTGAAAAAATAGTTTCGCGAGTTAAAGCCGGAGAAAAGTACGAGGCAATAAAAACTTATTGCCTCGTACTTTTCTCCGGCTTTAACAACAGGCAGGAAGATATAAAAGAGAATGACCAAAAATGTATGGGGCTTGATTTAAATTTCTATCACTGACGACACTAATGTAACTAAGTAGTCCACTAATACAGAGTGAAGAGTCATTAATACCAAACCGCAGCCAAAAATTTGCTGTCAGTCAAAAGTTATGGCTGTTCAAAAAACAATGTAGGATAATGGCACCTACCCTGCAACACATGGTAAAAACACACGGCCACATAGGCAGGTGGTGGCTCGTCGCTCATTTGATAGGACCCTTCTTGCCGCCACAGGCCTACTGCAGGAGATAGGAAGCAACACGGGAGTGAGCAGCTGGGAGTGTCGAGCGGTGCGTTTCACCATCACGAGAAACTCGTGAGTAGGTTTCCCTGTCCTTGAAATGACACCTCCACCCCCGAGCATACAAACTTAGGCGAGCTCAGTCTGGTCGGTTGGTTAATACATGACGGATTATCATCATAGACGGCCGTGGTCACGGGTAGACTAAGACTAAGTCTACCCGTGACCAAGGCCGTTGTAATACGGTCGAAACGTCGGGCAATAAACAAGGTATTTTACCTTAAATTATTCACGCGATTAAGACCCGAAATATATCTTTATATATATATTTCTTGTGTGCGTGTGTATGTCACTGAACTCCTCCTAGACGGCTGGACTGATTTTGATGAAATTATTTGTGTGAGTTCAAGGGGATTCGAGGATGGTTTAGATTCACCGGGACAGGTAGTATATATATATTTTCATAATGTATACAAATCGCGAAAGTTTATCAATATTTATGATGATATTGTTTGAAATGAGGTCCATAAAAAATTATATTGAGAGTGGCGGTTATATTGATTTATATTGACTACTTCGGGTAGTTGGGAACAGCGTTTGGCGGGTAATTGAGAACGTTTCTAATTACCCCTTAGTGATTTTGGTCGACTACCCAACTGGATGACTGGCTGCAAAAAGCCGAATAGTCGGCTAACTAGTTCAGCTTTGTTTAGAATATATTTATTATTTTTCATATCCAGTATTCCAAAGAAAATTAACAAAAAAAATGACTAAGAAACTTAGAAGGAAGTTCCACCTAAAAAAAATTGCAAATATTTAATAAACAGCTATTTGACTGGCCTATTGGTCTAGTGGTTAGTGACACTGACTGCTAAGCCGGAGGTCGTGGGTTCGATCCCCACCCAGGATAAACTTTGTGTGATGAGCACGACGGCTGTGTCTGGGGGTAATTTATCTCTAATAGATAAGTATTTAGAAATATATAAGTATGTTTATCAGTTGTCTGATTGCCATAGTACAAGCTCTGTTTAATTTGGAATCAGATGACATTGTGTGAGTTGTCCCAAGATATTATTATTATTATAAGGGTAAAGAAGTCTGAAATAAGTAAGAAGTAAATGATTTTCTTGTATAGTTTGCAATAAAAAGTTTCAATCCCCACGGACAGAAGATTGGATCGTATACTTACTAAGTGCCATTTGCAAACAATGGGCATATACCTAAACAATGCACTACCGGCGAAAATACGCTACGTGTGTGATATTATATGTCACATACTAAACTATAATATTATAAAGAGGTAAAGTTTGTGAGTTTGTGATATTGTGAGTTAGTGAGGTTGTAAGGGAAAATCTTTGTGTTTACTGAATCAATTTTAAAAAAATCTTCTACCAATAGACAACCACGTTATTTGTGAGTGTCATATGCTATAAAACATTACAAACTGAAGGACCTTATTGTACAATAGATGACCCGAGCAACTTCGTTTGCGTCCTTTTCCTCCGTTTTTGCAACATTTTTCATTGATGCTCCGCTCTTATCTATTGGCCTATGACACTACAGTGGCTTTTTATAGGTAGAAGATTTTCAAAATTAGTTTCTGTCAACAACGTCACAAGCTTACAAACGTCACCGCTTTATAATATTACTAGCTGTGCCCCGCGGATTTACCCGCGGTTAATGAAAAAAAAAATAGGTTAGGAAAAATAAATTGTGTATAACAGTAAAAATAATAACTATTACCATTTTTAGAAGCAAAGTAATTTAAATTTGAGTTGATTCTAAAACACACGCGCTCGCCGTTTGGGAGGTGCACAGCAAGATGGGTCACTGTTGGGTGCCTTTCAAGTAATGGTAAACCGAGTATTCTCCATGCTACTTCGTTACTACTTACATATCGGCCCGCCCGAAAAATCTGCACCTCATACTTTGGGTCGATCGTAGCGTTATTCTCCTGTCTCACTGTGAAAATGGCCTGGTCACTGCCCTTATTTATGTATTTACATATATATATATTTAATAGCCTGGACCGAGCTGCAAAACTCCACATTTGTGTGAGCGTTAAAAATTTTGCAAAGCAGCGGTGAATATGGGACCACCCAGCTATTGTCTACGAATACGTTTTTCGCAGTACCAGCAGTTATTATTTAACGTATCATTAAAATCAAATCTTATAAGATGTTTTATTAATTGAGGAACTTCCCAAAAACAAACAAAAAATGTCCTCTTTGTTTCACAAAAAAATAAAAATCGCTCGCGTCCGACAACGGCGTCTGCCCTCACGTCTGCCCGTTCGGGTCAGCGTAGTTTGTGATGTGCCCCTTCGTCACACCGCGCGGCCCGCGCTCTGATGGCCGTCCAGCCGTCCGCGCTCGCGACGCGACTTCACGACAGGCGACTGGCCACGCGTAGGTTCATGTTGAAATTTAAACATGTCTACTGTACTTTTCAATATTGGTCGAAGAGTGTACGATGTAAAATCTGTCAAGTAATAGTAAACTTACATAATTGAAGTCATATTATAGACATGGTACAGCCAACGAAGCTTGCTGAATCCATAAGAATCTTATCACACCAAATAAGTATTGTGCATCTCCAGTAAAATGAATCATACTAAATTAAAGCAACAATTGGTGTGTCAAAGTACTATCTACATTTAACGATCTTCTGCTCACTCCTTAGGGGAATTGGGCGTGATTTTAAGTATCGTATTTAATTTACAGTTGCGGAATGAAAATGTTCGTCACATCCGAATCAAGGAACAATAACCCCAATATGTGAATGTTGTCAAAAGAATATTATGGTTTACTCAGGTGAAAAACTAAATATATGGAACCTTGAAATAAAATACTTTTTCGTTAAGAAAGTAGAAGTAAACCATATGCAAAAAAGTTTTTATTTCAAGGTCATAAACAACATTATCTGAGAAAACTAATTGACAGTTTCTTGATAGACAGTTAAGATAGCATGGCTATTTTGAAATGTCACACCCACAATGGGAGTTACTAACATTAAACGACTATTTCTAGATTCGCGTAAAGAGAACATGATGGACCAAAGAAAACATGGGTGGCAAAAACGATATTTTGACGGAACCAATACTGCTAACCTATATCTGTCTTATTTTAACACATTATTTGCACGTATTTCAATCAGTGGCAGAGTGTGATATGAGTCAGATATTATTATATACGTTCTTTCTAGAAATCATTTTCATCGATTGTTCCACGGAAATAATATATTTTCCTGCAGTAAAACGTAGCCTATTGTGTTAATCCAGGGTGTCAGCTAGCTCCATGCCAAATTTTATTAAAATCGCTTTAGCCGTTTAAACGTGAAGAAGTAACAAACATACACACTCATATACTCACAAACTTTCGCCTTTATAATATTAGTGTGAAGTGTGATAACTATAGTCATTTACTTCGGAATTCTCTCAAGCAAGTCTTCTTTTGCATAGTCTTCGTCGTGTTTCAACGTACCATTACTTGAAATAACAGATAATAAATTTTGTGATATACGAAAATATACCTAATAGTTACAAACAAACTCAAAATATTTATGGACGTCAATGTTATCAAACAACTGAATTTCAATACTGATCATTGAATGGTCCGCGGCAAAATCCAAGGAAACCAACCTAAAAAACCCAAGAAAAATGTGACGAAACAAATACACTTACCGCTACTTAAAAGAGACATATTTTTACTAACATTAATTATAACAGTAGTTAATACATAAAGAACCTATCTAATTGAAATTCAAGTAAATAAACCTTTGACTTGGGCCCAGATAAGCTCGATCGGATTATACTGGCAGTGGTACGGGGGTAGTCTTATGACGGTATGACCCTTTTCGTGGGCTATATCATCTAAGACATACGTTGAGTAGTAGGTTTGTGCAGATCAACGAGTCTTAATAATTCATTTTTGAGCATAGTTTCATTGGCCTCTATTCCTTTTTCTTGAAGCCATGCAATGATTTCTAATTTTCTAATTGCCGAAGTTAGTTGTTTGTGCTTTTGGACCGAGTGATATGGGGCGTTATCCATAATAATGCAATGTGGCTCCTTTAAATTATCTAATAATTTTAAAAACCACTCTTTAAATTTTTCAAAATTCGTTTCCTCGTGGTATTCAGTGGTTTTAGTTGATTTGAATGCCAACAGGCAATTAGGCACAAAACCAGATGACGTCCCAGCATGAGTGATGATTAATCTTTGACCTTTGCCTTCAGGTACTTTGGTGGTTGATTGTGCAGTATCATCGGTCCAAGCTTTGGATACGGTATGATTGGCGTTTAGCCATGTCTCGTCTAGAAACACTACTGTCCCAATTAGTGATTTTTTTGACTTTTCGGAGAAAATTCACTCGAGCAAGAGCAATGTCGGTTCTTTCCATTATAATTTTCTTTTGTCACTTTTTTTTATAGGAAAAACCAATATTTTTCAATATCTTCGATAAAGATGGCAAGCTTCCTTTGAACAAGTCTGCATCTTTCAGGGACGCGGCAAGTTTTATCAATGTAGGCAATTCGCCTCGTGTATAGTAACCATATACATGGTTACGAATCGCAGCGGCGTCAAAGTCGTCAATGTTTGTAACAAGAGTAGCCTTTTTTCTTTTTTTATTTGGCGTTGCAAGTTTTTTGTCCTCGTCTTCACTCAATGCTGCGGTTGAAGATTCGCCATACTTTTCTTTGCTGATACGAATTACTGTCGCACGTTTAATGCCAAGAGCATCTGCAACTCTATCACAAACTTTCTCCATGGATAATGAGACAATGGCAAAGAGACTCCGAAGAAATGAGAATCTGAAGAGATACTAATCTGAAGAGATGCGAATCCGAAAAAATGCGAATCTGTAGAAATGCTAATCTGAAGATGTGCTAATAATTCGTGGAAAGGTATAACGTGAACTGCATGTTCCAAAGTGACTAAAGGCGGGTGTACAGAGGCTGGGAGCGACCAGATCAAGTTGTGGGTAGCGGGCATCTTCCAGATGCTGAAGCGACAAGCTCGTTTTGGCGCAACATTTGGTCGGTGCCTGTCACCCACGAACGAGCGTGCAAACTTATTCCGGAAATGGAAGATACCAACATTAACAGCAGTCTAATTGGAAATCTGCAGGCCCAGACGGACTGCACAAATTTTGGCTGAAATGGCTACGCAGTACACATGCTTGTCTGGCAACACAATTCCAGTCCACCCTAGAATCTGCGTCCAGCCAGCCTTTATGACTAATTGAGTGACCCACCTGCTCTATAAGACCGGTAGTACCTCGGACGTTTCCCATTGATCTATAAACTTCTTACATCCATTCTGAGAGCTAAAGACACAATTTACTACTAAAGAAATACAAAATAGAAATAACTCAACCTGGAAAAGGTATTGGTCTATAAAAGAAATTAAAAAAAAAACAAGTATACCGCTTAAAATAAAAAGACGCGCATACAACACGTGCATTCTACCCGTCATGATGTACGGTTGCCAAACATGGGCCTTAACTAAAAAGACTTTAAAAAAAAAAAAATAGTAGTGTGCCAACACAATAATAAGCGAAGTATATTACATTTGAAGAAGACAGATTAACTAAAACTGAAACTGATAAGGCAAAAAAAACAATATTACGTTTAAAATGGAAATGGGCTGGCCACACTATTACAAGCAAGATAAAGAAAGAAAGTGGACTAAAGATATCATAGAATGCACCTTTGTCTGATATCATGGGAACCTGCACCTAGATGGGAAGATGACCTAAAGGCAACAGCAGGTGTGACTTGGACCAGGAAACCTCATGATCCTGAACTGTGGAAAAGCCTGGGGGAGGCATATGCTGAAAAGCAAAACAAACCTACCGATATCTTGAATTGAAACATTTTGTTAATTGTATAATTATAATGTAAGTTTGATAATAAAGGCTATTTGAATAAAAATAAATAAATAAAAATTTGTATGTATCTACACAGGGTCATTTATAGTATACTAATACCTGCCGCTCGTGGCATCTTTACTTTACACCAAATAACTTTGTAGTATGTTTTGAAAAAAAAAAATACATATTAACCCTTAACCACCTACTACTTACTTTTTAGGGTTCCGTAGCCAAAATGGCATAAAAGGGCGCAATGTCCGTCCGTCTGCAGCTTTGCTTACAGACTGTTGTGCTAGGAGACTGTAATTTTGCACGAATATATAGGTACATAATCCCCTTCGCCCATAACTTTCGCCGCGAGTGGACGTGTTTTTGAATTTTGTTAAAATATAAAAAGTGCTTAATTAGTTATTCTACTCATTAGTACTGAGTCTTGAGGGTGCATAATCCGCTACGTGCAGTTGCACTGTCACTGCTTCACTACGCGGCGCGCCGCTACGGACCCGGCAGTCGTGTGAGAAAAAGACAGTGTCCATAATTGCTTTTGCGCTCGCTCAACGACTACGGTCTCGACGCGCGCGAACCCCCGGTTATACTTTTGTGCATAGCTATTAAGCTATAAGAAGACTTGTTTATCAACGAGCGCATAAAATTTTACTTGCTACATTTTTGGCGTTTGTTGTGCTGTGTACGACCTTCATTATGCCGCTCGAAGATACCTCTCCTACCGCAACAAAAGAAACGATTCAATCGGACACAAATCTGAGTTCGGCTCCATTCACTGATACGGATAACGAGAGCAAAATTAACGTCACGATCAGACCCCGCCCGCCCTTGAAAGCGTCAACACGGTGACGAGCATATCTTCATGTTAGAAACAAAGAAAACACTTGAAACAATAGTAAACCAACAAACTGCAATTCATGTTACTATATCTGATGTCGAAAAGCAAAATAGTGATATGACAAAATCTATGGACATTATGTCAAAACAGTGTGAGGAAATGAAGGATAAATTGATTAAAATGGAAACCGAACGACGAGTTGACCTTAGAACCTTTAGAGTCAAAAGTAGAAAAACTTGGAAGACCAGAAACCAGTTCAGAAAAATGAAACGAAGGAAGAGCTGCTGAACTTGGTACAGAAACTAGGGAGTGCAATCAGTACTTACATAGAACAATCTCACGTTAGAGATGTTTATCGCTTAAATGCAGACAAAGGTCAGCCTATCATAACGGATTTCTCTTCAGTTATTATGAAAGATAAAGTGTTGGCATTAGTAAAACAATATAATCGGACAAACAGAGACAGCAAATTAAACACAACACATCTACAACTCGAAAGACAAGCTAAGCCAATCTTCATCGCTGAATGCCTGACACAAAAAACAAGAAAAATCTTTTATTTAGCCCGCGAGTACAGTAAAAATAATGAATGCGAGTTTTGCTGGACAGTCCATGGAAAAGTTTTACGAAAAAGGCTCGCTGTGCTCAACCGTTCTAAATGCAGAATGTAAATTACTCAATAATTTCACATTAATTTAAGTTCCGTTACCGACATTTCTGCAACATGAATTTGCTCAATATTTTAGATTCTAATCCCACTTAAGAAGCCCAACCCACTAATATGACTATGAGCTTGGCAATTGAGTGATATACCGTTCCCGGCAAATTTGTTCTTGGTGGCAGAAGAGGGCGACATTACCAGCAAATTAAAACCAGCATTTTAACATTTTACAGACAATATGACAGACACAGGCAGGCCTTTATTACGATTAGTTATTGTTATAAATAGACATTATTGTGACTGGATATTATTATCACTGGACATATTTCTAACCGGTCATAATACTAAATGGTAATTTTTGAAATTGGCCATTAGTCGTGTAAACCTTAAAATAAAATAGTAATTCCGACTTATGGCGGAGATTACAATGAGTGGACCACATTTCCCGATTTGTTTTTATTACTTATACATAAAAATAATAGTTTAAACAAAGCGCGAAATCTATTTATTGAAGTTACACAGTTTCAAATTTAAATTATGCTGTGTTGGGCAACAAAAAATAAATTAAACGTTATGATAAAAATATTATTCAGCCAAAAATGTCACCTAATAGAATCTGCAGTCAGTCTCTAAGATTTGCTTGATACTCGTACAACTAATGATTGCCTTACTGTGCCTTAACGCACACACTAATTTAAATATTAATGTATCAACTTGGGACATAATAATCATTAACATCATTTCTTGTAAGTTGGATCCCGAAACTAGGGAACAGTGGGAAATAAATTTTAATACTTCCGATGCAAGTAAGTTGTCTACCTGTGAACAACTTGCAACTTTCTGGGAATTGTGAACAAAAAAATAATTTTCAAAGCATTTCATGCCCTAATACTGCTATTTTTTTTAGGAAAAAGATACCTAGCAGTGAGATTTGGTCCTACATTACTAGCAATCTTGTTAACCCCTCCAGATAAGCTCAATCGCTTGTGTTAGGAGTGGGTTCACGTCGGTAGTATAATGGGTAGGATTCGAACCCGCGACCTCATGATTGCGACTCCGATACCTTAGCCATTAGGCTACCGCTGCTTACCTATTGGGTATTTGTTGTCAAATACCCAGTGTATTTACCTTTTCATTGAAGTTATTTTATGCTTGGCATTAATTTGTTTCAAGTAATAATTGTTCGTGGCTGATAAATAAGTACTCAAAATTGGCTATATGTGCAGTATTCTATAGCGCATTCAATGAGTAGTCATTGCCAAACAGAATGCAAATCAAAGATAAGAACATATTATTATTTTGTATGAGTTCCACTGTCGTTCAACCAGTAATAATTGTAAACAAATAAACGTTAATAAATGTAATAAATATAATAACTCAGTGTAAACGGTTCCATTCCAAAGTTTGGTGAGCGATATGAAATTATATTCTAAGCCATTATTAATAATAATAATAATAATTTGTTTTATTTTTCTCTCACAATGTCTTTATGATAAAATTATACAGTATCACATTCTTTAATATAATTGTAGCAGAAATTGTGAGAGACTGGTGCCTGTGGTAGGTTAAGAATAACCTGTAATATGGCTTAGAATATAATTTTATGTTACTGTTATATCCCATAGTGAAAAATTACCTTCATAAATATATCCAAATCAGAGTACTTTGAGATTACATTCACAATTTTTTTTAAATTTGTATATGACTTAAAAAGTGCTATTGCATATGTAGTAATATAATTGAATTTTTCACTAGGGACCAGGGGTGGTTTAATACTTGTAGATTACCGTTCACTACTGAAAATGGAACCAAACTGTAATCTATACAAAATATACAAACAAAAACAAACAATACAAAATGTAACCTATACAATATTAATGAAACCTGATGTGGCATAATGGTAAGACACTATTCGCTGATGAAATTTGATCACATCTTTCTGTTACACGTTGTGTAATTATTTATACTCCGTCGAAATCTATTGTTCCTTCTTGAAATCCAATAAAAGTAACAAATTTAGTTTAACAGTTAAGTATTATTACGTTACTTATTATAATTAGTTAGCGTCCTTGGCTGTAAAAACGGCCACAAAATCGTCGAGACTGGCTATTGAACCACAAACAAAAACAAAGACGCCAATACTTATGAAGATAATAGATCTTATCAGTCGCCAATAGAAACGGCCCATTCCTGGCCTTTCATAGTATACAAGAATGACAATAATATTGGGCAAAATGAAAGCTGTGTAGCCTATAGCGAAACTGCCAATCTGAAAACAAAAGTAAAGATATAGATATACCTACCCCTATATTTTTAATACGCAATAACAGTATTATTAATACAAAACGTTCGCTAGTTAATGGTTAACGAACTTTATCTAATACGAACGTTTTATCTTCTATTTCGAAAATAGAAACAAAACAAGGATATAACAGACGCTAGTTAAAATGGCTTTATTCTTATTCGACCCAAGTTCCACGCCAGAATAAAAGAACTAGGTAACATTTCTTCTTTGTTAAATAGACAAATCGACGTTAGATCTGTGTAATTTTTTCTCAAAGGCTGTGGTCTAATTTGTAAACGTGTTATAAAATGGCTCATGTATAAATGTCTACCAGAAATGCACATACGGACAGAAAGACACATTGAAGCTTTACCTCTAATTATTGACCTCTTGCTTTAGTCCTCTAATATGGTGTATAATTTAATGGTGGCAGCACCTTACCTGCATATACAGTTTATAAACAGAAAAACATTGTAATCATTGGCAATTTGAAAAGAGTGGCCACGAGTTTTATTGCCTGTTCTTTTCTCGTTTGTTGCTACCTATTGTTTGCGAACAGATTATGGATTTTAGAAAAATAAATCTACTAGAGATGCCACTTTCTGTCTCGTACATGACATTATTCAGAGATTAAATGACAAGAATTACACTACTGTGGTATTCCAAGAAAATCCCTAGATATGTCTAAGGCGTTTGATTTTGTATCACATTAAAAACTTTTGAAAAAGCTAGAGTTGTACGGGATTAGAGGACCAGCTTTAAAGTGGATGCAAACATACTTGGAATATAGATACCAGTGTATTGAGGTCTCAAAATTAAATTCAAGAAATTATGTACAATTATGTAGATCAGACTACAAAATTATTAAATTTGGCGTACCCCAAGGCAATGTCCTGGGACCACTACTCTTTCTGATGTACATTAATGATTGAATGAAGACACACTACAAAACTATTTTATTAGCCGATGACATCTCGATTTTAGTTTTGACTGTCTGTAGCGCGAATACTTGCTCGCTCTGTGGCTGCGAGGCAATTCACCACGCCAGAAGCCAATACCTTAGGCGGCACTTAATTACACCTGACGAGCCACTCTACGAAGAAACGTAGTCAACTTCATAGTCAGATTAAACCTTGGAGATGTCCTTTAAGGAAGAAATAGGGGTCACAATAGATCTTTTAGATCGCAGCGACTTGCGAGCTATATATAGACTAACAGGCCAGGCAAATTGATCACACGTTTTTGTTACACGTTGTATAATTAGTACTACGTATAAACACACATTACTTAACGTCCCTACAGATGTAAAGCTTCATCAAAGACCCTCTTGACGCACTCTAAACGTAAGTAGATTCTTACTTTTATAAAAAGTTGTAAAAAACGAAAGTAGGTAGGGTACCTAGTTCTTTACATTTGAACTTGGTGGGTTGTGATAATGATGGTAGTGATGGTTATGGTAGTGGTGGTTATGGTGGTAGTGATAATGATGGTGGTGTTAAGTGGTGGTGATGATGATTATCGTAGTAATGGTGGTAGTGTTGGTGATAGTGGAGGTTATATTAGTGGCCAAGGTGGTGGTGATGGTGGTACTGGTAATGGTGGTGGCCACCATCCATCACATCATCACCACCATCATGTTGGTATGTAAAGGGTATATTTGTAGTGGTGGCACTACAAATATACCCTTTACATACCAACACCACTTATATTTTTATTTTCTGTATCGCACATAACTTTATTTAAAAATCGTAGTACATCTTTAAGTCTTACTCCTGTACTCACACCTTATTTTGTGGTATAAAGGAAGTATTTTCTTCAGCCAAGAACGTTTGCTAATTTTATATAACGTTACCGCCAGAAAATTTTCCCATAAATACAGTCTAGCGCTATACATATTTGAATCGTTAAATTAGAAAAATTGTTGGCGAGAATTTTTTTTTTATAGTACGAGACCCGGTCTAAGAAATATATACTATTGAGTGGAACCTGGGCCTAGTCCGGGCTAAGTCGGAAAATGGTTAATAAATCAAACTTTAAATGGTAAACAGGAACAGTTATAAAAAAATATATATACTTACAAAGCCCATTAATCCGCTTATGGTTGGAAACACAACTCCAAACATACAAATAATAATTACAAAAGTTGCTCGGAGAATCCTCTCCCACGTATTTAAGTTGAATCTATTTGTTTTGATTCTTTGTTTCATATAGTACCAGCAAAGATCGAATGGCGCCCAAAAGTTGATTGCATGTGTTGCGATTATCATAATAATGATAGCGCATTTGAATACCTTTGGTAATCTGAAATATGAAAAAACAGTGTGTTTGGCCACTTTGTCTATGTAGGTGTTAAAAATTTACTTCAGAATTTCGTTAATTAATGTATTTTGGAGTGCCCCGAGACAGTTTTTTTTCATGCAGCGTATCGCAGTCTTGACTCGGAACCGGAACGTATATCAAACTTACGTTTCCATAGGAAAGTTGATTGTAAAAGGCGCTTGCGGATTTTTCGGATAGGCGGCATAACCGAAGAAGGAGGTAGCAACCGTACTGAATGTAATACAGAAAAATCCTGAAAGAAAAATAAATAGCACAATGAAAAATGTTCACGGTTTTTAAATTTTAGCTTTCTGTATTCTCTGTTGAAAATAAAAAATACACGTGAACCTGACGTATGTCATCAACTTATTGTCTGCTGTCAAGTGCAAAAAAATGTCAAATAGACAATACGTCAGCTTGGTAAGGCCCCTGGCTAAAGATGTAATTTCCTTATATGTATATAAAATAATTACTAGTGCCTATATGGTAGATATATGTCTAAAATATCTGTTACTTTTTATTTAGAATAAAAAAAATATATATAAGAATAGAGTTAAGGTGTCTGTCATACAGACACCTCACCTCAGCCACTCATGGGAAGAACAACGTCTTTCGTAAAAGATTCGCTCAGACTTCGTCCAGATTATAGAAAATCTCATTTAGAACCGGGAGACATAATGCTGAGTTTTGATGTTGAGTCACTGTTCACCGACGTTCCGATTAGAGAATGTCTGGATGTGGTGAGAGGTAGACTAAGTGACAACAAGTTCGCAGTCGGTTAACATGGACACAATCAGTGTAGTGTGCAGTGACCTTAAGTTTTCGAGAAAGACGAAAAGTGAGGGTAGATGAAGATTCATCGGCCTTACGGAGTCTTAACATCGCTGCGACATTCCGCTTGTGACAATGGCCGGTGCAACCTGGTCGAAACGTCAAGCAATTGTAAGGTGACGTAGAGCAATTGCAGGTAGTGTAAAATGTGCGTTATTTCCCGTATAATAAATACTTATAATCATGCAACGCGAAAGTCTAAATGTTAACCCAGGATTAATTTTATTGAAACCTTAGGTAACACCACCATAAAACCTCTCAACCTTAGACTGTAGGTACGTCTCTAAAATTTAGAATGGGTAACTCAACATCCTGAGCTCAGTGGTAGTACCCAATCATTCTGAGATGGTAACGCACCTACCGCCGTCCTATGGTAGAACTACTTTGGTGGCACAGCGAGGTTTTTGTTGCAGGACTGCTGCACAAGAGAGTGTCCATTCCTCGGATTCCAAGATTAATAATTGCCTCGGTGGCGCGGCGGGAGTGTATACGACTGCTGCGTATGAGGGTCGTGGGTTTGATTGCCAGAAGATTATTATAGAATATTGTTCCGAGTCTGGGTATACTTGGTGTTCGTGAATTTAATATTTGTATAGTCCACAGTGACAAAGAGCTTGTTTTCGCACATTCCGGCTTTAATCTGGCGCCGGGTACCCGGTGGCGAATGTATAGCGACCGGAATGGACGAACGCCGAAACACGTGAAAGCTACCGTACATCGCCATACTTAGCGCCAGGTATCCAGCCGTCGCCGGTTATCCAGCCGCCGGATTAAAACAGGAATGTGTAAAAAGAATCTAACTAAAAATAAAAGTGTGCTTTCACTCTGTTCTTTATATGTTTGGCAAGTTTTTCGCGAAGGGCTTGAACTCTAGTGCGGGATATAGTCTCCTTAAAAAAGTAATATACGAATTAAAAACAAATCACATACCAATAGAAAGGACACGGGGAAAGTGTTTTGGGTTTTTCATACTTCCCTCTACGGGAATTACTAATCCGATGCACGACAATGAAAATACTGACATGCCAAGAAATTTCAGGGTACCGCTAAAATCCGTTGCGATTTTTAAATCTTTAAATCCACTATTATTTAGAAAACAATAATAAGTCGACATTACTATGCACATCGCTGCAAAAAAGAGTATCTGTTAGAGTAAGAGTTTAAAAATATATTGTTGGAACATACAAAGTATAAAATTAATATATTTTTAATTCACTTTAAAACGGGAGACAGTGGCATAAGCCAGTACAGATTAAAGAAAAAAATAATAACTTACCTATAACTAAATTTGCTCCTAACGAAAACGGTGCCAAATATTTTAACTGTCTTATTAAACAAATACATACATATAAAGGCAGTAATATAATCATGTACATCCTTAGCGTCGGGTATCCTAGAAACAACAACACAATTAATATTTTACCAGCTTTTCTTCGCCTTCCTCCTGCCAATAGTGAAGAGCTTCCCAAACTTAATTTTACTGCGACGTTATGACTGACACGGATACGGACACATAAATATAGTAAGTAGATAAATATACTTAAATATCTTTAAATATACATAATTACAGATAAATAATACCATGAACGGGATAACCAATCATGCGCATCAGATAAAATGTATCCTGAATGGGAACTAACAACCTCTGGCGTAGCAGTGAGTCACTAACCACTAAACCAACAGGCCAGTCAACGATGTGAAAACATGCAAATAGTTTTAAATCCCAACTTATTTGGTGTGTGTTATATATTCTCATTATCTTAGGGGAACAAGGGCCCGACAACCAGGACAGTAATCATATATTTTTGTTGCACTACTCTCACCTTTCAAGTGTTGTAAGGGTAATATCAGTTTTATTTGAAGTTACATAATTCCCCTTTTATTAGCCTACTGTACATACGTCCTCACACAAGATTATTTAAAATATTATGAATCAAAATTTTTTTTGTGATGATATCAAGTTGTATAGACGTTTTATGCATATAATGGCTAGTTATCAAAGATTTAGTAAAAATCTACCAAATAAATCTGCGTGTACAGATGTTACTGTAGTGACAGATCTAAAAAAATAAGAAAAATAAAACTTCTACTTTGGATTTAGGATTAGATTAGATTAGATTAGTTGTAGACACCTCATATTGTTGTATTTCTTGTTACATGGCACTTTCGAGAGCAATGAAATGTGAACAAAAGAAAATGCCTTGTCCATAACTGGAATATACAAGGCATTTTTATTTATGTCGGGTACTCTAAAAAGGCTTTCCCGGCTATAAAAATTGAGATATTAAAACTTTGCCCTTAGAATCTCGCTCAAAATCCATTTTGTACACTCTCATTTACACTTTTTACTGACAATCTTGGTGCGTCAGTGATAAACAAGGAGAGGGAGGTTTCAAAAGATGTGCGAAAAATTGAAATAAGGTACCAAGGACGGTAGGATCCAGCTATTACGATATATTATTATTATTCACGCGATATATAGATTATTATTCACGCGATTAAGACCCGTAATATATATATTTTAATAATGTGTACAAATCGCGAAAGTTTATCAACAATCACTAACCAAATTAGACCTGTTTAATTGAAACTATATAATTATGGGATCTTGTTTCCATCTTTTTTGTGCAGGCGGGGTAAGAGAGGGTTATGTTTTTCGCGCGTATCTTGTATGTATGTATGTATGCATGTAATATTCTTTATTACCAGATATCTCACAATCCACTGAACGCATTTATACCATTAAGACGTCAATAGATTCGTCTCAAGTGTTCTTAGAAATATGACGTTTGGAAAAACAAATATGGCGGCTGTGAGATGTCAAAGAGGTGTGGAAAAAAAGTTCTTTTGAATACTGCAATATGGGTATCAAATTAAATGGCTTATCTTAAACATTTCAAAAAGGTATAACATGATTATGACTGCAATACTAAATAAGTTAGTTAGTAACCATTCTTTGTCGGAGGCACTTCACTAAGTTCATCGAGATACATTAATGTCTCCGACTGCATGAAATTATATAATTATGTAGGGGATCTTGTTTCCATCTTTTTGTGCAGGTGGGTTTTTTATTTTTATAAATTATTTTTTTATTAATCAACAAAATACGAAACATCTCTAGACTTTGTTGATGTGTGTATACTACTGCCGTATTTTTTTTCACATACCCAACATCAACCACAACCCTACAACATCAACTACTACCCAATTTTTCAGAATGACAGATGGAGTTGTCAAATTTGTTAACCTAATAAAAAGTCGGAGTATAGTTTGGGATCAAATGACCGTATTTGTGTTGTCCCAAGATATTTAGGTATTTAATTATATTGTCAATGTTTATGATGTGTAGGTATACTATGTTGATCTTTACCTGGCGGAGAATCGAGTGAAGTCTCTAAATTATTTTCAACGAGTTGTTTCAGAGACTTAGCCACAATGAGCTGATACGTACAACAACTTCCAAACAAATCCATGCATATAAGAATGTCAACCGTATACCTGTAACAAAACAAGATGATATTAGTTAACTTTAAAAACCTCGACACATAAAACTAAAGGTTGATTGTCTTCAAAAAGGCTAATAGTACGAGATTCGGTATAAAATATATTCGACCTATCCGAAGAAAGTAATATCTGCAAAATCTCTATGGAACAATTTTTAGTTTGTCTTACACAACATTTGCGGCTATTTTTGCTGTGCGCTGAATACCCATGAGATACTATGACATTGTTTGTTACAATGTTTTTATTATCATGACAAAAATGACAGATATTGTCTAAATTGATAAATCCCGAAAGTAAAATGGCATTAATAATATACAAGTAGGTAAATTAAATTTCAATACTGTCAGCTTCTTAAAGCAAGCTTCAAACGAAGTCATCGGATTATTTGAATTAATTTAAAAACATTTTTGGCAAAATCTACCCAATATCCATTGAACATTATGGTAGGTTAACTTGTTTTTAATGACGAACTAGCCCGTCTAGTTACCAGTAAAATAACCCATATTATTGACTGGCCTGTTTGGTCTAGTAGTTAGTGACCCCGACTGGATAAATCTTTGTGTGAACACGGTTGTTTATTCTGGGTGTCATCTATGAGTATTTAGAAAATTGTAACCTTGTTTATCAGTGGTCTGGTTGCCATCGTGCAGACATTGACTAGTTTGCCGTGTGCTAGTTGTTTTAAGAAAGTTATCACCTGTCTCAAATATATAGTATTTAGTATGTATTCAGACTGACCTGAAAAACGAAGAAAATTTCCTTACACCTTCCTTAGGAAACAACATGACTGCAGCCTCAGCAGTGTCAGCATATGACATAAATGGTCTTTGCGTTCTTCTGAGTAATATTTTGTTTGACTCCACTAGAAACTGTAAACGTACAAAGTATTTTTTAGACACTAAATCACTAGCTTTTCTTCGTGGTTTGGGCCCGGTTTGGTATGATTTTTATAGGCTCCTGCCCTCCTAGCTTCTGCCTGCAGCTGCGTGGATGTCAGTCACCGCGATAAAAACCATCCAATGTCCTTTCCCGGCACTCAAAAAATCTCCGACCTATTTCTTTCTAATACCAATAGTGTTTCTTTATTGTCGTAATATAAACAAAATAACATTTTTATTAGTTTTTTGGTATTAGAAAAGTATCTGTGATATCTCCATACCAAAATTTAACTCCTATACAATGGATGGACCAAATAAAAACCTTACCTGTCACAGCCTAATGGTACAGCGGCAGAAATATAATGGTAAGTTACAGGACTGACAATCAAGACAAGCAAGGTCACAAGGTCGAATTCTATCCATTGTACTACCGACGAGAACCCACTCCTAACAAAAGCTAGTGGGCTAGAGTTATACTATACACAGTGCCAAATCCAGAATTATGTTTTGATGAAGGGAGGATAGGGGCTATAGGAGAAAGCCTATAAACCTTTGTAATAATAATAAAAGAAAGCTTTTCAAGTTAAGATTCGATTATGGAATCGCACGAATGAATGCAGCCCAAGTTGTCTTACAAGAGATTAGAATGACCGGATGTTACCAGCAGTTTAACAAAGTGTGGAAAAAGGCAAAAAATACGAAAACGATATAAATAGTTCAATATCTTGAAGCATTTCTCAAGGGATGTAAGGGAGCGTACAACCATCTTTCGCTCCAAGCCAACCTCACCTGCACGCGGTACATCCTGCTGTATAATGAACGAGGCTCTGGCAACCGACTGGTGGCGGTATAACCAACCCAAATTCAAGGCGTAGCTAAAGTAATAGGTCAGTGACGGGCAGCAGCGTCACTGATGCGAGAGCTACGCCCTGCGATCGCCAGCCCGCCTGCCCAGCGTGGTAATTATGGGCATTACCCCCTAATGCACGAAGCACAAAAGCCACGGCCCCCAGTTCCCGGTAGTCACGCTATTCCTGGACATGGTGGCGTCCACGGTAACGGCGTGGCGGGGGGTGCTAAGAATCTCCGGGCTACGAAAGGCCACCACAACCGAGTGACCCTGGCGACGTATAACGGGCGCACGCTACGGCTAGACTCGCATCTGGCACAACTTGAGGTGGAATTTGGGAAGATTAGGTCACATATCCTCGGGTTAAGTGAAGTCCGAAGAGAGGGAGAGGACACCGTAACCCTCTAGTCGGGCCACCTTATGTACTTTCGAGAGGGAGACCAACAATATCAAGGTGGTGTTGGGTTTCTGGTAAATAAGTCCCTTTCTGACAATGTTGTGGAAATGTCCAGCGTGTCGAACAGGGTAGCGTACCTCATTATTAAGCTCACCGAGAGGTATAGCCTCAAGGTGGTGCAAGTGTACGCACCGACCTCGGCACATCCAGACGACGAAGTGGAGGATATGTTCAATGACATATCGAGGGCCCTCCACTCCACCACTAAGACCCACTACAATGTTGTTATGGGGGACTTCAACGCGAATTGGTAGTAGGATCCCATGGATTTGGAAGCAGAAATCATAGGGGGCAAATGCTAGTCAACTTCCTCGAATGGGAGGGGAGACAAGACATCATTAAAGAGCTCCCCTTGCTCTTCCTGATGAACTCTTTTTTCAAGAAACAGCCCCAAAGGAAGTGGCCGTGGCAAAGCCCCGACACTATGACAAGAAATGAAATTGACTTCATCATGACGGACAAAAAGCATAAATTCAGAGACGTCACCGTGATCAACAGTTCTAATACCGGTACCTAGTGATCACCGACTTGTCATAGGCTCTCTGAATATCGACTTCAAGGCGGAACGTGCCCGTCTGATGAGGTCCAGGCTCCGACCTACTTTGCTTCAAACCATGATAGGATCCGAAGCGTTCCAGTCAAACCTGGATAACCGATTTGCTGCCATGGAAACACCTCGTAAATGTGGTTCGAATACTCAGGGAAGAAGGTACGAGATTTTGTGAAATGCAGCGTAAGGGCAAGAAGTCAAAGAAGTGGGGAAGTCTCCCTGCTCTATCTCATATCATTAACTTCTCTCTTGATTCTGGGACTTACCCTTCTTCTTGGCGCCTTGCCTTTGTTATTCCTCTACCTAAAATTTCGAATCCGACTCTTCCTAACCACTTCCGACCTATCTCTATTCTTCCTTTTCTATCTAAAGTATTAGAGTCCAGTATTTACAGGCAAATTACACAATTTGTGTATCATAACAACTTGTTGAGCCATTTTCAATCCGGCTTCAGACCTGGACACAGCACCAGTTCTGCTCTTCTTAAAGTGACTGGAGATATCAGGGCAGGCATGGAACAGACCAAAGTTACAGTTTTGGCTTTGGTGGATTTCTCGAATGCCTTCAATACTGTTTGCCACGATATCCTACTCTCTATTCTTTCTCATTTCATGTTCTCGTCTAATGCTTTAGCCTGGTTCTCGTCCTATCTTCGGGGGCGCCAGCAGTCTGTGCGCGTGAATGATTCTACGTCAAGGTGGCGTGATCTCGAGGCTGGTGTTCCTCAAGGCGGGATCCTTTCTCCATTATTATTTTCTATTTTTATTGATCTTATCACTAAGGTTCTTCAGTGTGCGTTCCATCTTTACGCCGATGACTTGCAGTTGTATGCCCAAGCCAGTGTGAACAATTTATCCGAGGCCATCACAAAGATAAATGCTGATCTTGATGCTATCAAGACTTGGTCTGACAGATTTGGCCTGACAGTAAACCCATCTAAGTGTCAGGCTATTGTAGTAGGCAGTCAACGAATATTAAGCCGATTTAACCTCGACACATTGCAACCAATTATTTTTAACGGGTCTACTATTCCTTTTAATTCTTCGGTCAGGGACCTCGGTATTTTAATTGACACCAACCTCAACTGGCAAGCTCAGGTTACTAGCGTGAGTCAGAGAGTGGTTGGTACCCTGCGGAGTCTATACCGCCTGAAGAATTTTCTACCTTTCAAAATCAAATTATTGCTAATCCAGTCGCTGATTTTTCCACTGATTGATTATGGTGATGTATGCTATCATGACCTGAATGCAGACCTCCTCAATAAATACGATCGACTTCTAAATAATTGCATTCGATTTATTTTCAATCTCCGTAAGTTTGACCATGTGTCTTCTTATCGTTCTGAACTGAAATGGCTTCCTATTCGTCAGCGCCGTAGTTTGCGCGTTCTCACTACTCTCTATTCTATTCTTAATTCTCCTACTAGCCCCTCTTACTTATCTTCTAATTTTCAATACTTGTGCTCCAGCCATGGTAGGGAGCTTCGTTCTTCCAACAATATGCTTCTTTTATGTCCTACTCATTCTTCTGGATTCGTCGGATCCTCCTTCCTTGTACAGTCTGTTTTACTCTGGAATGCATTGCCCCCTGAAATCAGAATGGCTTCTAATCGCTTCAATTTCAAGCTGAAAGTTCGTACACTGTTACTCGATGGATTAGCTGAATCTCAACGTTAGCCACATAAATGACTGTAACGTATGTCTGTATGTTATGAATTTAAGTTTATGTTTATTTGTATATAATGTATTTAAGTTAGTATATGTTTTTTGTATGTATGTAATGTATTTGAGTATAGTTATGTATATCTGTATGTATGTGATGTTTTTAAGTATACGTATGTTTATATATCTATATATGTATATATATATATATATTTATAATCAATTGTATATATCTTAAATAACTAGCATTGGCTGTCTACAATCTGCACCTATATAATTTTATGTTACATCACCCAAAGGTTGGCTGGTAGAGAATGCTATTAGCATTAAGTCCGCCTTTGTACAATATTTTGTGCATGAAGTCAATAAATAAAAATAAATAAATAAGTGGGGAAGTCGTTTCTTCGAAGCCGGCAGTCCTCTCCGGAGTGGAAAGCTTCTATGGCCGGTTATACATCGCATGCATCTCGACCTGATCCTGAAAATGAGGGTCCTAGAGCCACTCTAACACGCCACTACAACGAAGACCTGCCAGAAGTCAACATTGACGAAATCGTGCTGGCTCTTAAACAGCTGAAAAATGGAAAAGCCCCTGGAGAGATGGCGTTACAACAGAGCTGCTAAAAGCTGGAGGTAAACCCGTACTGAGGGAGCTCCAAAAGCTCTTTAATGCCGCCACCATGTCCGTCCAAGTACAGAATCAGCAAACAAAATCTATACCATTGCATCGAGGAGTGAGGCAAGGGGACGTTATTTCCCCGAAACTGTTCACAAATGCAATGGAGGATATGCTCAAGAAGCTGCACTGGAAAGGGCGGGGCATCAACATCAATGGTGAATACATCTCTCATCTGCGATTTGCAGATGACAACGAAACGCTGTAGGACCTACAACAGATGCTGAATGACCTGGCTAACTCCTCTGTACGCATCGGCCTACGGATGAACTTGAATAAAACCAAGGTCATGTTCAATAAACATATGCTAACGGAACCGATAGCGGTGCACGGCGCCGTTCTCGATGTTGTTCAAAAATATGTGTACCTCGGGCAGTCATTGCAGTTAGGTAGAAACAACTTCGAGGCCGAGGTGAACAGGAGAATTCAGTTGGGCTGGGCAGCGTTTGGGAAGTTACGTCAAGTTTTCTCATCGTCGATCCCACAATGCCTTAAGACTAAAGTCTTCAATCAGTGCGTCCTACCCGCCATGATATACGGAGCCGAAACGTGGACTGACGGTACGGCTGGTCCACAAGTTCAAAGTCGCTCAGCGGGCTATGGAAAGGGCTATGCTCGGAGTTTCTCTTAGGGATAAAATCAGAAATGAGGTGATTCGGCAGAGAACTAAAGTTATTGACATAGGCTACTGGATTAGCAAGCTGAAGTGGCAGTGGGCCGGCCATATTAGCCGAAGAACCGACAACCTTTGGGGTAAACGAGTTCTTGAGTGGAGACCGCGTCTCGGCAAACGTAGTGTAGGACGCCCTCAGGCCAGGTGGAGTGATGATCTACGCAAAACGGCTGGCAGGAGCTGGATGCGAGAAGCCGAGGATAGAAAAAAGTGGCGTGCAATTGGAGAGGCCTATGTCCAGCAGTGGACTGCGATAAGCTGATGATGATGATGATGATGATGATGAAGCATTTCTTGGATGAACAAAACATTTTAAAAATAAACCTGAATAAACAAAAATTATGCATTTCAGTTAAAGGGCTGCCACACCCTAAAGCAATGAATTTTGTATAAAATATAACGAATTGAATATAAACACGGTCGAACATAAAAGAACATATTGCACATATATCATGTTTATACGCATTGTATAAACTTGCCCCTGAAATTAATATAATTGCATTACTTATTGCTTATCATGGCTTGGTCTAAAACATACGGAGTCATCTTCTGGGGCAAATCATTAAATAAAGAAATCACTTTTAAACTCCAAAAAAACGGTGCATTAGAGTTACTTCGAAAAATATAAAACTCTTACACCGGTATCCTTGTATATTTATGAGACAGCTGTATTCGTCACATTTTTATGTCAGATGTTAGCATTCGAGACAATCGCCGTGACAATCATAGATTATGTTTGCACAAAGCAAACACAACGCTCTTGGATAAAAGTATATTCTGCATGGCATCCAAAATATTTAATAAGATACCCAATACAAATAAAGGTAATATGTTAATATGTTTAAACGTACCTTAAAAAACCTCTTAGCACGTAAATGTTCTAATTGCACAATTACGTATATACTTAAATAGTTGAATATAATTTTCATTTATAATATTTTTCTTAAATTATAATGTAACATTTGTACATCTTAATAGACGGAACATGTTGTTCCATTTATATTGTAAATCCGGATTCTACTTAAGTTATGACAAATAAATACATCTATAACTTTATCGTGTAAAAGAGTTTTACTTACGTATAAAGATAAGCCCATGTACGCGCCAGCTAAAATATTTAATACGACGGCAACACCTGCACCAGCTTTTGAATAGGCAAGGGGCCCACCAAGGATTCCACTGCCCAAGGCGCCCTTGATTATATGGCCCGTTGAACCAATGGAGCTAAAAAGTAATACAAATTTAATATTCAAAGTTAGGAAGACACTGCAGGACCTACCTCCATAATATGTACAGATGTCCTGATTAAGGTAGCTGGGACCTTAAAATCGGCCGTTGTGGCAGTTTTTAAGGGAGGCCTATGTTCACACTGATGATAGGCTTTCAAACTGCCAATGCTTTCGTCATTTTTAAACTGTTTATTTAAAAAAATAAAAAAGTAGGTTATCCTACTGATTTCTTAATTGCTCTTAATTATTGACTGCATTAGTAGGTAATTAATTCTAACCTAGTTGGTAAGATCCCTTCTCTATGTTTTACATAATCATAAGCGTCCTCCTCTTCTTGCGTGCGCGCATGATTTACAAATTTCCGGTCATTTGATGCTTGACTCTGTTAAATTAATTGCATTTCGTTGATTATGATTAATTATACAAAATTAAATAATATAAGGTTAAATATACAAATATTCAGGTACATATTATCACTCATATTTAAGTTGTCAGTATGTTTCTTTAGTATTTCAATGTACACTTAAACTGCACAGAGACACGAATTTAGCTCGAATTTATTGCACGTTAAATGCGGAACTGTGAAAATGGTGAGAGCTTAGCTCTTTTTAGGGTTCCGTATCTCGAAAGGAAAAAAACGGAACCCTTATAGATCACTATGTCGTCCGTCCGTTCGTCTGCCTGTCAAGACCATTTATCTCGGTAACACGAGGAGGTATAGAGTTAAATCATGTATGTGTAAGTCTCCAGTCACTTGAAGCTGTTGTAAAAAAGGTACGAAAATTTATGCTGCAAAAAAGTACATTGCGACAATTTCAAGGGAATCAAAATTTATAGGGTATTTTCTTTAATTCTTTAAAAAAACCGCAAGACTCGGTTCCTGAACTGTTTATAATATGTACCTACAAATTTGTGCGGAACCCTCGACACCGCGAGTCCGACTCGCACTTGTCCGGTTTTATTTTCCCCGTTTTTGTAACATCCCTCTTTGCTGCTCCGTTCCTATTGGTCGTAGCGTGATGTTATATAGGCTATAGCCTTCCTCGATAAATGGGCTATCCAACAGTGAAATAATTTTTTAATTCAGATCAGCAGTTCCTGAGATTACCGCGTTCAAACAAATAAACAAACTCTTCAGCTTTATAATATTATAGTATAGATAACTAGCAATGTGGTCGCACATTACTAGCAATCTGGTTAGGCCCACCAGCTAAGCACAATCGCTTGTGTTATAAGTGGGTTCAAGTCGGAAGTATAATGGGTAGGATTCGATCCCGCGACCTCACGATTGTGAGTCCTTACTATTTTAACCATTACACTATCGTAGCTTATTTTGTCTACGACAGTTAATATAAAAAAGTAACAAACATGTAAACATGTAAAAAATTGAGAATTTCGTAAAGCCCGTTTTTGGCTTAGGTAAATGTCAAAAAACCAAATAAATTTAACACAACATACCATTGATTTTAAATAATTACGAGTATTATTATAGAATACTCAGTAAATAACACGTATTGAATATATTCTAAAAGCACAATATTTTAATCAAAATAATAATTTATGTATGTTTATTTTCAATGTAACACCTTTTAATAAATCAATTTTATTGACAATTCGAACGTGTCAGTTATTGTCAACCTGTCAATATATTTTTTTGAGTACCTACTTTAAAGAAAAGAGATAATATGTAAAGTAACAAAGAGTATGATTAAGTAATTAGATAAGTATCTATATGGTATCTATACACTGACCTCTATGGTACTAGTGTAGTAAAGTAGGATCAATCATCGTAATTTGACCGGATTGATGTTAGGTTTTTATTTTTATCACTTTCGCGCATGTCAAAGAGATGTGATCCTAAAATTACTTACGAAAACGATTAATTATGTTTAATCGATTAAAAATACTAACAAAATTTTAATTCAACAATATGTAAAAACTATTTATTTAGGACTTCATAAAAGTTTAAATTTAGAACAGTTGCAGTAAATACTAAAGAAAGATTAAAAAACAATTTTCAATTGAAAAATCACAAAAAAACATGAGTTTGTAATACTTAGACAATGTAATGCGTAACCGCATCTCTAATTCTCTTGGTTTAGTTACCGCCCCGAACCCCGCTTCCTGTCATCATTTACTACTAAAAATGCATCTGCGCAACCACTTTACGCCAACTTCAATCCGGTAAAGTTACGTTGATCCTACTGTAGATCCATAGTAGTTCAGCGAACTAGTACCAGGCCCCCAACATTCTATACAACCCTCCGCACGAAATAGCCTACACTACTATATAAATAAAACACATAACGTTGCCGTTGGTACACGCGCCAAATGTGCACTCTGCAATTAGTGGTACGAATTGTATCGCCTTAGGTACTTAACCCGAAAATGGCCTAGGTTCTATCATGGCCTACTTAAAAACAATAGTTTCGACAGCAGAAAATAAATCAAATATCCTATGAGCCTTTCAAAAGGGTTTTTTAAAAAAAACAAGGTTTAACGCACCAATTGAGCATGAGCGGTTTTTTATTTATAACAATTTCAGGACACACTTAATAAAGCGACAAGAGGAGACTCCTGCCTAGATCAAATGATAAGCAATGACCCACACGCTGTTGGCAAAATACTTTCCCTAGGTTTATCAGGAGGCCAATTCACGTATTTGAAGCAGTGCAGTTGCAGTTAAGTGACGATTAAAACGGTCTTTTTTGGATTCTTGTAACTCTGGGATCGGTCTCAAATACGCTTGCACAACTAACGCACCGTACTATGTAGAATGCCGCTATTGCGCTCTTGAGACGGATACTTGACGCAAGCGATTTGAAATCGATTTCGAAGTTACAACAATACGAAAATGGCTGCTTTAATCGAAACTTAACTGCAACTGTAAAAAATCTTAATTTCAAAAGAGATTTTAACTCAGTAATTTGAGTTGAAATCTCTTTTGAATTTATACTAGTGTTTCTTGACTTCAGCGACGAATTTTTCTCCCTGGCGGCGTCACCAACACCTACGCGTCGTCGAGGAAGAGGCCGCTCCCGGCTGACTTGGCTTGGCTGGCATTCAATTATTATTATTAAGCCTTTATTGCTGACAAAATATTTACAGTGTTTACAATGTATTTGTATCTTATTAAATTAAGTCATCACATTGGATTGCTCGGTTTAGTAATCAGCGTGTCCTGTGACACGAAGGCCTCTTCCAGCTGTTTCCATTCTTCTCTGTTGTTTGCTATTCTAGACCAGGTTGCTCCTCCAATATTCTTGATGTCGTCTGTCCATCTTTTAACTTGTCTTCCTCTTTTTCTTTTACCATTATGTGGTTGCCATTCGGTTATGATCTTTGTCCATTTTATCCTACTGTCTCTTGTCATGTGCCCTGTTCATCGCCATTTTAGCTCTCTAATTTTCTTGATAACATCTTCCACCTTTGTCAAAGATCTTATTTCCTCTGCCCTCTTATGGTCATGTAACGTGACACCTACCATACTTCTTTCGATTCCTCTTTGACATGTTCTTAGTTTAAAAAAATGTTTCTGGTTTAGTGCCCATGTTTGGCATCCATATGTGAGGCATGGCAAGACACACGAGTTAAACACCCTTTTTTGGCTGACATTGGAAAGTTATTACTTTTGAGTACCTCCTTTAGTGACCAGAATCTTTTCCAAGCACATGCCACTCTTTTTTTTATTTCAACATCTGTTTGGTCTTTAAAAGATATGATTTGTCCTAAGTATCTGTAGTTTTTAACGTACTTCATTTGTTCGCCGTCTACTTTTATAGGCAATTCTTCTCTGTTTGTCATTACTTTTGTTTTAGTTTTATTCATAGTCAAACCAACTACTCTGCTTGCCTCGGCATTCAATACTAGGTCATTATTCACTAGGTTTTTTTTTCGATTTCGCGGTAAGCCCACGCAAATTGGCGCATGCGAGGTACGCTCAAAGGATGTCCGCGCGCATGCGCGATTTATTTCTAAGCGCAGCTCTCTATATACCATTATATCAAGATTTTGACAGTTAAAAGCTATATAGTGAATAAGGACCCCGTACTGCGCTGCCTAGTACCCGTGCAGCAGCATGTCGCGTAGCTCGTTCGTTTCTTTTCGGTCCCAAATTTCCAATAAAAGTGGTCAAAATATAAAGTCCCTCAAAAAACTAACAGTCTCGGTTTTGATGGCATAGCAACCAAAGTTATTAAGTTGGTTGTTGCTGAAATCTCTACACAAGCCATGTTAGCAACATGAGTATTGACAACGAAATTTTTCGGAAGCATTAAAAACATCAATAGTAAAACCATTATTTAAAAAAAATACAGTCATATTGAGAATCTCCTCCTTCTTGAAGTCGGTTAAAAAGGAGAATAGAGAACAAATGCAATACTATCAGCCAATCTCACTGATAAGTATAATATCTAAAATATTTGAAAAACACGTATAAAAACAACTATACGCTTTAAAAAAAAAACAATATAATAGTTACTGACAGGGATTCCGCAATAACAAAACTATAAATATGGTCCTGTACGATTTTATACAAAAAGTTCGTATGAATGTAGATAAAAACACCTGTCAGTACAATGTTCTGCGACATGACCCAGGCCTTAGACTGTGTCAGACATGATATTTTGACTAAGAAATTGAAAGCATACGGTGTACGCGGTCATCTCCTCAATTTGATAAATTCTTATATTAGTGGGAGAAGATTCTAGACTGAAATAACTACAATAAACTCACACACAAACAATGAAGAGACATATAGGTCTTCAATACGTGTTTTCAAATACGGTGTGCCTCAGGGCAGTGTTATAGGACCCTTACTGTCCATTATATATATTAACGACCTCCCAAAAGTATTAATTACCAATACACTACGCTCTTTGCTGATGGCAGTACAAAATAAATAAAATAGATATATACTATTTAGATATTAATAATTTCCGCAAATCTATAATCTAATGCCTATAGAACAACAATTTAAAAATTAATCTTGAAAAAACTAATGTAATGCACTTCACACAAAGAGGATCGACTATATCAAATTTAAATACACACCATGACAATACACAAATTAGTGAAATTGATAATACGAAATTCTTCGTGTATTAATAGACAAAACACTTAGTTGAAAAGCACATACAGTTGACTGAGTTGAAAAAAATAGTAGTTCTTCTTATGCAATGTTCAAATAAATTCCTTAACATCGATAGTCTTCTTGCTGCATACTGCGATTTACTTTCCTCAAAATTAAGATACAGAGTTATCTTTTGGGGCAACTCCACAAATAAACAATTAGTATTCAAAGTTCTAAAACGCTGCTTAAGGATAATGTTTTAGTTAAAAATCCATTGTTATTTCTATTTATTTTTCTGTTTTTTTTATTAATTGTCAATCGCACTGTCTATTTTTATTAAAAACAATGTATTTACTTACTTAAAATAGTAAAATATGTAAATTGATGAATTATGTAATAAAAATGTAATGTATGTTATTAAAGTAATTTATTGGTATGTAATTTAGTGTAACTGTAATGTAACATCTGATTTAATTGCAATGAGGTGTAATTTTAATATGATATTATAGTGAATATTTGAACGCCGCAGTGGCTAAACATAGTTTGTTCATAAAATAATTGTCCATCTTGCATGCTTTTGCCGTGTATTCTCATGTTTTAACACATAAAGATATCTTATCTTATCTCATGTCAAATTTTCCCAAGATACGCCTATGCGACCAAAACCTTACGTTCCTGCTTAGCAGTGCAGGATTGTACGTCATATCAGCGAAAAGTACTCTCGTCAGCAAACTAATATGCTTTAGGTCAGGCAATACACGCCCAAAGATAATTGCGCTATATGAACCGAGCGTTAATGGGGACCGGTATTGGGCCCCATGAATACGTAACTCGGGTCACGAAGCGCATTAGGAGACGTGACGTAAATTAGGAGAGGCCTATGCTCAGCAGTGGACCGATACAGAATTGATAAAAACACGTTTTTAAATAACTAAAATTACTAACATCTCCGTTCATGTTTAAGAGACTTATGTTTTTGTTAAGCCCAACAAAAAAATATAAATTTGGCGGCTATTGTAACTTTAACAAACGCCATCCCATCATATCTTGCTCCCTAGTATGAACACCGAACAGTACAAAACTAATTGTTACCAGATATATATAAAAAATTATAACAAGCTAACTACATCATCAACTCAAGGATTTCCCATTATATACATTTTGGAAAAAAATATATGCATGGTTATCAGAAAACTTCTAGGTTAACCTAAATACAATTGTTATTGTATAGGTATATTATATTTAGTATTTGTGTCTAAACAAAATGATTTTTAAATTAAATTTGCATGTGGAACAATATTTTTCAAGAGTTTAATTTATGAGTCTACTCTGTTCTACCATGTCGCATGCTAGTAATCTATAATTAATTTTAGAAAGCTGAAGAGTTTGTTTGTTTGTTTGAACGCGATAATCTCAGAAATTACTGGTCCGAATTAATATTGACTGTTGTATAGCCCATTTATCGAGGAAGGCTATAAAACATATTTCATTTTTAGAAAACGTCGAAAAAAAAACCGTGCAAAACTCGGACATTAAGGTACTGTTTGTAATTGCCAAGACAAGCTTGTATGAGAGAAATTGTTAAAAAATGCCACAGAAAAAAATAATGTGAGTCAGAAAATCTTTACTTATACCTATAAAAAAGTAAGCACCGTAGAAGTTATAAATATCTATAATAATATATTATTAATAATATCTTTAAACAAGAAATTCTTGTTTAAATGTATATATGTATATAATCTAAATCTCGGCTCCAACGATTTTCATGAAATTTTGTATTCAGGGGGTTTTGGGGGCGATAAATCGATCTAGATAAATTTAATTTGTGGAAAAAGTCGTTTAAAAAAAAAACCAAGAAAAGCTCGGTCATCTAGGTACTATAATAGGCACACGCATAACTTCAGAACGTCTGCACCAAATTAGATAATTATTTTTTATTGTGTTCGTTATTGTTAAGATAACTTGTCAGGTTGTTTAAAAGAACATTTAAAACAAATCGTACAGTAAAATCACACGTATGAAGCCGGGGCATTTTAGTAATAACTATGTTTCCTGAATATAGATATAAGCATTTTATTAAAGTAGGTAGGTTATGTTGTTTTATTTTTTTACTATTGTATAGTTCTGTAATATCAAGAACAAATCGAAGATTGACTTCCACTACCATGGCGTCCACTAACTACCGTGACCTTTAATCAGCAGTAAAAAAATAAAAAAGTAGGTGAGAATTACGACAATTTTCTATGCCTATCATAAAAATACATACTTTATTAATCGATTTCATACATTGTGAAAACTGATATTGTGTTATGTTCACAAAGGGAGTAACATTTAGACCATAAACACCGTGTTCGTAGATAAATTATGTAAAAATGTTCAAAACTCCTGTTATAGTTTTATTTTCTTTTATTATTTTTTGTTCTGGCTTGGAGCGTGGGCAGGTAATTATTTATTGTTTATTTGCTTACGTAATAAATTACATAACATAAATAAATTCCATTGATTAATAAATGTGATTGAACCTAATCGAACGCTTCTGTGTCCTTTCCCATTGGGAATTAAAATCAAATTACGGGAATAGATATTGTATAGAATTATGTAATGTAATTTAATAAAAAAATATTTTTATCAGACCAACGGCTTTAAAAATGTAATTATAAACCAACGAGAATCAAAGCATGACTAATATACTGAAAGTATCGATAATTATACTGGTAAATATAATTATCGATACTTTCAGGCTTAAATGCATTATTCATTAAAACACGAAAATAGGATTTCCTATTTGTTTTTTTTTAATATATACACTACATTTTTTTAGTCAAAGAACATGGCAGTTTGTAACGTATAATAATAATAGAGCCTTTTTAATTCCATATAAAATAATGCCTTTTAAAATGAATCGGTGAACACATTTTATATCTAATATATAAAATTCTCGTGTCACAGTTTTCGTTGCCATACTCCTCCGAAACGGCTGGACCGATTTTGATGAAATTTTTTGTGCTTATCCGGTATCTATGAGAATCGGCCAACATCTATTTTTCATACCCCTAAGAGTTTGTTTGTTTGTTTAAACGCGATGATCTCAGGAACTACTGGGCCGCATTGAAAAAATATTTTAATGTTGGATAGCCCATTTATCGAGGCTATAGGTTATAACATCACGCTACGACCACGATTCCGATCACGGAACGGAGCAGCAATGAAAAATGTTGAAAAAACGGGCAAAATTTACGCAGACGAAGTTGCGCGGGTCAGCTAGTAATATCTATAATTTACACAAATTAAATCAACATTACAAACTGGTAAAAAATAATTTATAATGTAATTTTTCATTTTTTTAAAGACTTCCGCATTAGGGTCAATTCAGGGGCACAATGTACACCCAGACTCGGAACAACAATCACACAAAGTGGTGTCCCCGTGTGGGTATCGAACCCATGACCTCTTGCATAGCAGTCGGAGACACTCCCTCTGCGCCACAGAGGCAGTCGCGAATTAAATCAAAACTAATAATCAAATAATAAAATGAAAAAGTTTAATAATGTAGCACTAATTAAAATAATAGTAATAATAGTAGTAATAAAATAAATCTATATGGTTATATATATATAATGTGTACAAATCATAAAAGTTTATTAGCATTTAATTTTTTTTTTATCTAAAGTAATAATCATTTACAGGAACCGGATCCGGGTCCTGAGTTAACAAGTAAATCCGAATCTGAAGAAGAAACAGATGCATTTGATATTGAATCAAGGCAAGATTTTGACAAAACATCTGAAAAAGAAAAAGAACTTAAACTTCTTCGTAAAGCAAAGAGACTAAAAGAAAGCAATTACAGGCGAGCTCTAGAAAGTATTCTTCCAGCAAAAAATAGTGAAGGATACAGAAGATTTTTTGAAGATCTGATAAATAATTCAGAAGAAAAATCAAAATTGAATATGTCTAAAAAAGAAATCGAAGAAGTCGTTGTTACGGACACTTTCGTCGATGGAGAAGGTAATGAAGAAAACAATGGTGACCCTCAGGTAGAAGAAATCGAAGTTGTAATCGAACATATTACTGATGGTGACAATAATAATGATCCGAACGATAAGACTATCGAAAATCCACAAGATCCCCAAGATCCCGGTATATTTGATACGGATAACCCTCATAAAGACGATCTTAGAGAAAAACCGAACACGGATGTAGCCATTGAGAACAAAGACCAAGATCAACCACCAACAAGCCCAAGTCCGGATACAAACGCGAGAGGAAGAATGGGACAAGACTCTTCTAGAAGTGCAGAAATCGAGGGATTGCATTTGGGTCATATTGAAGAACGTAGACTGCTGGGTATTAAGAATTTCATAACACATCTCTCAGAGCGGTACTATTACTAAACCTTCTATCTTAAATTTCACTGTATATATCTACTTACTACTTTTTATATTCACTTCTGGACATGTAAGGCTAAGAAGTCACGGAGCGATTTTTACCCGCATCCGCTGCGGTGTGTATTTCAAAACTCACGTGGCATTTAGTTTGTGAGGTTTTGTTCAGACAAGCGGTTATACGGGTAGGTCATCCATTATTCACGTAATGTTTTTTTAATTTATTTTTAACCCGCGAGGTTTTAGACTAACTACCCTCCCATACCCAACATCACGTATAATTTTTTAATCAAAAATATCCTATCAATTTTCACATGAGTGCGAGTAACAAAAATGTCCCTAAAACTGTTCAGTTCATTTATCCGCAGAACGACGAACGACCACGGCACGTGCGGGCGACGTCCGCCAGCGTTGTGGAATCCGCAAATCGCGCGATTTTAAAAGTTTTCTGCCAGTGCAGCGAAAGCCGCAAACAAACGCATCGCCCCGGTCATAAATCGTGTCGTGTGATATCATTTTATATTTTAATGTTTAATGTCTTTGTATGAGTGTTGCGGTTCCCAAACCGCGGACGCGGAAACCGCAACACCCATACGAAGACGTATTTATATTTTTATTTTTTGTTGTAACGGGTCCCTCTGAAACGTATTATTAAGTAAGAATTCACAATTATTTCGCTATGATATTTTAATACGAGTAAAACCAGTTTTATGTTAACCAGCTGCATTAGGCCTTTTTGTTTGCTAATTATAAACGTGACGCATAATATACCTATTTCGGACCGTACATTCACTAAATATGTGAACCCGGCTACAACACTAGTATCGTGTACAATGGTACTAGTGGGACAAAAATTCCCAGTAGTACCATTAATGGTACTAATCAATGGAACAGCTGGGTAAGAGGGAATTCATCGTTTTGTAGTTTTGTAGACTCAGAAACATTCTGTTGAATTCTATAATCTATAAATAAGAGAAAAAAATAGATGTGTTTAATGAGCTATCATTTTGGGTCCTTTTTAAAATAAAGTCAGTGTGGCTCAATTTTGATGTCCAGAAGATAATCAACTAACGACTTTATAACTGTCTATTTCAAGATCAATTTGCTCTTATGGCTGTTATCTATTTATGAGTTTTTTTATTCAAAATAAAAATAAATTATAATTTTCTTTCAGAATCTTACCCTATGAGTCGGTTCAGTGAAGTAGTCATTCCTCACTATCGAACTACATTAACTAGAGGCGGAGTAGTTGTCAGCCCAGCTGTGTACACTGTGCAAACGACTCAACCCATTATAGACCATGTTACAACTCGTAGCTGGATCGCAAACAGAGGAATCGTACCAGACCAGATTTTTAGCAGATCAGCCAATAACAAAATTGGGAGATCTGATTCTGATGCAAAACTAATAGATGATTACAATGATTACGGTTCAAATGCCTACTCATATTCGCCTACCAAATCGCTACTACCTTCTCGGCAAGTAGAAACTAAGATGGAAATACTGACAAAGTTAGCTGAAAGTCGACAGGCACCATTAGGAAATTTGCAACCGTTCAGGGAGAATTTGTATGCAGGAGGATACCATCCTCAACTTCAACGATACTACCCTGATGGCCTCCGACCTTTGTTTAGCATCCGTCGCTGAAAGACGAATAAAACTAAACAAATTATTAACCATTAGTCGTCATTATGAATTCCTTTAACAACGTAACAAAAATTGTTTTAATAAAATCTTTTATGCTACATTATTACATTATTTCACAGTTTTTAAATTACGTCTCCAACTTCAGGCTCGCTTTGACTCGATAGAAATTTCGATAGAAATTTCGATAAAGGAACGTCTAAAGGTTCATTTCCGTCAATAGTCGGAGTTACGACAATAGTCAAAGTGCGCGCGCAGCCTACGTCAGTCGTCGGCCGCGCGCGTCTGTCGCAGACCTCGGAAACGGCGCCATACATTCTCATACTCTGAGTAATGTCGCATCGGCCGCGCGCGTCAGCCGCTTGTCGTAAGACGCGCGCGGCTCGCGATCGGCCGCGATGCACGGAAATGAACCTTAATACGTTATTTATTACAAGGCCATACTAATTAATACTATGTATTTAGCATTTTCACACTTAGACCTTCTATCAACCAGCAGGATCAACTACATAATCAAGATGAACTAACTCTTGATAAAGGTACGTACAAAAAGGAGAACTTTTGTATAAAAAGCCATTATTTGTATTTTGTCCAAAAATGTTGGCTTAAATTTGATAAATAAAATTCACTTTCACTATGGTCATATAGGAAGTGGTCTTAAAGCAGTAATAATAATAATAATAATAAAATGATTTATTCACTTATGAAGCAAAATACTACACTTGTGAAAAATCGATTCTATATTTACTTGTAATGCCCGTTCGCAAACAATAGGTAAAGCCCGAGAAAGTTAAAATACGACCATTTTATTATTTTAAACCAATAAATGTACTTATAAATTAAATAAATAAAAATTAAATTCAAAAACTAAATTTTGTAATCAATGCGATATTTATAATAAAAACAAGACAACAAGATGTCGAGATATTAGACGTTTATCCAAATTGGATCCAGCCAAAGAACCTTAAGAGATTATGTCGCTTGACACAATTGGGGGCTTTGCAAGAAATCGTTATCCTAAACGGTATCTTCACCTTTTTAGCAGATCACTTTACAGGGTTTGCATATACCTATCCTTCCAAAGGCTAGCAAGCTAAAGGTTTTATTTATTTTCTATGTCCTATTTTAGAGAAGAATAGAGTAAAAATTATCCTCGTTGATCAGTATGCCGGGATAAATTCTATGCAATTTAAAAGGTTCCTACGAGGCTATGGTGTTACACTAATTTTCACTGCAGATTACTGCTCTTTTTCTAATGGTTTAAATGAACGTCTTAATCAGACACTTGTGAACCAACTCCGATGTAAGAGCAGTGAACAACCACATCGACCTTGACCCAGTCTTGCTATGGAATGTACTGATGAATGTAATCGATCTACCCACAGTGTAACAAAATTTTCCCCTATGTACTAGTTTACAGGGAAGCAATCATCTATACTTCCTCAGACTCTGTGTCAATATGAGACTTGGCGCAAGATAGATTGTAAGCATTGGCATATGGCTAATAAAGAAAGTGCGGCTCAGAAAACAACAGATTATGATTTTCAAGTAGAGGACTTTGTTTATGTAAAGATGGGCAATACTCTTAACCGAAACAAACTGGGACCATTAACTGTTTTAAGTAGGATATCATCAACTATTTATGAAGTAAGTTGTGGTTGTCGTAGATCTCAGGCTAATTTTGCACTTAGTAGCAAACTTTTGCCAGTCCAAAGGGGGGAGATGTAAAAGTGAAAACCTTCACTTTATTTACCTTTGTGAATTATAATTAGATCTATAGTTTGTACCTGTTTATGTATATTATATTATAATGCTTTAGTTTGTATAATATGTGAAATAAAATACTATAAAAACCGATTGTCAAAAAGAGAAACGGTCTATAGTTAAATTGTTTAATTCTATGTTACACATACACTTTTTGTTGTTTATTGAAAAGCGGTTTTTTAAAGTGCTTATTGTTTAAACGCTCATAACTCCAAAAACAAATTGTAAGTGTTTAAGGGTTAATATTTATACTTAAAACTTAATATTATAAAGAGGAAAGATTTGATTGTTTGTTTGCTTTAAAAGGCTCCGAAACTACTGGACCAATATAAAAATTCATTCACCATTAGAAAGCTACATTATCGGGGAGAAACATACGACTATATTTTATTGTCAACATTTGAGATCCTTACGAAAATTGCCATCACGTAACTCAAGGTACAAAAAATTTTGCTTATTTGGCGTATGCTGCGAAAGCTATTGATGATACATCAAAATAATGTACAAAATGTGTGAAAAATTACCAATTGCTTTTAACCATCAAACTAAGTAGCAGCTTAAACAACACATCTATGCTCAAAATTTAATCAATATTCATTGTATAGTTTCATTAAAAGTCTGTGACATACGGAAGCACAGCCGAAAAGACATGACGAAACTATAAGGGTTTCGTTTTTGCTGTTTTGGCTACGGAACCCGTGTGTATATTTCGGATGCATTTCACCTAACGCCGGACAAGTGTGAGTCCCACGCACGACGGAAGGGGGGGGGGGGGGGTTATATTTCGTTTCGATCCACACAGCCAAGTGTGAGCACACACAACGGGGGAAAGTTACCGATACTAATAACCCTACTGGGCGGGGCACAAGACAAGAGACAAATGGAAAAATACATTCAATACAAAACAACCATAAGGGGGGGGGGGGGGTATATGCCCTTTCGGATTCGACTATTGCATTGTCATGGATCGGCTCGTCCTTTCACCGATGGTCGGTATTTGTTAACAATGGAGTCGCTTAGATACAGAAGCTTGTATCTCCAAGTGATTTTTAGGGTTCCGTAGCCAAAATATTAAAAACGGAACCCTTATACTGGGTGGCGCAAAAGTAGTGGCACTAAAGAAAATACTTTTTTTTTTTATATGACATTTTCTGTCATTCTGTTGTTGAAAATTGTGTAGTGAACAAATGTAAAATACACTGAAAATAAACATGGACCGTTTTACTCCCCAAGAACGTGGAATAATTGTGTCAATGTTCTTACGGAATAATTCATCAGTGATAAGAACACAACGTGAATTTCGTCGACGGTTTCCCCACCGTCCGGCACCGATTGGTCGCACAATTCGACGCCTTGCCACACGCCTTGAAGCAACTGGCTCAACATTGGATAGACCTAAGTCTGGGAGACCAAGAACAGGCCGTTCAGCTGAAAATATCGATGCTGTGCGCGAAGATGTGGAAGAGTGTCCAGAAACATCAACGAGGCGACGTGCCACGCAATTGGGCATTTCCAGACGGACCCTGCAGCGTATTTTGGTGAAAGACTTAAAGATGTTCCCGTATAAAACTCAAATGACTCATCAGCTGCTGCCTGCTGACCACCGAGCTCGTCTAGATTACTGCCAGCGCGTCATAAACCTCAACCTTGAAGAGGATGATTTTCCTTCAAAATTGGTTATGAGTGACGAAGCGCATTTCCATCTCTCAGGGCATGTCAATAAGCAGAATACTCGGTTCTGGGGCACTGATAATCCGCGCATTATTCAAGAAACACCTCTACACCCACTAAAAGTTACTGTATGGTGTGGCATCTGTGTTGACAGAGTGATCGGACCCTATTTTTTCGAAGACGCTGGAGGCAATGCGATAACTGTCACTGGAGAACGCTACAGAACCATGTTACGTGAGTTTTTGATACCCAGTTTGGACGAATTGGGGCTGGAGCACATCTGGTTTCAACAAGACGGCGCTACGGCACACACAGCGCGCGACACTATGGACTTAGTGAGGGACGCTTTTCCAGGCCGAGTTATCTCTCGTTTTGGCGATTTGCCTTGGCCTGCAAGATCACCCGATCTGACCAGTCCAGACTTCTTTCTTTGGGGTTTTTTGAAATCTCGGGTGTATGTGAACAAGCCACAGACTCTCGCAGCTCTAAAAGAAAACATTCGTCAAGAAATAACGAACATATCGCAGGAAGTGTTACGGCAAGTTATGCAAAATGTCATAAATAGGGCTCAAATGTGTATCAACTCTGGAGGTCACCATTTAAAAGACATCATCTTTAAATCCTAATGGTACGAAATTTAATGGCACAAATATACATTTAAAAAAAATCTAAATCTAGTTTTCTAATTTAGAAAAAATTTTATAGCTGAACCAAATAGGGTCTTTACTTTTGCGCCACCCAGTAGTTTCATCCTGTCCATCCGTCTGTCTGCCTCCTAAATAACGACTAGCTACTATTTTAATTTAAAGATATGGCAATATAACGTTAAGCTGGTGTCCACGAGTCTACTACGTCAGCAAAGTTGTAAAATTTGGGTCACGACAGTTGCAGAGGGTTCCGTTCGTACGATTTTGTCCTATGACAGCACAAATGCGAATACAAATGGGAACTACGACCTAGGGAAACGTCCAAAGATAATAGATCTAGCTAGATGCCACATGTAGGTACCTGTAACAGTATGAAAACAGAGCGTGCCACTTTATCCTTACCGTGGATGATGTCACGCGAGCGTTTTAGTGATGTACCTACCGTATACAGAATCGCAAAGCATCATTCAGTCAACAGGGTATTGATTTTAAATCGACCGATTCGATTCGATACTTTATCGGAATACACGGCCGTTGTTGGTTTAACGTGACATGTAGGTATATAAAATTGAAACGGGTGTTTACTGAATCTGTAGAGTTCCCTTTGTTTTTAGGATAGTTCAGACGAAGTGGCCGGTCTACCCCGGTCTCCTTTCTTCTCTTCTATATCTATCTATCTATACATATAATAAAACTGTAAATTTCACGTGTCTGTACATGGCCGAACTTAGTGAAAAAAAATATTAGGAAATGTTCGAAAAGAGTATTCAAACACTTTGCTGCATTTTTAGAAATGTCTGTCTGTCTGTCTGTCTGTCTGTCTGTCTGTCTGTCTGTCTGTTTGTTTGAACACGCATCACGCAAAAACTACCGTACAGATTCGGTTGAAATTTTGCACGTGCAATCTAATAGATGCAGATTAACATTTAGGCTATAAATTATCACGCTTTTTCCCATAGGAGCTAAGCAGTAAGGGATAATGTCTGTAGCTATTTTTCGTTATAAAACAGTAACTACTAGACGGATCTTTATAAAAATTTGCAGTTTTATAGTAAATACTATAGGACATTATTTACACTATGAATCATTACGCTAACGTCTATGGGGAACGTGTAGCAACGTATTTTTTGTCGCACTATAATGGTTTATCACAAAAATTTCCACAATTAGACATTATCTATAATTGTAACCCGTGGAATGCATAACTTCACGCTAAAACTAAAAGGAGCTAAACACAACATTTTTAAGTTTCATAAGAACAGTTATTTTGACGTGTTAAGTAGCTAACAGTAGTCCCAGGTTCGAATCTGATGTCTGAAAATGTTCTTTTTGTATTTATTTAAATTGTCTTTATCCTTTTTTAATATTTTTCTGAATGTTTTAGTTATTTTTTCGACCGTAGGTAACTTATTTACTTTGGTTATTACTTTTTATATTAAAAATCAAGTAAATTATGCAATTAATTATAGGTATTGCATGCACTGCTGAGAGTAATGAATTAATCGTAGTAGAAATGAAAAACAATATTACATTATAGTTAAAAAGTATTCGACATTTTCCAGAAATGATGTGTTCGTCTAAAAAAAAGACATTACACACACGTAAAAAAAGTACATGTAGCGCCATCTATGAAATCAAATTGTGAACAACAAAACAACGGCAACATTCTTGAAAGTAGATGGCGTTGTATTCAATAATGTTCTATACTTTTAGTAAAAGAAGTTTTAAAAAGAAACACATTGCTATGATTTTTAGAAATGTTTGTCTGTCTGTCCGTTTGTTTGACCACGCATCACACAGGTGCATCGAGGATCATGTTTTGGGGTTATGGTTGGAGATTACGTGTTCATCAATTCAACGATAATGAATGGCTCAACATCGTTCAAGTGTGAGTAGTTCGGGTGACGGGAGGAGGGGGGTCGTTGTTTGTCAACCGTACCTTTAGGGATATCTAACATTTTCGCGGGCATGACACACATGACACGCTCTGTGTTTGCTTACTAAAGTGTTACAGCAGTTTTATTATTAGTATTGCGTTGTAACACTATATGAAATACACCCCATTTTTAGCCAAAATGACAAAACAGAACCCTTATAGTTCCCTTATGGCCGTCCCTCCGCAGCTTAGCTCAGAGACTGTTAGTGCTAAGGTTGCAACTTTTGCATGAATAAATTACTAACGCCGATAAAGTGAAAGAACAAAATCTTGAAAATCATTATTTTTTTAAGGGTACCTCTCTTATATGTAAAGTGGGGATGTGATTTTTTTCTCACCTACCTACCCCATCGTGTGTGGTATCATTAGATAGGTCTTTTAAAAAGAGTTTAGGGTTTGTGAAGACTATTTTTAGATTTAAGGATTCCTTTGTGTATAATATTAGGCTTTATATTGAACATTTTTGTTAGAGTCAAGTGTCCCCCTGCCAGCTAAATGGTTGATGTTGGGTATGTGAAAAAATTCAGGGTAGTAGTATAAATACTAAAATTATAAGGAAAACTATCACAGTGTGGCGTCCTACATGCCAAGCCGCCGATAGCGCCCGACATCGCGACGCCGACACCGTAGCGCGCGTGCTGAAAAAGACGACATCCCAACGCAATAACTATTTATGCACTAAGCCGCGCGCTGTGCCACACGTTTATATATGGCGCCGAGAATGCACCGCAGTCGTCGTGATTGGTCGGTCGCGATGCACTGACTTGCTACATGCAATACAACTTGCGAACATTATTTTGTAAATATAACGTGCCACTTTTATTTAATATACCTCTTTCACCTTTTACTTATACATCACACGTGAGTTTTATTTTGCAACCTCAAGACTGAACACCCTATCAGTAAATTGGTGACCCCGACGTGATCAAGGAGCAACTCCAAGATGTCTACAGAGGAAACCAGCCCACAAGAAGTAGAAGACGTGAAAGAACAGGTAACGACCGTTACGTGTGACGTCGCCACAATCTCGCTGCCTGCGCGTCTGCCGCCATTTTGGCGCCAAAACCCACGCCTATGGTTCGCGCAGTTTGAAGCCGCCGTTGCGGCTAGCAGAATTGGAGAAGATCAGAAGTTCAATCTCGTCGTCCCGTTGCTCGGCTGCAACGACCTGGAGCAGATCGCCGACATCGTGCTGAGCCCGCCCGCGAGCAACAAATACGCTACACTGAAAAATAGGCTGATTTCCACGTTTCAAGAGTCCGACCATCGCCAGTTGCAGAAGCTGCTCAGCGGCTTAGAACTCGGCGACATGAAGCCTAGCCAGTTACTGCGCAAGATGACTGATTTAGGCGGGAAATTGCTGACCCAAGAGGCGTTAAAGGTAATGTGGCTCAATCAATTACCTACGCAAGTGCGCGCCGTGCTCGCCGTGAACACCGAATCGTCGCTCGAAGGCCTAGCTGCGATGGCTGACAAAATGGTGGAACACTTCGAACCTGCGACGGTTGCCGCGGTCGCCGTGCGTCCCACGTGTCCGTCGCCATCAACATCGTTAAACTCCGCGCATACGCTCGAAAGAAAACACGTACCAAACGAAAACCTGCAGTTTGACCTACTATCTAAACAGATCGAGAAATTATCGCTAGAAATCGCCGAACTTCGCACGAGACAACAAAATTCGACGCATCATTCCCGTTACCGCCAAAATCGATCGCGGTCGAACTCGCGAGTACGTGCCTACACGAACCGTAAGCCCGGAGATCCAGATTGGGTATGTTATTATCATTTTCAATTTGGTGACGAAGCCCGAAAATGTGAACCGCCGTGTGCTAAACAGAAGCAGAAGTCGGAAAACTAGAACGTTCATCCACGTTGGCGGGCGTCGATGTTAACAAACCAAGTTACCGCCTATGTGTCGTCGATGTTAACAGCAGAGAGAAGTTTCTCGTCGATACCGGAGCCGACATATCTGTGTTAGCCGCTAGAAATAAGAAACCCACGAAGCCGACAGAAAATACCTACAGATTGTTCGCCGCAAACGGAACGGAGATACGTACCTACGGAGAACGTACACTCGAGCTCAACCTGGGTTTACGTAGAGCCTACAAGTGGACGTTCACGGTCGCTGAGGTGAAAACATCAATTCTAGGCGCAGATTTTCTAGCGAGGCACGAATTGCTAGTCGATTTACATCACCGCAAACTCATCGACCGCATCACCGACCTCAGTGTAAACACCATCACAGTGCAAAGTACCGAAGCCGTTTACGTCATCAACCGCAACCACGCCTATCACGACCTGCTGAAACAATACCCAGACGTTCTGCGATCCATGTCACTCAAAGTACCGACGAAACACGAAGTAACACATCGCATCGAGACAACAGGACAACCGATCTACTCGAGGCCACGCCCCCTGCCACCAGATAAGTACAAAGCAGCGAAGTTAGAGTTCGAGAAGATGATGGAGATGGGTATCTGCAAGCCGTCGAATAGTCCATGGGCTAGTCCACTACACGTCGTTAAGAAGAAGGACGGTTCACTTCGCGTATGCGGCGACTATCGCCGTCTCAACGCCGTGACAACCCCCGATCGGTACCCCATTCCGCGAATTCAAGATTTCACGTACCAACTGCACGGAAAGAAAATATTTTCAAAAATCGATTTAAAAATGGCGTACTTTTGGATACCAATGGAGAATGAAGATGCTGCGAAGACGGCCATAATAACCCCATTTGGCCTCTTTCAGTTTAACTGCATGACATTCGGTCTTCGTAACTCAGGTCAGACATTTCAACGTTTTATGCATGAAGTACTGCGAGGACTCGACGACAATGTATTCTGTTTCGTCGACGACGTGTTGGTCCACTCGAAAACAGAAGAGGAACACGAGCGTCACTTACATCAGGTACTCGAACGACTGAACAACTACGGTGTCTCACTTAACGTCGACAAGTGTGAGTTCGGCAAGGACAAGATACAATTCCTCGGCTACGAAGTTTCATCGGCCGGTATCAAACCCACTGAAGATCGCATACAAGCCATACTCAAGTTTCCAAAACCAAGCACAGTTCAAGAATTAAGAAGATTCCTAGGTATGATAAACTTCTACCGTAGCTGCCTACCCCACCAAGCCGAACATCAACATCTGTTAAACAAATACCTACACAATAGTAAGAAAAACGATAAATCACCAATATTATGGACACCCGAAGCCGAACAAGCCTTTGAGCAATGCCGACAAAGCATACTCGAGGCCACCGTCTTATCGCATCCCATACCTAACGCTCCACTATGTCTTCTCACCGACGCATCTGACAGCAGTATTGGTGCCGTTCTACAACAGAAGATCGACAATACGTGGAAACCACTCGCTTTCTACTCCAAAACGATGAGCGAGACGCAACGTAAGTACAGTGTATACGATCGCGAATTATTAGCAATGTATACAGCTGTTAAGAGCTTACGCCGACTCGTAGAGGGCAATGACCTCACAATATGTACCGACCACAAGCCACTGACGTACGCGCTAACAAGAACGCCGAGTAGCAGCGACACACCAAGACGAGAGCGACAACTACACTTCATCAGTCAATTTTGCACTAACATCAAGTACATTCACGGTGATAAGAACGAAGCAGCTGACGCGTTGTCACGTATCGCTGAAGTCGAAGTACTCAACGCAACCGTCGACTATAATAGACTCGCGGAGGTACAAGAGGACTCCGAACTACGCGAATCTATGAAAAATCCGAATCTCAAGTTTACGCGCGTCAACCTACCGGGAGTTCAACGACCGATATGGTGCGAAACATCAACAGCGAACGCTCGTCCATACCTACCACCGCCGTATCGCGTCCCAGCTTTCAAAGCGCAGCACGAACTTAGTCACCCGGGAGTACGACTATCGCGAAGAATTATGACTACAAAGTTCTTCTGGCCGTCGATCAACAAGGACGTAGGTACTTGGGCGAAATCATGTATCAGCTGTCAACGCGCTAAAGTTCAACGACACGTCGTGAGTCCACTCGGCGAGTTTCAACGGTCGTCGCGTTTCGAACATGTGCACGTCGATATAGTCGGGCCCTTACCTCCATCGGAAGATTATAGATACCTCGTGACGATGATAGATCGCTGTACCAAATGGCCTGAAGCAATTCCCACACGTGACGTCACAGCTGAGACCGTCGCGAAGGCTGTGTACGACGGGTGGATAGCACGATTCGGCTGTCCTCTGCAGATTACTACGGACCAAGGGAGACAATTCGAGTCGTCACTGTTTACCTCACTCATGAAGAAACTCGGCGTAACTCGAATACGGACTACGGCTTTTCATCCCCAAGCGAACGGACAAATCGAGCGATGGCATCGTTCCCTCAAAGCGGCACTGATGGCGAGAACGAACGACGGGAGGTGGGTCAACGAACTTCCTACGGTACTACTAGGGCTTAGAAATGCACTACGTGACGACTCATCTGTCAGCCCGGCATTAATGACATACGGCTCGACTCTTCGCATTCCGTCTGATTTCTTCGTACCTACAACGTCGAACATTGAAGACGCGGATTTCGTCCGTCAGCTGACCGAAACGATGACGTCACTAACACCTTCTCCGAGAGCTCGAGCATCAACGATGAACACTTTCGTCTACAAGGATCTCGCAACCTGCTCACATGTGTTTGTGCGCAACGATACCGTACGCAAACCTCTCACACCTCCATATGATGGCCCGTACGAAGTTTTACAGCGCAGCCCAGACGGGAAACACTTTACACTGCGGTTACCGCTTCGCACCGCTGTTATTTCTGTCGACAGATTAAAGCCGGCCTATATCTGCAACACAGCACCGAGCGGCGCAGCGCTACCGATCCACGCACCGAGCGACACAGCTTCACCCACTAGATCATCGAGCACAGCATCATGCGGCGCAGTGCCACGGATCCACGCATCGAGCGACACTGCATCTTCGATCATGACCCCGAGCGACAACGCAACGTCATCGTCTTCACCGAGCAGCGCCTACGTCACAAGATCCGGCCGCACGGTGAAACACAACGTACGCTTCGCTTGAGGGGGAGTGATGTGGCGTCCTACATGCCAAGCCGCCGATAGCGCCCGACATCGCGACGCCGACACCGTAGCGCGCGTGCTGAAAAAGACGACATCCCAACGCAATAACTATTTATGCACTAAGCCGCGCGCTGTGCCACACGTTTATATATGGCGCCGAGAATGCACCGCAGTCGTCGTGATTGGTCGGTCGCGATGCACTGACTTGCTACATGCAATACAACTTGCGAACATTATTTTGTAAATATAACGTGCCACTTTTATTTAATATACCTCTTTCACCTTTTACTTATACATCACACGTGAGTTTTATTTTGCAACCTCAAGACTGAACACCCTATCAGTAAAACAGTTAAGTACTTAGGCTTTACAAGTTTACGATCACTACAAAATTCTATTAACAATTATTAGGTAATAAGTAGGTATAACGTTGAAAGAATGAAACCAAAACAACAGAAAACCCACTTCTTAAGCCGCACACCAAACTAACTATCTAAAAGAATAGAACAGATCGATTTTTATTTAGTAAGTATTTAGTCAACAGGACTGTTTCCAACATATTTACACAGAAGTTATTTCGTTACATAAACTACCTTAATTTAAACCCGACTTTCACGCGAACGAAGTCGCGGGCACAGCTAGTTCTAAAATAAAATTAATGTCGATTATGAATTTTATTTTATTTTCAAACAAACGGACGCCCGCAACGTCGTACGAACGGATCCCGTTCGCGCGGGATGTATCTGTGTTTTTCCGGGTCAAAAAATAGCCCGACTTACTCCTTATAACAAGTTATTTTAAAAGTAAAAGTCCCGTCAAAATCAGTGAACATGATTAAATGGTCATGCCATATAAAGTTCACTAATTGAGTACAATACTAGTGAATACAGTAGGTACGTATAGTTCGTGAGAATCTTTATGAACGTTCTGTGCTGCGCGTCTCGCTGCGCAGTAACGTATTTTAAGACGATCGCCGGCATTCGTAGCTGCTCAATTGCCCGCGCGCCTTTGTTTAGAACGGTCAAAAAGATTCTCACGAACTATACCTATTTATTTAAAACTAGCGGACGCCTCGCGGTTGCACCCGCGTAGTTCCCGTTCCCGTGGGAATACAGGGATATTTTTTTATTTATTTAACAAATACAGCCATCATTACAGGTATATACCTACTGCAATGGTTGTAGACTTGTATTTATATACATATATATAAACTTAAATAACTACTACAAATAGCCTATGTCACCCGGGGTTAGTGTAGCTTCACAACGATGAAAGAATTTTTCAAATTCGTCCAGGAGTTTCGGAGCCTATTCAATATAAACAAACAATCAAACAAATAATCAAGTCTTTCCTCTTTATATTATTAGTGTAGAAGTATAGATAATAGTAAATGTCGTCTTCACGTTGCCACGTCGTGTAAGTTGGTTTGTATCGCATCGCAGGGCGGGCCGCGGCCGACATGCAACGCAGCATACACGAAGCGGCCGATCGCGAGCCGCGGGCGGCTTACGACTAGCGTCTGACGCGCGCGGCAGATGCGACACGATGCACGGAAATGAATCTTTATACGTTACGACAGCGAGCGACGACTCGCGCGATATTGAAATTAAATCAATTTAGGTATATAAAAATGTTTACAAGATAAAAATCCAAAAACATGGTTATTTCGATTTTTCACATAATTTTTGAAGTTATGTAGAAAAGGGTAAATACACAAGTTATAGATCTTTGCCATTTTACTTTTTTTCCATTTCGTTGACTTGTAGTTTTGCCGGAAATCAAGATAAACCGTTTTTAGCCTTTTACTAGAACTCAGATCGACCGTAAAATATTTTACCTTTCATTTTTGTTATAGGTAGGTACTCTCTTCCTTTTTAATGGGTTTCATCCTATGATTTTTTTGTTTCAAAAATTATAGACTCTTGTCTGATACTACAAGACACATAACACTAACCAAATTTAATAAATATTCATTGTGTAGTCTTTGAACAAAATGTCTGTGACATACGGACGGACAGACAGACGGACATGACGACACTGAACACAGAACAGAACCCTTATGGTTCTGTTTTTTCCATTTTGGCTACGGAACCCTAAAAAGAGCATGTTGGACCATACTCAGAGTAGGGTTCCGCAGCCATTATTACAAATAGATGCACTACTAATAGAAACAATCCGACTTGAATAATTACACCAGCAGTCTTCTGCAGGTGTAATTATTCAAATCGGATTTTCCGGCGGTAAGTTCCATGAACATACGCAAGGGCGTAACGATTATTTCCAAAAATATTTACATAATCAAAAAAAATATTAGAAACGTTTACATGTTTTTTAAAGGCCTGTCGAATAAGTGACACTTTTTTTAAAAAACTGCTTTTGTTTTATGGAGTGCCCCTATAAAAATATTACATTTTTATTATACATAAACTAAGTAGGTAGCGGCTGCTTAGACACTTTTTAACCAAATTTAATAAATATTCATTGTGTAGTCTGAGTAAAATACCTGTGACATACGGACGGACAGACAGACGGTCATGACAACACTAAGTATAAGGGTTCCGTTTTCGCCATTTTGGCTACGGAACCCTAAAAATATCGTTCTTCCAGGTACTTATTATTAAAACGAAAATGGAAGTTTAAAACATATATTTCAGGACAAATACCAAAACTAAAACCAAAATAGGTACACAACAAGTGCTACAAATTATAAAGATGACGGTAATTGTACATAGGACTAGCCTTATTATCTACATTACATCAATTTATTAATAAGAATAATATATAAAATAATTATACATCATTATACTTAATCAAGTTTCATTAAATGTAATGCAAACATCTCGCTACGTTACATTGGATAATAAAACTGAATACAAAAAAAGTATCTTTCAAGTACGTTTATATATTTTTTTATATTATATTCATATAATTATTATTTATATTATATTATTATTATTAGCTTCACAAAACACCGAGAATACATACATACACTGAATTTCTGGTTTGAGTGTGTGTGTTTCTGAGTGCGTCTTAATGTGGCGCGTCTCTATGGGGTTTTTGTTTTTTTTTTTAATATTATGACAGTGGTAAACAAGCATAGGCCCACCTGAGGGTAAGTGGCTACCTAAGTCTATGGACGCCTGCAACATAATGGGTATCACGAGCACGTTGCAGACTCTTTAAAAACCTATTTTATCTATTTTCTTCTGTACTCTCGGTGTTTTAAGATATTTGGTTGTTGTCCAAATTGCCTAAAGACAACGTCAACTAACCAAACAGCAATCCCTTGCAATTGTAATATGTGCCTGTTATACACAATATCAAGCCTAAGACGATTATTATAATGTTTTTAACAAGGCGCCAATAAAGGACGCCCATGCCAGGCTGTTCCCACATTACGAGGGTCTCAATAATCGCTGGGAATATGAAACCCATGTTGGAGAGACAAAAGGAACCGATCTGAAAACAAAAACAAAATTAGAAGGATTTTAATAATAGGGTAGACTAATAGACCGTCACCGATATATAATTGAGCTCTTGTGTATGGCGGCGCTGATTAAGCTGAGAAAATTAAACGCTTGTATTAAAAATTACGCTTAAAACTGTGAAATATTAAATCTATTATATAAAATTCTCGTGTCACAATGTTCGTTCCCATACTCCTCCGAAACGGCTCGACCGATTCTCATGAAATTTTTTATGCATATTCAGTAAGCCTGAGAATCGGCTACTATATATTCCCTAAGAGTTTGTTTGTTTGTTTGAATGCGATAATCTCAGGAACTACTGGGTTGCACTGAAAAAATATTTTATTGTTGGATAGCCCATTTATCGAGGAAGGCTATAGGTTATAACATCACGCTACGACCAATAGGAGCGGAGCAGCAATGAAAAATGTTGTAAAAAAAAAAGGAAGAAAAAGAAAAAAGGGAAAATTTACGCAGACGAAGTTGCGCGGGTCAGCTAGTTCATATTTAAATATCAGAATCGGTCAAGTATAACTCCGACACCGGTATTTATAAACGAGTAATAGCAGTTACATAAGTAAAAATAATTACTTATGTTACAGATTCTATTCCATAATTAAGAAAATGAGAGAAACGTCAAACGTTAGATTACTTAGCCAAACAATAATGACCGATATCGCTACATATGCAATTGTTTTATCTTAAATTTCTATGTTTAAAGGTTGCTTTTCTTGAGAGATTAAAAATTATGTACTTTTTTAAATATACAAGTTTTGGAACAGTTTATTTGAATATTTAGACCATAATACTAATGGTCTTCGGCGTTGGTAAAGTTAGAGGATCCCCACTTAAGCATGTTTTCCTAGCTTCGACCGATCTGAGTCCGAAGCCAATTTAAAGACTCTAAAGCCTAATGGCTAAGGCATCAGACTCGAAATCGTGAATTCGCGAGTTTGTATCCTATCTATAATATTAACGGCGTAAACACACTCCTAACAACTTAGCTAGAGCTAGAGTGATTAACAAGATTGCTTGTAATGTGGACCTCAATTCCACATTCTTGGTTATCTTTAAAAAAAAATGGGCACGTCCAGAGAGAGGCCTCCCAGTGGACTGCACAAATGGGTTCGGCAGGCAGGTATACTGTCCCTACATAGTTTGCATCGCACCTTTGATGATTCTGTTGTATGAGATAAAACTTCACCGCCCCATATTTTTAGTTGTACGGCAATGTGACCATGAATGGGAGGAGAACACTTGGAGGCACTATGGCAGCTAGTGGGTAGCTAATATAATAATAATAATGTACAATTTATTTCAGGTATTAATGGCCCATAGAAATATATATCTTAAAGTCCAATTTATAGACAATAATAGAATAATTGCTAGTACCTATGTTAGTACGCTTTAGCTTTGTATGTTTTTATGGCAGTTGTCCGAGGAAGCGACGGAACTCCACACGCCTTCGGTTTCGGTGAGGTTCGGCCCCATGGTGTATCTTTTGCTACTACTTCTTTGAAGTTCGACTAGCAGATCTGTATAATTCTGATGGCAATATGTTTAAACGCCAATAATTAGTTTGCTAAAAGTCGTTGAGAAATTATAGTGACGTTAGCGACTATAGCCGCACAGAGCATGTACTGATTAAGAATTTTACCCAGGACTGTTCTAAGCCTGTTACAAAATTCATTCACATGTGATTTCCAGTTAAAAGACTATTCAGTCAATCCTAAATATAGAAAATTTGAAATTTATTTTATTTCTATCTGAACATTCCTAAGTATTGAGAAATCTTCTTTAATAATGCATTTAGCACGCTGATAGTAGGGTGAGTGAATATGCATGTACGTTTTAGCCAAGTTCAATATAATACCATTGTCATGTGCCCACATTGTTATACTTCCAAAGTCACTTTGTATATTCTCTTGGGCATCTGACAATAATAGCTGATTTTCATAATTCTACTGTTGTGTCTTCTGCAGATTTCAGATAGCCCCAATATATGCCATTTTGTCTGACCTAGTTATATCTTGAGTTCAGTGAGATATTGGTCCAACTCCAGCTGTAGGACTTCGTCAGCTGTACGTTGCGAGAGTCAGGGTTTCGTGGTAGCCTGCCGTAGCCCGAAGATTCTTAGTACCCCCTGTCCTGTTGTTAAAATGGCCGCTAACTTGGCCAGGAATAGCAGGACTATCGGGAACTGGGGTCCGTCTTCCTTGGTGTGGCTCTTTTGAGGTTTTGGTCTACTTATACTACGATGGTCGAACGGGTTCGTATAGGGGTTGATTTCTAGTTTTCCTTCTCTAGGCAATTTTAGTTTGTCGTAATATATTTATTGCCTTGTATTTTTAAAAATTTAAACTGTAAACTATACGCGCTCAAAGATGCTTCAATGAGCGCTGTTCGTCCGATATGGGCGCAGGTTTTGGTTCGCGAGGCTATCCAAAATAATATATGTGTGTTTTACCCGACTATGTTAATTAATCAAAAACGAATAGCTTTTAACTTTAATAAGTCCCACGCTAACGCTTCATACAGTGCAAGCGCCTACAATTTGGACATTTTCTTATATAGTGCATAGAAGAAACAGTGAACAGAACAGAAACTGCGCATCTCTGCGCTATATGCGTCGAGGGATCTGTGTGTGGAACCTATTGAAACCTAATCTTAATAGATCTACTGGACATGTTTGGTAATTCACACGGAAGATTACCGTAGGGCTACCAAATACAAGCATTTAAAAAACAGAAAGAAAATACATTTACTTCGACATTTACACACACAGCACAGTAAATCCAAAACTCTTTTAAACTCTTTTCCAGAATGTTAAAAATTATTTCGGTAATGTTAAGAACAAACAAAGATGTGAAAAAAATAAGATATCAATAAAATTATATACTTATTTCATATTAAATTGAATATTATAAAATAATGGTATAATTACATTTGAAATGATTATATATCGTAGGAGGGCAAATGGATTTTCGCGGTATTGTTAGTAATCAAACTTCTTTGGTTGTACAGAATATAACTGGCTGGTTTTAATACTGTTTAAAAACTAGTTTCCACCATTTGTCAATTGCATTTCAAGCAAGCAAAATGAACGTATGTGACGAAGAAATTTGTACATAGATACAGTTTTATTACAAAAAAGGTAAAAATGCGACGAACGCCGCGAATCTAATTTGTTTGGTTTATGGACCTAATATGGTATCAATCAATCAACGAGTAGCACAAAATTCAGGTTCAAGTCTGGAAATTTTAGTGTGAAGGATGAGGCTCGCTCTGGATAAAATCCTCCTGTCACGGATAAAATCAGTGCCATCTTTTAAAAAGTGAAGAACGACATATTGGTAGTTACGATATTGCTGAAGAACTGGATGTTGATCACAAAACAAACAACAGCTTTACGTCATTTACAAAAGTTTGGAAAAGAAAAAACTTGATACAACAACAACAGCAGATCACTGCAGCTTGCTCGACCGGCCTTGGAGGATATACAAAACCTCCCGGCACATAATGTCACATTCGCATGTCACTTTCGTAAATTGACACTTTCATAAAACATAACTATACATTTTGAATGATCGTGAGATTTTGAAGGCTCGGCCTGCCCACCAAGGCAGGCCGCCTTGGTGTTTTTCGTTAAACAACTGAAGGCTGCCTCAGGCGGCTACCCTCGCGAGCCAAACCTCAAGGCTGCAGCGCGAGACTGTATGCCTAGTGTAGATCCGGCTAAATAGGTAATTGCTAAGTAACAACTTATCACTTGTTTATAAATACGGGTGCAAGAATATTTTTAATAACTAAACTAGCGAGCAAAAGTTTCGGGTCACTTATAAAAACCTCGATATCTTCAAAAATATCGAACATAGCCCATTAAAATAAGTTGTATGTGTTAGAGAATTTCTAAAGCAGTAAACAGCTAAGTATTATTAAAATTATTTGGCCTGTTTTATTTATTTATCAGGTTATATGTTTTATTAAGAATTGTTTTTTTTTTTTTTTAATATAATTAGATTGTTTTTTTAATAAATAATATTTTTTTAACGACTCCCGCGATACATTGACGCTTGTCCACGTCCTGTGTCGCGTGCAACTTTACAAACATATAAGTAACAGACACAAACTACACCCAGACTCGCAACAACAATTTGTGAATCACACAAAGTGTGAAATTCTTTAGTCCCAACTGGGAATTCTTCTGCTTGCCGGTTTAACCTCGAACAAACAATGCACAATTTTGGTTATGTTAAGAATATACAAAGAGAAGAAATAATTATATATCTTTCCTGAGACTTGGCATGCGTCATTTTTGATCAGATGTATAAAATACGATTAATGTTTATTTTAAATTCTCTTTTTATATTCTATATTAACTTTATTCACTTTGGATACAAAACAACACTTAAAATACGTTAGGATTCTACATGTTCATATAATGCCAAGTTCGCAAACAATAGGTAAAGCCGGAGAAAAGACCCTGGCAATAAAAACTCACGGCCACACTTTTCTAATTGCCAATTTTACAATGTTTGAATGTTTATAAACTTGATATGGCGGTAAGGTGCTGCGACTGATATACTATACACCATGTTAAAGGACTGATGCAAATTATAAATAAACTACATTATCATAAAAATCTGCTGTCTAAAAAGAGCAACAAGCATATTATAGTAATTTTTATTGACATTTCGTGCCAATTAATTTATTTTAAAACAAATGCAATTATTTTATAAACAAACATACTAGTTGGTTAAGATTTAAAACCAAATACTCAAGAGGATAAATTCCTAACAAACTAACATTAAAATTTAAATTATTTAACAGTTTTTAACTTACCACTCCCATTAGATGTCCCATGTTTGGGAAAATGACAGCAATAGTAGTAATTATAATGACGATTATCGCTCGATATACTCTCTCCCAAATGTAATGCTTTTCGTCCGGATACCTCTTCTTTAAGTAATGCCAGCATAGGTTAAACGGTGCCCAAAAGTTTAGAGCAAACGTGACGTAGATCATAGCGGCGATCATAGCTTTCAAGATAGTCGGAAACCTGTGGATCATGGTAGAACAGTTATATTATTTCAAACGCAAACACAAGGTTTCTTTCCTCCACTCTCAATCCTTTCATCTCTTTCTAATTGGAGCTTTCGCATCCCACATCATCTTAAAAGATCGTTTTCTTGGTCAGCCTCGGCCGTATGTGACCTGCGCACATCTATTTGGGTGTATTCATTTGCCAACCTTCCTTAATTGTACAGATTCTGCTATATTAAGAATTACGAAAAATACACTCACAGAGTATGTGGGAAATTCAATGTAACAGGGGACAGTACTGGTTCGCCATAGCCCCAGTATCCAAAGAATCCGGTCAATAACACGAAGGATCCTACTATGCCCATACCTAAATAACAATAAAAAAACAAAATGTTAGTGGTTGAATAATTTGCAGGAAGATGTGGTGAAGCACAGAATAGTGTATTTTATGGCCAATATGTCAAACCAATATGGCCAATATGTCAAAACCAATTTGGCCACGGGGAATTATAATTCCTTCTTTTTCGAGCTATGCGGTCCGCACTATCATAGTATATACTGTGTCCCAACGTCTACTGTATATATTTTTTTGTCCCAACCGTTTGGGTATCTAGTTTGGCAACGAGGAAACCTCAGAACGCATAATAGCAACTCGTCTATATTCACCCCTTAAAACGCATAATAGGCATTCGTCTAGATTCACTCCATATAACGCATAATAGGCATTCGTCTAGATTCGAGATATATATCTGATTCTTTGATATTCATTTCTCATAATTCATTCAATTTGCCTATTACTTTCCTATATCTGTACGGTATCATCCTGTGGTCAATATAATAATAATAATAATAATATCTTTGGACAACTCACACAACGCTATCTGATCCCAAACTAAGCAGAGCTTGTACTATGGAAACCAGACAACTGATAAACATACTTATATATTTCTAAATACATACATATTATAGATAAATAACACCCAGACACAGAATAAACCATCGTGCTCATCACACCAAGTTTTATCCTGGGTGGGGATCGAACCCACGACCTCTTGCGTAGCAGTCGGATACACTCCCACCGCGCCACAGAGGCAGTCACTATGAGTGACTATGTACTGTCAAACGGGCGTAAAACATTTTATAATGTTTAAAAAAGTATTCAAGTGAAAACAAATAAGTCTAAACTCGATGAGTTTATCTTGTTTAGTTTAGAAGTTTATATATATTGACGTATATATATATATATATATATATATATATATATATATATATATATATATATATATATATATACTTTTTTTTTTTTTTAAAGATTACTAGCAATGGGGGATTGCGTCCCACATTACTACAATCTTGGTTACAATCTTGTTAACCCCTCCAGCTAAGCTCAAAGGCTTGTGTTAGGAGTGGGTTCAGGTCGGTAGTATAATGGGTAGGATTCGAACTCGCGACCTCACGATTGCGAGAGCGATGCTTTAGCCATTAGGCAACCGCCGTTTCGTCTATATATGGTCGTCTTCCGGCTCCATCATCATATTATTGTATTGTCAACAATGATACTTAATATGACTCATGACTATTACAACGTTGAATTGTAGGTCATTAATTATAAAAGAGCTAGCAATTTTAATTCCTCTTTAGTTGTAGGTACTTACCTAAAATCAACACAACTGGGTACTTGAGAGGTTCTTTCATATTATTTTCAATAGGAAGCGACACCCCAACTCCTTCCATACTGAAAACTATAACGCCGCTTGCTTCGAGGAATCCAGGCATACTCTTCCAAGCTGGTATCTTGTTTATAGGCTGGGCGTTTTGCAAGCCATACACGATAGTTGATATAACACATATTACTGAAATCAGGCAAAGTATTATACTGACTGACTCAGGTTCCTGGTGCTTCAGTTGCTATGTATAGCAAGTAGGAACTAATACAGAGTATATAGATACCGAATGTCAGCTCAAAGCTCAGAAAGAAAGCGCATACGTTTAAATGGTTTCTCCAATTCTTTTCAAATTGAATTTTCATTTTTAGGGTTCCGTAGCCAAAATAGCAAAAACGAATCCCTTATAGTTTCGTTATGTCCGTCTGTCTGTTTGTCTGTCCGTCTGTCTGTCTGTCTGTCCGTCCGTATGTCATAAGCATTTTACTCAAAGACTACTCAATGAATCTTGATAAAATTTGGTAAAAAGGTGTCTTCTAGTAGCCGCTACTTAGTTTGATGATGAAATAATAAAAATAAATATTTTAGGGGGGCACCCCATACATGTAACGGAAGCCGAAAAAAACTTTTTTTTAGCAAACATCAACGTGTGGTTGTTTCAAAAATGTTTTAAGGTTTCTAAGAAACTTTTTTGATTAAGTAAATATTTTTGAAAATAATCGCTCCAAAAGTTGCATAAATCGTGCCCCCCCCCCCGATAGCGCTTATTAAATACTTTAAACTAAAATTATTTTAGTTTAAAGTATTTAATAAGATACACCGTCGTTCGGTTATTGGCAAAAAACTGCGTCTCTCAACAAAAGGGCGTAAGTACCATTAACATACGCTTTTCTACTGATGCAATGTTCAAGGCTGCGGAATACTACACAAAGCATGGTCTGACATGCTCTTGCCCGGTTTTTCAATTAATTAGGGCAACAGCTGTGTATTTCAATTAAAAAATGAAAATACTAAGAGACAACGGATGAAAGATTGGTTAAAACAAATATACCTTCACACATACCGGCTTATTGTGCAAATTATCTTTAGAACACAATTTTGGGATGAATATACCTTTTTCAAACCTGCCCACGGCTCCGCCTTTGTGGATTCGATTATTTTGATAAAAACTATTCTATGTCCCACCTCGGGATTCAAAATATCTCCATACCAAATTTCATCTAAATCAGTTTAGAGGTTTAAGCGTAAAAAGGTAACATACATACAGAAAGACGGAGTTATTACCACATTATTTTATACCCTTCGGCCGTCTACGAAACCGTAGTTTAGTAACTGGTTTCGATGAAGGAATTATTCTTCCTTGTACGTAACTAGTTTCGATGGACGAATATTTTTTCTTTTTACGAAACCACGGTTACGCACAAGGAATTTTCTAATATTATAAAAGTTTGCTAGTTACGTACAAGGGAGAATAATTCCTCCATCGAAACTAGCGGTGTAAGTCAAATTACAATGTGAAACCTCTTTGACTTGTTATGCAAACTCTTTTATTCTCTTTATTTTATGTATTTATGGTATCGAGTTGATGTCATCGCTGTGACATAAAAGATTTTCCTGTAATTCTGATTTTCTTGTAATTTTTCATTCGTTTGTTCTATTACTTAACATCTCTGTATAAAACGATATTAATAAATGGTATACTTATTTGAAAGTGTCAATAATGAATAATATGAAAATGATAGTCTCTACAACGTCAAAAACTGATAAAGGTGAAATTGAATTCATAAGTACGCGTAGAGGAGGAAGTGCGTTGTTGTATAGTGGTCGCAAGTATCACCGGAAGAAATTTTACAGCAATGAAAACACGTTTTGGCTGTGTTACTATAACAATAACGGCTGCACAGGGAGCGTTACACTCAACGTAAGGAACGAAATAGTAAAGGAAAAACTACATAAAGAGAATTGTCAACAAGATTTTGGTAAAAATAAAATGTTGAAAGAATTAAACAAATTAAAAGAGAAAACTAGATGCAGTTTTGAATCAGTTCAAAAAGAATATGACGCAATGGTATTTAAGCTTGAAAATGATGGTATAAATTTGGTACACAAAATCCCAAACTTCAATAGTATAAAAACAGGGCTATACAACGAGCGCAATAAAATAATTGGCGCACCAAAACAGCGTTTTTCAATATTAAGTGAAGTAAAAGTACCAACTAAGTATGAAGATTTTTTACTAGCGGATTATAACTGCGAAGAAGATAACAAACGGATCCTTTTATTTTGCAGAAAAAGTGCCAGGAAAATTATTAATAATTTTAAACACTTATTTGGCGATGGAACTTTCAAGTCATGTCCCAAACCCTTCAGACAGTTATACTTTCTCCATGGATATAATGAAGAAACGGGGACTATTGTTCCGTTAATTTTTTGTCTGCTGCCAGATAAACATTTTAAAACCTATGACATACTATTTAGATTACTAAAATCAGTTTTCATTAATTGGGAGCCAGAGAAAATTACTGTAGATTATGAGATTGCGGTAATGAAAGCTATACGAGGTGTGTTTCCGGCTATGGTCATAAAAGGATGCTACTTTCATTTTAACAATAGTTTATTTCGGAAAGCAAAACAACTTAAAATAACATCCAGTGTTAAAAAAAGACATGTAGCAAGATGTGCAGGTCTAGCTCGTTTGCCAATTGAATATATTAAAAGTGGTTACAAGTACATAATGAACAGGAGTCCGATCGGCGATAACATAGACAAGTTTAACAATTATTTTATGAGTCAATGGCTAACAAAAACTGATTTTGAAAAAGTTTGTAATTGCGACCAAGAAAAAGTCAGAACAACGAACAATCTGGAAGGTTGGCATAGTAAAAAGAACAGATATATTGGGAAATCAAATCCAACCATTGCTCATTTATTGGACACGTTGATCAAAGAGACACGAGTAATAGATATGCATAAAAGTGGAACTAAAAAGTCTAAAAATTACAAAGAAATTGACGAAGAGATAAAGAGGTCTATAAATGAATTAAAAGAAAAGAAAATAACTGTAGGCCACTGCTTAGAAATCATTTGCCCGTATGCTATATATTTTTGATTAAAAATTACTTTTGTTGAATTATTTCGGTTATGAATGACTCACATTTTTGTTCAGTAATAATTTTATTTTAGTTATCATATACCTAATATTACATACCTACATAATATATGATTATATAATATTCTGTAATTTTGATATTTTATTAATATAACCTGCAACCTATAATTTTAATAAATTCTAGTTTGACTTACATCCATACATATTAGGTATTTGGATTTTGCAAAATAATTTCTCCATGGAAAGTAAGTAGTTTCGCAGAAGGAAAAATATTTCTTTAATCGAAACCTTAACAATCATTTCTTTGTACGTAACCATGATAAGTAGCCGTGGTTTCGTAAAAAGAAAAAATATTCGTCCATCGAAACTAGTTACGTACAAGGAAGAATAATTCCTTCATCGAAACCAGTTACTAAACTACGGTTTCGTAGACGGCCGAAGGGATTTTATATTATTAGTATGGATGGATTACTGGAACTTGAAATCATAATCAAAATTCTGGACGTTTATTTCCCTACCCATGGACAATATGGACGATTTTCAAAGGGTTCGTAGGGCACGTTTTAGACATTGTCGTATTGGACGACGTCCATTATAATGACATACAATTTACATTTTCGAGAATTTTTTGGGAAGATGTTCTCTATACGACATATATCTTCTATACGACATCAGGTCCTTACTACTACTTCCTATTCATATCCAAGACATAGTAAAATCTTACCGATGAAAAAATCAGCCACAAGCGTGAAGGGAGCCAGGTACTTAAGTGATCTTATCATGCATATCAATAATATAGGTATAAGTATTGCTAATATGTAGATCCTTAATATACCAACACTATCAGTTGATCCTGATATCACCTGTTGCAACGTCGATGCAATTATGATTTCATATACACAGCATGAGCCAAATAAATCTATGCAAATTATTGCATCGACTGAATACCTGAAAAAAAATGGGGGTAGGTAGAGCCATTTAAGAGAGAGCTATTGTTCATTTATCAGTAAATATTCCGAAATTATAGTAATTTTATAGGCATTTCTCGCCAATTACTTTATTAATACAATAATTGCATTTTTGAAAGATAGAAAAATTTGAAGTCTAGACCCAGGAATCGAACCCGAGATTTCTGAATGCCAAACTGGGGCCAGAATCGCACAATGTTACTAAACTTTAAATGCTTCTCCTTCCTGAGGCCCTCGCTTGCGCCATCTAGCCGATAGTTTGAGAACTATTACGGCCTTTGTATGCTTCGTAAAGGTTCATTTCCGAGCATCGCGGCCGATCGCGAGCCGCTCGCTGCTCACGACAAGCGGCTGACGCTCGCGGCCGATGCGACAATATTCACAGTGCGCGCGCAGGCCTACGACAGTCGTCGGCCGCGCGCGTCTGTCACTTACCTCAGCCGCTTGTCGTAAGCCGCGAGCGGCTCGCGATCGGTCGCGATGCACGGAAATGAACCTTTACAGAGAGCGTTTTTGAGATATTACGATGTCGCAGGTCGAATATTATAGTAGTTTTTATAGGCATTTCTATAAATAAAATTTGTAAAGTGCAAAAAAAGTGCGCGTATTTAGCGCGCGTCTAGGTGCTAAAGCGTTCCGGACTAGCACTGTGCTATGATGGACGAAATATCTGAAACCGTTAAAATTGGCAGTATACGACGTTACTGCCGTATTGATGGTGTCTCTTTGACGCGCGCTAAGTAGGTACGCTTCTTTTCGTCTTGCATACTACCGAAATCACTGAAACAACAAAAATATACATCGTGTAACAGAAAGGCATGGTCAAATTGAAGAGTTGTTATATGCACTTTATCGTTGTTTTATTTATCATCGTGAACGCGTGAAGTTGCAGCGCTGCTCACACCCTACAAACGTTAGTGTGGTGATAAAAGAAAACGTTAGTTACTCCTTCGTCAAAATCCGTCCAGCCGTTTCGGAGATTAGCCGGAACAAACAGACAGACATAAATTCCAAAAACTGTGTTTTCGTTAAAAGTATCACATATACTTTTAGGTGCATTTAGTAAAGAACTGTTGTTTTGACATTACAAGCAGACCCTAATTTTATTTATTTGTATAGAAAATAACCAAAAACTTTTCAATTTAAACTTGCCTAATCATCAATAAATCTTGTCTAATCATCCAAAAAAATTTTGCACTTAGTTATAATATTATATGCCATATGACTTACGCTAGTGACTTTGATAGAAAGAAAATCCTATAAAGTTGGATTGTATTAGATATGGCACCATGGTAGGAGTAATACTGATACCTTACACTGTCCGCTGCTGACCAAACCTTTTTGTTACACGTTGCATAAATAGCAAACTTTACCTAAAAAACTTGCCGAACTTCCTAACTGTTGCAGACGGAGCGGTCGCTGTAGCCTTCTCGGCTAGATCCGGATACGACATCATAGGTATTTGTAGTCTCACATATAAAGTTTGTGCGGATGTCACTAATATCTGTAATTTTCTATTTCTATTTCTTCAGTTTGAAATTTCAAGATAAGAATAAAATATCTTTTTTATAAAAAAAAAATATAATATCACCGCTTTAAAAAATATATCGAAAACGTCAAAATGTTATGTTATTTTTTGGTTGTTTTATATTATTTTTAGGTTGTATTCAATTTATATTTTAAGCGGTGATATTTTTATTCTCTATCTGTTTGGTGCATCGGTTTATAAATTATCTAAGCTACAGTAGTCTAATGTCAGCTGCTTATCTCCTTTTACAAAATAAAGATTTTCCAGATGCAAGGTCGTTCATTGTTCAGGAGTTCACTTATTATTTCATCATGCAGTGTCAGTTGACAGCGAAATATCAAACAAAACCATATTATGCAATCCGATTGCAATTCGAGAAATCCTCCTCCTCTGTCCTCTGTGGTGTTCATTATCAGTTCCATTTCACCAAATGGAGTAAATGCACGAATCATTATAAAATATATTCAAATCACTGTAGGATTGTGCCTATAATATTTGATGAGTTGATTTCTCCATGATACCATGAACAATTTTCAGGTCAAGATATGACCTTGGAAGTATGCTCTTTCAAACATAATTAGATAAAAAATGAAGTTTTTTTTTTATTTGATAACAATATGTAGGCACTTAGTATTAAATAAGGTAACACGTCTCAATGCCGAAAAGGTTAACGTCACTGGGACGGTACCCCAATGATCGCGGGTCCCACCAATTCTTTCTTAAATTAAATATAAACACACACCGCGTGTACCAATGTCAGGGGTTGAAAAAGAATTTAAAAAAAACTCACGTTGACGCAATATGTAATATAAAAACCAAATACGATAGTAGCAAACAGGCCAGTCCATAAACCGCATTTCATGAATGCTTCTGGTATACCCAGTATGCCACCGCCGAGACATCCTTTTACCAAATGCCCTGTGGATTCTATAATGCTGAAATATATTGAATTAAAAAATAAAGCTGAATATGAAAATGATATAGATGAACACATTTACTAACACCATATTAACTAATGAATGTTTTGTCTTCGTTTCCCTTTAAATTTATATACGAATGATAGGAAGATTATGATAAATATTTTATCATAATCTTATTAGTCGTATTCTTTACTGCGTGACGGTCGAGTCTAGTCTGAAGGCTCAATGCGCCAGGGTAGTCTGTTTGCTGCAGTTCTCATAGCATCCACAATTGGCATGTCGGTAAGGAATTTCATTTGGATTATATTTTTGAAATATAATAGAAGAAGATAAAACATTCGATTGTTATGCGGTAGCTAAAGTTTTATGAATAAGGGAGTCAATGTGCCTGCTCGCTTCGTCAATTGTTTTGGGTTAAGAGGTGAAGCAAAATGTCAAAAGTATGATATATTTAAACCAATCACGTCGCTTTTCACCATTGCTGCTTTCCCGATAAGTCACCTCAATGTTTCTGATAGTGATGTGGGTTGTCAAAAGAAAAATGAAATAACAATGACCCGATGACAAGGTGGAGTTCTTAAGGTTTTACACAATGGTAGCCCATTTTTTCTTGTATTCTTTGTTTTTGGTAACATTCTTAGCACCATATTACGTCTATTCGTTATGGCTTTTTTTTTTTGATAAGTGATCACTTTTTAAATCATTTTAAACTTATATTTAACAGAAAATAAACTTGAAAGCAAATATTTTGGTGGCAACAACTTTGCTATAAGGTTTTTTTATCATATAAGGAATGGAACTCGCGAGTATGGATGAATGATAAATAGATGTTCGCGAGTTCAAGATCGGCCCAAGTCGAATTTTTTTTTTTTGATTGCTCATATTATTTTAGATACATTTAAATTAGGATAAAAATGATCAAATCACAAAAAAAGAATGAAGTCATTTAGACTAATTCAAACTGCAACTTCAAAATATTAATCTAAAATGAAGCCAATAATATAATTAGCTCATAGTGTTTAAAAAAGGTATGTTTCTTCAGACAAAGATGCATCGGCCAAACTAATATCAATCTTATTTGTCAGTGATTAAAAATTTAAACCTGCTTACTTGGTTGGTATGTGAGGTGGCCTATACTTTACGAAGTCATAACCTTCGTTAGACTTCATAGTTTATGGCTCTATTTTACCTTCACTTAAATCTGAAACAAGATGGTGAAGATAGGGGCTCATGTTCAACTTTTGCTGACAAGGGGGAGGCCTCTTGTTAGCAAAAGTAAGCAAAGTTCTACTCCCCTCCATGTAACGTACACATTAGCCTTTTGTCACACAACAGAGGGATGCATTTCATTTGACTGAACACGCACCCAATCTACTATATAATTATCTACCCCTTTCTCCCCCTTCTCCCCCTATCTGTCCGTCCGTATGTCACAGATATTTTACTCAAAAACTTTAAGTTTAGGCACTATGGTGGAACATACGTAGACTGCTACAAACACTGCACACGTAAATATTAAAAAAAAATACCATGTCAATGGTAAAAATGTAGCCTATGTCACCCATACAATAATAAAGAATTAATTGACATCGAAATCGGATAAGTAGTTTAAGCGCTATGGTGGAACATACGTAGCTAAAAACACCATTCCTTTTTGGCTTTACAGTAGTCAGGTGAAAACTTAACCTTTGCTATAACACTCTTTTTTTTGGCGAATAGTACAAGTTTTTTACTTACTGAATCCAATCATGTGCAGAGCAGGTGAACACAAGCAGAATTTTATACAAACAATTTTATTTTTCAGCATCACTTTTGCACAATAAATTTTATTTTCTTTGCTTACATATGTAACGTCAGATTTAAAATTTGCTTATTTTTGTTCTTTTCTGTCAATAAACTTCAAATCTTATCTAGTTTATTATTCTCTCTGCTTTATTGATCAATGAGTATCTATTCCAATGAATTAGAATCAAATACTTCTAAGCCTTTCCATCGACTAATATAATTTCCCTAGTGATGATGGAGAACATGTTTGTTATATTTTACATTATGTATCAGTCTTGGTTGTATCACTGTATTTCGGTTGGAAGGCACTGTTGGAAGTCTACTAATATCTCAATTATGGAGGGTGGTGCGGTGACATTCAGATCTTTGTCAAACAAGGATTTGGGTGGCTTTGTAAAGTTGGCACGTAGTAGTTGGTTTACTTGAGCACGTAACGCGCCCAACTCCTCTTCCATGCGGATGTTGCTCGCCCTCGGCTTATCAGAGTCCGCCTCGTTGGCGGTGGCACGCTCGAACAGCGCATCCACAACCTCTGCCAAATCCTGGACGTCCGCAGGTCTTTTGCGAATGTGCCCTTAAGATTTTTGCTCTTAGTGGCAACATTTACAATAACCAACAAGGAGGTGGCCGCCGCCTTATCAAGCTCCGATTCAGTTTTCGGGGCGTTATCCCCTCCCATAGATCAGAGTTCCCATCTATCTGGTTCTCGGCGAGCAGTTCACCCTCAGTGCGGGTGCGGGCATAGGCCGTCTGTTAAAAGGTGAGGCCGAGCCAGCCAAGATGTAATCGGTCGGTGTTGACGTCCAGGGAGTTTGTGGGCGGGACAACAGTATCTTAGCACGCGTTCCCGTTGCTGATAACCCCACTGGGAGGTGCGCACCTTCCTAGGGGCCTTAAAGACCACCTCAGGCGGGTCGTTGTGGCTACCCGGAGATGCACCACGCTTCTTTTGTAGAGCGCATCGCTCGCCCGTGGTCAGAGCTCTGGACGTAAACCTTCCCTACCCATTACTTGGTCCAGATCGCTAGCCACCGAGCTTATAGAGGAGTCAGAGCCGGCCGACCGTAGCAAACTTTCCAGTGACGCCGATGTCACTGATGTCTTCGACCCGCTAAATTGGCCGAAATCGGTCACATCAGAAAGGCAAACCTTTGCCTCTCGCCGACAATGGGCTCGCGCATTGAGAATCACGTTGAATGGCGTCCTCTCTCCACGCCTTCTCCCTGTGTCCTTTTCTTCTCCTTTTCGTTCCTTCTATAAGAGCCTTATGCTCCTCGTCTTATTAAAAATAATTTTAAATTTTTGCGTCATCCTTATTTGATCCCACGAGTATGGGGGAAATAAAAGACCACCCGGGCAGTGCCCCCGGGTAAGCGTAAATTTGTATACCAACTGGGGGATCTGCAGGTGCCCAATCTGGGAATAGCCTTTGGAAACGAACATCCCATCGGCCATGCATCCTTTGGTCACGCTCTGCAACACAGGATTCGGGGGATTTTTTATAGAGGTTGTAATCCTCGCGGCCGAGGCGACCAAGCCAAGACCCTCGCCTCCGCTCAGAGCCGTAACACATGTCTACGATACTCCTACGAGAAATTACGAATTCCCGCTATTGAGCGAACAAATCTCCCAAAATAATCAGAACCAATACGTATTCAATACAGACCAAAACCATCGTGGTTCCTACTACATAAGACACCGTCACCTGTCCGACCAAACGGCGAGAAAGCGAGTAGCGAGTAGCGATTTTATCGCTCAAAAAACGTACATACTTATATTGATCCCGTGTGAACAAAAGAGATACAGATATTAATGGTTGACCGTTCCCACGTGGTATAGTATGACCATTAGTGCTGTGCACTCCCTGAGGTATGCGCGCGGTGAGACGGGGGGGTTAGAATCGGCTGCTGCGCTGTCAGTGCGCCGTCAACGCTTGTGACGGCAGGTAGTGTTATTTGTATCGGACTGTCTATGTCAGACGCACACGAGATAAATATTCAAAGATGGGTCGTGCGTTATCTCGTGATATGAAGACTGTCATTTTTAAGGTGGCTGAATATTTTAAGAAAAGAAAAGCAGACAAAGAAAGCTTTGAATTTAAAAATGACGTGAATATTGCTAAAATCGTTGCGGAGGCTACGGGATACAGCAAAAGAACCGTACATAATGTGATTTCTGCGGGCTATTTATCAATTGAAAATTCAAGCCAATTAAAATTTCAATCGCCAAAAAAACCAAAAGTTCTAAAGAAAAAACACGTTGTGGATGATTTTGACCTTGGAGTTATCAGAAGAAAAATTCATCAGTTTTACGAAGTTGAAAAAAAAATACCAAGTGTCCGTAAGTTACTATCAAGTTTGAGACAGGATGGCATATTGAATTGTGGACGGGAATATTTAAGACAGCTTTTACACAAAATGGGCTACCGTTACAAAAAATGCAAATCAAAGAGACATCTCCTTATAGAGCAGCCTAATATTACAGTGTGGCGGAAAAAATATCTTACACAAATCAGAAATTACAGAACGGAAAACCGAAACATATATTTTCTTGATGAAACATACATCAACGCCAGTCACCATGCCAGCAAATGTTGGCAATCATCGTCAGAACCCGGTATTCATGCTGATATTGGGAAAGGACGGCGACTAGTAATACTCCACGCTGGGTGTCGAAATGGCTTAGTGGATGATACATTGACTATATTCAAATCCGATGCTAGAACCGGTGACTATCATGGAGATATGAGCGGACCTACTTTTTATAAGTGGGTAGATGAAAAGTTAAAAGATAAGTTGCTGCCGAATTCTGTGGTTGTAATGGACAACGCGTCTTACCACAGCGTTCAGATTGAGAAGAAACCAACTATATCAAGCCTCAAAAGTGAAATGCAGAACTGGTTGCTACGCCATAATGTAGAATTTTCAGGAACCATGTCAAAGGCTCAACTGCTACTTCTTATCAAAAATACACAAAAAGAACCCGTGTATAGAATTGACGAACTCCTGAAAGCCAGTGGACACACTGTTCTGCGTTTACCTCCGTACCATCCAGATTTAAATCCAATCGAGTTGGTCTGGGCTGATATTAAAAACAACATAGCCCAAAACTATATTAATTCTTCTCTAGACGAAAAGATAATCTTATTGGATAAATTGTTTTCGGAATTCACGGCGGAAAAATGGCAGAAATGCGACGATCATGTCCAGAAAAATGAAAATGATTACTGGAGTCGCGATAGTAGGTTCGATAATGTTATCGATTCATTCATAATAAATTTGCAAGACTCTGATTCAAGTTCCGGTGGCGAAGAGGAAGATGAAGATGATGACGAAATGGAAGATGAAGTTGAAACAGAATCTATGTCAGAATAACTTTCGTTAGAATATATAATTGTTTGTAAATATAAAAAATGTTTAATAAAACAAGTCTTGTTGTGAATTATAACTTTCAATTCTTATTTATCACCTGCATATTTTTAATAAAATATGAGTATATTTGGGTTACATTTTAATCAACAAAGTAAGTATATATTACAGATAGATAGCCTCCGACCAACGCAACGTCCCGCCACAAGTCTTGCCTTAGAAATGCAAACTGATATCGTAAGATCTGTCCGACATGTATCGACCTCATGTGAACTCATGCACTTTTTTCTTCGCCCCCCACCTCGCCGTGCATACCTCAGGGAGTGCACAGCACTAATGGCCACACTATAGTAGTGGCTCGCAACACTCGCCGATAGTTAGCAATTAAGCCGTGATAGTTCTTTAACTACCGACTAGATGGCGCTTGCGAGGGTCCAACTTGCGTGTATGAAAGGATACAAAAAATTGAGGTCTAGTAACATAGTCCAGATAGGTGGTTCGATTCCGGCCCCGATTTGACATACGGAAGTCTCGGGTTCGATTATCTTTCAAAAGTGCAATTATTGTATTAATAAAGTATTTGGCAAGAAATGTCTATAAAAATGCTATAATATTTGGCATGCGATATTATAATTTGTTAAAAATGCTCTCTATAACGAAGCAATAGAAGAATCCCTAGAGGGAGGCCTACGCCCGCACCTGCACTGAGGGAGAACTGGTCGCCGAGAACCAGATAGATGGGTTCCTGGAGGAACTCTGATCTACGGGAGGGGATAGCGCCCCGAAAACCAAATCGGAGCTTGATAAGGCGGCGGCCACCTCCTTGTCGGTTGTAAATGTTGCCACTAAGAGCAAAAATCTTAAGGGCACATTCGCAAAAGACCTGCGGACGTCCGCCTAGGATTTGGAGGAGGTTGTGGATGCGCTGTTCGAGTGTGCCACCGCCATCGAGACGGAATCTGAAAAGCTGAGGGCGAGCAACGTCCGCATGGAAGGGGAGTTGGGGGCGTTACGTGCTCAAGTAGCCCAACTACTACGTGCCAACTTTACAAAGCTACCCAAATCCTTGTTTGACAAAGATCTGAATGTCACCGCACCGCGCTCCTTATTTGAGATATTAGTACACTTCCTACAGTGCCTATCAACCGAAATACATTGATATAACCAAGACTGCCTATAGCTTATGTATTACTGAACACTGGCTAAAGAGCGAGCGTTACTACTCAATAATTGATTATATGGAAGACAAAAACGCTTGGGATTGAACTGCTTTCTCTCACAGGCTATTCATATGTACTTTAAGATTATATGTATATTTATAATAGGATTATAAAAAAAAGGGGGGGGAAACTTAGAAAGTAAATATATATTTACTTTGTAAGTTTTTCCCCCATTTTTTATTATCTTATGTTACTTCTAATACCTCTAAGAATATGTGTACAAAATTTCATGATGATCGGTTGAGTAGTTTTCGCGTGAAAGCGTAACAAACAAACTTACATTCACATTTATTATATATTAAGTAGGGATTACACTCACCAAACACACTTGTTCGGTCAGTAAAATTTATTTTGATGATTTTAAAAGAGTGGCACATGAGTTTCTTGGCAGCTTCTTCTCATGAGCTTTACACTTGTAACTGTCGCCTCATCCATTTTGTTTTTTTTTTTAAACACTCATAATTTTAAATTTTTTTTTAGTAGGTATTTATTTGACGTTTTCAAATAATCATTAACCTGATTTTACGAAATAAAGATATTTGAGTTTGAGGTCTAGTAACATAGTCCAGATAGGTGGTTCGATTCCGGCTTATCATATTTAATGTTATTTTAAACAATTTATAAAGGACAAAATCATCTCGGGTGATCGACCCCCCAACAAAGGGGCTAATATCCTAACACCACGCCCGCCGTTAACTTCTCAGGTACCAAGCCACTCCCGAGTTGTCACCAAGAAACTTTCTACGGCTCTGAGATCATATTTTTTAATTTTGCAGAAAAAATATTTTCTTTAGCATTATTTGTGCTTTTTTATACATATATCTTTAAAGGAAACGGAATTATACTTAGATTTTGTCTAAGGAAGAATAGTTACACTACAGTGTGGCTAATTCAAGGTGAAATGGTAAATTCAATTAAAAAGGTAAGGTGATAAAAAGCACTTATTTTTAAAAATACATTTTATTCAACAAGCTACAAAAAATATTTACAATTATTTGCAAAAGTATTTTGTATAATTATTACATTCCTACTTTGCTACAGCAGTGTAAAAACTGCATCCACTAAGTGCAAAGCCCAATAATACCAAAAAAAGATTTTTTCTCGCTCTCCATCTGAAATTAATAACATAATATTAATAAGGTCCAAAAACCTTTTATATAAAAATATATCCCCGACTTCATAAATCAAAACAAGGTAATTAATTAGCATAAAATAAAAAAAACATTTTAAAATTGTTGCCAAATATTATTTTTAAACTTTCGCGTTTTTTACACATATTATGTGCATATTTATCGGGACTTAAACATCTAATAGTACTTAGATGACCGAGCTTTGCTCGGTATTTTTTTTTAACGACGATTTTTAAAAATGATTCCTAGCAAAACCCCCTGCACACAAAATTTTATGAAAATCGTTGGAGCCATTACCGAGATTCAGATTATATATATACATACTCGTATAAACAAGAATTGCTCGTTAAAGGTATTATATATATTAGATAGATATAATATATCGGGACTCGAGAAAAGAAGGTTCGTACTTTTAAATATTTCACGCGTCCCGGTGTATGCCAGTGCGGTATAAAAGTTTCTAGCTGTAAAAATATAGCGGTATAAAAAAAAATGTCATTGTGATTGTCATTTATTCTTATTTTACGTGTGTAGTTTTAAGGTTTCTGTTTGTTATAGTTTTGATTTGACGACGTTTAAAACAATAGGAAAATCTAAAAGTTTTTGAAACGTTTAAATTAGAATGTCGATCATTCTTGACAAAGAACAGGGGTCAGCCTTATTTAAATTATTTTATATTAAAGCCCGGCGGATATAAGAAGGGTTGCAATCACTGAAAACTTGAACGTTAAAGTTGTGCATTTTTGAACATTTTGGAATAGTTAGGATTTTTTTTTTTGGGTTTTTTTTTATCAGTTTAAAAGTACTATCATATATGTGGACAAATACATTAGTCATGTATTGCGCTATAGTACACAAACATGACAATATAAAAAAGGACAATGATGACGACATGACAATTAAAAAGTTTATTTATCATAAAAAATTACATACTGATGAAATTTGAATAATATTTTTCAGTCTTACTGCATAATAATAAAAATATGAAATAATAAATAAGAAATCCAAAATAAAAATAAAAAAGGGAAAAAAATAATCGTTACTCGGACTTGAACTGGGGTCTTCTGGTTTCTGGACCGTCCGATTTTCCACCTGAGCTATAATAACATTGTAGATGGTGACGAAATTTACCTTCGTATTCTAATGATTTTATAGCAGTTTGTCATTGTTCTCCCTCTGTCTTACGGATTGTCAATCAGGTTGACGCGATCTACGAATTTTCGAACAGGGTCACGTGATCCTGACGCGAGTTTAACAAGTTTTAACTTCAACAAAGACGACGAAAACGACAACTACTAATAGTAGTTTTCGTTTTATTTATTTTAACTTGCACCAGTTTCAAAAGGTTTATTCGTTTTTTGTATGAAGTCGGCAATATTTATTTGTAAAAAAGATGTTGATTCTCTCTTTTCGTTTGAAATTTATCTAAGTTACAATAGCTAAATCCCAACTAGTCCGGGATCCCTGGCTGTTTTATGCATTTGATTACTATCAAGCTGATTTTCCGTGAGTAGCTTGGTTTCGATGAGACGCTCAACTTTTTCCTGTACGATAATTTTCGATTGTGGTAGGTAACAGAGGTAGCAGAGATAAAATATGTTGATTTGATAATTCTAAAAAAAATTATTACTAACTGAACTTTTTTATATTAAATCTTATGATAAATATCTAAATTATAAGAAAAAAAATATGTCCTACAAAATGTATGGTTTAGTCAAAGAGTCCCCCTCCTCCCAACATGTATCAATAACGAGGTCATCAAAAATGATTACTAACCAGTTGATTTTTTTTTATTCACTCCGTTAATATATATATAATTGAACAGTAACATTGTCCTACAAATTATGCGGTACGTTATCCCGGGCCTACGCTTAAAAGTAGGAATACAGATTCTTGATATAAAATAATTACTATCAAGCCGAATTTTCGTGAATAGGTACGTTTCTATGAGACGCCCAACTTTTTCCTGTGCGATGATTCTCGATTGTGGTAGGTAACAGAGGTAGCAGAGATAAAACGTTGAAAAAAATGTTGTCCTACAAAATGTATGGTTTGGTCAAAGAGTCCCCTTTCCTTTCAACATGTATCGATAACGAGGTCATCAAAAATGATTACTAACCAGTTGATTACAACCAATGATTACAACCAGTTTAGATTACAACAAAATTGTATACTACATTTGTCAACTTAATAATAACTATCGTGTGCAGATACATTGTACAGATTCTGATATACCATTATTAATGTTGGCTAATTTTAAATATAATCAAAGTATAAAATAAGATCAAATTCAAATAATTATTAATTTAAGCACGAGTAAAAAAAAAATGTACTTAAACATAAATGAAATTTATGTCAAGCTTGGAGATCAATTAGCTTGTTCACTCGCCATATGCCATATTTTTACAGGAAATGGTTATAATCCTGCTTTGTTTCGTACAGGAAAGAAGAGACCTTTCAGTATTTAAAAAAATAATAATTTTCAAGAGGCTTTTATTCAACTCTTACGAATTGAAAATACAGCATTAACAACGTCAAATAAGGTAGTTCAAACTATTGAAGAGTATGTATGTACAGGTAAATTAGCTTGAAGAAATTTTTGCGTTTGTAGTAGTGTATGGTCAGCAAATAAAAAAAACAACATTTTATTTTTAGTTTTTATTGTTTTAAAGGTAATATACGTTTGTGGCTGGAGCACACCAAATGCGTGCACGTCTACGCATACGCACTACGTACTAATACGGTCGTGAAAATGTGTATCCACCGCATTGTAATCTATGGAACTGTATGAGGCAGACAAGCCAGTTCCAAACATTACAAGCATTGAATGCCGGTTTTCACTTCAGTGAAGACGTGTATGAATTAGGTGTTCTCCGGCCATAAATGTTTTATTCTAATAATTCATCAACCCCAGGCATATCACAATCATCCCCATCCTCGCTTTCATCAGATGAATTATTTAAATTAATTATGATTCGTTCTGATATTGTGTCTAAAGCTGCGTCTCTACCCTGATATTTGCTTTCCTCCTCAATAGCATGCAAACAAACTTTTCTCCATTCCTCTACAGTTATGGCGTTCATTTTTTCTTCAGCTAATGACATTATAACCTTCATATTCATTGCGACATTCTTTTTTGCGACATATGTTTTCACTATCCCCCATATATTTTCTATAGGATTAAACTCCGGATGGTATGGTGGTAAACGCAGCACAGTATGACCGTGCTGTCGTAATATTTCGTCTATCTTGTACTCTATAAATCTCGCCTTGTTTTGCAGAATCAGTTCATATAATTGAGGCTTAAGCAACGTGGATGAATGCTCAATGTTTCGAAATGTCAGCCAGTCTATCATTTGCTGTTTTCTAGAATTACTATTCGGTGCAGGATTTTGTATTGAGTTATGATATGGTGCGTTGTCAACAACAACAACACTATTTGGTTGTAAGTTGGGTATTAATTGAGTTTGAATCCACCTTGAATAGTTGTCATAGTTCATATTGTTGTGGTAATCTCCACTTTTTTGGTCGGCTTTAAACATAAGCAATGCATTTGGTATAAAGCCATCGATACCACCGGCATGAACAATGATTAAGCGGTTGCCTTTCGATATATGTTGCTTCAAACCTGAAGTGCTTCCATCTGACCAAGATTTCGAGAGGGTATGTGATGTATGTATATATGTTTCGTCGGTGTAAACAATTGGTCGGCGTTGTTCACGATATTCAGCAATTTTCATCAAATAATTAATTCGCAAGTATCTAATTTCGTGTTTTTCCATAAGAAGTTTCCGGTTATCTTCTGTTTGCTTCCAATTAAAACCTAATGACATGACGTGTTTTCGTAACGTGCTGACACAACCTTTATAATCGATATCTTCTTTCAATTTTGAGTGCAAAGTTTTTAAAGTGGGAACTTCTTTATTTGTGATGTGGAAGTCATGAATTGTTCTTCTGATAACTTGCTGATCAAAGTTATCGATTACTATTGTAGGTTTACGATTCGGTTTCTTTTTAGGAGATTTAAATGTTACTTCCTGATCTGAAGGACGACATTTGCTTTCTGATACTACCTTTCTGACGGATGCTATTGAAATTCCTGTTGATTTAGCAACTAATTGAGTGGGGGTCATAATACTGCTCGGGTTGTTATTACACTCATTTTCGAAATATTTGTACAAACAGTACAAAACTTCCTTAGTTTGAGAAGTCAAAGGCTTGCCTCGACCATGTTTTAACACTGGAGCCATTTTGAATTATCAATATAAAGTTACAACACTTACACACTTGAAATTAAACACTTCAACAAATATTTTAACAATAATAACAAACAATAACAACAATCAACAAATACAAAATTTCACAATGAAACTACTACGTATCTAATAATTATATTTTTTTAATGAAATGCGTGCTTTATGTTCTAACGGTATCAAGCGACTGACGTCAGACTGCATGTGGCACCTGCGGACAGAGTAAACTGGTTTATTCTGGTTTTGTGCATGTTTCCACTTTCCACTATCAAGTGACGATTTATTTATTTGTTTTGTTTCGTAATTATTATGGTCAAAACTTTTTACCTATAGCTAAACTACTATCATCTAAAGAACGACACGATATTTTATTGTTTCACGGTAGTCGCCTTGTCGTTTGCTCAAGGACGTGAAATTGAATGACATATTTTTTTTAATAAAGTCAAAACCTTTTTCTTTAAAATAAAAACTTGTTTTTATTGAAAACAAAAATCAGAGTGTTGCTAGGGATAAGTATTAAATTAAATAGTAATGTTAGGATATTGAAACATTTTTGTAAGGGCCAGAACGATATAGTGGAAACGCGCTCTAATATCTAAGTAACATACACACCACTACATATGCAAAAATTTCTCGAGACTAATTTCACTGTAGAATGTATTCATTAAAAACAAAAAACGATATCAATAAAGGACGGTATGAGTTATTTGAAAAAGGTTATAAATCAAAAAAAGAAAATGAAAAAAATTTAAAACAAAAAAATGTAGGATATGATCCTTCGAGTTTGCCACCAACGAAACAAGAATTGTTGCAACAAATTAAAAGAACTGCATTCATCTGCAGTGTATGGTGTAATGCACATATGCGGTGTCCCACAGAAAAATTGCCAGAAAATTTTGGATGGACAATAATTGATGGCAATTATGAATAATAATATTCATAATTGCCATTTTGATGATCCCGAAAGTCCATCTTTTGCTGAATTATCTTCTGAAATACAAGGTACTCTAATAATACTATTGTTATTTATTGATTCATTACGCATTATAATACAATTTTCTAATTTTTTTCATGTTATTACAGAGTCAGATATCACAAATGAGGACAATGAAATAGATGAAGATGACAGCGATGTAAGCAGCGAAGATTTATCAGATGAATCTGATGAAGATTATTTTTTTTTATGTAAAATACAATTTTTTCTACCCGTTTTGCTAAAAAATAAAGTGTAAATTAAAAAAAAAAGATGTTTTCGTTGTATTTTACGTTAGAAATAGAAAAACTAGAAAATCACAATTCTTGTCGGACTAGTGATACATACCTGTTTTTTTGTAGGACATTGTTTTATTTCAGCAGAGAACACACTACATCATATTTTCGTCCTACAGTTAGTAATGACAAAAATGATCTTGTGGTTTTAACCATTTCTGAGCGTAGGACTGGGATAACGTACCACATAATTTGTAGGACAATGTTACTGTTAAATTATATATATATTAACGGAGTAAATGAAAAAAAAATCAACTGGTTAGTAATCATTTTTGATGACCTCGTTAGCGATACATGTTGGGAGGAGGGGGACTCTTTGACCAAACCATACATTTTGTAGGACAAATTTTTTTTCTTATAATTTAGATATTTATTATAAGATAGAACATAAAAAAGTTCAGTTAGTAATACATTTTTTAGAATTATCAAATCAACATATTTTATCTCTGCTACCTCTGTTACCTACCACAATCGAAAATTATCGTACAGGAAAAAGTTGGGCGTCTCATCGAAACCAAGCTACTCACGGAAAATCAGCTTGATAGTAATCAAGTGCAAAAAACAGCCAGGGATCCTGGACTAAACCGCTCATTTACTTTTACAAAATATTATACCTAATACTTGACTATTAGCTCCATTACATAATGAAACAAAACATCAGGTGCGTTGAAACTAACCTTCTTAAAGTAATCGGATCGCAATCTGAAATATATATGAGTAGTTCTGCTGGTCTTTATCATCAGTTCCACTTACTACTAAATGGTGCTTTATAAGTGTAAATGCACGAATTGCTACAAAATATAGGTACTCAAATAAAATATAGGTGTGCGTTTAATATTTGAATAGTTCCCTTGATTTCTCCAAGATTACATCATCAGACCCTAACTTAATATACAAGAGGGCCAATCTGGAAGTATACTTCTTCAAACACAAGGCAGGCGATGTTTACTACAGTCCATCAAATCTAAGAGGTACCGTTTGACGTTTCATATTTTTCAAACCGAAACAACTTTGTTCATACGTACATTATTCAGTTTCGATAACCTTTTTCATAAAACCATGAATTTAGAAAGATTTCATTATTGTATCTAAAAATGTACAATTCTTAATATCTAAATGTAATTGAAAACTTTCAAACAAAGCAAAATAACACATATTTACACAGTAAATAATTTCTAATAGTTATATTCTTGACCTCATTACAAAGTTACGTAGTTAGGTCACTGCACGTAGTGTTGCGACTCTTCGGATACACTTGTATGCAAAAAAATCGTTTACATTCGCACTTCCGATCAAATACAGTTATAACTTGAAAAATCCAATTATTAGCTTTTCTTACTAAAAAATATTACCATTTCATATTCTACACTCTCAAAAAGCGTCATAACTGTAACTTCATTAATTCGTTAAAAGATGGCAGTTAGCACAGTATTACATTCCGTTGACAATGTACGGGCGGCGCGGGGGGGGTGTGGCATTACGTGTTGTAACAGGTAGCCGCGCTTCTGGTTGTTATATAGTGTAACAAAACGAAATATTACTGTTCAAGTTGTGTGGTAAGTACAATTTTGCTATCAATTTTCTATCGAATACTGTTATAACTTTAAATGTTACTGTGTATGATATAATTTCAAGGAATAATTATACCAAACTGAATATGAATACAGTGTCATTTCAAGATATAACGGTATTTTATTAGTGTTGCAATACTAACATTATTCATTAGTAAATATTAGAAAGTGTTAAGTTAATTTGTTACTGTGTATGATTTATTGAAATGTAATAAATATGCGAGTGATTACTTTTGTTTCGTTATATCACGAAATGTGACTGTATAGTGGAAATACCTCGAGTATTTTTTATTATATTCCAAATCTCATGCTTAGTAATAAATTAAAATGTTACTATGTATGACATAATGATAAAGATAGCTTTTCAAATTAATAATAAATCATAAGTATGATTTCAAGTAATAACAGTTTTTTACAAATTAGACAATACTTTTACTCGTTTTAATTTAAGTTAATACTGTAAACTATATTAATATTTGACATTATTAACGATAAATAAGTACTTAAGTCTTACTTGTTATGTTATATACACCTTATTATATTTTATTGGCTTATCATATTCCTGATTCTTATTTTTGGGTCATTTTGTTATAATATTAATCAGTAGGTATTTGTGTACTTAGTAATAAAAAGTGCTTCTTATTACGCAGATATTCAATCAAAATGAAGCGAAGCGAGGCAATATTAAGATTAGTCATAAAGGACGATAATATTTCTAATAGAGAAAATACAACTGGTGAGTTATGACGTAAAAAGTATAAAAAATATATGTTAATAATTGAAGTGTGTACTTTGTTAATTTATCTCTATTGTTTTTTACAGAAGATCCGTGTACCTCTAATTACAATAATAAAGAACTAGATAATTCAAATACTATAACTGAGCTTGAAGGCGACAAAGGTACTTATCAAATCGTTTGATTGCATTTTCAATGTACGGGTTAAACAAAAGCTAAGTGTTTTAATAATTAATTTTTATTACAGAAAATTTTGGAGCCTCAATTAATACATCAATGTCTATTAACAAGCAAATTGGGCCTTCTCATAATATTAAACATTCTGAATTAAATGATGTGATAAAAGAAAACGTAAATGTAATAACTAGTGTTTTACCTTCCAAGTCCAGTTCTTCTTCCTCGTCATCTGATTCGAGCTCTTCTTCCACTTCGTCAAGTGATGAAGATTCCGGCGAAGATAGTGATGACTCGGTGCGAGACCCCGATTTTATCGCAGGACAGCTTCAACCTCAAGATAATACTGATGAGTCTGATTTGAACGACAATGGGCAAATCGATCTTGCCGATGAATTGGCTTTATTAACATCAACAATCCTATTGAAAATTTGACGAGTACATCCAATTTAAAGTCTAGAAAACGATTAGCTAAACCATCAGAATGGAAACAAAATAAATCTAAAATTCTGCGAAACTGTGGCGCCGCTTACGTTACTGTCAAAAATGTACAAATGAGAGGAAAATGTATTAAATCACCATGTGGAGATAAATGTAGGCTGAAATGTAGTAACAAAATAACTGAGGATGAGCGAACACACATATTCCAAGAATATTGGGGGCTAAAAGATATTACACGTCAAAGAGAATTTATCAATCAATGTATGTTTGTGATAAATAGAAAATATAGGTATACGACAACTGAAAAAGGAAGAATGCTAAATAATGCTTTTTATTTTAATATAATGGGACAAAAGATAAGAGTTTGTAAGACGTATTTCATGAATACTTTAGATATTAATAGTAGAGTAATCAATACAGTTATTACCAAAAGAACTTCGCTAAATACTATTGAAGAAGATAAGAGAGGAAAACATACAAACCATCACAATTTGCCTGTAGGCGTCAAAGATTCCGTTCGCACCCATATTCATTCAATACGACGTATTGAAAGCCATTATCTTCGAAATCAAACTAGTAGAGAATTTATAGAGGGTGGGAAGACTATATCAGATTTACATCGTGACTATAAAGAAGAGTGCATTAAAAAGAACGAACCTTATGCTAATTATGTTATGTATGCGAAAATATTTAATACTGAGTTTAATTTAGGATTCTTTACACCCAAAAAGGATCGCTGTGAATTGTGTGTCGCCTACGAGAATGCAAAAGATGACGAGAAACTTAAATTGGAAGAAAAATATCTTCACCACCAACAGCAAAAAGTTATGTCCCGTCAAGAGAAACAAGTAGATAAAGACAATAACTCTAACAAGAATAATATAGTGGCTGTATGATTTGCAAGCCGTGTTACCTGTAGGTACCAAAGGGAGATGTTTCCGTATTCTACTATAAGAGTAAGTTGAACTGTCTTAACTTCACAATAACTGACATAAAAAACAAAAAAACCGAATGCTATTTCTGGCACGAAGGTGCAGGTAACCGAGGATCTGATGAGATAGGCAGTTGTTTATTGAAATATATAGAAAAAGTTGTTTGTTCACACACTGAAGATGGTAATTATAATTTCATATTTTATTCAGATAATTGTACAGGGCAAAATAAAAATAAATTTATAATAGCGCTATATGTATATTGTGTCTTAAAATATTAATTTTAAATAAAATTGATATTTTTGATCTAACGATCACAGATCTTAACACACAAATAGGTAGAATAGATTTTATATGTCTTAGCGAAACATTCATAAAATTTGGGCATGAAAGCAACTTAAAAGTGTCACACTATAAACTAGCTTCATCTTTCTCCAGAAAAGCTAAAAAAAGAGGGGGATCCTGTATACTGGTTAGAGAGGATATTGCGTGCAGGTCAATAAAAGCTATTGAACAAATAGCTAGTACAAACCATTTTGAATGTTGTGGAATTGAACTACTGGAATACAATTTAATTATAGTAGTTATTTATAGGGTTCCGGGAACAGATATTAAAATCTTTTTAACGAAACTCGAGGAATTATTAAATAAAATAAATATGAATAAAAATGTTATACTTTGTGGAGACTGGAATATTAACATACTAAACAATAATAACCAGACTAAAGAATTACAGTCACTTATTACGAACTATAATATTGTTACGCATATCAAAGTTCCAACCAGAAAACAATCCAGTATAGATCAAATAGCAAGTAACATTGAGCTATCGAATGTCACAAGTAACACTCACAATTTAGGTCTATCAGATCATAACACTGGACAGTCTTTGAAGTTTGAAATTCCAAAAAAAAATGAAAGACAAAAATTTACAGAACACTGGTACGAAGATAAAAGAGACTATTGTAGGGAAAATATGACAAAATTTAAACAATGTATGGCATCACTATCATTCACAGAAGTTTACGAAGTAAAAGGGAGTGACAAAGCTTTTGACATATTTCATGACCTGTTTATGCTATTCTATAAACTTTGCTTTCCTGTAATACGCAGTAAAACAGGATACAAGGAAGTTAAAAATAGGTGGATAAGTAGAGGATTAAAAATTTCATGCATCAAAAAAAGAGAGCTTTACCATCGCTATCGAAATGATGTTATCGATAGAGAAGGTAAGAAAAAAGTATATGTTACTTACACTAAACTTTTAAAAAAATGTATACTAAAGTCCCAGAATATTAATAATAATAGACACATTACTAGGGCCAAGAATAAATGTAAAGCTGCGTGGACAGTTATTAAAAACAATGTTAATACAAATAATTTACATATGGACATTAAAGAATTGAAGATTAATGATAAAATAATTGATAATCCTACCGACATTTGCAAATATTTTAATGACTATTATATTGATTTAACGAGTAAACCTACAAATATACCCAACAATGAGACAAAAAATACCCACTTCGACAAAGAATACAACTCTATGTTCTTGACACCAGTAAATGAATCGGATGTAATTCAAATTATAAAATCTCTAAACGATACTAAAGCAACGGGTTACGATGAAATTACTACGAAAATAGTTAAAGATAACGCTATAAATATAGCATCGCCCTTAAGTTACTTGCTAAACAAATCGTTTGAAGAAGGAGTGTTTCCCACAAAGATGAAGGTATCAATTATTAAACCGATGTTTAAGAAAGGTAATCCTACCAACATAGCCAACTACAGACCAGTAACTCTGATACCGATATTTGCAAAAATATATGAAAAGGCAATGCATCAAAAGCTAAATAGTTTTATAAATAAAAATAAAATACTGGTGGATAATCAATTTGGATTTAGGCAAAATAGTTCCACTTCGTTAGCCTGTTTCTCTTTAATTAAACAAGTGACAGAAGCACTAGACAAAAAGTTAGCGGTCTTATCGGTCTTCCTAGATATGAGCAAAGCTTTCGATTTTGTGCCACATAAACGCTTGCTCTATAAACTAGAGAGATACGGCATAAGAGGAAATACACACAATTGGCTAGAAAGCTACCTAACCAACCGTATGCAAAGGACAGTCATCTCAAAAACAATCAATCAATCAAGACTAACATTTACGTCACAATTAAGAATAAATAACTGTGGAGTACCACAAGGTAGCATTCTAGGACCTCTAATGTTCTTGTTGTACATCAATGATTTTAATAAATGTCTCAATCATAGCTGTATATTGTTTGCTGATGACACAACACTATTAATTAAACATAAAAATAAATCGGATATAGAAAACGAGGCACATAAAGAACTAAATGAAGCTATGGCATGGTTAAAAAACAATAATTTACATATTAATATTCAGAAAACAAAAATAATAAATTTTCAAACCTATAACACAGAAATTAGACAATCAAATATACAGATTAACAATTCAGTCATAAAATCGACAAACTCGACTATGTTTTTAGGGATAACAATTGATAATTTGTTAAATTGGAAGGAACACACGGAAAATTTATGTAATAAATTAGATAAGTTCGTATATCCTCTAAGGAGATTAAGATGGACTGTGAATAGAAATACAGCCTTATCAGCATACCATGGCTATATTTCGTCAATACTGCGGTATGGCATTGTAGTATGGGGAAACTCAGTTCACGTGCAAAATGTTTTCATTGCACAAAAAAAATGTGTTCGAGCTTTATACGGGGCACAATACCTAGAACATTGTAGACCTATATTCAAAGAATTAAAAATTTTACCATTACCGTGTCTCTACATATTTGAATTGTGTATGTTGGTACGAAGGAATCCAGAACTGTTTCCTTTACACAACGTAGTAATGAATAAAAGCAATGCTAGAGACCCTGCCAAGCTACTGGTGCCCCAACAGAGACTGCACCTTTATTCACGAAATGCATATTGTATGGCAATTAAAATATATAACAAGTTACCTATCAAAGAGAGAGCCTTGCCAACAAATAAATTTAAGGGATACTTGTTTAACTGGTTACTAGACAGATGCTTTTATTCAAACAATGAATTTTTAGAATTTAAGTGAATCATGTTTATATAAAGAGCCTTGCTTATAATATTATTTTGACATGTGATTTGAATTACTTATTGACATTTCTTATAATTAATTAAATTATTGACATTGATAATACAGTTTTAATCATATATGAAATTTACAGTTTTAATCATATCAAGATAACATAATGAAATAGAATAAAACAATTAGATTATTATAATTAAGGAAGACTCGTAATATTTAATATCTAATTCAAACGCAGGCCTTACCTATCAATGTTTCCACACCATCTCTAGGTAGAATATGTGTAATTTATATTAATTTTAAGATCTTTGTAAACCATATTCCTGGAAATAAATAATTATTCTATTCTATAAAAATATTGATTCAATCACTCATAAATATTTAGTATCTGGTCATACACAAAACGAGGGGGACTCAGTCCATTCAGTTATTGAAAAAAACGTTAAACGAAACCTTAAATCAGGCCCAATTTATGTACCATCTCAATACGCTCAAATCATACGGTCAGCAAAAAAGACTGGCGAGCAATACAACGTAAATGAACTTTCATTTAATGATTTTAAATCTTTGAAAGATTTAATGAATAATATGCGAATGACTATTGGCAATATGAAAATTAATGATGTAAAAATTTTAAAATATTGCAAAGAAACACCGGATGTAGTTTACTACAAAAAATCTTATAGGTAGCGATGATACATTTTTAGAGACTAAAATTTGGCGTAAGTCCCCCCAAATATTACCCGAGTTAAAGGCTGCTTATATTGGACCTATACCATTAACTGAAAGAAAACGAAATGATTTAATAAGTTTGGTTCATAGTAATCACATTCCCCAGTTTTATTCGCCGTTTTATCAACATGTTTGTCAAGTACCCTAAAATTATTGTTTTAGGTTTCTTGACAAATTAAAAATTTACTTATTGATGGAACGGGTGGGTCATATTATCGTATTGCCCTCCTGTTTCGTCTGAAATCCCTTTTTTTAGTTAGCTTTTATAAGTACAGTATGTAGATGTCTTAGTAGTGATTATGAGACTGATAAACTACCAAAAAATACACAATTATAATTGTGTAGATGATAAGTATAGGATTTGTAATTGTTATTTTTGTTTGACTTAATGATGGAACTATTATTATTATATTGCCCTCCTGTTCCGTCTTAAATCCTTTTTTTTAGTTAGCTTTTATAAGTACAGTATGTACCTTGATGTCTTAGTAGTGATTATGAGACTGATAAACTACCAAAAAATACCGAATTTTATTTGTGTAGATGATAGTATGGGATTTGTGATTGTTATTTTTGTTTCTTTTTTTTTTACAATTCATCCTACTTTATTTTAATACTAGTTTTCTTTTATATTATTTACTGTCGTCAATTAAAGTTGATGTCATAGTTGATTGTGATAACAAGATATAGATCTCAAATAAGTTAAGCGTTTGTAGGTACATTTTAAAGATGTAAAAATTAAGTCTGGTGAGAGTTCTATTAATTTTTCTTTTAAAGGTTTGAATTTAATTGTTTATTTTGATATAAATAAAGATGTTACAACATGGATACAGGATTTTCTTTCATTTATCTTTCTTTTTTTCAGTCAAATAGAGTTACAAGTAAAAAAAACATACGAAAAAAAACATAATATTTAATAATTAATTACTTCATCAAATAACTCTTTTTACAAGCTTTTCATAGATATATAACATGAAAATATAATTCTCAAAAAATATTAAAAAAAGAAATTTCTAAAAATAAGTCGAACATTTTTATTTATTCTGAACATTTTAACATTTTGAGTTATAACAGTATTTTATCGGAGGTGCGATATACGAAAAATCGAATGTATTATTTACAAATTACACTTGACAACCAAACAAATATTTTTTCATGTGAATGGGATTTATCTCACATATTACGATTACATAACTAAATAGTTATGTAATCGTAAAATATGAGATAAAACCCATTCACCAAAAATACGTATTTATAAATCAAATATATTTGCTTCTTTAAAAAGTTGTCGAAAGCGATTTGTCGATTTTTGATTTTCGCGCCCAAATAAGTCGGGGTTTCTCGCGCTAACGCTGTCGAAATAGTAAATGGAGTCAGGGATGGTGTTTTTTACATTTATTTTTGTGTATGATAGTATGGGTTTGCATATTACAGAGAAATAAACAAATTTTTAACAAGCACATCCATTGATTTTACAATTACAATTTTTTCTTCTAAGTCTTATTTCTACGTCTAAAACTAATAAAAATAAGGTATGTAGAACCCATTCACAAAAATGTTGTTGCCTGATGTTATAAATTAACGACGTTACTGCGCGACCGCATAATGCACTGAATACACAGATACCCTAAAATAAATTAATTTAATTATTTTTAGGTCAATAGGCAAAATCGCAGGTGTCCAAGTCTCTACAATTTTTTTTTTCTGGCAGCACTGCCACTGCCAACTACAAGCGCACGCGGTCCGCTCGGTCGGTTCGGCGTCAGCAGTCTCTCGCCATCTTGGAAGCTGACTGTGCGCGTACTTGCTTTCTCGTTTGTGTTTTACAATTTGTGACTTGGCTATTACTTTTCTGGACTGATCATTCTTTATCCGTTTACCTTGGCAATATTTATACTGGACTCCGAACTAAGCAAGTGTTTATTAATAATGTCGAAAAGAGGACGTACTTTGAACAGCCAGGCCCGTGAATTGGTGGTGAAATTACACGAGTATTTTGAGCGTGAATCTCAAAATGGTGGACTTCTACTGCCAGTTACACAAGTTCGGGATCGCGTCGGTGAAGCTCTCGGTATTGGTAGCCGCACCGTTGGCAAAATATTAAGTGAAAAATATGGGCCTTCGGGGAGTGACAGTAACGTACTTCACACACCGAAAAAACGAAAAAGAAATAAACCTGTGACAGGCATCGATGAATTCGATAGTCATGCTATTAGAAACCATATATACGGGTATTTTACAAGAGGCGAATTTCCAACATTGGCAAAGTTATGTGCAACTTTAAAAGATGCCGGGCTGTATAAGGGAAGCATAGAGTCGTTGAGAACGGTAATAACAGGAATTGGCTTCAGATACAAAAAAGTTGACAAACGAAAAATTGTTATGGAGCGACATGACATAATTATGCAGCGACTAACATTCCTGCGCGAAGTTAAACAAATTATAAACTGGGATAATGTAATATTTTTGGACGAAACCTGGCTAAATTCCAACCATTCTGTGCCGAAATCATGGACTGATGATTCTGAAGCTTCGTGCTCGAAGGTGCCGATAGGAAAAGGTGAACGCCTCATAATATGCCATGCTGGGTCAGCGTCTACAGGCTTCGTGGAAAACTCTTTATTAGCTTTCCAATCCAAAAGCACTAAAGAGTATCATGAAGAAATGGACGCAGTAAGGTTCCGAGAGTGGTTCTTAAATTTATTACAGAATATCCCTCCTAACAGCACAATTATAATGGATAATGCCCCATACCACTCTGTGCAAATTGATAAAGCACCTACGTCAGCCAATAAGAAAGCAGATTTGGTGGCATGGCTGCAAAGAAAAGGAGTGGATGCCGACATGTCACTATTAAAAGCTGAATTATTACAGTTAGTGAAATTGCATAAACCACCAAAACCGACATATGTAATTGACCAATTGGCCGAAGAGCACGGGCACAAAGTCATACGACTTCCTCCGTACCATTGCCAATATAATGCCATTGAACTGATTTGGGCCCAAGTTAAAGGTAATATTTTATAATATTATAATAATAACACGAGTACTTCTAACATTTATAATTTAAACAATGGTTTTCGTCTGCTATCAAATAGTTACATTATTGTTTTACAGGTTATGCAGCAAGACACAACACAAAACCACCCTTCAGTGTCAAGAAAATGGAAGGTTTATTAAAGGAAGCATGTGCCCAAGTTACACAGGAAGATTGGAGTAAAGTAGTACAAAAAACAAAGAAAATAATAATGGACGACTTCGAAAGAGACGTACACTTTGATAATGTAATGGACAATCAACTGGTCATTAATTTAAATGACGATGATGACGAAGACGACGATACTAGTACTAGTAGTGAATAAAAAAATATCCTAAACATTTCTTTTATTTAATTATAACAATTGATTTCTTAAAATTCGGATATTATAGTAATCGATCTCTTAAAGTTCGGATATTATAGTAATCGATTTTTTCATCCCATCCCTATCATTCAATTGTCAGAACTGTCAAACGGTACTTCTTAGATTTGACGGACTGTAGATACCGGTGGAGACCAAGCACATCGATATATTTGCGAGGTTAAGCAATGTTACCACTATTGGTAAATAGATGTGAGATCATTTTTGAAAAATATTGCAAACCTTTGTGCCATAGAAAGCACGTTAAGCCGTCGTATTGCGCCTACTCTCTTTCCAGTCGTGTCGGATTTCTATTCTATCAGTCTTTCTGAGTGAGGGAATAGAGAAGGCTTGTGTCTGCGCATACACTAGTGCACTATAATATTTTCTGCGTAGAATATTTCATTTCATTTCATTTCATTTCATTTCATCGAAATCTGATAGTAAATTATTTATCTATTAAACTTTCTCGTTACCCGGTATGCCAATGTGAGACGGAAACCAATTATCAAAGTAAACCTACACAACTAACCGTATCCCTTTCTGAAGTTTTGATTGAAGAAGTGATGACTACAAATTTTCTAGGAGTTACTATTGATCAACATTTAAACTGGAAAGCGCATGTAGAAAAAATAAACAAAAAAAATTTCAAGTGCTTGTTATGCATTATCCATCTTATTAGAGTCAACAAACATAACTGTTGCTAGGAACGCTTATTTTGGTTACATATATCCATTACTAACGTACGGTGTCATTTACTGGGGAAACTCGACTGATGCTAAATCCACTTTTATTCTACAGAAGAAATGCTTGCAAACAGTATATAATATGCATAGCACTGAATCATTAAGAAATATATTTAAAGAAGGAAGTATACTTACTCTCACCGGTATTTACATATTAGAATTGTGTTTGTTTGTCCGAAATAATATGCAATATTTTGATTTGAAATCTAATACAAGAGGAAACATTCGTCAAAAGTATAAATATAATTTAAATTTACCAAGTATTTCAAACGCAACATACTATAAAAGTACCTACATAACTGCCATTCGTGTGTATAACCACCTACCTGTCGCCATTAAAGAACTAAACGGTAATCTGTATAAAGCTCACTTGAAAAAATGGCTACTAAATAATGTATTTTATTACTTGAATGAGTATTTCGAAACTGTGTAAAATGTATACCTAATTTCAGATAAACCCATTTGTTTTTCTGTTCTTTTTTTTTTTCTAATATTTTTATGTTTTGTTATTGTTTGTATAAACATTGTCAACTAACCGTGTCTATTGCATACCCGATATGGGTAGACTGTTGTTACTTTAATAATTATAATGACACCTTATGTACACAGTTATGCAATAAATATATCTTTATCTTTATCTTTACCACTGCAACTTAAAACCTCTATTGTTACAATTAAGTTCATGAATTTGGCCTAAAATGGCATAAGCTTTCGATGTATCTCTGCATCCAGAGGCGCATCGAGCAATATGCTGTAAGGCACATCTACTGTCTGTTAGTATAACTACTCTACTGTGTCCTCTGGCCATAGGGTAGGTTAGAGCTTCTGAAATTGCAGCAAGTTCCAGTGTCATTATAGATATATCCTTATTATTGATTCTAAAATCCATTTCCTAATGAAAAAAGTGAATAGTCCAAATTGTGAACACTGCGGGATAATAAATGATGTGCACCACTTGTTAGTGGAAAGTGTCCAAAACTATAGTGAAAGAGATACTTTGGCGAGTGAGCTAAACATTAATAGCTTAGATTTGGGAGCATTTCAGGTTCTCTTATCCAATCCAGGTAGCGATATTTGTTATAACATCTATAAGTTTGTGTATAACTCACTAACTAAAAGAATATATTTTCAATAATAATGAATAGGTAAAAGTTTATGTTTAGTTATTGTAATTGGTACGATGAGACTGACATAGTCATATTATGACTAAAAAAGCCCCTAAATAAATAAAGATAAAAAAAAAATCTATTAAACTTATTTATGCAAAATGGTACAAAATACCTTATTTTAGCTGCACAGTCATCATCCCAGGTGATTAAGCTCTCTATGAATGCCGGAAATATAAAATTGATGAAACCTAAAAAAAATTGGCCAATCTGCAAATGAAAAAAATAGATGTCAACTGAAAAACGTTTTGAAAATGGCTTCAAACTTAGCTGTCATCATTTTCAAAGCTCGCCATTTAACGGGGGAAAAGCATGATGTTAACGTGCAAAATTCTTATAGCAGGAGATACGTGGAAGATCGACCTTCACCTACCTGAACAGCTAAGACTAAAAACATTTTGATAACGCCCTTAACTCTCTCATTAACTATGATGTGAAATTTCTAAATATATAATGATCCAAACATTATCGCAAACAAGTTAATAGATTTAATCAGGATGACTCTTCTCTGTAACACCACAACTATTGAAGCCCTGAAAGTCCTCAGGCGTTCTGAGGTGTATAAAATAAAATGCAAGTAAAGCTAAGAAACGACGCTCACAATGTCCCCTTATTCGGTGAATGGCAGATTCTGGAAATGGCAGATTCTTTAAACGGCAGATTCTGGTAATGGCAGATTCTTGAAATGGCAGATATTGTACAGTCAGGCTGTTTGAAATGTAAATAATCAACAAGTTGCACTAAAACTAATTTAATACGTTTTATCAACCTCTTTACAACCACGTTAATGGGTACTGGCCACTTGAAATACAATTACTTTGTCACATGTCATTGTCAACATTTTCGCTAAATTTGTCTAGTTCGCACTCATTCTGTTTATGTTTAAGTGTTGCAATATGGATTCACCAAGAGCTGGACCCAGTAGTGAGGTATCTTCAATAAAATTAATCAAGAGCCAAAAAGGGAAAGCAGTTATTTTACATGCTGGCTATCGATATAATTTCGTTAAAAAAAAACATGTGTGGTACATATAATTATCGTTGCAATAAAAAAAACGAATGCAGTGCCTCTATTACTTTAGACGCTAAAAACAATATTATTAAAGAAGCCACCCACGCCTGCATGCCTAACTTGACACAAAATATTATAGACCAAGTGATGGACGAGTGCAAGAAAGAGGTATGTTCCAACCTTGGTCCAGTTCAAAAAATATTTGAAAATAAGATCAATGATTTTGCCCATAAAATACCTGTGGACAATATACCAACATTTAAAATGAAAAAGGATGCATTATATTTTGCACGTTGCAAATATCTAAAAAGAAGCCGAACTACCTGTACTACATTCAAAGATTTGTTGATACCCGATCACCTTGTTGGAGATTTTTTTGCTTATGATGACGGTGTCGATGACAAAATTATAATATTTTGCACTCCAGAGGCTAAAATAAAAATTAAAACAGTTGATACATTTTATGGAGATGGTACATTTCGAATTGTGCCAAGCCCCTTTTACCAACTCTATTCTTAACATATTGATCTATCTAACGATTGTGATAGTGTTAATTTTGTTCCTGTTTTATATATCCTTTTACCAAACAAAAATCAAGCCACTTACGTACGTATGTTTACAATATTAAAAAATCAATTCCATGTGCTTATAAAATCATATCATTGCGATTATGAAATCTCCACCATCAACGCTGTAAAATTAATATACCCAGGAGTGCATGTAAAAGGCTGCTTTTACCACTACAGTAACGCAGTTTGGAAAATGAGCAGAAAATTAGGACTGAATAGCACTCCAGACGGAATTCACATCACAAAACTCTTTGCAAATTTAGCCCTCTTGCCTAAAATTCTGATACCAGAAGCATTCCTTGGTATCTGCGAGGAGGCACCAAATACAGATGTATTTCTTAATTTTAAAAGTTACTTTATTAAACAGTGGATGGAATTAGTAACGTACGACGTATTTTCCTGCTATGATCGAACCTTTCACAAATAATGCTATTGAAGGCTGGCACCGCCGAATTAATGGTATAATACCTAAAAAGCCAAGTCTATATTTTTTTATTCAATTGTTAAAAAAGGAAGCACGCACTCAAGATCTAAAGTTGAAGAAAAATGATATTTTTAAGAAAGGAAAAAAACGTAATAAAAAAAACCTGGAAAAAGATCACATGATTGAGAAAATTATACAATGTACATTACAAGGTGATATTTCGACAACAGAGTGCTTAAGAAGATTATGTCGTGCAATAAATGTATTTCGCTAACTATTTAACTGGTATTGAAGTTTTTTTCCTGAACCATAAAAATGTAAAAAAAATAGTACCCAAGTACACGAGCAAGGACTATGACTGTACATCTGCCATTTCAAGAATCTGCCATTACCAGAATCTGCCGTTTAAAGAATCTGCCATTTCCAGAATCTGCCATTCACCGAATAAGGGACAATGTCATACTAAAGTAACCTATAAACTTTTTAGAATATTTCTGCTCAATTTTATTCTTAAAAATTAAAACGACAATACCACATAACACAAATAGTAGGCTCAAAAAAGAATCCTAAGGATCTTTGGCTAAAAATAAATTAAATTTCTCTAATCAAATTAACAAAAGCTTCAAACTTAGATCTCTTAAACATTAATCTAAATCCACATAACTCTGTAAACGGCGTCAACCAGTTTTTCGTCCAAATAGGAAAAGAACTGGCTAAAAACATTATTAGTAAATCATGTTCACCATTGAATGTGCTGTTCAATAGCAGAAAAACTCCATCACGAGCTCCCTCATTCGTATTACTGCTCATTCGTATTACTGGATATTGATCCACAAGAGGTGGATGGCATATTAATGAGTCTGGACTCTAACAGTGGCATAACCACGAAGTTCCTTAAAATGGCTAGGGACATCCTGGTTCCAGCCAGCTAGTTAACTTATACTTTGAAGTAGGGGTATTTCCTACAGTCAATCACGTAACCATTAAATAAATACTTACCAAACTACTTACTTAAATAATATTGACTCATATCAATCATACACACACAAGCGCACACAGAGACACACAGACACACATACACACAGACAAACTGACACAATTTACACAAACACACCCAATCGATCCAATCAAAAAGGTTGATCTCAGTCGCGTCTCTTAGTCACCTGTCCCAGCATTTTTTTTCACACAGGGTGCCGCACCTCCACGGAAGGTCGCGGGCGAGGCGGATTTCCCCGTACGCCCGCTCGCAGGGACCTAAGGCGGCATCAGGCGCAGGTATGCGCGTTGACGCCGCCCGGTTCGCCGGCAACGGAGCGGGTCCGCCAGGGAACTCTCTTCCCTGACGCGCTCCGCCGCCTCCTTCTGCGAGATGACTTCCTCGCAGAAGGATGCGACCGCATTCCACGACCCCTCGCCCCAGACCATGGACAGAACCACGGCCGGCAACGAGAGGTCACTTCCGACCACTGCGGTGAGAACTCGACGTTGCCCCTACCAAGCTTGACAATGCTGGAGGGTGTGCTGCGCCGAGTCCTCACCGCAGTCGCAGTGGTAGCAGCCAGGACTCGGTTCCCTCCTAGCAACCGTGTGCAGGTACTTCCCGAAGCACCCGTGCCTGGAAAGGACCTGCACCAGCCGGAAGGAAAGGGTCCCGTGCTGCCGCCCTGCCCACTCCTCCAGGACCGGCCGGAGCGCCTCCACGGTTCGAACACCTGCCCGTGGAGCCTCCAGCCGGCCCTGGCACCGGGCCATGACTGCCCGGTGGGCCTCACCGCGTCAAGCTCCTCGGGCAGGGGCACCGAACCCCCTGCCCGAACAGCCACCACCCGCCGATGCACTTCGGCGAGCACTTCCGCATCCAAATCCCACGGGGGTGTGCCGGCCAATGCGCACGCCGCCTCTGCAGACACCGTGCGGTATCCGCGTATGGCCCTGACTGCCATGGTTCGCTGGGGTCTCCCTAAGCGGACCCTAGTCTGGGCGGTCAGGGACGCCGCCCACACGGGTGCGCCGTACAAAGCCATTGACCGCACCATCCCCGTGTACAACCTCTCCTCTACTCGAGGCACTGAGTCCGCCCAGGTTCGGCAACAGCCTCCCCAGTACGGACGCCGCAGCCTCGAGTTTTGGCGCCAAAATGCGAAAGTGCTCGTCGAAGAGCCACCGCCCGTTTACTACCAGGCCCAGATACTTCATCTGGGCCCGGACCTGTACGAGGACTGAGCCGACGGCTATCGGCAGGTGGACCGCGACGGGGCCCATGGAATAATAGGGCCTCCGTCTTGGAAAGGGCCAACCTAAGCCCCAGCGCCTCGATGCGCCCGACCATTCGGGAAATCCCTAGGTTGGCCAGGTGCGCCGCCTCCTCAAAATTCCCACCCCGGGCCGTGATGAGGGTGTCATCCGCATAGCAGATGACCCCTATCCCGGGGGGGAAGCCACACCGCAGGGCCCAGTCGTAGCCAATGTTCCACAAGAGGGGCCAAGACAGATCTCAGTCGCGTCTCTTAGTCACCTGTCCCACCAACGGCAAGTAGTGAGCAGCGATTTTATTTCTCAAGAAACGTACAATAGATGTATATTGTAAATCCCGTCTGTGTTAACAAAACCTTGATCTTAATGGTAAGCCTTAGACCATTAAGACCAAGTTTTTGCATTAAGTTAAATTGGCTGAAAAATCAGCTAGATTGCCAATTATCAACCACTACATTTTATCAATTTAAAACTAACGACAAGAAGAAGGCAATTCATGGTAAAACAAAGTGACTTTAAAATCAGTCGACAAGTTATTAAGGGAGATTGATTGATTGATTGAAATATTGCCAATTAAAATTGTAGAAAAAAATTAAACATATCGTCTATCGATATGTTAACAAAGTAATTGAGGAGGATAAATTTAACAAATAACCTGAAAATATAATCATTTTATTATTTTGTCTGGCGATTAATACGTAAACAAATTAATTAATAATCAAATTATTCATTTTTAAACCAGTGCATGCCGTATAAAAATATTTAATTATGTATGTGCAAAAAAAATACCTTGATTACACGCGGGCTTACTCTCTGGAATTTGTCGACTGACTTAAAAATCATCCTATACACAAAACTATATAATAAAAGTAAAACTCACAAATGCTTCAACCATAATCAAATTAGGAAATGCTAAAGAGACACATGTCACCAGAAATGTAAAAAGTAGGCGAAAAAGTCTCTCTTTTAACAACATTCTGGTTCTCCTGAAAACACAAAAAGACTAATAAGTAAATATTTAACGCCTATTAAATTTACGTCTTTTTAAGAGGATGTAGGTATAATAGTACAAGGGCCGTAGTTTATTTTAGACAGCAGGAAGTATCTAAAACAAGCTACGGTCCTGGTACCGGTATCAAAATTCGTTCGGGAGCCTGGTCTCAGAAGACCCAGACGGTCAAAGGACTACTATGAGTCGCTAGCACAAATACGAGGCAATTGGTTGAAATTGCCACGCATTCGGGACCGTAGTTACGGCTAGTATAGCTACAACTTCTAGCATCACCAACATCCCTTCATGAAGCCTGCAGTAATTTGGGCAAGCTGCTAGCGCTCTGGGAGTGCATCAATTGGTTGGAATGACAGAGAGGTTAAGTACAACACGCACGCTGGCCCAATCAGGAGGCTAAGTGCGGTTTTTCTTGTTCGCCCAGGTAAAATTAACCAACTATAGTGGTAGCCACATCCCTGAACGGTGGTGCCAATCCTATAAAAATATTATTTCGTGATTGAGAAGATATTACGGATGAAGGATCAATCAGGACCCTTGGTAAGGAGGTTTAGAAATTTCTAACATCTTTTAAAAAGTTTCATACTGAGAAAAGAAGCAACAGAATACGATGTATAAAATGTGGCCGCTTTTCTTTAGATCGAATTTAGTTGCGTCGTGTCTAAATAAGAAACATTTGTAAAAGGTGTTATCCCTTTTGTCACACGACGATATGCAACTGAAAGTGTAAAACTAATCACGAAGCTGATAGAGTCAAGAACAAGTAACACATGCAGAAAATATGACATATCATCTGTTACCAAACCATTCGCAAGTTCAGCTGATATTTAAAATATATATATATATATGCAATATGCAATAATTTAATGTACCCTTGCATGCCGATTAAGATGCAACGTGCTGTGTAATAATCATAATAACATCTATGTAACCACCTTTCTAGCAAAAAAATATTATTATTACTAAAAAATAATACTTAGTACCAAACCTAAATCTCCGTGATATGTAGTGCCAAAGTATTCTGAAGCCGACCCAAAAGTTGACCATGAATGTGGCGCATAACATAATGCATAATAGTATCTGCAAAATGCCTGTGAACCTGAAATGTCATGTAAAGTAATTAAATTGCACTAATTTTAACTACCACCACGTGAAGTAAAGTGAGTGAAGACACCATGTGGTGTCGACCCGTGACCACGATCGGTGCAATTCGATCGAAACGTCGGGTAAATATAAGGTTCGTACCTTTAAATAATTCACGCGATTAATGTGGTCTTCCCAAATTAAACAGAAGTCTCTTAAACTTCTGTTTAATTTGGGGAAAAAACGAAAAGAAACAGCAGTGCCGTATTTAGAAGGAGTAAGAGGGGTGTAAACCAGGGTCCGCGTACCGAGCCACGTTGTAAGGGTGCCAAATTGCATGTAGAGAGCGCCAAATTCGTATGTCGAATAGATACTCACCTGTACTCACACTGGTGATATTGGATAAATCCCTATAGCAGTTTGATTAAAAAAACTAGCAATGTGGGATTGTGAATGTTTTCCCACATTACTAGCAAAACGTTTATCAATGTTAACCCATACGGTTACTAGCTTTAACCTAGCGGGGTTCTCTTAACTTTGTGTTAGGAGTAGGTTTACATCGGTAGTGATTTCACCAACCCATTTATTATAGTATTGATAGATAGTAGAACCGACTGCGATTCCGATGCCATAACTATAACGCTACCGCAGCTTGTTGCTGACCTTAAATCGAGAAAAAAAATACGATATCTGGGTAGCTACTTTTAATATAATTGAGGGTACTTACACATTGCGAGGCATGTGAACACTGACTGGACTTCTGCAGTTTTCACCCCAGCCCCAGTATCCGAAGAAACCAGTGATCATCATCAGGGCAATAACTATTCCCATAGCTAAAACAAATGTATAGGTTTATAACTTTATAGGTTATATCTATTTGTATAGGTTTATAACTTTTTTAGGAGTTGTCAAAAGCGCTAGTGCAAGAAAGACGTGTTGTTGTAGAGCTCCGTAAATAAAAATAAAAAAAGTGAACAAATAGTGCAAAAGATTATAAGTGACTTATATAGAAACAATCAGTGACTAACGCTTTATAAATTAGTGAACTCATTTTATATAAAAGTTGTTAAAATAAGGTAAAAAACGATAAAAAGTATTGTTTAAAATCGGTTAAAATTTCAAATACTCGGACTATACAGTTTAAAAGAACAAAAGACTGGACTTTGACCCCATTAGCGATAAAATACTCGTGACCAAGTTATACCTACTTGCACTTGCAATCGTTGTAATACAGCTACAATTTTGACTGACCATTCGTAAGTCGTCATGGCGCGTTGGTCTAACTAGTGGCTCTACGTTACGTGTTGATCGAGTTCAAATCCAATCGGAATTAGTTTCTTTTTGTGATTCTAAGCCGATCTAAATAGAATATTATTGTTTTATTGAATGCAAGGATCAGATTGAGAACACAACATTTTTACAATTTCTATTTTTTGGTTTTATTTTTGGACAAAGATAGCAAAAACCAATAACTTATTAAAATATAATCATCGTTATTGATAAATCAACAATTACAATGGGTGAATACAATAATGTGACATTTCGCAAGATTTCCCGTCCTACATCGATGGAAAATATCCCCGATAGCATTGACGAAGAACAATCAGATCTTTTTAACTCCACGATAATGAGCATACCAAATGACAGCCTACAGGATGATATTGTAAAAGAACGTGAAAATAAGATGGAATCACTAAACAAGGAGTTAATGAGTGCTCACAATGAGATTGAAAATTTAACTAGCGAAAATTTTCACCTGAAAGAGAAACTGCGAAAATCATTAAAATTAATTGAGACCTATAAAAAAATTTGTTCAACGCCGGAAAGAAAAAATAGAACACCACGCTCTTCCAGTAAGAAAAAACCAAAAATACTATCAACTTGTTTAGCTTCTAATTTGGAACAATCTAAGGAGGATCGACCACAGTCTGAGGCTAACAGTATTCCCATCAATTCTAATGACACTATAATCAATCCTACCCATGATATACAAACGTTATCCGTCTCAAACGAGGAAACAACTAAGGATATTCTGCGCGACCCACACCAAAACCTGTGCCCAACGAAAAAAAGAAAAATCATTGTTTTAGCTGACCAACAGGGACACTGGGTCCGTCAGACTCTACAGAAACTAATTGGTGAAAAATATGAAGTGATTAGTTACTGGAGTTCAGGAGCTACTCTGCAACATATCTTGTTAACAGCAAAGAGTGAAATATGCAACATGGACAAAAATGACTTTGTTGTTCTTTTAGGTGGTACAAATGACAAGCGACCGAGTGAATTATTGTTTTCTCTTAGATGTTTCATATCAAATGCGTCAAATACCAATATTATAGTTACAGAGGTACCATACAATAATTTCCTAAATGAAAGGAAAATTAATTATGAATTCAAATTTTTGTGTTCTAAGTATATGAATTGCTGTTACGTTGACATGAATTATAATGACTATATACCTGGGCGCATTTCTTTAGTGATGCATAAATGTAGATCTCTTTTAAAGGAAATACTTCACGTTGACTATAAGTTACAATATGAATTATATTGCAATGTAAAATCAAGGTGCCATAAGTTCAATACAACTCTTTCAATGGATAAGTGTACTCAGACTGATACCATGCAAGTGAATAATACGATTATTAATTCTGAACCCACTTCAGTTTTTTCGTGTACAAACAGATTAAAATTTTACATCAAAACATAAATGGCTTAATGTCTAAGTCGGATATTTTAACAATGATACTTGAAAATGAAAAAAGATCTATAAACGTGTTGTGTATCACAGAACACAATATGATAGTAAGTGACTAAGATACATATAATATGCCTAACTTTAAACTCGGTTCCTGTTATTGTAGACACAATCGTCATGATGGTTCGTGCATTTTAATAAAAAAACCGCTGCTATTTACACCGATTAAGGAAATTCATAAATATTCAATAGAAAGTGCAATTGAATGTTCGGGAGTTGAATTAACAGAACATAAGATATACATAATATGTATCTACAGACCTCCAAGATCTAACACAGGCGATTTAAGCAAGTTTTTCTGTAATTTTAACTCACTCTTAAACAGTTTTTGCTATGGAAAAAAGGTGATTATCTGTGGTGACTTTAATATAAATACTTTAAATAAAACCAATGATTCAACTCAGTTTATGGAAATAGTATATAGTTATAATCTGAAGCTAGGGATAAATGAGCCGACGCGATTATCAAGCGGAACTTGTATTGACAATATTATGTTTAATATTAAAGGATGCCAATCAAAGGTTGTAGATTATGCAGTATCAGATCATACAGCACAGATACTTACCTGCCCAGTTAAACCTACCTGCCTTTTGAAATCATGGAGCATAGCGAAACGAGACTATTCCATGGATAATATAAAGAAATTTGAAACATGCATCAATTCTCTTAGTTTTAATGATGTTGACTGCCTCTGTGGCGCGGTGGGAATGTATCCGACTGCTACGCAAGAGGTCGTGGGTTCGATCCCCACCCAGGATAAAACTTTGTGTGATGAGCACGATGGTTTATTCTGTGTCTGGGTGTTATTTATCTATAATATGTATGTATTTAAAAATATATAAGTATGTTTATCAGTTGTCTGGTTTCCATAGTACAAGCTCTGCTTAGTTTGGGATCAGATGGCGTTGTGTGAGTTGTCCCAAGATATTATTATTATTATTATTATTATGTTATCGACAGTCATGATTCAAATACCGCATTTAATAACTTTTATGATTTGTTCCTCCTATTTTATAATCTATGTTTTCCTATTATACAAATAAAAGTATTCACAAATGAGCGCCCGACATGGATTACAAAAGGTCTCCGAATGTGTTGTAGACGTAAACGGCGACTTTTATGGGAGTATAGAAAAAACCCAACAAAACTTAATAAAACAAGGTTCAAAACGTTATCCTCCAGACTAAAACGTATCATTGCATTGACTCAGAGGGCTCGTAATGATAACTACATAACTACAGCACTTAATAAGTCAAAGGCTACTTGGAAGGTAATAAACAGCAATAAGCAAAATATACCGACAGATGAAATACATCATATAAATATAGACGGAAACAATATAGATGACCCCTTTCAAATAGTTAACCATTTTAATAATTTTTTCATTGATCTTCCAAATCAATCCAAACAAAGTAATTTTATATGCCAATTTCCTTCTAAACTACAATCTATATTTATGCCCCCCACTATACCTAAAGATATTTATAATATAATTCAAAACCTTAAAAACACCAATAGTACTGGTTATGATGGCATATCGACGAAAATATTAAAACGTGTATCGGTAAAACTGTCCTATATTCTCAGTCATATAATTAACTTGTGCATCGCAGATGGTATATTTCCTGATAAGCTGAAATTAACTGTAATTAAGCCGTTGTTTAAGAAAAATGATCGGACTGATATTAGTTGCTACCGCCCCATAGCCCTTGTACCAGTGATTTCCAAAATATTTGAAAAGGTTATTCACGGCAGTATTAGTAACTATGTTGAAACAAATAATATTTTCTGTACGGAACAAGTTGGATTTAGGAAAAACAAATCTATTGACATGGCGGTTTATAGTTTCATCCATACGGTATTGTTAAACAGAGATAAGGGTAATCAAGCATGTGCGCTGTTTATGGACCTGTCTAAGGCTTTTGACTATGTTAACCATGAACTTCTATTAAATAAACTGTATGCTTATGGAATCAGAGGTAATGTATACAATTTAATTAAATCATTTTTACATAATCGAACACAAATAACACAAATTACAAAATTATGTCCAGTTGAAAGAAAAGTAATTAAATACTTATCTGATAGCAGAGAGGTTACTACTGGTGTGCCACAGGGAAGCGTGTTGGGACCGCTACTTTTTATTATATATATTAATGACCTACCCAAAATTTCAAAACATAAGACCATTCTTTTTGCGGATGACAGTACAATAATATTTGTTGGACATGATAAAACATACATTGAGCGTGAAGTTAATATGACATTAGGAAATATTATTAATTGGTTGACCTTAAATAATTTGAATATTAATCTTGACAAAACTCATATTATGACATTTAAAAGTAGAGTAAATAAATTAATAAATATGGACATACGCTATTTAAACACAAAAATTGATGAAGTAGACACAATAAAATTTCTAGGGGTTAATATAGATAACAATCTAAACTGGAAGCAACACATTACCTCATTATGCTCACGGTTAAACTCATACTCTTACGCTCTATACATGATTAGCAAGAAGGTGAATCCTGCTACGATACTGACGGCATATCATGGCTACGTCACACCTCTTTTGAGATATGGTATTGTGTTCTGGGGTAACTCCACTGACAAAGATCTTGCATTTAGGGCACAAAAAAGGTGTATACGTTCATTTTGTCATTTGAAAGAAACAGACAGTTGTAAACAATATTTCATTAAATTTAATATCTTAACATTGCCAAGTATATATATTCTCGAAGTTGTACTGTTTGTAAAGAAGAATAATCATTTATTCACAACATTAAATAGCAGAAGGCATAACCTAAAAATATGTATTCCAGGTAATAAGACAGCGCTGATGAATAAAAGTATTCTTTGTATGAGTGCACGCATATTTAATCATTTACCTAAAGAAATAATGAATACTAGTGAAATCAATATCTTTAAAAATAAAATTAAATCAATGTTAATTAATAAATGTTATTATTCTGTACAGGAATATTTAAATGATAAGTTTTAATTAGAATATAAAATGATAATGAATATAATATTTACTTTAATATAATTATGCACTTATTATATAATGTCATGAATTGAGATGATTATGAATATATTATAGAATTGTGTAAGCCGGTCAGGCAGATTTATGGAGAACTTACATTTTTACTATCTTAAGACCATTATGTTCCCTAAATCACACAAATAAATATGATTTGATTTGATTTGATTTGATTTGATTTTTTAGGAAAAACGAACCGACTTCTAATTAGTTTCACTGACTTACGGCAATGTTTAATACGTAGGGTTACTCGACAAGTTTTGAGATGCTCGTAATTTAAAAGTGGATAGTAAATATTTTTAAAACAAAATTTATTATTAAAATAGAACGCTTGTAGCTTAAAAAAAATCTGATGTTTCAGTTATTTTACTACGACGGTTCCCGCGTTTTTCTTTGTAGCGATATTTTATGATTTTAAATTTGGTTTAACTACAAAAATTTGCCTTCAACAATTACAATCAGCGTTACTGAGTCTGCTCCATCTCGAGCAACAGTTTTAGGTGGTTTACCGCAAAACCTTAGAACAGAATTTAAAAGCGGTAAAACAAAACTCGAAGATGACCATAAAAGTGGTCGCCCACAAACGGCAGTAATTGCAGAAAATGTGTGGACTACTGATGTGATGGTCCGAAAAGATCCATGAATTACTTACTTACTTAGACATCGCGAATAATATTGGAGTTAGTTTGGGGAGCGTTAACATTATTTTGCATCAGTATCTTGAGGTGAGGAAGCTTTGTTGTCGTTTTATCATGTATTTGCTCTCAGACACAAACGTGGATTTATCAATGTGATCAGGAAAATAAGAGATCAGAAAATGATGGCCCTTTTTTTGTCCCTGCAGCGGGCATGTGTCGACAACTATGTTGGAAAATCAAAAATTCTCTTAACTCAGAAGGGTATACAACAGTAGCTTTGCCGAAAGTTTTCCAAGCTCTGCAAGAGAGGAGATCAAAGACTGGGCTTCGGGGAATCATGCTCCATCATGACAGCGCTTCGTCACATACGTCCTTCAGAACAAAGGAACTTGAGGAATCCAGGGTTGAAACTTTGTCCCATGCCCCGTACAGTCCTTATTTAGCTCTCTGTGATGTGTGTGTTTTTCTTTTTATTCCCGATAATCAAGGAAAAATAAAAGGGATTTTTATCGTGACCCGAAAGGGCCATGGCCGCCTACGAAGTCGCAATTTCGGACGTATCGGATCAAGATTGGCAAAATTGTTTTAATAGTTGGTTTAGGTGAATGGAATTTTGCATAAAAAATGAAGGAGAGTACGTAAAAAAAAAAAATGAATATTTTTTTCGTATCAACAAAATTATCGAGTTAACTACGCATATTCTAGTGCCCTAACATCTAACGGGCTATCTCAATAATTATCTGCCGTTAAATGCATGCTAAAATAGCTAACTCTAGTAGCAAACGTGTCATCGAAAAGTTTTCGGGTTCAAAAGAAAAGCTTTAGGGTTTTCTATCTATCACTGGACATATTAATGATCTGCATAGGTCATGGAAAAAATTACAGTAAAAAATTTAAAAATAAAAATCCTGTCTGACCAAAAAAGATGGAAACAAGATACCCTACATATATCATGTAGTCGGAGGCGTTAATGAATCTTGATGAACATAGTAAAATGCCTCCGACTGCATGATATTTTATATATAGGGGATCTTGTTTCCATCTTTTTTGGGCAGGCTGGTATTTTATTTTTTTAATTAAGATTTTTTAGTCAAGAATTGAAAATTGATAAAATAATGGTTGATATCTTACTTTTTTTATATATTAGCATAGACTTAGGATATACTAACGTATAGACGTACATAGCGTGCAAGCAAGAGGATACTTCTATATGACACTGTTACTAGTAAGAGAGAGAAAACAAACACAATAGCATTGTGACCCACTTTGAATGACAGGTTTTCCCAAGTCTCCCTGCGTGGTAATGAACTCTAACAGAATTTGTGTTTATTTAAGTTAAATGTGATTATTTTACAAAAATATCACATCTCAAAACATGGTTACGTGTCTGTTAGTGATTGTGATGTTACTAATCGAAATAATCCAGGGAATGATTTATTACATAGGTTGTCATTGGCTTAGTAGATCTTATTTATGTTTATTTTGAAGAAATTTATATGGAAACCGTCATAGTAAATACGAAATTGATATAATGAAATCTTAAACTTTACCTTATTAGGTATAATATTTCAATTCATTCCTTAAAAGTAGTGTTTCTAGGAAAATATTGTTATGTTATGTTAACACTAGAACTTGACTAATCCTTAACGATCATTTTATCGAAAAAATAAAATTCTAGCATATGACAGGACATAATATAGATCAATTTTTTTCTATTACTTTTTTAATTGTAGGACTAGGTTATCAATACCTATTTGTTGTACCTACAGATTTCCAGTAGATCCTACTGGATAAGAATAATAGCCCGACCAAACTGGGCTTAAAAAAAAACGAATCTCGTTAAAACGAAGCTACCATGACAATTCCAGCTTGGTATCTATCATTTTAATTTTTTTTATTAAACTTTTTAGTTACAAGTGCAATTGAAACATGAGAGGTTTGCAACGTCGCCGTCGTACGTTAATCGAGACATCGCTCCGCCACCGTCGTCATCTTTACGCCAAATATAATCATCACCATCATAAGGCTTGAGGTTCAAATTACAGATTAAAGCAGAAGATAGAAGTAAAACAAAAGCAAATTCGTAGTTTGGCAGCCTAAAGTAAGAGACTGGCTGACAAGTATCTAAAAACATTTCTGAAGGTTCGCCGGCCGCTATTGCGATGTAATTACGATGAGATCCTGGCTGCCAAAACACAGGTTTCACCAAACTTTGCAGTCGGAGAAGCTACACTTACCAGTCAAATAGAAATAAAACAATACTTATTTTTTTTTTTGATATCTTGCTTTTTTTATTTATAACATTTCAATGTTAGTAAGTACTAGCCAATCGTATGTGATATTTGTGAATTATTTTACTATAATTCAACAACATAATTGTGATTAGCTAAATCTGGCATATTGTATAAACTTAGGATATACTAGGCATATTTTGTAACAGTGCTTATCGATATTTCTCGACTATAAATCAAAAATCGTCACACGAAAATGAGCTCTTTGTTCGTCTACTAGTATATCCTATGTTTATGTGTTATACCGTTTTGAAATGCTTTAATTTGATACCCATATTGCAGTATTCAAAACTGTTTTTTCACACCTCTTTCTTAATTTTGACATCTTACAGCTGCCATGTTTGTTTTTTTCAAACATCACTTATTTAAGAACACTTCGGCAGTCAAGACAAATCTAACGACGACTTAATTAAATAAATCCGTTTAGTGGTTTGAAAGATATGAGGTAATAAAGCGTATTAGATACATACCAAATACGCGCGAAAAACATTACCCATCCTTGCAGTCGGGTAAAAACCGTATAAAATCAGATGATGCTGACGAAAACAGTGACATTATATTATACAATTTCAATCAACCTGATTGTATCGGTCCACTGCTGGACAGAGGCCTTTCCTAAGTTATGCCACAATGCCCGGTTTTCCCTTCCCGCCTTTCGCATTCAGTTTTTTTTAAACTAGCAACTTGAGATTGTAGTCCCAGATTACTAGCAATCTTTCTAACCCTTTCAGCTAAGCTCAATGGCTTGTTATAGGAATGTGTTATCATCGGTAGTTTAATGACTAGTATTCGAAACCGCGACCTCATCATTGCAAGTCCGATGCTGTAGGCATTAGACTACCGCCGTATTCATCCCAGTGACTGACTTTATGTCAGCGGTTCATGTAGCTGGATGTCGTCCTACATTACGCTGTTTAGGTATTAGAAACTGCTTACCCCACCAAAGAGCAAAATTGAAGTACCGGGGACGTTTCATATTATTTTCAACCGGCAAACATATAGCAATACCACTGGTGGAATATATACATATGCCACAAAATCGCAGAAAACCATGGATGCTCTTCCATCCCGGAAGGTCGTCTATTTTTTGGTTAGTTTGCAAACTGTAGTAGAGCGTCGCTAAAACACACACAGCTGAAAATGATAAAACAATTTATTTAAACTCAACTAGTTTCTACCCGCGTTCGTTAGTTCGTACCCGATGTCGGTTACCGCGCTAAAATCTATCCCAAGTCTTTTCCAGGGACTCAAAGTATTTCCATACCTTTCATCTTAATTATTCAGCGGCTAACAGACAGAGTTATTTTCACATTTATAATATTAGTTTGGGCTTGCGGGACGTACATAATAACAATGCATTCCTATTAACAATCCAGAAGAAATTGAATGATAGTGAAAATGTCAACAAAATTTGGTGCGTAGTTTAGACGATCTAGGAGTACATTTTTACACTATGTAAAGAAGGAAGGATCTGATAGCGACGCAACCAAGACAAAATTCGGTTCGTGCGACAAATGGTCAGGGATTGTTCCACCATCACGGAAGACGTGACGTGAGCAACGGACATAATAATAATATAGATGACGTCTGTAAGGAAATAATGGAAGGATAAAACATTGCGCTGGCCCCAAATAAGTTGGAATAAGGACTGGAGGATGTTATTTTAACGTCGGTCGATTAGACTAGGAGTTATGATGTCACAAAGTGACGCACAGATACACATTACCCTTATTACCCTTAATATTGTCTAGAAGCTAAAAAATAATATAATGCAAGTATTTAAAATCATGGAACTGATAATTATGTTTATCCTGCCGAACTCAGTGGAAACCGAACAGATAGCGATATCTGCGAGTCTAAGCAACCACTTTCACTGGCATTGTCCTTAAATGATCCTCCTCCGTGCTTCGGAAAACACGTTAAGTCGTCGATCTTGCGCCCAATCTCCGGTCGTGTCGGATTTCCGTCCCATCGGACTATGAGGGAATAAAGAGTAGGTACACTTGTGTGTGCGGGTAGACTTGTGCACTATAATATAAATAGTGAGTAATCATACCAACAAAGAAGTCTGCTAACATTGAGAACGGAGCTAAAATCTTGAGACTTGTAATAAGACATAAACTCATTAGAACAGGCGTACAGCCTAATATATACAGCCTTATATCATTACTCCCCAAGTAATCTTTTCGATTTGACAAATAATCTTGTAATATCTGCAAAATAATAGCTAGAATAAAAGATTAGTCTGAGCCCATACTTCGGCAATCAGACGACAGATAAACATACATAAGCAACATTTATGTAAATAAAAATCAATATTTGTCCTATGTGGTCCAAAACCATAGATCAGATTGTAATTAAACTTTACAATCTGATCGGTGGGATGTAATGGAGACGCATGCAAAGATTCCTGGCCCAGAACGTGGCCATGTTCAAGTAGATTATTATTAAAAAACATAGGTACCTAGACACAAACAAAACTATTATGCTTGTCATTCAAAGATTTGTAATAGGCGTGAATCAAATCCACGAAGTCTGCCTGACTAACCACTACAACAAAACATGACAGTTGGTTTTGACAGATATGGGACTTTTCCCGTAATTATGATGACGAGTTTACTAGTATCCAATCAAGACATATCTATTACAATTATTTACATACCTCTTTGAAGGTGTTGGCTATCATGATTTGGAATATGCAGCAGGTACCCATAATGTACAGGATTAAATTAATATCCACTGTATATCTAAAAGTCAAAAACAGAATTGGTTTATTATGCAGTTGCCTGCGGCGTTAGAGTGGGAGCTAATACTTGCAAAAGAATACTCTCAACCAGGTCATCCCACAAATAATTAAAGTTATCGACATAGCGCTCAGGTTAAGCACTCTGAAGTAGCAATGTGCTGGCCATATTTGTCAAAGGAACAATGGCCGCTGGAGCAAATGAATTTTAGGGAGTCTTTGTAAGTAAAATGGATTGCGCATGGAATCTGGAGTTAATTTTCACCGTATTTCAAAGTTATTTTTTGGTGTAATTATTTATATTCAAAGATGTGTTTACCGAAATATTTTGCTAAATCTTCTAAAGCTTTTCCAACATCCAGAAGAAGCTGCCACTTCTGCTAAAGCTGGATATGATAACTTAGCTACTCTAAGTCTAATACTCATTAGCCTAGCTGATTTCGCTAGCATCTGAAAAAATATTTATGTTATGATTTGTTTTTTTTTTATAGGGGCCCATGACTCAAAAACCCTTGAAACATTGTCGTCTATAGTGCTAGTACGCTGACGAGGATAATCCAGCGTAGGTACTAGTACTTTATAGGTCAGTGCATTTAGTAGATTGAAAGATCAGATAGCAACTATAGTGCCACGCGGTGGCTGCTATCCAAAATGTCTCATTGTTCTTTCTGCCTCCACATGAAGCTGATGTACACCATCACTTATTTTGCGCACAATCCTAAATAACTGGCTGTCATATCGTAACTGCAGTCGGTTATACCTCAGGCAGGTATTATTATATTTTATGAATATCTTTAAAGTCAATAACATATATTTTTTGAGATGCCACTTTGAATCGATTAAGTAATAGTATTGATAAATATTTTATTAGATATCGATAAGACTGTCGGCGCTATTAAAATTTTACGATATTTTCAAAACCAGATAAAGTTATAAATGACAATACTGTGGATAGTTTTCGAGGTTTTGTCGAGTCAAAATCAAAACAAAGAAATACATGAATTCATTATTTCCTGTATCAAATAAAATTAGTTCCTAAAATCATGATACGATACGTACATACATGGTATAAATATTAACGAATCCTATACATAGAGTGAAGCACAATGAAGTCCAAAGACCACCAGCCATGAAAGCCTCGTGCATAGTCATAACTCCGGTAGCAGTAGCACCCTTCATTAGATGAGCTATTGATTCTGTCACCCTGGAAATAAGTAACACAATGACTGGTTTTAAATTTTTGTTGAGCCATATGCCACACATTCCAATTTTGGAATTCATTTTATTAATCTTAAACAACACTATAATATCATATGATACAAACCTAGGTTCTTATTTTGCTAGTAATTATAAAAATAGACAATTATTTTCCTCTATATCTATCACGCCTCATGTTGTTGTCTATTCCCTAAAGCAAGAATGGTGATCTTCTTTTTGGTATAGGTACTTACATGCGAATTTTAAATGCAGGGATTATAATGTCCATAAAATGCCGTTAAAGAAAAATGACTGAAAAAAGGTGGCATGTCAAACAAGTTGCCTTAGAGCCAATATAATGCTTAATCTGAGCTTCGCTTTTTGTGTTTATATATAAATTGCGCCATTTGTCCTGGTCCAATTTTCAGCAAATAATGATTATAAAAATGGTTGTCTGTGAAGTCTGTTTACGGATTATAATTTTACGTGATAACGTCATAAGAAAACATTGATAATTATATCGCCATTCGCGTTACTTAGCAACCAATCAATAACGTTAGATCCAATTGTATCGCATGTCATGTCGCTGCAATCGCCATTCGCTGTTGTTTAGCAATCAATCAATAACGTGACTTTTTTTAGACACTTTTCTGGCTGAGTGCAGCTGGTCAACGTTTAGACATTATCACGCCAAAATAGGCGATTGGTGTCAGTTCGAAGAATTCAAATGACTTACGTAGTTTTATAGATTCCTTGTCTTTTGTTATAGTAATCGTAGTCTTCAATCTCCGCTCCCGGATAGTTCATAATATCGTGGTATGTATCATTTGAGTTAACGTTGGTATCGCTAGTTTGGGTGTAAGTGTAAGTGCTCATCTCCCGATTCATAGACTAGAGTTTTAAAGAATTAATAAAAATATTACAATAACGATTGTGTGAACTATTTTGTAATTATTTATAATATATTCTCATTTTTGAAGAGGTACCTTGTTTGAATTTAGGACAAATTTATTACAGGCCGAGCCCTGTATGCGCCCAGTTTCGACCCCCAAAATATTATGGATCATATAAGGCTGTTCCGTGGGAAATTCGAACCCACAATCTATTACATAACTGTTGTACGTACTCCCACTACGATATAGAGGCAATTCATAAAGTTTTATAGAAGAGCCATCTTTGAAAGGGACGGTATTTCAGAGAGCCTTTAGAAAACGCAAAATCCAAGTCGCTACGCAGTTCAGAAATAAAATGATAGATGGCGATAACACCACATATAAATAATTAAAGTAAACTAAAATATTTTTGATTAATTCATCAATAATATCATTTGATTTCAATAATAATAATAAAAATTCTTTATTCACTTAGGAAGCAAAATACTACTCTTGTAAAAAGTCGATTCTACATGTACATGTAATGCCTGTTTACAAACAATAGGTAAAGCTGAAGAGGCAATAAAAACTCGCGGCCACTCTTTTCCAATGTTTCTTTGTTTAATAAATGTATATGCAAGTAAGGTGCTGCCACCATTATATTGTACACCATATTAGAGGGCTGATGCAAAAACAAAAGATATTTTTATAATGGAAATGTCTTTAAATACGTACCAAAAGCGGTCCCTAGACGATATGCCTGGTGTCTTATTATTATTCCACATGCTGACTGCACAAGTATCACCCGCTAACTAATTTATTGAGCAATAATATTGCACCGTGTGAGTTGGCCAAGTAATACTATATAATGTACAACACATTTGTGTAAATATGTATCGTCTAGGGGTCGCTTTAGGCCTGTTGATTACCTACATTAAGGTCATTTCTATCCATATTTAATACACCGTATGATATTATTTCAATCTGGACTGCTTTTGCTGTTTAATGCCCAAACGACATTTTCAAAACATAACTTTATAAGCGATTCTTATAAATTTTTGGTGAATATTGTAAACGTGTTGTATCAAAGTAAGGTCTTTAAACTATTTTTATTGTTTGACAAATAATGACAGTATTATCAATGACAAGGACTTCATAAATACATTTTTTTCTAATATTTGAAGCATAGGCAACACTTTTTTAGGTGCCACTGACGCTGGCATTGTTATTCATTGGTGCGAAATATTTACGAAAAACCAATGATATATATATATTTTTTTATAAATAAAAATAACTAGCGGACGCCTCGCGGTTTCACCCGCGTAGTTCCCGCTCCCGTGGGAATACAGGGGTTAGTGTAGCTTCACAAAGATGGATGAAAGATTTTTTTAAATCCGTCCAGTACTTTCGGAGCCTATTCAATACAAACAAACAATCAAACAAGAAATCAAATCTTTCCTCTTTATAATATTATTATAGTAAGTAAATTAATTAATAAATAAAAAACATGTTTTTTATTTATTTATTTACATCAATAGAAAACATTTTTTTCCGACCTTCGATCTCAAATATTATTGACACTTTTGGGGTAAAACATTTAAGAATGTTAAAATAAATGGATGTAACTACACATTTCCAGCTTCCGAAGCTCAAACTTGAGATGACTGGATTATTGACCCATAATATTATCTACACTAACAGAGGGATGCATGAAGATACTTACTGGTTAAACGTAAGTTAAGTTCGCAACAGCTTGACATGGTAATCAGGATATGAGGTAAGGATTGCTAACCCACTGTGTTTAAGTTTTTTAAAACTTTATTCAATTACACGCGTACTTAGCATGAGCAACAGAATAAAACAATCTCTTGGGCTGCAAGACACTTTCTTATATATTAATCTTACATGTGTAAATACGGGGGTTGGTTGCATGTGTGCCACTTCGTGACAGTCACCATCAATTTGTGTTCTGTTAATCATTAACAGTCCAATATTTAAGCTGACCCGCGCAACTTCGTCTGCGTAAATTTTCCCCGTTTTTGCAACATTTCTCATTGCTGCTCCGCTCCTATTAGTCGTAGCGTGATATTAAATAGCATATAGCCTTCCTCGATAAATGGGCTATATAACAGTAAAAAGTTTTTTTTAAAATTCGGATCAGTAGTTCCTGAGATTACCGCGTTCAAACAAACAAACAAATTCTGCAGCTTTATATACATTAGTTTAAATTTAGTTATCATTAAATTTATTTTATTTGATTTAAATGAGTCTTCGATGGTGGCTTGTTTCAGACTCGGTTTACTAACATGAAATAGGGTTTTGATTGGCCACCTATAACTACCTACACATAAGCGGGTCGTCGTTGTCGGTTCAGCAGTAGGTATTTGTTGAACAACAGCGCCGACCCGAAGCAATTACTACACATATTCGGCATTTCACATTTCGGGTCGGGACATAATTTGATTTGGCAGTATTTATTGATTATCATTGCCAACCGCAAGCAATGACTTCATTATATTCGGCTTTATTCGGTGTATGACAAAGCCGTGTCTTTGTTTTCCTAACATTCAATCTACAATAATGAATATATTATTGTAGATTGAATGTTCGGAAAACAAAGACACGGCTTTTACCGCCCGGCTGTTTTGATTAATGTCGGCTTGCTTATGTGTTTATGCAGCAATCCTCAGACAGCAAAGACTAAGATGGTACTCTTTCTACTCCTGCGCAGAGCTGCCATCGTATGCACCAATTTCGGTCGGATGCATTTATTCTACAATACGGTGCGTTCGAATGCCGACGTGTGTTTGTCTGTGACTAGCAATTACACGTGTTGTGGCGCGGGCAAACGAGCTGCTGGCGTTATTGCAGCAGAAACTGGACGTGATGAACAAGCTGCTCATTGTCCAGATCTGCAGCACGAACTTCAGGAAGGATGACATAGCTGCAGCTAAGCGGCTACTGTACGGTGTTCTCAACAAGACTGCCCAGATGGTGTCTCATCGACGCGATGAGACTAAGAAGCTTTTGCAGGAGATTATCACACTGCTGAAGGAGAACGATCCTGACGACGTGCCTACGTTTGTGGCAAGGGACCTGAACAAGCTCCCTCCCGTCACCTACGACCACGTCGACGTCACCAGCCTCCTGAAAGACATAGTCTTTTTGAAGGCGAGCCTTACGGATATGCAGAGGAAGTATGATGCTTCTGAAGCTAACGTGGAAGATTACCCCAAATAAAGACGCGACGGAGTGCATGCCTAGACTCAAGTTTGCATCAGATGTGACGACATCGCCACCCGTAAGGAATGCTGGCCGAGCCGAATCCGCTGCAAATGCACACAGTACCCCCCCCCCCCGTTTTAATCCTGCTCGGGTCTCTGCCTGCTAAATTTGCCATTTCGATGTATCGTTATTATAGTTTTTGGTCTAGTGGTTAGTGACCCTGACTGCTAAGCCGGAGGTTGTGTGTTCGATCCCCACCCAAGATAAAACTTCGTGTGATGAGCACTATGGTTTATTCTGTATTATATAAACAGTTGTACAAGTTCTGCTTAGTTTGGGATCATATGACGTTATATGTGAGTTGTTCCAAGATATTATTATTATTATTGTGTTTTTGTTTGTTTGACTATTCTTTTCGTCTTTGATATCGTAACGCAAGCCAAATGGCCGACTCTCTTTTACTAAAACGAAATTTATAAACTTTTGTAATAATAAATATCTTAACTTTACGGCGACTTAAAAAACACCAGAAGGACAAACCCTTCTACGTTTTTAGAAACGCGTGTATGGAATTTATGTTGTTGGCTATATATACAGGGTGGTGTAATCGTTATGTGTTTACAGGAGACTATTTCGTAAATTTTAAAGATATCGAATCTTTTTAAACTGATATTGAAAGTACGTAAACTAATTAGTAACACGACACCAATAACTTTAAAATAATACATTACTATGACATTAGTAAAAACGTTTTAGTTTCCTTACTTTACAAATTAACCACAATATTACTAGAAATAAAGCTTACTTTCAATATCAGTTTAAAGTTTTTTGATATATATCTTATATTATAATATATTATAGAGAGGAAACATTTGATTGTTTGTTTGTATTGAATAGGCTCCGAAACTATTGGACAGATTTGAGAAATTCTTTCATCGTTGTGAAGCTATACTAGCCCCTTTTTTATCCCTGTATTCCCACGGGAACGGGAACTACGCGGGTGAAACCGCGAGGCGTCCGCTAATATACTATAATGCTTGTTACCGATAATAGTTGATTTATAACGCAACATCACTATGTCGCTGGTCACATCACTACTCGGACATCTGTCATCTTTTTGTTTTTGATCGATTCGCGCCTTTTGGTTAGGTTATAAGCTTTATTGAAAATTCTTAAAACCTATTGGAATTATTGAAAAATTAGCCTTTGTTCGACGCAGTAAACGGTCGACCTAGTGATACCTAGGATTTTAAAGTACATTGTGTATTTATAATGATCGCGTGATTTAGTGTAAACTGGACTTGAACTTGGAGGCGGCACACGCGGTGACAAAATTAAATTGTGAAATACGTGAATAAACATTGTGATCCATTGTGAGATCAAGTGAGTTGTGTGGAAGCCAGCGTTCCGGCGGGGTTATCGGTAAAGTTCTATTGTTTCTGACTTTTCTCACAGGCCCAGGAGTTAGGTTTGGGATATTTACTGTTGGGTAAGTTCTAGACGTAATTTAGTTTGCTGTTAGTCCTTAAGTATATAATTATAACTTTGAATCAAAGTTAAGTAGCGATATCTTATGAGATTCATCTTGGTGAGATGAACTCTGCCATATCCCTTATCAGGGTGAATCCATAGCCGCTACAATGTTGATAAACTTTCACGATTTGCACATTATGAAAATATATATAGGTACTAAGGGTCATAATCGCGTGAATAATTTGAGGTAAAATACCTTGTTTATTGCCTGACCTTTAGACCTTATTGCAACGGCCTTGTTCACGGGTAGACTGACCGTGACCACGGCATAAAAGATAATATTTATATATATATACTAGCGGCCCGTCCTGGCTTCGCACGGGCGGACACGGGATCCCTCATTTTTTTAGTAATTGTGACTATAAATTCAAATGTAAGCTATCCTATCTTTCAAGTTGGATCTAATTGCACACGGTGTGCAAATCAAATTTAGAATCGGTTCAGTAGTTTAGGAGTCCATCGCGGACAAACATCGTGACAGGAGATTTATATATATTAGATATATCTTTTACTTACGAAATAAAGATATGGTCAAAATCAAAATATTTTAATTAACAACACTTATACGGAGTTATTTCACTCACGTAGTTGTCGACCATCCCTTTTGTACTAACATTAGCATTATCATCATCGTCACCACCACATGAGTTGTCTGACTCGCAACCATCTTTCGTTGTACTCGTAGTGGTCTGTTCATTGTCTTCACAGCTATTCTTTTGGTCACTTTCACAAGAATTTTTCTGGCGTAAACTTTGCAGAGGTTTCAATTGTCCACTATTCTGTTCTACTCTGTACCTACTATTGCCATCATTTTTATCATAATTCGATATTTGATTACTATTTCTGTCATTGTAGTTATTTCTGTCATCATTTCTATAGTTGTTATTATTTTGATTTCTGTTACTGTTCCTGTCATTGTTATTTCTGTCATCGTTTCGATAGTTATTGTTATTTACTTGATTTCTATTGTTATTCCTGTCATTGCTGTTGCTACTTCTGTCATCATACCGATTGTTGTAATTTACTTGATTTCTATTACTGTTCCTGTCATTATTAAAGTTATTTCTGTCATCGTATCGGTTGTTGTTATTTACTTGATTTCTATTGCTGTTCCTGTCATTGCTGTAGTTATTTCTGTTGTCGTTTCGATTGTTATTTACTTGATTTCTGTTACTGTTTCTGTCATTGTTATTTCTGTCATCATATCGATCGTTGTTACTTACTTGATTTCTGTTACTGTTTCTGTCATTGTTATTTCTATCTTCATTTCGATTGTTATTTACTTGATTTCTGTTACTGTTTCTGTCATTGTTATTTCTGTCATCATATCGGTCGTTGTTATTTACTTGATTTCTATTACTGTTTCTGTCATTGTTATTTCTATCATCGTATCGATTGTTATTTACTTGATTTCTATTACTATTCCTGTCATGATTATGGATATTTCTGTCATTGTTGTTATTATTTCTACTTTCGTATCTATTATTATTGTTCCGGTTATCATAATTTCTGTCTTGAGCGTCGGCATCGTTTCTGTTATTGTTATTGGGATTTAACCTGTCCTTTTTATCACTTTGACTAGGTCTCCTATTCTGGTTTCGTGAATTTAATGCAGTAAAATATGAATCTAGACTTGATAACGGCTGAAAATAATAATAATTATTAATTTTGTATAAGTTTATCTCTAAAATGGTTAGTTCTTGTTAATAAGGACAAAATAAAGGACTTAGATTATAACTTCAACCTAACTTGGTTATTAGATAATAGGAAAATTTCTAAATCAGACATTTTAAAGTATTTTTAATGTTCGCAATGAAAGTTCAAAAACTTTTGTAGATTTAAGAATCCTCATTTAGCAGAAAAAGTTGAAGTCCATTGAAAAAAAAAACGTTAACGTAAACACTGAATTGAAAATTGTTGCTGGCTCTGGAATATATAAAGTAATGTATTAAATTATCGTTTTTCTTGAGTCAAAGTTGGCTTCCTGGTTAAACTAGACTAGGAATATCAACAGACTCAGGATGCAGAAGAAAAGGTTCGAACAAAGTGTGGTCTAGCAACGCACACATAGCTAATTTCGAAACAACTTCGAATCAAAGTGTTTCTGCTGATAACTGCTTACTATCACGATCTATACAAATCCCGCAGTAGGGTATAAGACCTGTGTCACAGGAGCCTGTCGGAACAACAATTTGTGCATCAGAAAAAGTGGTGTCCTGTGTGGGAATCGAACCCATGACCTCTTGCGCAGCAGTCGTACACATTCCAAAACATGCCACGGATGCAAAATCTAGATCAAGGTTTAAATGAATACAATACATTAAGATTCATGTCGTCATTTCGGTTGAAGCTACTGTCTATAACTAAGACTATCGGTTCATTTTGACTTGGACCCTTCTTGAAAAGGTGCGACAGAAGACTTGAGGATTGTTCACCAGATGTTGCACTACCGATCTGTAATTGAAAAGGCAGCAGTAAATCTTTTTGAGGTAATATTCATAAGCTTTGCAATATAAATATAGCCTTTATAATAATAATAATAACCTAAATTATACAGGGGACCGCGGGTTTCCCTATATAATTGTTCAATAAATATTGAAAGAAAGTAATAATTAATTAGTGAAAATTAATAAATAACTTACTATAGCAAAAATACATATTGCGATATGTAAGAGCAACCTGTGATTTGGCCCTTGTGCCATTTTGAAATGACATTTATTTCGGAATATTGTTCAATACTCTATTTTTAATTAAGAAAATTGAATGCACGAGAAAAAAGTTAATCAATTTCTTGCTTTTCATTTTATTTGTTATTAATTTCCTGTACATTTACGACTTGTTTACGTTAATCGTTTATACAGGTATTAGGGCATGGATGATTTTGAATTCGATATAATAATAACAATTTTGGGGCAACTCACACAACGCTATCTGATCCCAAACTAAACAGAGCTTGTACTATGGCTACCAGACAATTGATACACATACTTACAAAAACTAATGAGCAAAAGTTCCGGGTCACTTATAAAATCCTCGACATCTAATAAGTTTTGTTTTTTTTAAATATACAATGGTATTTTATTATAATATATCCATTTTAATTTAATTGATGCGTGATAAAAATCCCCACATAATCATTTTTATTTCAAATTGTATTTATATTAATTGTAGAAAACTTCCATTCGATTCCTTCTAAAATGTGCTAGGTAGATTTATGTATACCTAGCACATTTTAGAAGGAATCGAAGTTTTCTACGTTACCCGGAATTTTTATTTTCAACTTATATATACAATTTATAGATAAATTACACTCAGACACAAAATCTCTTTTTTTTTTTTTTAAAGACAGCTCCATCAGTAGGTTACAAGCCCTGTGTCACGGGGGACTTTACAAACATACAAGTCACGAACACAAATTACACCCAGACCCGGAACAACAATTTGTGGATCACACAAAGTGGTGTCCCGTGTGGGATTCGAACCCACGACCTCTTGCGTAGCAGTCGGATACACTCCCACCTAGCCACAGAGGCAGTCAAAATAAACCATCGTGTTCATCACACAAAGTTTTATCCTGGGTTGGGCTCAAACCCACGACTCACTATCCACTAGACCAAAAGGCCAGTCTAATGACACTTAACTAAACTAATACCTATACATAAACAATTACTTGTCCTGATTGAGTGACTGATTCATCAACGCAGAGCCTAAGCCGACACACCAGTTTTGGCAGTTGATGCTTTTTGTGTTGAAAGCATACACTAAGAAAGGATTTTTTAAAGTTCGTCCCCTGACGGGGTAATATGGGGTAATTGCTAGTAGGTATAAATTACAATTTTAAATTAGGCTTTTTAAATTAAAAGAAAGAAAAATAAAACAAAAAAAGTTAGAAGTTAACGTCACTTGGGTTACAAAATGCAACGCTTAAGAACTTCAGACAAAATTTGGAACATTATGATTCTGCATTTAATGCCAAGTTCCCAAAAGTAAAGCTGTGAAAAAAGAACTTGGCAATAAAAAATCATGGCCCCTTTTTTAAATGCCAATTTCTACAATATATTTGTAAATATACAGTTATGCCAGTAAGGTGCTGCAATCATTACTCCATGAAACCCACGCAAGCAATAACCGTAGTAAATTAAGTAGGTTTTTTTTTTTTAAATTTATTATTGATTTTTTTATTTTTTTTATTGCCTATGGTTGGCAGACGCGCCATCGGCCCAGCGGCGGTAAGCGGTAAGCGCCGCTCATTTACTACAGGAATGTCAGGGACACACCCAAGCCGCTGCCTACCGTGAAGTGAAAACTCTCTTTAAACCTCGTGTGAAGAAAGACATGTCGTAGCGCTCGGGAATCACCGCAGCAGGTAGTTCATTCCGGAGTCTATACGTACGTGGAAGAAAAGAACGCCGGAATCGATCCGTACAGGACCGTATTGTTTCCAGGTCGAATGTATGAACCCTACTACGATGTCGAGTGGTGCGGTGGTAGAAAGGTGACGGTGGCACTATGTCAAACAGTTCCTCAGAGCACTCCCCGTTGAACAGACGGTAGAGTACGCAAAGTGCACCAAAGTCACGCCTCTGCTGTAAAGACTCCAGTCTGTCCGTGAGATTGGGGTCTTCAACGATCCGAACAGCTCGCCTTTGGAGGGAGTCAAATGGATCGAGCAAGTATTTGGGGGCACCCGCCCAGAGATGAGAGCAGTACTCCACGTGCGGTCGAACCTGCGCTTTATAGAGCACAACTGTGCCGGCGAGAAGTAGCGCTTCGTTCTGTTGAGGACACCCACCTTTTTGCTCATCAATTTGGCTTTATTTTCCAAATTACTCCCAAACTGGACTTTGCTGGAGATTTCGACACCGAGGATCCCAATACTCTCGGTGACTCGGAGTGTAACTCCTTGGAACTGTGGCACTAGGACAAATGGGTCTTTCTTCGCAGTGAACGCGCATACTTGTGTCTTTGTGGGGTTGAATCGAACCAGGTTCCTCTCACCCCATTCGGAGACCCGCCCCAGAGAGTCCTCGACTTCGTACACAAGTTGCAACCGTCTCTCCTGAACAACGCTCCGAGAGACGTTCTGTTGGCTGGTATATCGCGCATCACCCGTGCTATCATCTGCATAGCAATGTATGTTCTCTATGGACAGCATATCATTGATATGCAGAATGAACAGTGTTGGGGAGAGCACCGAACCCTGTGGAACGCCTGTGAATCATTAAAACATACAATTTACAAATAATCATAGCACAAATAAACCTCTGAGGTTTGTCCTTATGCTACGGAAGTCAGATCTCAATACAATTGTTGACGCTTAAATCTAAATGTAGGTATAATCAAGTTTTAAATTAATTAGCCTCCTATGATGTGGATTAGACCATTAACATGCAAACATTACAGAAGAGGGTATCTAAAACATTGAATTTGATTATAATAAGAAAAACTACTTATTATACAAATATTTATGAACCACATATTAAAAAAAAAGGCTATAAGCTGATAATGACAAGGTCGACTAGTCACCCCAAGTAGCAACCGTTCACGAGTTTGACGCATGTGTCAGCCATCATCCTCATCGCCATTTTGGAAGAAAGGAAGACGACCTGACCCACACGGACACCACAAACAATGACATTTTAGTGAGCATGACGATTCCTTACATCTCATTTCATAGAAACGAAAATAGGCTTAAATAATTTAATGTAGTTCGATCGCTTATTACCGTTACTAACAATTTCAATTCTAGATAATTACTGTTTGTACTTTGCAAATATACAATGCAAACAACATCCAACAAACAACAATGTAACACGTTTTCAGGGTTTATGGAAAAAAAAGGCGTTTTGATTGAAAACAATAAATCAACCCTTCAGGAGGTAAAATCAACCACGCAGGCGAAGCCGCGGGCGACGGTTAGTTGGGAATAATAAGGAAGGATTCGATTTTTTTGTTTGTTTGTTTGTTACAATTTAACTCAAAAACAACATGACCTATTTTCAAATTCCTTAACTTAGAAAACCACATTATCGGGAAGTAACATAGGTTATATTTTATTGTCAAATAAAAACTTGAGATACTTACGAAACTTGCAATAATGTAACTCAAGGTATATTTTTTTTGCTTATTTGCAGTGCGCTGAGAAAACTGTTTATGATACATCAAAATAATCTATATTAATATTATAAAGCGGAAGAGTTTGTTTGTTTGTTAGTTTGTTTGTTTAAACGCGCTAATCTCAGGAACTACTGGTCCGACTTGAAAAAATATTTTTTGTTAGATAGTCCATTTATAGAGGAAGGCTTTAGGCTATAAAACACCACGCTGCGACCAATAGGAGCGGAGCAACAATGAAAAATGTTGCAAAAACGGGGAAAATTTACATGCAGCAGAGCATACGAAGTTGCGCGGGACAGCTAGTGTACTAATATTTATGTCTACCACAGTTCTGAAGACCTCTTACGGCACTGTTATCGCTTCGTTTCAGAGACATTCTCCGTGTAACAATCATGATATCGTCACGTCAAATATTTTAGTATTCTACTAGGCATTTCTTGGCAATGACTCTATCTACTTAATAATTTAAAAAAAAACTTTGTTGTTGTGATTTAGAGGTCATCTGTGGTTTAAAATTGTCAATATGTAATATTCTTGAACTTAAATTTTATTTTGTTGTCTTTGTAATGGCAGGTGTAAATTAAATTAAATAATCTACCCTTACAGCAAAATGGAAACTGTAAATATCACCCTCATAATCTTATCATAAGTTTTACTCAGCACCAGTATCTTTTACTAGCTGGCCCGCGCAACTTCATCTGTGTAAATTTTTCCCGTTTTTGCAACATTTTTCATTGCTGTTCCTCTCCTATTAGTCGTAGCGTGATGTTATATTATAGCCTATAGCCTTCCTCGATAAATTGGCTATCCAATAGTAAAATATTTTTCCAATTCGGACCCGTAGTTCCTGAGATTATCGCGTTCAAAGAAACAAATAAACAAACAAACTCTTCAGATTTATAATATTAACTAGCTGTCTTGCGCGACTTCGTATGCGTAAATTTTCCCCGTTTTTGCAACATTTCACGTCGCTACTCCGCTCCTATTAGTCATAGCGCGATGTTATATAGCCTATAGCCTTCCTCGATAAATGGGCTATCCAACAAAAAAAGATTTTTTCAAATCGGACCGGTAGTTCCTGAGATTAGCGCGTTTAAACAAACAAACAAACAAACAAAGCAAACAAACAAACTCTTCCGCTTTATAATATTAGTATAGATATAGATTTACGGTAGGCTGTATGAATCTTGTACCACCAAAAGCGACACTGCACTTTAAATTGCCTATATTTCTATAATAATCTATACAACGATTATTATACTATTATTCTCGGTATAGTGCAAACCTGAAAGTAGTTTGCTCAGAATCAGTAACACAATCAAATGGGGTAGTTTTTTGACCATGTTATATTTTTCAATTATTTAATTAATCAGTCATTAATTAATTCAATAATCATTCTAACAGTCCAGTGATATGAATTATTTATTTTTCAATAATAACCATTGATTACATATTACGAGAGGCAATTAGCACGAACAGCGCGAAGAACCCATAACAACTTGATTGAAAACTATGCAAGTTTTCAATATTTTCCATTTTTTTAAATGATTACTTGAAGTAAAAATCTTGTTGAGGTTTTTGAGCTTTGCACTATACCAAAAATATATTTGTACTATGTAGTTGGTACGATTGTACTCTGAGCAAAAGTCATCCACGCGGGTGAAGCTGCGGACAACAGCTATCCTAATCCTAACTAATAATATAAATGCAAAAGTGAATGTATTTCTTTGTTTGTTACGCTTTCACGCCTAAAACACTGAACTGATTTAAAAAAAAATACCAATAGTAAGCTACATTATCAGCGAGTAACATATTATGTATTTTGTTTTATAATTAAAGATTCCTACGAAAAAATTACAATAATATAACCCAAGGGATCAATTTTATTTTTGTTAAAGACGATACCCGCAGTACGGTACAAGCCCTGTGTCGCGGGAGACTTTCAAACATACATATCACGGACACAGAGTAGACCTAGACTCGGAACAACAATTTGTGGATCACTCAAAGTGGTGACCCGTGTGGAAATCGAACCCTCGCATTTAGGTATACATAACAGCTCACGCTTCCCTAAAGTCTATCGCAACTAAGGAATCTCCATAGTAACCAAAAATAAAATAGCAGCGCACGTCAAATAATGACTTTTAAAGGCAAATGACTGGCTCTGTGACGCGTTGGAAGTGTGTCCGACTGCTAGGCAAGAGGTCGTGCGTTCGATTCTCACACGGGACACCACTTTGTGTGATCCACAAATTGTTGTTCCGAGTTTGAGTGTACTTTGTATTTGTGACTTGTACTCGTATGTTTGTAAAGTCCCCAGCGACACAGGGCTTGTGGGTGCAAAGATGACTCCCGCAGTAGGATTACTGCAAGAGTCATATTTAAAAAAAAAAGCTGTAATAAGAGGCTAGGATAGATGAGATACATTAAAAACTAGTTAGAATTACAGTCAAGAGATAAAATACACAGGGGTAAGAGCATAAGGATATTTAAAAATAATTACAATCAAATTTTAAACGAGAATTTACAGTTGCTAATATATTGTAAAAGAGGAGAAGTTTAAAAACTTATTAAGTGAAAATGCAGGTAGATATGTAGCTGCTGTAGCGATGCAACCAAAGAATTCAGTGTCGATAAGAATGCAGCTGCAATAGCAGTGCAACCTCAGAATGCAGCGATGGATTGAGCAGCTCTTGTAGCGGTGCAACCTCAGAATGGAGCGATAGGTTGCGGGAGCGCACTTCTTGATTTTTTTTTCGTTAGAGAACTGCCGCTTCTCTTACATATATAGATTACTCTGTCTACTTACATATATAAATTACACACAGCCAACTAGGTTTAAGAAAATAAATAGTAAAAACTTTTACAAAAATACAATACAGCTTCTATGCTAAAGGAACAAAAAAATATTTTCTGTCAAAGTAACAATTCAATTTATATGAAAGAATTTAATAAGATCAAAATAGCGAAATATATAAAAACGGTGAAATTTATACATAAAATGTAACTCAGTTAAGAATTAACACTAAACTATCCCCGGGCGACATAGACTTTATTACTACGGGATCGGGAAACACGTGGGTAAAACTGCGAGGCCGCTTTGTGTCTGTATACTAGCGGACCTAGTTGCCTATATAGACACAAAGCGGGTTCGAATCCTAAACACTATACTACCGACGTGAACCCACTCATATACGCAAGCCTTCGAGCCTAGCTGGCGGGTTTAACAGGATTGCTAGTAATGTGGATGGAACCCACAATCCCACATTGAAAGTTATCTTTAAAAAAAAACAGCCAAGTGCGAATCACTCGCTCACTGAGGGTACCGAATCATTACTTATTATAAAACAAAGTAGCTTTCTCTGTCCCTATATCCCTATGTATGCTTAAATCTTTAAAACTACGCAACGGATTTTGATGCTGTTTTTAATAGATAGAGTGATTGAAGAGGAAGGTTTATATGTATAATAACATCCATATATTTTATTCCCGTGCGAAGCCAGAGCGGGCCGCTGGTAAAATTATAAGTATGTAAATAGTTGGAACTCGGGAATCTATCTACGCGTACGGCATTGTAAAAAATTAAATTTGTCATGTATGATAGGAGCATTGTATGATTTTTAGAATTTAAAAAGAATTGGATTTGATTATTAGATTTCACTTCTGTTATTATCAAAACCTTGGCATATTTTTACATTTTTGTTTTTAACGGAGTCTCTATAACAAAACAACCATGATTGTGTCTGATTCCGAACTGAGAAGAGCCTCTGTTATAGTAACCAGATTTTCATAAACTATTGTCTAGGTTACAAATACAATAAATGCATTTGTAAAGAAATTGGCAAGAAATGCCTGTAAAAATTACTTCAATATAGACAATATTGAAATGCCTATAAAAATTACTTCAATATTAGACAATATTGAAATGCCTATAAAAATTACTAAAATATTAGACAATATTGAAGTAATTTTTATAGGCATTTCTTCTTAAAACCTGGACAGGTTTTTCTATTAAAACAATATTCTCAGTTTATTATCGGTTTTAGACCTGGACACAGCACAGTTACTGCCATGTTGAAGGTGACTGGCGATGTTAAGACGGGTACTGAAATGTCAGTCAAAAGGTTACTTCTCTCGTCTGCGGAGTATGCCGGCTCCCGGTATAGGCGGAAAACCCCTGCGCTTCGTGTGGAAATCAGATTGTCCAGCAGCCGTTTCGTATTTAAAAATAATTATGCCAAGCGCATTCTAAAGGCGAGAAGCCTGCACATGGAATAAAGCATGTATAATGTTAGAGCTGTGAGACGGACAGAGAAGTAAAAGGCTATCAGAAAATCGAAGATTTCTAACATGATTAGAGCACATAAATTAAAAGTGACAGGAAAGATAAATAGGAGCAGCAAGAGTAAAGCAGGGTCAGCGCTTTAGGAATACGGCGCTGCCAAATAGGCAACCATGTCAGTTGGGAGGGATAATTCGAAACATAGTCGTACTTTCAAGTACGACCATGTTTCGAATTATTATTTCGTATTTAACCTTCGTAGGTAAAATACTAATTAAATGCAATTGTTGAGAAGACAATCGAGCTGGTTGGGCAGATATGCATTTAGGTTGAGATAGCACACATCACCATAGCCAATTATTCAAAAAAATTGCGTCTGAACAATCATAGTCTTGGTTTTAATTGGGAGAAAATTCTCAAGCCGATAAAGTGTAGCCAGTAATGTTGCAGTAAATATATAGTATTTATCGGTAATTATATATTTATTAGTGTTATTTTGTATGTATGTATTACATTGTATAATATGTTGGTATGTACATGTTTTGTGATTATTTAGTTTTTCTTTTATTTTAATGTAATAATTTAAATAATATGCACCTGCCACCCTCTTCTCGCCAACACCCAAGTCCGCGTTTTGCAATGTATTTGCAGGAAGTGTTAAATAAATAAATAAACTTAACTTTTACTTGCATTGTTTTTCAGGAATCATAAAATATAATAATGTAATTAAATTTATAATTTTTTAAAATAGATTGCATGCTATATGCTAGGCACAGATGCTAGGTAACATAATAACTTGAAATAAAACAAATTAGGGAAAGAAGCACTACTTTTATTATTTTATTGCAAACAACATTTGAAAGTCTTCATTTTCAATTTCAAAAGCCTGCAGTTTTATTAGCTTCACTTTCTGCTATAATTTGATTAAATAAACCAATTTAGAAGAGTTACTAAGGACATTTTTTAATCTTTTTAAATCAGCAGCCTTGTTTGGGTTGAGTGGTATTTTATTTTTGTATAATGGTTCAAAGGTAGCGTTATTGGGATGTACACGTTTCTTGGACATCAATTTTTGTCCATTCACCAGTAAATTTGTATTAAACAAATACAAACGGACTTTCTATTTTAATTTATAACATTTGTACTTATTTTATTCTTATGGTTGGTTTACTTTGCTGTAGAAAGAATGGCTCTTGATTTTTTTCATATCATAAAACATTTCATGTGTTATTTTTTTAACTCAAATGCAGCAAGCAAGGGGTGTTTGCGTGCAAAACCTATTATAACTATCTATTTATCGTCAGTCTCTACAGTGCATGTTGTATTTAATTTGCCAATCAGGGAAAAAATCTTGATCATTGGGAACATCGGATCGAAAAAATATTTTCAAAAAAATATAAACAAGTATGTAACTTACAAAAAAAAAATCATATCCCACTAAAATATTTTCATGTAAATTGACGCCAAGACGAGTAGGTTCATTTGCTACCACTCTAAAAAAGTTATCAGATCTTATGCAAAACCAAACTCCTAATTCTGCGTGAATCCTATTCTTCAGTTCTCATAATAATGTTCACTATAGGGTTGTTAGCATTAAACCATTTATTGAAAGCCAAAAATGCGTCATTCAATTTACTCTGAAGCTCTTCTGAAAAAGTGGCGTGTATTACAGCGTGTTTATTCCCGGGATATATTATTAATTGTAATAAAAATGGTAATAAAATGTACAATGTCATTCAGAATAATAATAAATAATGTTGACCTAGGATAGAGCCTTGTAAAACTCCTCGCGTTACATTATACGAAGTGGTGACCAAAACAAAGTTAACTAATGTTAGCTTTGGTTTAGTCACCACTCTTTCTCCATTTACAATAATATTATTTTCAACAAACTGTTTTTATTGCTCAGATATAATTTAATAAGTCTCAGAGAGTTACTCCTAATTCCGTAGTATTCTAGTTTAGCAATTAGAATTTCGTGATCAATTGTGTCAAATGCAAGGAAAAGATCCAAAAAATATGTCTACATTTTCTCGTTGAAATCCCACAGTATATTATCATTGATTAATAAATTAACTGCGTCAAATGCATTATGTAACCAAACTGACGTTTTATATAATTTTGCATGAATTAAGAAGTGACACTATCCTATTTATCAAAACCTTTTCAAATATCTTCGATATAACAGGCAGTAGGGAAATTTAAGGTTAGCTAATACTACATTAGCCTAGAATGAATTAGTGGGATCTATTTACTTTGTCAAATCGTCCTGCTATTATTCCCAGGTGCTTTATACTCGTAAATGTTTTAGTGGTTTAGTGCCTGCCTCTACTGTAGAGCGACTCTTTGTTTACTATGCAGTAAATTTATTGGAATTAAATTTTATATGTAAAAATCACTTGTAACGGTATTTGTGGTTAAAGTCTTCCTAACCTGTGCGACAAATTTAAATGTTTTTTTTTTTAATACGATTTTAATGTTTTATAATTACGAGGGAAAATTGACGCAGACTAAGTTGCGTGAGGCAGCTAGTTAGGTATATTACTGGATCAGTATGATTTTCATAAACTTTACTTATAGCTGGTAAAATTGAAATAGGTTTATAGTTAGTAGGGTCTGTATTTAACCCGGATTTAAGCAAAGGATGGCACGAAGGACTGTGTTTCATCAGGAAACACATCGACGAAATATTGTAGATAACTGTGCTTTTTTCAATCGACTTCAAAAAAGGAGGAAGTTCTCAATATGAGAATTTTTGTATCCTTGTTCACCGATTACGCAAAGACGGGTAGATCAATTTGAAAAATTATTTTGTGCTTTTTAGGGTAGGTTCCAAGTCGGTCCCGTTGTTTGCAGATCGGGACCTGATGATGGGATTCTTGAATAATCGAGGAAACTCTTCAAATATTAAAGGCACATCTATAGTGATTTAGGTATATTTCATAGTTGTTCGTACATTTACTATCAAAAAGCACTAATTGGTGAAGTGTAACTGATAATTTTTTCAAGGTTAGCAATTCACGCGATATTGAGTAGCACTTTATTCTCGTCATACTTCTATTACACGCTGTATTAGATTAAGCTGGCGGTGAACTATCATGTGAACTCTTCAATAATTAAATGCATCCATAAAAGCAATAATTTGTAAAAGGATTTGAGCAGTTGAGATAAGCTTATTGAAGCATAAATAAGTGAATTACAAACCAAACACTAAAAAAAAAAATTATAAAATGTGAAAATAGGTAACATGCCAGAGGATTGTATAAGCCACGAAGCCACCCAAACCGAAACTGGCCCAAACTGTATAGCAGAAGACAAGACTTTATCTCACCAATGTATAAATAGATAAAACAACACAATGTAGGTACATGAAATTCATTTATTCCGATTCTACTCCACACAGATGGTAAAGATTTAAGATTTTTAGTTTTACCGAAATCAATTATTTCTATTTCTGTTGTTTCTGCTTCGGTTCCTATAATTATTATTTCGTGGTCTATAATTATTATTGAATCTATTACTATTTCTATTATTATTACTGGAGGCTCTGTTATTTCTGTCGCTGAGCCCATCATTCCTGTCATTATTGTTGTTATTACTCCTGTCATTATTATTGTCATTTCTGTCATTGTTATTGTCATTTCTGTCATTATTATTATTTCTGTCATTGCTATAGTCATTCCTGTCATTGTTATTGTTATTTGCACGGTCATTATTTCTGTCATTGTTGTAGTTGTTATTCCTATCGTTGTTATTATTACTATTTCTATCATTATTGTAATTGTTATTCCTGTCATTGTTATTATTCCTGTCATTGTTGTAGTTATTGTTTCTGTCATTATTATTATTCCTATCATTGTTGTAGTTGTTATTCCTGTCATTGTTATTATTCCTGTCATTATTGTAGTTATTGTTTCTGTCATTGTTATTGTTCCTATCGTTGTTGTAGTTATTATTTCTATCATTATTGTTATTATTTGACCTATCATTGTTGTTGTTATTGGACCTGTCATTATCATTATTTCTATCATTGTTGTAATTGTTATTTCGATCATTGTTATTATTATTCGACCTATCGTTGTTGTAGTTATTGTTTCTATCATTGTTTCTATCATTGTTTCTGTCATTGTTTCTATCATTGTTTCTATCTTTGTTTCTATCATTGTTTCTATCATTGCTTCTATCATTGTTTCTATCATTGTTTCTATCACTGTTTCTATCATTGTTTCTATCATTGTTTCTATCATTGTTGTAATTACTGTTTCTATCGTTGTTATTATTATTTGACCTGTCATTGTTGTTGTTATTCGATCTATCATTATTGTTATTATTTGACCTGTCATTATTGTAATTATTATTTCTGTCATTGTTGTTGTTATTTGACCTATCGTTGTTATTCTCATTTCTATCATTGTCGTTCCTATCATTATCGTTTCTATCATTATTCACGTTATTTCTGTTATTTCTGTCACTGTTTCTGTAATTTTTGTAACTATTCCTGTCATTATTTTCATTCCTATCATCATTTCTGTCATTATTGTTATTCCTATTGTTGTTATTATTATTTGACCTATCATTGCTATAATTGTCATTCCTGTCATTATTATTGTTATTATTTCTATCACTGTTACTTGCCCTGTAATTATATGCGTCATTGTTATTTCTATCATTATTATTGTTATTCGATCTGTCATTGTTGTTATTATTTGACCTGTCATTGTTATTGTTATTAGATCTGTCATTATTGTTGTTATTTGATCTGTCATTATTGTTGTTATTTGATCTGTCATTATTGTTGTTATTCGACCTATCATTGTTGTTATTATTGTTTCTGTCATTGTTATTCGCTCTATCATTGTTGTTATTATTCCATCTGTCATTGTTGTTATTATTTGACCTATCATTATTGTTATTATTATTTCTGTCATTGTTATTCGCTCTATCATTGTTGTTATTATTCCATCTGTCATTATTGTAATTGTTATTCGATCTATCATTATTGTTGTTATTTGACCTGTCATTGTTGTTATTATTCGACCTATCATTGTTGTTATTATTATTTCGGTCATTGTTGTTGTTATTCGACCTGTCATTATTGTTGTTATTAGACCTGTCATTGTTGTTATTATTTGATCTGTCATTATTGTTGTTATTTGACCTGTCATTGTTATTGTTATTCGACCTGTCATTGTTGTTGTTATTCAACCTGTCATTGTTGTAGTTATTATTTCTATCATTATTATTGTTATTCGATCTGTCATTGTTATTGTTATTTGACCTGTCATTGTTGTAGTTACTATTTCTGTTACTATTCCTGTCATTGTTATTATTATTATTTCTGTCGTTATTATAGTTCGAGTTTGACCTATCATCGGCTCTAGGTCTTCTGTATGATGAGGATTTTGATAGGGAAGTTGAATGCGATTGTTTTCTGTCTTCAGATTTTGCCTGAAAAAATGTACTTGATATGTAATGACACTCACACGTTTCTAATTAAAAATCAAAAATTAAATAAATTTGTAACATTTAACTAAACATATTTTTTGGCCATTTTTCAAATATACTACTACCTACAGTAACGACAGAAACTACAAAAGAGCTGAAAAAACAAACCTGCTGAGCTAGTTTATACAGATACAAAAACGGGTATGGCACTTCCTCGTCATTATCATTTCTATCGTCAAAACTGTTGTCGTTAGCCCTAAATCGTGAATTCTGGTTGTCATCGTTACGATTGTTGTTGTTATCGAGGACCAGGATTAAAGGCCGGTCCTGTTCCGCAGCCTGTTGATAGAGGCTTGACAGAAGTCCTGAGTATTCCGCCGCTAAAGATGTTTGGAGGTTCTGCAAATGGGAATAGTAATATAGAATAGTAATATAATAATAATATACTTATTTAAATAGCAACTTAACCCGCTTTAGGTTTTGATTGATGTCTGGGACCGTTTCATGGATAAAAAAGGTTTTTTTAGGGCTCCGTAGACAAAACGGCCTTATAGTTTCGCCATGTTCGTTCGTCTATCTGTCTGTCCCCGAGTTAGCTCTTAGATCCTTAGTACTAAAAAGCTATAATTTTATCTAAAATCTTGAAAACATTTTTTTTTCGTGTTTACCTTCACGTAAAGTGGGGATGTGATTTTTTTTCACTTACCCCATCGTGTGGGATGTCGTTAGATAGGTCTTTCAAAAATATTTAGGGTTTGTAAAAATAACTTTTCGATTTAGGAAATATTAACCCTTAAAGTGCAATTTTTTATTAGAGTCAAGTGTGTCCCTCCCCAGCCAGCTAAGTGGTCGCTTTTGGATATGTGGAAAAAGTCGAAGTAAAAGTATATATAGGTAGTGAAATTAAAAGGAAAGCTATCACAGCTAAGTAGGTTTTATAAGTTTACGATTAACAGCAGACCACGTGAGAAGTAACAACATTTTCGTATAAATTTCATAGAAAAAGATTTAAATAACGTTGTTGAGTAGAGTATGAGACAAAAGCAACAGAAAACCCGCTTCTTAAATAATATTGTGCTAGGTAGCTACATTGTACGTGGCGTGACATGCACTTGCCCAGTTTTATCGGGCAATTATTCTCTTCTTAGGGCCTTTCTCGAACTTTCATAAATATTCGAAAAAAAAATGATGATTTGGTGCAACCGTTCTTGCAAATTTAGTGATTCACTTTTATTTAAACAGAAACTATGGAAGAAAAAATCAACTTGAGTGAGACTGGGACCCGTGCCCTAGGTATTCCGCTTGTAGTAAGAACCATTTTGACACAAGGACGGAGAAAAAAAAAATTGGAGCACTAATATTCCTAATAATTAAATTTAATAGATTATCCAGGGGGAATCCAGGGGTATTCCCCTGGATTCCCAAATAGGTAAGACAAAATAAATTTATGGTACATATGCTTGCTCATTTAAGAATCTTAAATCAGCAAGCATAGCAGTAGCGGCGAAATTATACATCAAGATCTTAAAACTTACGGTAACCAAAAGCCCAAAAGCAATATTCAGGAAAATCTTGAAGTTGGGCTTATGATACGCCATCTTTGAAGATTCAACGTCCACTATCCCAGTGCACTATACACCACCTCTTTTTATTAAGAAAGTTTCACGCTTCACTAAGAATCCAATCATAATTTATTAACTGTTTAATTTTTCTCAAAATTAACCTAACAAGATGTTTACATAACGATGTTACTAACCAATCGGTGGCCATAAAATTTTATCTAAGTTTTTATGGTCACCGTCATTGTTCCGTACCGTCATGATTAACTTCAGTTAAATTTTTGACGTTGCTTGAAATTGTTAAAAAATGTATTCACAACATTTCTTGGGAATCTCTATTGTTTAGTAATTTTTTGCTGTTTGTATATGTCTGCCAGACTAAGGGACCGTTTTCAGTATACGGTTATATTTAAAAATATGAATCTTAAATCAAAGCCAGCAAATCTATATTATATTTTTGCAATAAAAACAAATAAGTAATTGGAATTTCAATTCTTTATTTTTATAAGTATACTTAATACTATAACTACTAACTGTTAAGTATACTTTTTATAATACTTAATAGTTAAAACTATTAAGTATACTAAAAAAATAAAAAATAAAATAAAAATAAATCCTGTTTGTCACTCTGTTCGTTTGGATTGCGAAGGAGATAATTATTTTTATATCTAGGATGCAGCGGTAGGCTTATGGCCTCTTTAAACAACCACTTGTTTTACTATATAATATAAGAGAAAGCCATGGTGCCTCTTTACGCCACAATCATGACTTTCTACCTATCTATGATACTAGACTAATAAAATTTCATTTTGACAGTTTCTGATAAGATTTTTAACAAAGATATCTCTGATGACAGCTTTCGCTTATTTTATTTCACACTTTTAGGAAAACAAAGTGTTTAACATGTCTAAAATATTCTGGCAGCCATTTCAAAAGCTTTTGCATTTTGAAACTAATTAACTTGACTTACTGGTGATAATAAATCCTAAATTTATTGATCCAAATTTGTTTTGTAGTTCGTTCTCGTACAAATATACCATCATTGTATAATTTAAAGCAAAATTTACTTAAACTCTTTCGAATTCAGGTTATTGCTGCACTACTCTGCAAAGGGATATGTAGTTGTCACTCGTGTTAAAATACTTTTTTTTTAAATCATTTTAAACATATATAAACTACTTGTATATATATAATAATGCTAAAAATAAAATCTGCCATTATCTTAACATTCCTTAATTTCGAAAGTGTAGTTTTCAGAAGCATTCTTGCCTGGATGCCAGTATAATATGTCTCACGGAATGTCTTTGCGCGACGGGTTTAAAATGTTCAATAGATTTTCCTCAACTACCTGCATGGCTGATGCTTTGAAACCGTTTATTATTAGAAGAAATTTAAATTTTAAGAATACCTCCCAATAAACAACTTTGCAAGATATTACAGAATTTCATAATTAGCAAGCTTAGGGATATTGAATGCCATTGGGTTAAACTAGAGTTTTATAGAAGAGTACACGTTGATACTTTTTGTATTCGGCAGAATTCTCGTATTAGGACATTATACCCGTGATTTAAATCTTAATAATCACCCTACAGGAAAAACATTAACTTAATTAAAAAAATAAACAATTCAAAGTTAAATCATTTATTTCAAATTCAACGATCACCAACAAGGCGGCATGGTTTTTCCGAATTTTCCTGAATTGCCACATTGGACAGAAGACTTTTGACCGCAATTAGATCCCTCGTTATTTCCACAATCATCTTTCTTTTTTATGTCACCACACAGAGATTTATGTACGTCATTGCAGGTTTTCTTACATTTATTAGAATTATTCTTCTTTTTTTTACATTTCACTTCACAATCTAGGGGTTTTTCACATTTAGCACGAAGGGCTTTGTCAAATTTATCTTTGGTCTCTTGTACCATAGGATTGGTTTCATCGCCGGTAGACTGAAAATGTAGGTATTTAGTCTTATGGTTACTTCCTTTATGTGTATCAATAGTAGATTGTAGTAACATAAAATGTAGTCGCAAAAAATAGTACAACCTAAACGATTGAACCGTGCAACGAGTAGACACGCACATTTCTGCATTATAATATGACCCTTTTGTATATCCCTGTACAGCGGGATCTCATATAATTAACAACGACAAGGTACACCCAGACCCAAAGCTGACATTTATGAATCTTACAAAACTGCAATCGTACGCACTCTCACTGCTACTCCGGGGTATATAAATTCTTGTCTATATTCAAGTTCGTTAACGCAACGATGAGGCTTACTTACCCTTAAAATGTCATTAATATACTGCATTGATTTCATATCAGTGATATTCTCGTCAAAAAGTGCATCATCATCTCCATCGTCATATAAGTCATCGGCAGTCCTTAAAGGATTATTTTGAGAAGCAGGCGATCCTTGAATCACTAGTACCAGCGGACTACGGGCACGTTTATCAAAAAGTCTTGAGAGGACACCTAAGGTATTGGCTGATTGTCTTGTGTCAATGACATTCTGAAAAGTTATAATTTTATTAAAATACAACAATGTAATAATATTCGAAATCAAAGCAGGCTTTTTTTACCTCACCATCGTGAGTTAACCGGCATTTTGCCGCTACCACACTGGGCCTCTGAGGTGGATGAAAGCTCTTATATTTTAGGGTGCTACCTCTGCCATACAGCAGTTTAAAATGTTAGATAATATTTTTTAACACGAAAACAAATTTTAACATTCAGTAACAAATACCTAATATTAATCATTTAATTGTAGTGTAAACCTTTTTGCGTGCCTATAGGTGAAATATGGCAGCTTATCATAACTATGTAAGACCGTACTATTATATCCATATTTGCAACTTATTTAATTGAATTGAAAATGTTGTATAACATTTCATAACATTGTATAACCAATCACTTGTTACATTTTACTCGAATTTGTTGTCAATTGTTAACATTTAATAATGATAAACATTTAATAAAACACTTTGTTTTGTGATAAAATATTTATTAAAAAATGTTATCTAACTTAAAATTGAAAGCACCATTAGAATATATTAAATTGTGTATTTATGACAGTGTTACTAACAATGATAAATAAATAGGTAAAACATTTATATATACCACTTAATTTACGCAAAAAGTAAACTTACGATTACAATAAATATTAATAAAAAAAATTGTAAAACGACGCGATCCGATCTCATCATTTCGATATTAAACAATGTTGTAATATTTCAATAGTTCGTACTCATGTTTTGATACACTTTAGTGATTTATAATTCATTTATAATCAAAAAAAACGGGCAAGAACATTTTGGATCATGCTCAGTGTAGGGTTCCGCAGCAACTATTATAAAATAAATAAACTACATATATATGAAAAAATCCGTTGTTTAAATTGCACCAGCAGGAGTGCATATGTTTATGGCACTTGCGAACATAGAGAACTGCGTTTCTCAATAAAAGGGTGTAAGTGCCATAAATATTTTTTCGGTAATACTCAATGACGGTGTATCCGATCATGTCGAAAATATTTGATTTTAGTTTAAAGTAGGTATTTATTAAGCGGTGCTTTTGTGATTTTTACAGATACGGTTTAAAGATAAGATGGGTAAGAGACGAAATATTCACATAATCAAAAAAGGTTTATGTCGAATAATGTTCCACATGTTGATGCTGGCTAAAATAAATGTTTTAGCTTTTTATTATTAACTATCAAATTAGGTAGCAGCTTCTACAAGACACCTATGCACCAAATTTCATCAATATTCATTGTCTAGTCAGACAGATAGACAAAAAGATTCCGTTTTTGCCATTTTCGCTGCGGAACCCTACAAATCGATGCTTTTTCGTTCTTGTTACAGTTGTTACATTAATAAAGTGTGTATGTAGACACTTTATTTTTGAGTAGTGTTTGAATTTCTTCGTTGACGTATTTACAGCGAGCAATTGTTATAAAGATTACAATCAAGCATTAAAAGTATCTCAAATTAAAAAATACTAGCAAAAATGTTTACTCATTGACATACTCATCGTAGTAATAGACCGTGTGGCACATGTTTATAATACTAGGATCAGAATTTCGAAGTGCATTTATATTTTGATTTGTGTTTACGGCATTTACTTTCTTTAAGTCTTCTAAACAATGACTCTTCATAAAGTTGCGTTTTATTGAGTTTCGTCTGACAAAAGTACGAATCGAAGCACAACTTTTATTCTCCGTTTCTTTTAAAAGCAAAATGATACGAGAATATATTATAATCGTTCTAACGATCAGTAGTAATTTGGGCAAGCATTTTAAAGTTTTAGGCCAGAGCATAAAATTGTGGTTTTTCAATAAAATGATTGACGAACTGCAACAAATAGATGACAATAGTCCGTTTCCAATATCTATTTTGCCTTTAAATAACGTGAATGGTGATGGCACAAAAAGTGAAGATTTTAGTAATGAAAAGTTGATGAACAATCTTCCAGGTTTGATATAGATCATAAGAGTATATTATAAATTTTTAAGTTATTTTGTATGCTGAGTTGTTGTGGTATGTTATAATAATAATAAAAACCTTTATTTAACTGACTAAAATGTAGTTTCAACAATGGACTTGTATTGTCATAAGTATTTCAAGAATTAAAATTAAATCATTATTAAGTACTATTTACCCTTTTGCTACTTGCCTACGACTAGGTGCGCCGTGTATTTCTGTGCATCGGTGCCACTGTGGTGAAGCTGTCGACAGTCTTAAACACCATGGCCTTTCATACAGTAGGAGCGCAGGTCGTATCTCGCGACACGCCAACCTCAACGACATAAGCCGGGCTCTTGTCACCGCCGGTGTACCAGCCATACGGGAACCCGTGGGGTTAGCACGTGGCGATGAGACATTAAGACATTTGGGCGGTAAATTAAACTCAAGGGGCCATAACCAAAGCGATGCAGTAATAGTTTGAAATGATAAACCAGTAGTGTCATATTATTGGTTTTTACAACGGTGGCAAACAAACATAGGTACTACGGTCTACCTGATGGTAAGCGGTTATCAACTTTGAACGCCTGCAACATTAGGGGTGTCACGGGCGCATTGCCAAGTTTTTAAATTTATTTTTACTGCCCTCTTGAAGAACCCTATACTGTAGTCTTTGGAAGTAATAGATTTAATTGTGTGTAAATAAAAAGGTACCTTACCTATACTATTTACATCTGTAGCCCTATCTCTAAACAAGCCGCTTTCAAACAATCTCTCAATCAAAACAAGCTGTTTATTTAACAAGAGATAGAAAAGCTACTGCGTTTTCTTACTTTTTCTAGTCTTCTAGATAAGATAAAATTAGCTGGCTAGCTCCTCTACTCTATATATAATGGCAATATGGTTGAAGTGCTTTTGGCGGGAAAGCAAAGATAATATTAAACATTAAGCTGGCTTTGAGCCTTAGGGTCTTAGATTCCTGCCCGAATAAAGAAAATGAAACAAATGTTCTGTTTAAAGTACGACTTTCTAATTCAAAAAACTTTTTTTTGTCCTTCATACAAACCTTGCTTTAATTTCATACAAAAAAAGAACGAATTAGCTAAAGAGGTGCAGTCATTGTGAAGTGTTGCACTTGTATACAAGTTAAATGGGCATGTATCAATTAATTTTAATATGGATTCAATACGAAAGAATATGGAAAGAAATATTAAAACCAATTTATTTGAAAAAGTTCACATTTCAGAGTCTTCTATTGGCTTGTTTGTTATTTAGTAATTAGATAATTTATTTAGCGATTACAATCAGATTCGTCGCACTCGTCCTTTACATTACAGTTATCATCAGATTCGTCACACTCGTCCTTAGGTTTACAATTATCATCAGATTCATCACAATCGTCTTTAGGTTTCCCGCAATCGTTATTAGATTTGTCACACTCGTTTTTAGATTCTTTACATTTGTCAGTATCACACGAATTACCTACGGATGATTCAACGCTGTGTGGTGGACCTCTAGTAGAGATATTTATCTCGTCTTCCTTCTTGTGTTTACCACATAATTCAAGTTCATCAAAGAGTTTTTGACACATGCCTAAGCATCCGTTCCTTTTGTTATCGGGGTCAGTACATTTCGTTTCACATTGACCAAAGTTTTCGCATCGGGTTCGAATGGCTTTTTCGAATTTCGCCTTGGTTTTTCTTACAATAGCTTTTTTTTTATTTCCGGTGGACTGGAAATTTATTCAAAATATTAGATGAACCTCATCATTATCAGGTGCCAATGCTACCAATGGAAGTTAGCTATCAGTAAGACTGGCCTGTTGGTCTAGTAGTCAGTGACCCTAACTGCTAAACCGGAGGTTATTCGGTTTCCACTCAGGATAAATCTTTGTGTGATGAGTCTAGAGAAATATAGGCTACAATTGAAATGCCGACTTAAATATGTATTTGGCCATAAGAATAAGTACCAAGTAAAATATATTAAAGTCATATAAATTGTTATTTGGGCATCTCAGTATGGAGTGGGCTTCCACTCCATACCGAGATGGCCAAATTGGCTGGCTACATTATTTAGGCCAAAAAGAGCAAAATATCATATTTTAAGTAAACATTAAAAATAAATGAAAATATGTAAATATGTTAGTATGACTATTAAAAATAAATGAAAATATGATAATTTTCTGATCTAACAGTTTGATTTTCATCTTTTTGAATCGTAATTTAAGAAAAAAACACTTGAGATTAAATCTAGCCCACGTCACCTTTAAATAAAAAAACCTAATAATTTTCATAATATGAGCATAACTACAGAAAAAATAAACATTACACTTTACACACAAAAACATATTTCTGACAGACCCAAGAGCGTTACGTTACGCGATTTTATAGTAAAATTTTCGCTCATCGCTTCGCCTTTAATTTACTAGCTCCATACACAAATTCATCTGCGTAAATAGATAAATAACACCCAGACACAGAATAAACCATCGTGCTCATCACATACAAGTTTTATGCTGGGTGGGGATCGAACCCTCTTGCGTAGCAGTTGGATACACTGCCACCGCGCCACAGAGGCAGTCATATTAGTTACCATATATTATGAAGGAGATCCTATATTTATTTGCTCCGGTTGCTATGAACCATGATTTGACATTTTTACGCAAAATTATCAAAACGTATTTTAAAACACAAAATTATAATAAATCATTATAAATGAGCTACGTAGTCTACCACTTGTGGTCACACAGACTGCGGTTGAACTTTAGATCAATATTTATCAGCAGAATTGATTCTGCCAATGCAATTATTATTAGCAACGGTACTAAGTGCAACTAAATTTGAAGGTACTTAAGATGCATAGAACAGTAAAATCAAGCAGTTTTAAAAACCTCAGCGGTCTGTGAGATCGCACGACGACGGTTAAGGGTTAAAAACAAGTCTAGAGGTTTCAGATCATTCTGATGATGTAATTTCCTACTCTGTCTACTCTTTTCGTGTGAATTATGAGAGTTGGAGTAAAGACTTCTATGTTTGCACATAAACTTGTAATTTTACGAAAGTACCTATTTGGATATTTCCAATTGGGATTCACTACCGAGTCTTTTAGAGGAAGATAAATACCATTGGCCGTGTGGTACCGGCTTAAGAATAGTACCACCCCATCTCTTCCCGTGGGTGTCGTCAAGGCGACTAAGGGATTTCACACCGGAGGACGGGCAGCAGCGTCCTCTGCGTACTTAAGTCCTTCTGCGATCGCCAACCCGCTCGCCAAGCGTGGCGATTATGGCAATTACCCCCAGGATCTACATACTAGTAGGTTCTACTGGGGAGACCTGTGCCCAGCAGTGGGCCATCATATGGGTTGATATGTAAATACCATCGGAGTTGTTGAATTGGCTTACCTTTATGATATCATTTATGTAACGTACAGGTTTTTTCTTTTTTTTTTTTATTAATCTATTCCTGCCACCTTTTACTTGAGGTTGTTTATGTGACGTTCTTAGAGCATTGGTAATATCAGAGGCTCTATTATTATTATTATTATTATTATTATTATTATTGATCATAACAATAACTGGATTATGATAATGTTTAAGTAACTTAGAGATGATTCCCATTGAATTTTCGGCATTGGCATTCTGAAAACAGAAAATGGTACAGAGTAAATATAAAATGATCACTAGTGCATTATAATTAAGCATCTATTTATATCCGAAAATATATATTTTTTAACTGGATATGGAGAAGGCCTCACTTTTCTTATTAACATTAATAAAAGAAACTGTAAAATCACACATCTTACTTTCACCATGGTCATATGAACCATGTGACTCAGAATTTAATTTGATTCCTTGTTTTGTTACAGTTATATGATTTTAATTCATTTACAAAAGGTTTTTACTGCGTTGGTCACGGACGAGCGACAGACACGAAGATCCATAGAAACGTCTAAATGTAGTTCACACTATATACATATCTTTGGAAAACTAACACACTGCGATTTGATCCCAAACTAGTCCTGTAGTGCCTGTACTATGGAACCAGACAACTGATAAACATACTTATATGTCTATAACTACATATATATTATAAATAAATTACATTACATTACAATTATTATCTAATGTGGTTATTATTTTATGTAGGAATCCAACCTGTGGGTAAATCAAGGTGTCAAATAACCTAGGGTTATTACGGCAACACTTACCCTTGTCTGCCATTTTACTGGTGATGTTAATGATGTACATGAATACACAAATTACGTAATAATTATTAGTAACCAGAATTGAAGCTAAGCTTATTTAATTTGCTAGCCAGCTTCACCTTTGTCTACTAGAAATACTTTATTGCCAAAGAAATTATATTTCAGTCGCACTTGTTCTTCGTAACCTCATTCCCTTGTTGTTTAGGCAATGATATCACTGCCGTCTTGCCTGAACCAATCAGCTGTACTGCATCATACCAATGATTACAAAGGTTTGTACAGTACAGATATTTCTGGAGCGGAGAGAATATAAGTTTTATTGTATTTATTTAAAGATACATACTTTCACTTTTAGTGAGACCAGTTTTTTCAGGAAAGTCCTAACTCTTATATCTTAGCAAAATACCGACTCGGGTGGGATTAACCATATTATTGAATACCTATGAAGAGCCTCGTGCTTTATTTTCTAAAAAAGTACGCCAGTGACACAGAGTAATATAATTATAAAACGAAATATTCGAGTCGTGCAAAATTTGCGTTTCTTAGTTTTGTGGTGTTGATGATAAGGACATGGATAATAAATTTATTATTTGTCTTTGTAATTCAAGATGCTAATATTAATATAATAAGGGACTTATAAAAGCGAATAAATAAATTAGGGTACTTTTACCCTTCCTTTGCTATTTTCTGACTCATTTAATATTTTATTTTTATTTAAACAGTAGTACACTTTTAATAAGATTATTTATGTAAATTCTGTACTAGTTATCGTAAATTCGTAACTAAATTATCAACATTTATCACTAGGTTTATCATCACATGAATTAGATTCTTCACATTCGTTAGAAGATTGACAGTTGTCCTTTGGCTTTTCAGTAGCTTTGGTTGGTGGATTTTTTTTAAGATATTCCCAAACTTCCTTATTCGTCTTTTCAGGAAATTTTTGTGGTTTTGGATCACACATATTTTTTTTATCATATGTTTTTTGACATTTATCTTCACATTTATCCTTTTTCTTAGGTTTACATTTTACCTCACACTGGAAGAATTTTTCACATCTAGATCGTAGGGCTTTTTCGAATGTTTCCTTGGTTTTTATTACGGTAGGATCGCTCTCATTGCCTGTAGACTGTAGTTAAAAAAAAAAAATTAATAAAAATGATGACAATAATAATCCTAACCGATGTTGGTTATGGCACCAATCTCATTAGAGACGAGCCAACTACGCAGGAAATCTTCAAGTACACTCTCTATTTCCTCATTGTCATAACTTGATGGGACGGAAATCCAACTAGATCGCAGAGAGATTGGGCGCAGGACCGATGACTTAACGTGCTATTAGAGGCACGGAGGGATGTGACATATGTAGACCGACAGTGGTAACTTCGCTAATCCTTGCAAATAATCTCAATCTGCTCGGTTGCTACTAAGTCAGTAATTATAATATGACAAAGCTTAAAAAATCTATAGCAGGTGAATTTACTTTATTTAATTTTTCATAATTACCTCACATTATAGTAATGTATTTCTTGCCAATTACTTTAATTAATACAATAATTGCATTTTTGAAAGATCTAAGTCCAGAGCCTGGAATCTAATCCGAGACTTCCGTATGCCAAACTGGGGCTGGAATTGAACCATCTAACCGGAACTATGTTACTAAACCTCAAATTCTTCTATCCTTTCTGCACGCGAGTCAGGCTCTCGCTTAAATTTACTTACCCTTAAAACTGCATTAAGGTAATGCATTACTTGTTTTCTATCTTTACCAGCATCAAATAGCGTATCTTCTTTGGCAACAACTGCTTCATTAGGATCATCAATCGTTCTTAGAAGGTTTTTAGACTCAGCATTATATTGCATATCATAAGTATTGAGCAAAACTACAAGTGGAGTGCGATGAAGCTTTTCATAATAGTTGGTTATGATTCCCAATTGATTTTTGGCATCAATTTTCTGGAATATAAAATATTATAATTTCTAAATAATGTCTTTAGAGTGATTTCAAAGATCTATCATTAGCGGAAAATTTTCATTCTCTCACTGACTCAATATACAAACTCCTAAATTTAAAATTTGTTTGACAGATACGATCACAAGATAGAATGACTTCTATCTACGGCCGGTCTCAATAATCTAACTATCGATGGATTTGGCTACTAGAGGTAAATACTCGTATTTGACATAAGCGTCATACAAAATATGTCAAAACTCTACCTCTAGTAGTCAAATCCATCGATAGGTAGATTATTGAGACCGGCCGTTAGTGATATATTTATCTGTTAAACAACTTTTAGGCAGTGTATTAAAAAATCCTTCGTTACGTGATGGTAACGAAGGATTTTTGAATACACTGCCTTTCAAGGGGACAAAAAAAATCAAAGCTATTTTGTTAACAGCAAAGTATTTGTTAGTTTTTAATTTAATCTAAATTTTGAGACCAACAAATCTTTGAAAATATTTTCGTATCTTTTCACCAAAACATTTTATTTGGTTAAAAAAAATGTGCATTAATAAAGAAATTGATATAATATATATTACCTTTATTATAAATATTAATAAAAGAAATAGTATAATCCCACGTTCGCCTTGCGCCATGTTCAAATTAATCAAGTGATTTTGATATATTGTTTTGTTACGCTTCGTAGTTTTAATTCAATGCAGAGTGTTTATTCTGTACGACATTACATAATACTTTAATAACCGCCAGAACAGCTAAACGAAATAAATTATTTTAGTCTGATATATATTATAGGTATTTTTATCCTTTATCATAACATAACTTTCACGAGTACCTACGAAGTCGCGAGCGACAACTAGTACTTTAGTATTTAATAACCAAAATAATGACGTATTGTATTACCTATAGCTTAAAAAAGCGTTATAAATGACTAGCTGTCCCGCGCAACATCATCTGCGTAAATTTTCTCTGTTTTCGCAACATTTCTCATTGCTGCTCCGCTCCTATTGGTCGTAGCGTGATTTTATATAGCCTTCCAAAAAATGAAAGAATTTTTTTTTCGAGTTTTCAATTTGAGTTAGTAGTTCCTGAGATTACCGCGTTCAAACAAACAAACTTTTCAGCTTTTTAATATTAGTATTGATATGCGTTCTCTTGTAAACTTATTCATTAATCTTTCATTGATTCAGATCTAGCCTGGCGGGCACTCCATTAACGAAAGAAATGCGTGTTGGTAGAACTACTTTCTAGTGTTTCATAAAATTTGACCGCAATAATATCGATTCCTCATTTTTACACCGCTCACGGTCTCAAGAAGTGCCTATCTCATTTCAAAAGCCCTGTGATATTCCAAAAATTGTTTAAGTCCAACTTTATTTACCCAAAACACTTTTCAAAAATACCCTCTACTAATAAAAATAATACCATGCATAGATAAGAGTATGTAATAAATAAAATGATAGGAAATCTCTTCAGAACCCACGAAATTGATAGGTGAGCTCAAAGGAAAGCTCTTCAATTTATTATGGGTAGCATTTTGGCTACAGTTTTTATGGGATCCCATCGAAGTAGCGATTTTTATCTGGAATTTGTATGTGGAGTAACTATGTAAATACTATTTCATGATTGCTAGGGGTGTTCTTGAGTACATTATGAATCGAAGGATACGACCTATTAATAACGTTACTGGTACTTATTTTTTAGGCCAATTCTTTTTTATGTAAAGGATTGTTAGTGCTGTTTTATCGACTATATTCTAATAATAAATGTTTAAAAACATTGGCCATAGGTTTAGGCAAAGTGGATATATTACAGGCTTTTGCAAATTTGGCGTTAAAGTTCTGACAGACATTCATACGAGTAGCATTTTGTAATCTAAAGTACCTACATAACTAAATTGTGAAACAGAATTTGTATATCTCATGTATTTCATTTCATTTTCATTCATGCGTAAACAAAACAACAATCTAGAGGGGGGGGGGAACCTGCGCCCGTGCATCCGCCTATGCTTTCCTGACTATTTATAGTCTTAATAATTTCCCTACATATATGTCGCTACTATGAACGCTTCAGGTTATGAAGACATTGTTTAGTTGTGCTTTGACGATAGATAAAGCCTTCCCCAATTCAGTAGGTCTACAGGCAACGTTGGAGATCGTCAATCCTGTTTCTAGAGAGGACGAAGGTGCAATTCCCATACATCTTGGTATATTGTGCGAGTAGATAAGTGTCATTATTCATAGTTATCCGTATTTCAGGTGTTAGTTACTGCTTAATGGAAGATAGGGCTGTTAAGTTTTGAAATAATAAAGTCCTCCTCAGTGTAAACGGGCACTCTCATAGTACTCTATGAGAGTGTCCCTTCACACAAGGTTTTCACGTGACACCGAAAATGGCTTGATATTTTTAGCAAATGCATGTATTAAAAGAAATAATATAAAGCACGAAAGCTATGTATATTTGAACATATTTTTATACAATTTCTAGAAAAAAATATAAATATGATTAAAAATAATTATTGCATACAATAATTGCAATTGAAAGAAAAATTTGAGGTTCAGACCCAGGAATCGAACCCGAGACTTCCGATCGCTCTACTGGAGCGCGAAAGCTGAAACATCTTACCTGAACTATGTCACTAAACTTGAAATTTCTCTTCCCTTGTTGCATACGAGTTCGGCCCTCGCAAGCGCCATCTAGCCATGTCCTTAGGAACTAGTATGGCTTTTGTTATTGCTTCGTTACAGAGAGCATTTTTAACAAATTATGATGTCGCTGGCCGAATATCATAGTAATTTTTATAGGCATTTCTTGCCAATAACTTTATAAATACAATAATTGCATTTGAAAGAAAAAAATGAGGTTCGGACCCAGGAATCGAACCCGAGACTTCCGATCGCTTTACCAGAGCGCAAAAGCCGAACCATCTAATCTGAACTACTCGTCTGTCACTAAACTTGAAATTTCTCTTCCCTTGTTGCACACGAGTTCGGCCCTCTGAACCTCATTTTTTTCTTTCAAATGCAGTTTGTATTTATAAGGTTATTGGCAAGAAATGCTTATAAAAATTACTATAATAATTATTGCATGTTTTTATTACAGTTTATTTTAAATCAAAGCTCTCAAAGCCCAAATCGTTAGACTAACCAATAAGTTCTTGACTAGGCTATGCCACTATATTTTTTTCCCTGTAGTTACAGAAATTTAAATAGAAATACATTTTATATTTTCTATGATGGTACATCCCTCACCCCGGCAATATTTCTGCCAACCCTATCTGAGTTATGGCGGCTACCGTAGTTTATAAACAGAATTGTTTATTAAATAGTTTACAGTTATGTATTAACTAGAGATCCACGCGTCACGGTTTCGTTCGACTGTGTTGTACTTTTGTGTTAATCGAAACGGTTTATCTGAATTGTATCTCTTGGTGTATCTCCATTGAGATCGGTTCAGCAATTTATGGGTTTCTAACGAAATTCAGTTTAAACACCAAATTGTATTTGTTGATTTTCTTTTTGTACTTTTGATTACAAATATTAAAACAGGATTGCTAGTATTGTGGGGCCACAATACCACATTGGTTATCTTTAAATTAAAAGATAGTGAATCCATGATTTCTGAAGGATGACTTTGTTTAGCAAAATAGGCTCTTCGAATTATTGACATTTAAATTTTAAACACATCATAAAAATTGTATAAAACCTTTGTACCGATGTATATTTTTAATGGATCTGTCTCAGTAAAATTTTTAATTAGTTATTTTATTACCTACCACATGAAATTAAATCAGTAAAATTTTTAATTAGTCATTTTATTTCCATAGGTTTGTGTGGGTTAGTTCCCATTTCACAAAGTGTAAACTTCCCTCGTCTTTTTCGGGGATCTGTTTTGCTAGACGTAAGATCTTACCTAAAAGACCCTCTTGGCATCAAGAACTCGTTTTTGACCAAATTGTGGGTTGAGTTCTTTCTGCTAAACTACTTTCAACTATACTTTAGAAGATTCAATAATTTATTTCGAGAATCGGGCAAACTTTTGAAAAACAAAATTACTTCATTCACGTCATCATGCTGGCACTAAAGAAGGACAAATCTAAGACTTTTGAATCGACTTCGAAAACTTGATATTGGGCGTAACAATGAGAGCTGGTTTCTTTGAGATACTTCCAAGATATATTTCATTAAAATCGACTAACCTTTAGGTAAGTGTTATGTAAAGGTTGGTTTTTTATAGTTAAACTAGCTATCCCGCCAAAATTCGTACCGCCCAGTTATTTTTCATTATTCGATGACGGGGTGCACACACAAAAAAGTGTCACGTTGCAACGGCCACGTTATTGATTGGCTACTAAGCCGTTACATCGCAATGATCACGTTATTGATTAATAATAATAATAATAATAATAACGTTTATTTCTCTCAATAAGGTTTACAAGCATGTTACAATTTGTTTGTTTTACATAATACGAGGAACCTTAGTGAGAGCTGGAGTTCGTACTAGGTACGAAACCTGTGTGACAAATCTCCAGGCTCTCTCTATGATTATATATTTTAGTTTACTGCTAAATAATAGAGTGCAATACGTACAAGATTAACATACTAAGAGGAATAAAGATATAAAGCTTAGTTTACAATTTGGAGATTATTAGGAACTAGAACAAGAATATCAATAAGGTAAGTTCAATGTTATTATATAAGAGTGCGTGATTGCCTGTTTGAGTGAATGTGTGAGTGAGCATATGCGTGTGTGTGTGTGTGTGTGTGTGTGTGTGTGTGTGTGTGTGTGTGTGTGTGTGTGTGTGTGTGTGTGTGTTTGTGTGTGTGAGGGTGTGCGCGTGTCTGTGTGTGTGTGTGTGTGTGCGTTTCGCTACTTAGATGTGACTATAATCTTTTCGGTTTCATCATAGTCTAGATTGTATAGCCAGTTAGTTAGTGTTTTCTTACATTGAAATTTTGACATCGGATGTATATTCAATATTTTATTTAGTTTGTTATACGTATAGTGACTTAGGAAATAAAAAGATCGTTGGGCAAGGCTTGTTCTGACCGATACAGGCGAACACACCTGAAATTTGCGTCGCCTGAAATCGGATTTGGAAGGGTCAAAGGGGGTTAATGAATGAGTGGTGAGGATAATATTAAGAATATACAATTTACGCACAGACAAGACATTACAAATTTTATATACGTCGGTCGTAGGATGCCGGAATGGTAGCTTCCAACCAACTTTTAGCACAGCTCGTTGGGCGCGTTCTAATTTTAGGAGATGGGTCTTATTTGAGCCTCCCCAGGCTGTAATACAGTATTGCGTGAGGGATTGACACAGAGCAAGGTAGGTAATTCTAAGAATTTGGGGATTTACTACATGACGGAGAGCTTTAAAGATAAAGATTAGTTTTCGAAGCCTGGATGTAAGTGCATCTATGTGTGCGTGAAATGAAAATTGATCATCAATTTGTACACCAAGGTATTTAACACAGCTTGATCGAGACAGAGTAGGGCAGTTACAAGGAGGTAGAGAGAGTGGTTTACATGAATGCGCAGTAAGAGAAAGCGACAAGGAAGGATTTTTTCCTGGCGCAGTTAACGAAAAGGAAAGATATGTCGTTTTGGTTACATTGAGCCTGAGTTGATTTTTGGAAAGCCAGCTAGTCACTAAGTCTAGATTGGATTGAGCGTACCCAAATGTAGACTCCCAAGTATCACCATAAGTTATAAGGGCAGTATCATCAGCGTAAGTAAAGATGGTGGTATTCTTCAGGCTTAATTGACAAAGGTCGTTAATATAAAGTAAGAATAGAGTTGGTCCGAGAATACTGCCTTGAGGAACTCCATTTACCACTGTTAGTTCATCGCTATAGTAGTCGCTGATCTTTACGTACTGTCTCCTATTCAGTAGATAACTTTTAAATAGGGAAAGTTGAGTGCCTCTGATACCGATCTTTTCCAATTTAGTGCAGAGGACATGTACTGAAATAGTGTCAAAAGCCTTCGCGATATCCAGGAAGACACCTATGACTTTCTGTTTTTGGTCAAGTTGGGCGACGACTTCATTGGATAAATCCAAAACTGCATTGCTTGTAGATAAACCTGATCGAAAACCGTATTGGTGTTGGGAAAGAATTTCAGTTGTCTCAATAAACTTTCTAAGCCTGGAATTTATAACTCTCTCTAATAGTTTAGAGAGAGTTGGGAGTATAGAAATTGGCCTGTAATTCGTCGGATTATTTCGGTCACCACTCTTATAAATAGGGTGAACAACTGCAAGTTTAAACGCCTCCGGGAATGTACCTGTGCTCAATGCAAGATTACATATGTATGTGATTGGTGAAATCAGGAAGGTTTTGTATTTTTTAAGGAACATTCCAGAAATGTTGTCACTTCCCACAACACTATCATTTTTTAGATTGTCAATAGAGTTCTCTATTTCAGTCTCATCTGTTTCCAACATGGTGAAAGTGTATGGATGGTACGGTAGGTTATCAGCTAGGTGAGGATGAACGTTATTGTTGCCTGTCAATGTTGCAGGTTTCGATCGTCCTATGTTTGCAAAATGGGTGTTAACGTCATTAACGGAGCGCTTAGGGTCCGCCATGGATAGGAGTTCCAACGGTGGACTTTTTTCTTTGGTTGTATTTGTAATTGTTTTTATTGCATCCCAGACTTTTTTAGTATTGCCCTTGGCATTATCTATTTGGTTTTTATTATATTTTAATTTAGCATTCCTTAATAAATTTATGCAATAGTTTCTGTATCTATTATAAGTAACTCTTAGGATTTCATTATTTGGGTTGTTTTTAAGTTTAAGATGTAGACTGTCCCAATTGCGTAGACATTTTAACAAGCCGGGAGTCATCCAGTATTTTTGTAGCCTTTTACGGTTAGGAACTGATTTTAAATTTGAATTCGCGGTAATAACTGTATTTATACTATTAATAAGGTAATCAGTTGCTTCGTTAACATCATGTAAGCTATATATGGGACTAAAATCAATGTTGCTAATGTCAGATTCTATATTATCATAGTTAAGAATTTTTATTTGTTTGTACTTAAATGTAGTGGTATTAGATAAACATCTATAGCGGAGAAAAAATAAAACTGTGTCATGGTCAGTGACTGAAGTGCTTGCTACATAACAAAAAGCTGGTAATTTTGACTTAAGAATAAGATGATCTAGACATGTACGATTTTGTCTTGTGCATAGAGTATGGGCCGGCAGCATACCGTGATATGCCACCAAATTAAGATATTCAGCTGAGCGAGGGTCGTTATTATTCTCAGAGATATCGATATTTATGTCACCCGTTAGTATTATATTTCTGTAAGTGTGGTACATATTCAATAGATCATTTAGCGATTGTAAGAAGTCCGAAACGTTACGATTAGACGGTGGACGGTAAACCGCGATTACCACAGTATCCTTGTTAATTTTTAAACATAAACAATTGGCGTCTAGTAGGACCGGTTCTGAGCTGCATATTTGAAGGTGGCTGCGGAAGTATGCTACGACCCCTTCATTCTGTGTGTGTATCTTAGAAGTCATTGTGGAATTATAGCCATTTAGTTTTGGTAAATTTGGTGAGTTTAGTAACCAGCATTCTGTAAGAATGATAATGTCCCAAAGTACGTCACTTCTATGAAGTAGTGTAAGCAATCCGTCAAAGTTTTTATTAATACTCCTTATGTTTTGACATAGAAGTGATAGCGATTTTCCGTGTGAGCAAGCTAAACGCTTGCTATCCTCAATTTGGCTGATAGATGAGTGTGCAATTGAGAATTGGTCTAGATCATTATGAAGGTTCTGTAAGTGATCGAATTTTAAACTTTTTAAGCATGCATCAGAAGGGCTGAATACCGTAGCATATTAATTATTTCAGATAAGGATGCGACGTTGATTTTAGCTATCCGAATAGAGACCAACAGCTCATAGTGGAACATATAAGGTTTTAAGTAGTTGCATGAGATATAAGCATGTAGGCAATGTTTACTAAATACTGGAAAGCACAGCCGAATAAGGAAGAAACGTAGCAAATAGCAGGATGTGATGCAGTGGTTAATTTTGATGTAAGTGATTTGATTTTGAAAGTGTGTGTGGATATATGTTAAAAGATTAGTTATGTGTGCATGGAAGTTGTGTTGTATATGTAAGGTGTAGTTTTTGATGTTGAAAGAATATTGTATTAAAATGTTACTGCAGATCGCACATGTTTTTAGAGCAATAATAACAATGTGGGTATATTTAGTTGTTGAATTATAAATTAAACTTAAACTAAAGATGGAAAAAGCTAAACAAAGTAAAAAAGGTTTATACATGCGTAGTCATGCTGTATTGGAAGAGGCCAGTTGCCGCAGCTGTTCTTCATTGTTCACTACAATGGGTTGACTATCCGCATCCTTTTTCAACAGGATACGTCCATAAGAAGACCAGCAGAAACTGTATTGGTTGGACTTTGCAAAGTTCCTTGCAAGATAAAATAATCTTTTGGTACAAGCTGTCAGTTGTTCTGCTATATATACGGGTACTAGTGGTGAAGAATGCAGACCCAGTTGGTGTGAGTTAATTTTATTGTTTGGGTTCTTTTTGTTGTACTCTTTCACCGCCATCAGGAAATTGCTCTTGATAAGGGTGTTCGTAAATTCAATAGTAATATTTGAAGTTTTGTGTTCCCTTCTGGATGGTTGTCGTGTCACGTCGCGAATACAGTTTGCCTCGGTTATGCCTACATGTTTTGACAGGTTGTGTATAATTTCAAATAGCTTTGTTTTTGTTTCGTAGTCTACTTTGGGTACGTTGCGAATTTCTGCAGAAGTTTTAACAAGATTAAACTCGTATGCTTCCAGTTTCTTTTCCAGTGCAGTCACCTTTATTATCATTGACTTTCGTTCCTTTTCCAGGTCAGTTATTTTCATCGCAAGTGATGAAATCTGATCGGAGACAAAAGTCATAGACTTTTCTAGCTCACCAGTGGTTGATTTAATGTCCGAGTTATGATTTTTTATCTCCATCATATGACTTTCTAATTTGTCAAGGCGGATATTTTGGGCAGATAACAATTCTTTCATCAAATCTCTCATTTCATTTTTGAAACTCTCCATATCATCGCTGTTGACCTCACTAGACGTGTATTTCCGTTTAAATCTCTGCGTTACGTTCATATGCAAAGCTTCTTCATCATAAAGTCTTCTAATATCCGATTCGGAACGTGAAGGGATAGCTTGAATTTGCGGCGTTTTCAGTAAATTATCTTCATCTTCGCGTCCAGTATTTTCTTTTGTAGAATTTGGGGGTGTTTTATACATTGCAGCAGAAGTAGAAAAGAGAAGTAATTAAAATAGTATCTTCAAATATTGTTTGTACTTGGGCCAAACACAAACTTTTATCCGCTAATCGCTGTCGCTCATAAATTGTGTCAAGCGTAAAAATGACTTGTGGCGGCGTGACGTGACGTACGTGCACTGTAGTAGCTGCGCTTGCTGTTGTTGTCACCGCTGTTGCTGTCTTCCTTCCACAGTGACCACGCGTATCTCCACCGAGCACTGCGCGCCTAGTACTTGATCGAATTTATTTTGTTTATTTATTACCAAAATAATATTAAATTTAAAGATTTTGAATTTAAAAGTTGCACGGGTCACACGTCTAAACGCTACCGCGGTCCGAGGGGAGAGGCTGCTATGCAGTCACGTTATTGACTGAAGTATCTATTGTGAGGTCCACTAAGGCTGTCACAGGCATGGTTGTCTATTACAATGCCATCAATGGTTTGGCGATTGCAGTGACATGCGACACGATTGGAAATTTAAAAAAAAATAGCCATGGTTATTTATTCATAAATGTTTTCTTATGACGTTATCACGTACAATTATCGTCTGGACACTGATTTCACAGACAACTATTTTTACATAATAACCTTCTACAGAGTATTAGAAAACTAAAGAAATAAAAATGAATGAATCGGTAAAGTCGTTCTCTAGTTATCTCGTGACCAAGGGAAATAGGTATTCATTTTTTTTTAATAGATGATAAATAGATTAACGCCAAATCATTTACATTTATAAATTTTGTTCGCCAGCGCTTACCACTAGGATGGTTCATATCAATTTCATGAAAACCTGACGATTACCTAACCTACTATATGTATATTTTAGAACAGTAGTACAAATACCTGCCCCCACATGCTACTAAGCCACTCTATTATTTTTGTTTTATACCAATAATTAAGGGTGCTAACGAGGTTGGATCATCTTTGTTAAAATACATGACTGAAAAAGCAGATGGCAAACCGATCACTTTTATGTCAGATACTTGCGCGAGTCAATGCCGAAACATGTATATTTCTGCCTTAATGTTGTATTGTGTGAAGTTTTTGGATATACCAGAAATCAATCATAAATATTTTGAACCTGGTCACAGTCAAATGGAAGTAGATAACATTCATGCTACTATAGAGCTAGCTAAGAAAACTATTCCTATTTTTGATACGTCCAGCTACTACACTATTATTAGAACTGCATCAAGAAGAAATCCCTACAATGTACAGGAAATGGCTCAAGAAGATTTTTTTGATTTGAAGAAACTGAAAACTATTATGATTAAAAACTGTAAAACAGATATTGATGGGGAGACCGTGAATTGGTTAAAAATCAAATGGTTACAATATCGCAAAAATGACACAGAGCATATTTATTTGAAATACGACTTGGACAACCCCAACTTCAAAAAAATTAAAGTTTTCAGAAGAGGCAATAGGGCAACATCATCTAGGGTAATTTTGCAAAAAGCTTACAGTAGTCCAATAGCGATATCAGCAGAAAAGTACAAGGACCTTCAAGAGCTGTGCCGGTCTGGAATAATTCCTTCAACATAACCTACTATATGTATATTTTAGAACAGTAGTACAAATACCTGCCCCCACATGCTACTAAGCCACTCTATTATTTTTGTTTTATACCAATAAATTAAGAGACCAGCGTGTTGTGAGCCTGACGGTAAGCATCACGCATCGCTGATGACAGTATCACGACCACATAAACCCTCGTTTGGCAAAGATCAGAATATCACCGCCCCGCGCTCTTTATTTGAGATAGTTCGTAAGACATTTGCCCAGTAATTACACTAGCTATAACTACAATATACTTGCTCGCCCTCCAATCGAAACACAGTAATGTGTTCATATCACTATTTCACGGGAGAATAACTGACACAGTAATAGTGCTAATAAAAACGGCCAGCAAAACAAAGAAGCCACCTACATGCATTTATTCTTTAAAATAAGAGACTATGTCATATACATGTAGATATTGCTACAGCTGGTAATACCATTACTCTTGTTGCGATAGTTGAGCTGTAATTACTAACTGTAATTGTTTGTTGACAAACTGTGCGGGATTGTGAGGTGAGGCGCCGATGAGAGCGGGCATAAAATATATAATAAAAACTTTTTTGGTGCAAAGTGATAGAATCTTGGAAAAAATAATTTTAAAATGGAATAGCTACACTAACTTCCGCAATTCGTCACAGTTTTATACTAAATGAGACGAATTTTAGCAATTAGATTTGACTGTTTTGACGTTTTATAAGTCAATACGTAGCAACGGTCACGTTATTTTATTGGTTGCTAAGCAGTCACGTTATTGACTGGTTGCTAAGCAACGCGAATGGCGATTCCTCCTGCTGATGGGCTGAAGTATTGTGTCTATTATAGCTGTCACAGGAATGGTTGTTTATTACAATATTATTAATGTTTTGGCGATTGCAGTGACATGCGATACATTTGAAAACAAAAAACTGTCGAAGGTAAGACTGATTATTACAATATCAGCAATGTTTTCTTATGACGTTATCACGTAAAATTATCATCCGTAAACCGACAGACAACCATTCTTTTCGTCTCTTTTTAAACTTAGTGGTTTGAAAAAAGACAAAAAAAAATGTTTGGTTTTTAAGGAAATGAAGGTCATTAGCCTGATGTAAGCGCCACGCCAGCCTATAACTGGATCATCGCCACTCATACTTGTTTCGCATCCTCATTTGAACAGTAATTAATTACACATGCTACAGTACCTCAACATCAATATCAGGGGACACGGTAGGGCCCTCGCCAAGATGAGATAGCGAATGCCCAGAACTACCTACCTATTCTCGAAGCGTTTCGTCGTATTTTTGTATTTCTATAAATTTGGTCTGGACAGTGCTAGAAATTCCAAATTCTCAGAATATTCCAAATTCTCAGAATATTCCAAATTCTCAGAATATTCCAATACAGTACTTATTAAACATACCAAGTTTCAAAGGTATAGATTAATATTTCATAAATTAATCTAAAATAAACCGATTTCTTCACTCACTGATGATCACCGAAATAGTTAAGGTACTTCCTGAAGTCATATAAAGCTGACATTTGGTGTGAAAAATGGATTAGAACACAACATAAAATTAATAAATCTGAACATTTCTTCTGATTAAAGTTTGTACATTTCTTCTTATTAAAATTCGTAAAGTTTGTACGAAAAGAATCTTGAGCGTCTCAATAAAAAAGTGGCGATTATCAGCTGCATGAAATAATTCTGGATTTGTACTGAAAACACAATTATTCTCAAAGGCACTGATATTATTCATGTATTTAAAATATAGTTTAATACTCTGCAATCCCCGGAACAATTCAATCATGTCATTTTAATCACGTTTTATTTGTACTGAATAAATATTCTTAAATGCTGTATATTTACATGTAATATTTGTTTATAAATCACCATGATTAATAGAAGTATGTGTTTACTTTATCATTTTAAGGCGAAATATATTCATAATAGTACAATATTTTTAAAAAAATCTAAAAATCTATCCGTGACGAAACGCATTTCTTGAACGAACACAAGGCAAACCTTTATTTTGACGAGCTTCTTGTCATAAAAAAATATCTTTTCGTTTTAGTATCTAGTTAGTCTATCCACACTAATATTATAAACTAGCTGTCCCGCGCAACTTCGTATGCGTAAATTTCCCCGTTTTTGCAACATTTCACGTCGCTACTTCGCTCCTATTAGTCGTAGCGCGATGTTATATAGCCTATAGCCTTCCTCGATAAATGGGCTATTCAACAAAAAAAAATTTTTTAAAATCGGACCAGTAGTTCCTGAGATTAGCGCGTTTAAACAAACAAACACACAAACAAAGCAAACAAACAAACTCTTCCGCTTTATAATCCATGTCTGTCTGTCTGTCTGTTACGCTTTTACGCTCAAACAGCTAAACCGATTTAGATGAAATTTTGTATGGAGATAGTTTGAGTCCCGAGGAAGGACATAGGATAGTTTTTATCGCGATAACCGACATCCACGCGGGCGGAGCCGCGGGCGAAAGCTAGTAAAAAATACAGATATCATTGTCAGGTGTATGTTATGTTGATAAAGACTAAGATATTTTCGTTAAAATAAAACGATATTCTCTAAAGAGCTTTATGTTGTGATTTTGTGATATATGAGTATATAAAATAAAAAATATGTTTAAGGATATGGATCCTTAAACTTTAGGGAACTTGTAGTTTAAGGATTTTGTGTATGTAGTATGTTGTTGTATTGGGTTCGCCTGTAAAGACAATGTATGTTGTTAAATAAATAAATAAAATGTGTGGCACTCGGGGACTGCCGCGGTAAAGCTATTGCATAGCATTTTTAACAAATTAAGCAATTAAAAAAAAAAAAAAAATTTCATTATAAAAAACAATGTTTTTAATTTTTATTTCTTTAATTTTATTTTTAAATTACAAAAAAAAGAATTAAAAAAAATGTATATATTTTTTTAATTATAACAAAACAATGTTTTTAATTTTTTTTTTCTTTAAAAATTTCTTTAAAGTTTTTGTTTCGTAGTCTACTTTGGGTACGTTGCGAATTTCTGCAGAAGTTTTAACAAGATTAAACTCGTATGCTTCCAGTTTCTTTTCCAGTGCAGTCACCTTTATTATCATTGACTTTCGTTCCTTTTCCAGGTCAGTTATTTTCATCGCAAGTGATGAAATCTGATCGGAGACAAAAGTCATAGACTTTTCTAGCTCACCAGTGGTTGATTTAATGTCCGAGTTATGATTTTTTATCTCCATCATATGACTTTCTAATTTGTCAAGGCGGATATTTTGGGCAGATAACAATTCTTTCATCAAATCTCTCATTTCATTTTTGAAACTCTCCATATCATCGCTGTTGACCTCACTAGACGTGTATTTCCGTTTAAATCTCTGCGTTACGTTCATATGCAAAGCTTCTTCATCATAAAGTCTTCTAATATCCGATTCGGAACGTGAAGGGATAGCTTGAATTTGCGGCGTTTTCAGTAAATTATCTTCATCTTCGCGTCCAGTATTTTCTTTTGTAGAATTTGGGGGTGTTTTATACATTGCAGCAGAAGTAGAAAAGAGAAGTAATTAAAATAGTATCTTCAAATATTGTTTGTACTTGGGCCAAACACAAACTTTTATCCGCTAATCGCTGTCGCTCATAAATTGTGTCAAGCGTAAAAATGACTTGTGGCGGCGTGACGTGACGTACGTGCACTGTAGTAGCTGCGCTTGCTGTTGTTGTCACCGCTGTTGCTGTCTTCCTTCCACAGTGACCACGCGTATCTCCACCGAGCACTGCGCGCCTAGTACTTGATCGAATTTATTTTGTTTATTTATTACCAAAATAATATTAAATTTAAAGATTTTGAATTTAAAAGTTGCACGGGTCACACGTCTAAACGCTACCGCGGTCCGAGGGGAGAGGCTGCTATGCAGTCACGTTATTGACTGAAGTATCTATTGTGAGGTCCACTAAGGCTGTCACAGGCATGGTTGTCTATTACAATGCCATCAATGGTTTGGCGATTGCAGTGACATGCGACACGATTGGAAATTTAAAAAAAAATAGCCATGGTTATTTATTCATAAATGTTTTCTTATGACGTTATCACGTACAATTATCGTCTGGACACTGATTTCACAGACAACTATTTTTACATAATAACCTTCTACAGAGTATTAGAAAACTAAAGAAATAAAAATGAATGAATCGGTAAAGTCGTTCTCTAGTTATCTCGTGACCAAGGGAAATAGGTATTCATTTTTTTTTAATAGATGATAAATAGATTAACGCCAAATCATTTACATTTATAAATTTTGTTCGCCAGCGCTTACCACTAGGATGGTTCATATCAATTTCATGAAAACCTGACGATTACCTAACCTACTATATGTATATTTTAGAACAGTAGTACAAATACCTGCCCCCACATGCTACTAAGCCACTCTATTATTTTTGTTTTATACCAATAATTAAGGGTGCTAACGAGGTTGGATCATCTTTGTTAAAATACATGACTGAAAAAGCAGATGGCAAACCGATCACTTTTATGTCAGATACTTGCGCGAGTCAATGCCGAAACATGTATATTTCTGCCTTAATGTTGTATTGTGTGAAGTTTTTGGATATACCAGAAATCAATCATAAATATTTTGAACCTGGTCACAGTCAAATGGAAGTAGATAACATTCATGCTACTATAGAGCTAGCTAAGAAAACTATTCCTATTTTTGATACGTCCAGCTACTACACTATTATTAGAACTGCATCAAGAAGAAATCCCTACAATGTACAGGAAATGGCTCAAGAAGATTTTTTTGATTTGAAGAAACTGAAAACTATTATGATTAAAAACTGTAAAACAGATATTGATGGGGAGACCGTGAATTGGTTAAAAATCAAATGGTTACAATATCGCAAAAATGACACAGAGCATATTTATTTGAAATACGACTTGGACAACCCCAACTTCAAAAAAATTAAAGTTTTCAGAAGAGGCAATAGGGCAACATCATCTAGGGTAATTTTGCAAAAAGCTTACAGTAGTCCAATAGCGATATCAGCAGAAAAGTACAAGGACCTTCAAGAGCTGTGCCGGTCTGGAATAATTCCTTCAACATAACCTACTATATGTATATTTTAGAACAGTAGTACAAATACCTGCCCCCACATGCTACTAAGCCACTCTATTATTTTTGTTTTATACCAATAAATTAAGAGACCAGCGTGTTGTGAGCCTGACGGTAAGCATCACGCATCGCTGATGACAGTATCACGACCACATAAACCCTCGTTTGGCAAAGATCAGAATATCACCGCCCCGCGCTCTTTATTTGAGATAGTTCGTAAGACATTTGCCCAGTAATTACACTAGCTATAACTACAATATACTTGCTCGCCCTCCAATCGAAACACAGTAATGTGTTCATATCACTATTTCACGGGAGAATAACTGACACAGTAATAGTGCTAATAAAAACGGCCAGCAAAACAAAGAAGCCACCTACATGCATTTATTCTTTAAAATAAGAGACTATGTCATATACATGTAGATATTGCTACAGCTGGTAATACCATTACTCTTGTTGCGATAGTTGAGCTGTAATTACTAACTGTAATTGTTTGTTGACAAACTGTGCGGGATTGTGAGGTGAGGCGCCGATGAGAGCGGGCATAAAATATATAATAAAAACTTTTTTGGTGCAAAGTGATAGAATCTTGGAAAAAATAATTTTAAAATGGAATAGCTACACTAACTTCCGCAATTCGTCACAGTTTTATACTAAATGAGACGAATTTTAGCAATTAGATTTGACTGTTTTGACGTTTTATAAGTCAATACGTAGCAACGGTCACGTTATTTTATTGGTTGCTAAGCAGTCACGTTATTGACTGGTTGCTAAGCAACGCGAATGGCGATTCCTCCTGCTGATGGGCTGAAGTATTGTGTCTATTATAGCTGTCACAGGAATGGTTGTTTATTACAATATTATTAATGTTTTGGCGATTGCAGTGACATGCGATACATTTGAAAACAAAAAACTGTCGAAGGTAAGACTGATTATTACAATATCAGCAATGTTTTCTTATGACGTTATCACGTAAAATTATCATCCGTAAACCGACAGACAACCATTCTTTTCGTCTCTTTTTAAACTTAGTGGTTTGAAAAAAGACAAAAAAAAATGTTTGGTTTTTAAGGAAATGAAGGTCATTAGCCTGATGTAAGCGCCACGCCAGCCTATAACTGGATCATCGCCACTCATACTTGTTTCGCATCCTCATTTGAACAGTAATTAATTACACATGCTACAGTACCTCAACATCAATATCAGGGGACACGGTAGGGCCCTCGCCAAGATGAGATAGCGAATGCCCAGAACTACCTACCTATTCTCGAAGCGTTTCGTCGTATTTTTGTATTTCTATAAATTTGGTCTGGACAGTGCTAGAAATTCCAAATTCTCAGAATATTCCAAATTCTCAGAATATTCCAAATTCTCAGAATATTCCAATACAGTACTTATTAAACATACCAAGTTTCAAAGGTATAGATTAATATTTCATAAATTAATCTAAAATAAACCGATTTCTTCACTCACTGATGATCACCGAAATAGTTAAGGTACTTCCTGAAGTCATATAAAGCTGACATTTGGTGTGAAAAATGGATTAGAACACAACATAAAATTAATAAATCTGAACATTTCTTCTGATTAAAGTTTGTACATTTCTTCTTATTAAAATTCGTAAAGTTTGTACGAAAAGAATCTTGAGCGTCTCAATAAAAAAGTGGCGATTATCAGCTGCATGAAATAATTCTGGATTTGTACTGAAAACACAATTATTCTCAAAGGCACTGATATTATTCATGTATTTAAAATATAGTTTAATACTCTGCAATCCCCGGAACAATTCAATCATGTCATTTTAATCACGTTTTATTTGTACTGAATAAATATTCTTAAATGCTGTATATTTACATGTAATATTTGTTTATAAATCACCATGATTAATAGAAGTATGTGTTTACTTTATCATTTTAAGGCGAAATATATTCATAATAGTACAATATTTTTAAAAAAATCTAAAAATCTATCCGTGACGAAACGCATTTCTTGAACGAACACAAGGCAAACCTTTATTTTGACGAGCTTCTTGTCATAAAAAAATATCTTTTCGTTTTAGTATCTAGTTAGTCTATCCACACTAATATTATAAACTAGCTGTCCCGCGCAACTTCGTATGCGTAAATTTCCCCGTTTTTGCAACATTTCACGTCGCTACTTCGCTCCTATTAGTCGTAGCGCGATGTTATATAGCCTATAGCCTTCCTCGATAAATGGGCTATTCAACAAAAAAAAATTTTTTAAAATCGGACCAGTAGTTCCTGAGATTAGCGCGTTTAAACAAACAAACACACAAACAAAGCAAACAAACAAACTCTTCCGCTTTATAATCCATGTCTGTCTGTCTGTCTGTTACGCTTTTACGCTCAAACAGCTAAACCGATTTAGATGAAATTTTGTATGGAGATAGTTTGAGTCCCGAGGAAGGACATAGGATAGTTTTTATCGCGATAACCGACATCCACGCGGGCGGAGCCGCGGGCGAAAGCTAGTAAAAAATACAGATATCATTGTCAGGTGTATGTTATGTTGATAAAGACTAAGATATTTTCGTTAAAATAAAACGATATTCTCTAAAGAGCTTTATGTTGTGATTTTGTGATATATGAGTATATAAAATAAAAAATATGTTTAAGGATATGGATCCTTAAACTTTAGGGAACTTGTAGTTTAAGGATTTTGTGTATGTAGTATGTTGTTGTATTGGGTTCGCCTGTAAAGACAATGTATGTTGTTAAATAAATAAATAAAATGTGTGGCACTCGGGGACTGCCGCGGTAAAGCTATTGCATAGCATTTTTAACAAATTAAGCAATTAAAAAAAAAAAAAAATTTCATTATAAAAAACAATGTTTTTAATTTTTATTTCTTTAATTTTATTTTTAAATTACAAAAAAAAGAATTAAAAAAAATGTATATATTTTTTTAATTATAACAAAACAATGTTTTTAATTTTTTTTTTCTTTAAAAATTTTTTTTTTAGTTTTTAAAAAAGTTTTTTTTTTTATTTAAAAAAAAAATCATTAAAAGTTCTGCTATTCATCGATAGATGGCAAAACTAAAAAGTATCACCGCTGTGCCCGTCGGAGTGGGGAGCGTGAGGTTTTTTCGTTACGGAATTTCTGGATTCGGTCCCCGCGCTCAAGGCCCGCGATAGAAGCTATGCAATAGCTTAAAAAAAATGTTCGTACTCGTAATTAATAAAATGGTTGTCTGTAAAGTCGGTTTATAGAGGACAATTTTACGTGATAACGTCATATGAAAGCATTGATGACATATCGCCATTCACGTTGCTTAGCAAGCAGTCAATAAAGTTAGTTCCAGTTTTATCGCATATCGCTGCAATTTCCATTCGCGTTGTCTAACAACTAATCAATAACGTAACTTTTAGACACTTTTGCGTGAGTGCAGACGGTCATCGATTTATAAGACGTTATCACGTCAAAAATAAACGATATCCTATCATCCTATATTTGTAACACTATCCCACAACATATGCACTTTTGTGATACCATTTACTAAGAAACTATCACACTTTTAGTTTTGGGCTATATTGTAGTAATTTATTTAAGTTTACGTCTAGATATTAATTTATATTAAAGAAATATTAAGTTATACACATTAAAAAAAATGCAGCTAAAAGCTAATTCTCTATAAACTTGATAGAAAACTTCTCGAGCTCTCTAGCACCGCTTTTAGGTAGTTAGTTATTTAGTCATTTTTTTATAAGCCCATAGGAGTGTCTACGTTACTCTTAGGAAGCGGCTAAGCCACACCGTTTGACTACGCAGTAGGGTTTATAGAGTATATAAGATTCATAACGTAAAGCGTTCTGCGTAAGTCCTAGTTACGCAGAACGCTTTACGTTATGATGAGAATTAGAGAGTATTAGGTTATAGCGTGTAGTGTTAGGAGCTTGGCTTTCTTTATGATCTGTTAACTTTTAGCAATATGTACCTACTCGTCTTGACGTCAATTTACATGAACATGTTATAGTTGGAAATTCATTTTTCGGGAGGAAAAGTAAAGGAATTAAAAGCTTACATTAATTTTAATACTAAACATCAATTTATTTCAGACTACTAAGACCTTTAATTAAACAAACTTACATAAAAAACATAACAAATATACAATAATACCGTATGGTTTTTTTTGTCTACCAAGAATTTTGAGGTCCAAAATCTTTCCCCGGGTACGCTCATGAAACGTCATGATTTACGCTTACAATGTGGCCACACCTTTAATAAGGCATCAGGGGAAAGTTTGTTGGCGACGAGACAATTTATTATGCGACGACTCCATAAGGAAGTTGGAGACTTTTGCACAGCACCTCGACGTATGCATTATGTTCTAATTGATACATTCTTGTTGCGATTGCTTTTTTAATGACGTATTTTGTTACGTCATTAACGTTTTGTTTGTTTTCTTAATGTTTGTTGTTCATATAGTTTCTGATTTAATCTACTTTTAGTCTACAGACAACTGTAGTTTAGCACAGGCTTCGCACAGCCATTCTCACTCCTGACGATTTTGGGGTACAATCATCAATTTGGTCCCAGCTGGCGCAGTCTGTCGAGTCATAGTCACCTCTAGAGAACCTTATGGTTTTTGTTGAACGTGTTTTTTTAATCATTAATAATAATGAATGATTTTTAATTCATTATATGTTAACATTCAAATCAATCTTAGAAGTTGCTAATCCCGATCTTTTTAAGCAAAACTTTTTGATTCTAAATCTAGACTATCTTGGTGGGTACCACAACAATGTCAGTTTTTTGTTCCGTTAAATAGTGATGTTAATACATCACTGTGTTTTGGATGAAGGGCACTGTAGCGTGTGTTATTATTGGCCAAATAAGAGTTATGAAGTATAGTATGTCTCAAATGAGGAGCACGGTACGGTGACATTCAGATCTTTGCAAAACAAGAATTTAGGTGGCGCTGTGTTATGAGCTAGGGTGACGTTTACCATTAGGTGCACGACCGCCTCGTCTCCTCATTTTGTAGTATTAAAAACATTACATTAGTAGTTAGTATATCTAATATATAAAATTCTCGTGTCACAGTTTTCGTTGCCATACTCCTCCGAAACGGCTTGACCGATTGTGATAAAATTTTGTGTGCATATTGGGTAGGTCTGAGAATCGGACAACATCTATTTTTCATAACCCTAAGAGTTTGTTCGTTTGTTTGAACGCGATAATCTCAGGAACTACTGGGCTGTACGCAGACGAAGTTGCGCGGGTCAGCTAGTATATATATATATATATATATATATATATATATATATATATATATATATATATATACTAGCTGTCCCGGCGAATTTCGTACCGCCTCTTTTTTTTGTAAATCGGGTTCAGTTGCGAATGTTAACCATTCTTGAATCCACTGGAACACACACATTTGTTTAATGTAGTGTAATATAAGTGCTACATAAAAGAACACGTGAACAAAGTGACTTCACATATGTAACAGAGATAATAAAATAAGTGTTATTGGACACATTCTTAAATTTAAGTCCTTATAGCAATTTAGGTCATAATTAAATTACTCATTGGTCTTTAGGCTAGATTGTAATCTATATAAAGTATTGTTATAGACATTTAATCAATAATAAAATAAAAAAATAAAATCGGTCTAGACTTTAGGAGAAGTTCAATGACATACGCACAGAAGAATATATACCTTAGCCTTTACTACCAATTAAAAAAGTGAGTCAAATGAAGTGGACACGGGTCAGCGATCTTTAATATATTGTAAATAAAAGCAAAACATCTCTGGCTGAATTTATCTAAATTAATTTTAAAACCCTTATGATAAAATCCACTTCAGTTTAAAAATGAACCTGGCGTACCCACACAGACGCAAAAGACGACTTACTCTATACTAAATAATGATATTGCATTAAAAACTTGCGCTCGCAAAGTGCACCAACTTATAAACATTCTAGTTTTCATTCGTTAGGGTGCACAGTCATATACACGCTTCTAACTAACGAAGTACGGTGGAAACACGTAAAAAAATACCGACGTGCGCTGCACTACTGATGGGTACAGTACGTAAGTTATACCTGGTATTGGGGATGCTGTAGCCGAGTTTTATTTTGCTAATTTTATGAGTTTAACTTTTTTTTAAGGAAATGAAGTTATTGGCTGCAATGATGATGAAAGCTGTTTATTGTGGTGAATAAAGAATTGATGTTTAGTTACAGTAATTTGTATAGGCATTTCTTACCAATTACTTTATTATTTAACTAATGGCTAGATGTTTTTCTGCTGTCGCAAAAGACAGAAAGAAAAAAGGCTTTTACACGTGCAACGGACAAGATATTGTCTGATACTGAGTTTCAATTCCAATTATATTTTATTCCTCCATTCTAGAAATAAACCTACACAAGCAAGGTTATGCTTACTTGTAGTTTGTTAAAACTGCCTGGATACAAATTGGCCTCATACTATAGCCGCAAAAAGAATAGAGGCGGTTCTTGTATACTCATTAAAGAAAGTATAGATCATAGGCTCATAACAAGCATAAATGACCTAGCTTGTAACTGTACTTTTGAATGCACAGGCATAGAATTGGTGTCTTATAAAATATTAATTGTTTGCATTTATAGAACCCCCACATTTTTTTAGAAAAATTAGAACAAATGTTATTAAGAATAACTCACCGTACTAAGAAAGTCATAATATGCGGCGATTGGAATATCGACACACTTAAACCTAGTAATAGTAGCGCTTGCCTTATAAACTTACTTAAAAACTTTAATATGGAATTGCATATAAAGTCACCGACACGACATTTAGCTTGCATTGACCATTTTGCTAGTAATATTAAGCGAGATATCCGCAGCGATGTACATTACCTTGCCCTATCGGACCATGAAACAGGTCAGAGTTTAACCCTAAAATCTCGCATTAAATCCGAAACGAAAATATGGTATGAACTTATAAGAGACTATAGCGAAGAAAATATTATGAAATTTTGTAATAGTATCTCCTGTATCACTTTTTCAGACATTTATAACAAGCCTAACTTAAATCAAACTTTTCAAGAATTTCATGATCTGATTTCACTATTTTATAATTTACACTTTCCTTTTATAAAAATTAAGAGAAATAATAAAAGAAAAACAACGTCATGGTTAACAAGAGGAATTAAAAAATCAACTGTAAGAAAAAGGTATCTTTACTTAAAATATAAACATGTTAATTTAAACAAACAAGTAAATAATAGAATTTACAAAAACTACAGCGAAATACTAAAAAAGTGTATTCATAAGTCGCAACAAATACAAAATAAGAAATATATTATTGCGAAAAAAAATAAATGTAAGGCAGTGTGGGACATTATTAATGAAAATATAGGACATACTAATGAAATTATAGACATAAATACAATAAAAAATGAAAATGAGATATATAACAATCCTACTGACATCTGCGAGGCATTTAATAATTATTATATTAATTTGACACATGACACTAATTTTGACTTTAAAACTATTGACATTAACAAAACTATGGACAGTAGCAACCTCAAATCATTATTTTTAAAACCGACAGATCCTACAGAAATCGACAGAATCATAAATAGTCTTAATAATACGACATCGGTTGGATTAGATGGAATTAGTACAAAAGTAATCAAAGCGTGTTCTAAGTATATTTGCGAGCCATTGAGCTACATAATTAACATGTCCTTTGAAGAAGGAACTTTCCCAAGTTTACTTAAAAGATCAATCGTCAAGCCATTATTCAAAAAAGGGGAAACTACTGATCTAAACAATTACCGTCCAATAACTCTAATACCGGTTATATCAAAGATATTTGAAAAGGCAATGTTAAAGAGGCTTTACGACTTTGTTGCAAATATGGGTATTTTAAAAAAAGAGCAATTCGGTTTTCGAAAAAACAGTACCACTACACTGGCTTGTTTTGACCTAATTAAGGAGGTTACTGGTGCAATGAATGCTAACCAGCTAGTGACTGCAATATTCTTAGATATGAGCAAGGCATTCGACTATGTTCATCATGAGCTGTTATTGTATAAACTAGATAGGTACGGAATAAGAGGGAATGTTAATGATTGGCTCAAGAGTTATCTTTCCGATAGAAGCCAGTGTGTCGAAGTAACAAACATTCAGAAAAATAGTAAAACTAGCTATCGATCTGATTTTAAGAACAATAACTACGGTGTTCCGCAAGGAAGTGTTCTAGGACCATTTTTGTTCCTCATATACGTTAATGATCTGCCTAACGTCACTCACCATAAAACAGTGCTGTTTGCAGATGATACCACTCTTATCATCAAAGGCAAAAATAGATCCACATATGAACAAGAAATAAAAACCACTTTAAGTAAAATTATTGATTGGCTTAACACTAATAATCTCAAAATCAATTTAAGCAAAACAAACATGATTCAATTCCAAACATATACTCGCCCAATAACTAATCTTAATGTAAGTTATAATAATACAAAAATAGAAGAGGTAATTACTACAAAATTTCTTGGAATTATTTTAGATAAAAATTGTAGCTGGAAGGCGCATACAGAATACGTCTGCGACAAATTAAATAAATTTGTATATGCCATAAAAAGACTTCGTATTACAGTATCGACTGAAGCAGCTCTTAGTGCGTACCATGGATATGTATCTTCTGTCTTAGCATATGGTCTTTTGTTGTGGGGAAACTCGGTTGAATTTGAAAGAGTATTTCGAGTACAAAAAAAGTGCGTAAGGGCAATATGCGGAGCGTGGTTTATGGATAGCTGCAGACCTATATTTAAAAGATTCCACATACTTCCGTTAGCCTGCATGTATATAAAAGAAGTATGTGTATTTGTTAAGCTACACCCTGAGCACTTTGATCTTCATTCACAGGTAATAAAGAGAAATGTAGTCCCCAGGAACCAATATAAACTTTATCAACCTCGTTGTAAATTGGAAATATTTAAAAAGAACTGTTATATTAACGCCATCAAGGTTTACAATAAACTGCCTAATATGTTTAAAGATCTACCATTATCAATATTTAAGAACAAATTATCAAAGTGGCTCTTAGATAAATGTTTCTATAATCTGAATGACTTCATGACATATACGGAATAATCTAATTTAATTATTGTAAAAAATTGACATATATTGTTATTAAACTGTACTTAGTAATTAATTGTATTGACCAAAACTGTGATTGACATACATATATTAATTTTGACATTAATTAACAAACTGATATAATCATTGTAATCAACTTAGAGAATATTAAACTATCAATACTTTTGCACACCATTGTTATGGTAGAATGTATTGGGCTTATATTTAATTATTATCACCTGCTTTGTACTACATTCTTGCAAAATAAATCATTTCATTTCATTTCATTTCATTGAGTCAAATGTCAATTCAGAGGCAATTCTTTTCAGCAATCGAGGGCCCAACTGGCGTGCATTAAGAGATAGAAAAATTGGAGGTCTAGTAACATAGTCCAGATAGGTGGTTCTATTCTGGCCCAGGTTTGGCGTAAGGAAGTCTCGGGTTCGATTCCTGGGTTCTAGACTTAATTTTTTTCTATTTTAAAAAAATGCAATTATTGTATTGATGAGCAGTTTTTTTTATTTCTATAAATTCGGTTAATTTCAGGAACGCATAACTATACGGATTTGGTTGGATTGTAATGTATTAACATTATGATTTCGTTTAAAAAATTTATAAGTATTTAAATAAATATAATTACGGAATCCATACAGTCATTTAGTTTATTTTTGTAAGTCCATATATTTTTTATGTACAGGCTGTTCCGGCGAATTTTATTTCGTCCCGTCGTTATTTTTTTTCGTTATTTTCATTACATAAGAACCTTCTACAGCGTACCCATAAGAAAACTAAAAAAAATAGAATGAATTAAATCAGTAAGGTCGCCCTCTTGTTATCTCGTGTAGCCAAAGAAAATGGGGGTTCATTTAATTTTTACTAACTGTCCCCGCGAACTTCATATCACCCCGTTATTTTTTTTCTTTATTTTCTTATTTTTTTACGCGAGAACCTTCTACAGAGAATTAGAAAACTAAAAAAGGAAATAATGAAATCGGTAAAGTCGTTCTCTCGTTATCTCGTGACCAAGAGAAAAAGGGATTATTTTTTATATATAGACCTGCTATCCTAGAAAACTTTGTACGGCCCCGTATTTTTTTTTTATTTTTTTTTATATAAGAACCTTCAACAGAGTTAGAAAACTAAAATAAAAGAATGAATCAAATTGGTAAAGTCGTTCTCTAGTTATCTCGTGACCAAGAAAAAAAAGGGATTCATTCATTCATTTACGTGTTTTTTATAACAAAATGGAACCTGACTCGACTGGTTAGTGACCCTGACTGCTAAGCTGGAAACTTTGTGTCTGGTTGTAATTTATCTATATAAAGTATGTATTTAGAATATATAAGCATGTTTATCAGTTGTCTGCTTGCTATAGTACAAGCTCTGATTAGTTTGGGATCAAAAATGACGTTGTGTGAGTTGTCCCAAGATATTAAGATATTATACAAGATATTATAGCTAAATCAAAACAAATCATTAATTGCAACTAAGTGTACATATTAATGTTATATTTAGGGATATTTTACAAACTTAGCGCCTTTTTCAAGCATTGCAATAAAGAGAGAGCTGAACTAAAAATTAATGTTAATATAACTTTATTTAAATACACACACAAAATAGTACAAAATGCTTGTCTCGTAACTGGTATGGTATGGTAAGGTTTGCTTATCTGTAATTGTTTGTTTAATTAGCTAAGTCTTCGAAAATGTGTATACTATGTAGTCTAAAACCATCAATAAATCTAATAACTATTTTCACAACCAAATAAATACACATTTTCAACGAACTCAAACTATGTATTTCACTCCACCCTACAACTGAGAATTTTCTCGGAAGCTTGCAACATTTTTCATCCCGGCTATAGATTCCGGTCTGGCTTGACTATCGCAAACAGCATCGTAATAAAACAAATACAGCTGCACTGTAAATAAAAGGTACGTTTCACAGAGCACCTATCCCAAAGGACCAAGGAATTTTATTGAGGCTATTTTTTTTCAAAAGATACCTGATATTTTAAATTGATGTAGCTATTAGGACTGGAAAATAGCAGTCATTTGATTTTCGAATAGCTGTAAAAAGTAAACTTGATTTGTAACAAGATGGCGAACAAAAATATTTAGGGGTTATAAATATCACTTTTCGATTTAGGTATCCGTTTGTGAAATATTACGCCTTAAAGTGCATTTTTTTGTTAGAGTCAAGTACCACCCCCTGCTAGCTAAGTGGTTGTTTTTGGAGATGTGTAAAAAATCATCTATTTTAATTTGGAAGCGGCGGTAGCCTAATGGCTAAGGCATCGGTCTCGCAATTGTGAGGTCGCGGGTTCGAATCCTACCTATTATACTACCGACGTGAACCCACTCCTTTTTTTTTTTTTTTTTTTGATCTGACGGGAAAAAATCCTTACGAACACCCCCACCGTCCGGGGAAGACGGTGGAGGTAGTGTGGGGTTTGCACCCACTAAAAAACCCGCCGTGTATCGCCCGCCACCTTCGCGAACGGGCCGCCGGAATTTGTTATATCGTCGGCGGCCCGCCCAGTGGCAATGCCCGGAAGCGATGTTATTGCATTCCGGGCATTTCACACCTACGCGGCACCTGGATACACACAGGGTGCCGCGCCTCCACGGAAGGCCGCGGGCGGGGCACATTACCCCGTACGCCCGCCCGCAGCCCCACCTAAGGCGGCATCAGGCGCAGATATGCGCGCCGACGCCGCCCGGTTCGCCGGCGACGGAGCGGATCCGCCAGGGAGCTCTCTTCCCTGACGCGCTCCGCCGCCTCCTTCTGCGAGATGACGTCCTCGCAGAAGGATGCGACCGCATTCCACGACCCCTCGCCTCGGACCATGGACAGAACCACGGCCGGCAACGAGAGGTCACTTCCGACCACTGCGGTGAGAACTCGACGCTGCCCCTCCCAAGCTCACAACACAAGCCATTAAGCTTAGCTGGAGGGGTTAACAGGATTGCTAGTAATGTGGGACGTAAATCCCACATTGCTAATTAACTTTTCAAAGAAAAAAAAAATATATATTCATAATAAATCTAGAGATTTATTAATTTTATTTATTTTGTTTTGAACCTAGTGTACCTATGTCAAGTACTTTTTTCTAATTAGATTCCAATAGTTGTATACAGTCCGCTATTTTATTAAATAGACCCTCAGTTAGGTCCCAAACATTTTGATCCTTCGAGCTGGATCTTAGAATATGTTTTTCTGCTTCAGCAAAAAACTCAATGGAACTCGTCAACATGGCAGCTATCGATGAGAACACTTGTTCTCATAAGGAGAAGGCACAGCCACCACTAGTGTGGCCCCTGTTACGAGTGACGCAGGTCTTCCCGTGTAGCAATGGAGTAACGCGCGTAATGGAATTGAAGACCAACAAGGGGACATTGCTGCGGGCCTACAACAACGTCTGCCTACTCCCTTTAATCCCTTCAAACCCGGAAAATATGTTGGGTCCTCTTCGACGATCGGCCGGTCGCGGAATACGTGACTTCAACTTTATACTCGACACGAGACGCGCGCACTATATTTATTAATTAATTTATTTTATTTTTTACCCAATGTATCTCAAGTACCTACTCTTTTCTAGTCAGTTCAGTCCGCTATTTTATTTAATGGACCCTTAGTTAGGTCGCAAACAATACCTAATATTACATGTTGAACCTCTAATGAAATGTAACTGGATTTATTAGATACAAAATGAAGGAGTTAGAGTGCCTTAGTTGCTGAATTTCCAAAGAATAATTTGAACATTTAATAAAATATAACTATTATTTGTTATAATTTTGGCAGTTTGTACGTAAAATTTATATTGACATCAAAAATTAATGAAGAGTTCAAATTCCGGTTTTTAAATTTTCTTTTCAATGCCTTTTGTGTTATCGCAAATAGCCTCGGACGCACGTGTTGATGCAAGGTCATCTACGCTATAAAACGCATTCGTATCGTAAGTCAGTTGAGGATTCTCAAAGTCCTGAAAAAGGTGTGAAATCTGAATATTAAACTTATTTCGTTCAATATACTCGGTTAAAGAATGTATTTTTTTAAAGTCCCTAGGATTACGTTTTTGTAAAATAAAACAAAAATAGTGTCCATTTTGGGAAACTGAGCTGTTGATGATTTTTTTTTGAGTTCCATGTATTTTGCACAACTTCATATTGGAGATCAAGATCAAATATTTTGACTTTAAATAGTAATTTGCAGCGTGGTCTCCAATTAAATACAACTCTATGATAAAAAAAAACATTACCCATCTACAGGATATATTGAGGACAATAGCTATTCATTTATGAATAATGTTCAAGTCTATATTCTTTCGGTCTGTTTTCCAAAACTTTATTATTCCGTAGCTCCAGGATCAAACAAACAATAGCCGTCTATCTTTGCTCACCACTTGTGATATTTCAAACACGATCGAACGGACCAAAACTCGTTGGTCGCAGTGTGAAGTGGCGTCTAAACATTCCGGATTCGTTCGCTAAACTGTCCTGTTTGCCTACTCTATCATATAGACAGCCTATAGATTTTATAGGCTTTTGTCTGTTGGCTTTGAAATAGTGATGTTAACACATCACTGTTTCAATTAACTGATGCAAGTGTAATTACTTTGCAAATTTGTTTTGTGAACTATATCTCAAATGAGGACCTTAGTACAGTGACATTAAGATCTTTGCCAAACAATGATTTGGGTGGCACTCGATCATACCATCAGGCGCATGCCCTGTTCTTCTCATTTCGTAGCAGGTATAAAAAAATATTTGTCAGGATCAAATAACCGATGAGGGTATATATTTCTTGACCACTTTGTTCGGAAGGTGTCCAAAGATTCTTGTTCAATGGCTATGTTTGTGTTGCTCAAGCGCGCGTTCTATGAAGGTTTATATCTATACTTTCAGCATTTTGCAGTAGGTATAGCTGTTTGATATTTATAATAGCTGTCTTTTGATTTTTATTGGGTGCCGGTGTAGTATTTAGGCAGAGTATCATGGTGTGAACCCCGTACTAGGAGGATTCGAGTGATTAAATTGGCAGCCAGTATAGGTATTGCTGGTATGTGACAGTGACGATTGAGAACATCAAAGTAAAGCGACGTCATTAATTTCTGAAAAAAACACATTTTCTCAACTTTGTGAGCGAGATTCTTGAGCTTTTGTGAGCTTTCAGTCTAGTATCTAATCTTTCTTTAGCCGTGTTTGGTTTTCGTCCTATGGGACTATGACAAGAAAATAAATGTACCGATTGCCAATCCAACCATACTAATATCATAAATGTGAAAGTAACACTGTCTGTCTGTCTGCTACACTTTCACGTTCAAACAGCTAAACTGATTTAGATGAAATTTGGTATGGAGATAGTTTGAGTCAAGAGGAAGGACATAGGATAGTTTTTATCACAATAACCGACACCCACGCGGGCGGAGCCGCGGGCGAAAGGTAATACTTAATATGTGAAAAAAAATGTATTTAAGTCAAAGAAAATTCTACGAGTTGTTAGTTTTTTATTTAAAAAATCATATCGGAAATCATATTTTGATCGTTAATGAGTTGATGATTTGATTTTGAGCATTAAGTCTACTTAATGCTCAAAATTTGAATTCCAATATGAATATAATACATATTAATTTCGATATGAATAAGTTGGTCTTGGTAAAGAAAGTAATAAAGGCTAGCTTTTATTACTTTGTTTGCTGAGACCAATGTTTGAGATGATAAAATTACTAACAGTCAAGGGTCTCACAAAAATAATATTTTTCAAAGTTTATCGAGAATCAATCAAAACTCGTTATAAAAGAGTTCAAAATATACTAGTAGTAAACGAAGCACCAGTAATGGAGTATTTTGCACAAACCGTTCTGTTATAATGATCCATTTCCTTAATTGACACTTGTGACTTGGAAAGGACAGCTGACGCCACGTTTTATTTTAAATTGTCAGCCGTCATGCGGATCTGAAATAGGTAAATATACAAAATTTGATGGCAGCAAAGTTTGTGACAGGATTTTACTTAAAAACATTGCTTCCGGAGATTTTAGACAGCTACTGATACCTCCCTTGTGATTGTATTTTCCCACAGTAAGGACTTTAAAAATAAAATATCATGTCTTGTGTAAGATGATGTAACAACCTAAAAAGGAAAAAGGAACCCTTTTGGGATGCTTCTGTTGTCCGTTTATCTGTCTAAAGCAATTGTATTAAATTACTGTCGTTTATGTCGCATATTTTGATATTTTTTTGATAAATTAAAGCTTGTCTTTTGAGTTTTGACTATAATAACTAGCACATACAACTCAAATATACGAAACAAAAATTCTTTATTGCGTTGTGTACCTATATTAAGAGTGAGTGTATTTCAATGAGTAACCAATTATTCTTACGATAATGATTTAGCAATAAACATCATTCAAATTTAACAGTCATGTAAAATCACTGTAACCAACACCGTCTTGATAGTTCGACAGCCTCTTAACAGACTCGTCGAACACGAGTAATTTGCTACTGTGGTCCCACCACATCAAGTTTGTATTGAATTTCTTTGATCATTTGCCACTTGTGCCCCTCCCCAATATCTATGTTAGAAAGTGAATTATTTAGAATCTCGCTTGCGCCGCAGCGATGCCCACTGCGTGCGACGCATCGATAGCTTGAGGATTCGCTGCGGTCGCAGCGGCGGGCACCGCCACACTGCGCGCCGTGCATCTCTATAAACAATATCGTATATTCTCATATATTTGTGTTTACCCGTGCGATAATAAGTGACACTTCTCCGTGAACCGTAAAAACGTCCAATGCGATGCAAGACGCCACACCACATGCGAAGCGCAACGCCCAGTGTCTCCGTAAACAAGGCCTTAGGCCGGACCGTTTGCCTACCGCAGCCTGTCAACGGGAAACCCGAGGACACGAGATTATTTTACTTTGGCGAACGGGACCATGATGGACCGTGCAGTGGATAATGGGCTAATAATTAAGTCAATCGGTAATTCTATGTGTTTCTACTTCAGCAACGTCATGACGTCCCTGTTGACGGGCTGAGATGGACAAATGCCCTTACTCTGTATTTTGCTAAAAAGACGATTTCAAACACATTAAAATTAACGATCCATTTAGATTATATACCGTTTTGAGGATTATCCAAATAAATATGATGTTACAATCGGAACGGTAACCAGCAGGTATCTAATCAAAGGTCCAGAATTGGAATTTTAAATGGGAACAAACCACATTCACCTCGACCTCTCCTTTGCTTGTTCGCAACTTAACTACGATAGGCTCAGTTATCCGTGAGATGCTTTCGAGTTCCTATTTGGATTTTGTATTAACCTAACTAATAGGTATTATAATTTTATTGTAAAAGTAACTCTGTCTGTATGTCTATTACGCGTTGACGCTGAAGCCGCTGAACTGGTTTAGATAAACTTTCGTATGGAGATAGTTTGAGTTCTAGAAAAGGACAGCAGGCAGCCGCGGGCGTAAGCTAGTCCACGATATTGTATATAGATTGTGCCTGCAATAAAAATGCTTCGATGGTTTTAACATGGAAAGCGAGTGTTTTTAGGAATCAAAGAAATATATTTCCTTTACCTTCTTTTTTAAATATCTACTGAGAATTAATCTAGAATTAAAGAAAATGACTCCAAAAATGAATTTAGTTAGTGAACTTCTTCCCTTTTGTAACCAATTATAAATACGAAATAATATCCCCGATATCACATAAGCTTCGATATGAATTACAATTTTTAACTTCATTAAACTATTTTTTAATGATTTTGGGTGCTTAGTAAAAGTTTAATGGATTTTATCATAAAACTGAAATCCTAAAAATTGTAACACCAGTGCAAGAAAAACATAAACAAAAACAAAATTAAACTTCTGTTTTTGTTCATGTTCTGCATGTCTTTTGTATTCCATTGCTAGTTCATCATTTCATGGTTCCAAAGCCTAAAAAAAGAGACTGTAGATTTGGAACGCAATAGTCCCAAACTCACTAAGATCTCACTTTACCATTAGTACTTTCCACTACGTTAATATCCATTTCTGCGTAGAAAGGGTCTGAGGCCTTTTCGTCGGGTCGCGGGGTGCTTGCAAAATTTACGATTTACCTAGATTTACAGCCGTCATAAAGTATTCAGTAGGCGGCGAACATTTTGCTTTTCAAGTTTTGTTCACCCTGTTTGCTATATAACCTCCGTGTTGCGTAGATGTTACAATTTGTCTGCTATTCGTTTTGGCTTAGGAGCTTTAAATAAGATGGGCTTAAATTTTCTATTTAAAGTATTTAGAAGTGTTTTGAGAACGTAAGTACGTAGAAGGTAGATTGTAATCCATTTTAAATAAATACTTGTTACATAATTAAGATGGTAAAGTGACTGATTAATTGATTGACGCCTCGTTCGCCGCGTCAGAATACTAGAAAAGGATTAATAGCAAAATAACAATATTTTAATCAAAACTTGGTAAGTCTAGGTTTAATAAAGCTGGAAATTTGTTAATATATTTGATCATATTGGGATGAAATTTACAATGAAAGTAGCTTGAAGACGGTTACAGATTATACTATTTTTTTTATAGTGATTCAGTCCACGGGCGCGATGTCGCATTTCATAAATATCACAAATTTCAGAGAAGTCGGAGAAGTCTCGCTCTTTCTCGTTGCCTCTCAAATTCTGTCAAATTTTCGTTTTACGAATATGTCACCTGAATTACCTAGTTTTTTCGTAAAGCAAACTGTGCAACAGTAAAATTTACATTTAATATGTTTAGACGAGAATATTATTAATTCATGACTGGCCTGTTGGCCGAGTGGTTAGTGATCCTGACTGCTAAGTTGGAGGTCGTGGGTTCGATCCCCAACCAGGATAAAACTTTGTGTAATGAGCACGATGGTTCATTCTGTGTCTGGGTGTAATATCTATTATATATTTAGAAATATATTAGTATGTTTATCAGTTGTCTGGTTGCCATAGTACAAGCTCTGTTTAGTTTGGGATCAGATGGCGTTGTGTGAGTTGTCCCAAGATATTATATTATTATAAAAAAGTACGTATAATTACCAATACCATGCAGTATGTTATTAATGACCCTGTTTCATAAGAATATAAACTGTTTCCAAAACTCTTTTTGACCTAATGCGGAAAAACAAATAAATTCTTAATGGGAACATAGCCACCGGTAATATAAGGATCGGTAAATAGGTCTAAAGGCAACAGCTAAGCCACAAACTTATAAAGCCAACTTCTGACAGAACAAGTTTGTGAATTATTAAATCTGAATTTATTGATCCGGAAATAAATAAAAGGTGGTACCTAGTTATACTGAAGTTTCAATAAAATTTTGAACTGTATTAAGGTCGTAATTCGTAAATGGTCCAAAATTTAGTTAAGAGTGTTTTATTTAGCACCAACATAACTGTGGCACTTGTAATGACTTTCAGGATCATTGTGAAAAATTGTGATGTTAGTTATAATGCGTGGAGTAATAGTATAAAATACCAAAAGTATACATTGTATTCCTCTCTCTGGAATCCCAGAACACGAAGGTGTAAGGTGAATACGGAACCTAGAACCACTTTAATCTGAAGAGAGTAAAGTGGTTCTAGATTCCGTATTCATGAGCAATGTTTATTTTTTATTTAAACAACGAAATGAAGTGCAACAAGTAGGTCATGCACCTGATGGTAAACGTCACGCTAGCCCATAATAGTATCAGTGACACCCAAATCCTTGTTCAGAAAAGATCTGAATGTCACCACACCGCGCTCCTCATTTGAGACAGTACATGATAAATCTTTTTTGCCCAGTAGTCAATGTGTGGGTTACTCGAGCGCATCTGTATGACACTTTCCTAGTTTGGGGTGGTAAAAAATACTATGTAATCTTAGTAAGTACTTACCTTCTTAACATCTGCGCAATTAAGTGAGTAATAATATTATATATAAGTACATTGATATTTATTTTGAAATCAACGGCTTCCTAAACATTTATTTATACGTATAAGTTAGCAACAATCAGCCTACTACTAAGTACCAAAAACAAAGAGGTCAATATTACAGCATTGGACACAAAAAAGTTAACAATAGCCCCCAATCCAGTAGTCTTAACAGTTGAACTACTGGGAATTTCCTTCCCAATAGACTTACCGATAGTTGGACTTCACTGGTGTTATTTTTTCTCATTAGTGTTACTTCATCAAAATGCTTAAAACATAGACCTCGTAATTTATTAAGTCTAAGAGAAAAAAAAACAAAAACATAAATAATTGCAATTCTTTCCAAATGATAAACTAACAATAGCGAACTCAATTACACAACTAATTAATTAGTTTTATTGAAAAAATAATCAATTTTACCAACGTATCTTTTCCAAAAAATGGCCAGCGCGTATATTTCCCATTAATTAAATGCATTTCGGCTTTCTGAATAAATATTAAATCCAATCGCGTTCAATGTATACATTGTCTCTTTTATTCAAATTCAAATTGTTTTTGACTTGAATACTACTCAACTTTTGATACGATGCGTCAGATATTAAAATGCTCAACAATTTGTGTAGGTTGTTTTTTTTTACAAACTTCACCATTCAATACAAAATGCCACGATTTCAAATAATTGGTTGTGCGATGCCGTTGGCCAAATAGGCACATCCTCTCAATTATATTTTTGACAACCAATTTCCGGTTATATATTTTTGTGCGTTACGTTCATATTTTCTTGCTTATAGGTGTTTTCCATTTCATCCTATAATCTCATCCATTATAACTCCCACCGTTCAAAATATTTTCTTTAGGTAATAGTGGTAAAACTTTGCAAAGTGACACTATTCTGTATGCTTTTAATTTTAAAGATTTTCGTCTATAATAGCATCATAATCGTTGCTTCGATTATGATGCTATTATAGATCATCGCTTGGTAATATCTGCAGAAAAACGTACCTCATAGCCTTAGTTTAGCGTTTGATTTAAATTGTTTACGGTGCCGGTTAGGTATTTTGATTTTATTAATTGCAAAAATGTAATATAAGTTTGCGTTGTTGTTATCCGGGAAAGAGGCATAGATAAGGGGTATTATATTTGTAGTCTCCTGAGAACTACCCAAATTGCTATGTATAGTATACAGCTGAAAAAGGGTACTGGACTTACACCATATGTGGAAGACCACACAGGTGAATAACGCTAAATTGAAGAAGATTGTGGAGGCCGATCCGAGTCAAACTACCCAGGTATTAGTGGCATGGTTTACCATTACCTTATGTAAAAAATCAATAAGAAAAGAACATGAAAAATGGGTGCCTCATGATTTGACTGATCTGCAAGATACGCGCATTGAAACTTGCGTTGCCTTATTGAATTGGTATATTATATTTTTATAATTTAATCTTGAAATGCATTTTATCAAAACAATTGACACGTAAATTACCATTCACAAACAGTATTCTACACGATAAATATTACTTCTAAAGACAAATAACCGTGTCAGAGAAAACGTTGGAACTTATTCAACAATTAAGAGTCTTTAAGTTTGTCCGGTAAACTGTAAGTCAAATTACATAAAGTTTGTTTGTAAGACTCGGATTTAAAATCAATACGGAAAACGGCATTGTACCTACAACGGACGGGAATAAAATGTTTGAAATAAAATTAAGGTTACTCCTTCGTTGTGACTTATTGGCTTTGTTTCGAAAATTATATATTTTTTTTATCCGGGAAAGAGGCATAGATAAGGGGTATTATATTTGTAGTCTCCTGAGAACTACCCAAATTGCTATGTATAGTATACAGCTGAAAAAGGGTACTGGACTTACACCATATGTGGAAGACCACACAGGTGAATAACGCTAAATTGAAGAAGATTGTGGAGGCCGATCCGAGTCAAACTACCCAGGTATTAGTGGCATGGTTTACCATTACCTTATGTAAAAAATCAATAAGAAAAGAACATGAAAAATGGGTGCCTCATGATTTGACTGATCTGCAAGATACGCGCATTGAAACTTGCGTTGCCTTATTGAATTGGTATATTAATGAAGGAATGTTGGATCGGATTGTGCCGAAAAGTGGATTATTTCATTACGATGACCGTTAGCGGAAAATGCAATGACTGATAGTTTAAAGGCCACTACAGTACCTATAAGTAAAGTTTACCAACAAAAAGGTGGTCTCTTTATGATGTTATGCACTATAGGTTTCTCAGGTCTGGTCAAGCAATAACAGTAGATGTTTACTGTACCGAAATTCGAATAATACCTAATGGCGAAGCTGGCAATGAAACAGCCCCGACTTGTTAATAGAAACTGTTACTACAGAAGCTGCAGTTAAAAACCATACGTCATCTTCCATACTCGCCGGACCTTGCTCCAACTGACTACCATTCTTTCGTCATTTGTATTCTACGTGGTAAAAAAAATACTTCCCAAGAGGCAATACAAAATGCTTTCACACAGATCCCCAGAGTTCTATCGCAAATGCATAAATTAACTGCAGCAATGTATATTGATATAGATAATGAGGGTAAATATTTTGCTTAAAAAAATATGTCACATTTTAGAAAAAAACTACTTTTAATTTTTTAGTACAAATCGGCAATTTCATACTTTAACCCGTAATATCAGAAACTGCTAAGACGCTTTTTATGGTAATTAATACCTAGGTACCATTTTTATCCGAATTGACTTCAAGTTTTAGGCAGGACAGTAACGTACAATCGTGATTACCAAAATTCACCTATACTGAAATTAGAACAAAATATTTTTAGTCAATAATATTTTTTTAGAATTTATTCTTGAAATGCATTTTATCAAAACAATTGACACGTAAATTACCATTCACAAACAGTATTCTACACGATAAATATTACTTCTAAAGACAAATAACCGTGTCAGAGAAAACGTTGGAACTTATTCAACAATTAAGAGTCTTTAAGTTTGTCCGGTAAACTGTAAGTCAAATTACATAAAGTTTGTTTGTAAGACTCGGATTTAAAATCAATACGGAAAACGGCATTGTACCTACAACGGACGGGAATAAAATGTTTGAAATAAAATTAAGGTTACTCCTTCGTTGTGACTTATTGGCTTTGTTTCGAAAATTATATATTTTTTTGTAAGGATCTTCCATAAAGCCTTTGACCATAATTTTTTTTTTTTTTAAGACGCTTCCGCAGTAGCGTACAAGCCCTGTGTCGCGGGGGACTTTACAAACATACAAGTCACGGACAACACAAAGTTACAGATTTATCAGATAGATCAGAAATTACAGAGCGATTAACAGCCTCATGATCAGTGCCGAATTAAGACTACCTAATGCCCTAAACACAAAGATAACATCGTAAAATTTACTGGAATATCTGAGAGAGTGTGCGTACTGGAAATAAAAATAGAAAACCTGTATTTTGCTGTAATTCAAGCGCACGCCCCCACTGAAAACTCATCACAGAAAGAAATAGACAGTTTTTACGAGGACTTAGCGAAAGCTCATGATTCCACATCTACTGAGTACATATTTTCTATAGGCGATTTTAATGCTCAAATCGGAATTCAAGAAAAGTACGAACGTTCCGCTACAGGAGAGTATGGCTACGGCATCAGAAGCGCTCGAGGCACGAGACTAATTCAATACGCGCAAGAATATAATCTAAAAATTATAAATACAATGTTCAAACTAAAACCAAAAAACCGCTGGACATGGATTTCTCCAGATAAAAACACAAGAAATGAAATTGATTATATCATGACCACGAAGCACCATATGATCTCTAAATATGAAGTACTACCATCTTTTTCTTTTGGATCGGACCACAGACTACTAAGAGCAACAATACATTTAAATTCAACAAAGAAAAGTAGGCGCAATTTCTCTAATACATCCACTAAGTTAAAAACTCTAGCAGAGCAGGAAATGTACCTTACGAACCTCGGCAGCTTCATACCAGAACTTATAAACAATCAAAACAACTATAACGTGGAGGAGTACTTCCAACAAATCATGCACTACATCAAGATAAGTCTAAAAAACATTAAAGGAACACATAAGATCAAAATCCTATCCGCGAAAGCGCTAGAACTCATGAAAGAAAGAAGCGAACTACAAAATAAGTCCAAATTAAGCGCAGCTGAAAAAGAAAAACTAAAAACTTTGTATAAACTTACCAATAAAGAAATAAAAAGGTGCTATGTTACCTACAGAACAACAACTATACAAAGACACCTCAATAACACTAGATCTGCCAAAAAAGCTTATAAAGAGCTAAATCAAGCCAAAACATGGGTCCCTTTTCTCAAGTCTGGCAACAACAAATGCAAATCTCGCACAGAAATCATAAATGCTGCTACTGACTTCTACGCTAATCTATACAGACAATCAGACACACAAAATCAAAACATGGTTTCCTATAGCTACACAGATACCTCTCCAACACACCAATTTACAGAAATTGAAATTTTGAAACAAATAATGAGACTTAAGCCAGAAAAAAGCCCAGGACCGGATGGAATCACCAACGAATGTATCAAGGTGGCGAAGACTCTACTACTGACACCAATCACTATCCTATGGAATAAAATACTTGGAGAAGAAGCTGTGCCACATCAATGTATGGCATCGGAAATTATACTAATATATAAAAAAGGTGACCCAGCTGATAGGCAACTACCGTCCTATAAGCCTAATGCCTTGTTTTTATAAACTTTTTGCTTCCTGTCTACTTGAAAGGTTAGCCCCAGTCATCGACCCTCACCAACCCATCGAACAAGCCAGTTTCAGAAGCGGTTTCAGCACGATGGATCATATCCAAGTGGTTGACCAGGTGATAGAAAAATATCTAGAATTTAATAAACCCCTGTATTTAGCTTTCATCGACTACAAAAAAGCTTTTGATTCAATTTCACACGAGATCATCTGGGAATCGCTGAAAACACTAAAAACAAATGAAAAATATATCAATATCCTAAAAAATATTTACTCTAACAGCACAAGCAGAGTCAAACTGGATAGAGTAGGCGAAGTAATCAACATAAAGAGAGGTGTCCGGCAAGGAGACCCAATCTCACCAAAATTATTTATAGCTGTCTTACAACTACGTAATGGGAGAGCTGCCATGGTCCAATCAAGGTATCAATGTAAATGGGATTTTTTTAAGTCATCTCAGATTTGCCGATGACATAATTTTATTTTCGGAATCTCCTCACCAATTAAACAAAATGCTAAATGAATTAAACCAGGCTAGTATAAAAACTGGTTTGGAAATGAATCTGGAAAAAACTAAAATTATGTCTAACCGCAGCGCAACGCCCATCTCAACAAATAACACACCTATCGAGTTTGTCAACCACTACATATACTTAGGAAAACAAATCTCCTTTAGTAAGGAAAGAAAAACGAAAGAACTTAACCGAAGAGTGGCGATTATCTGGAGCAAGTTCTGGCACCATAAGGAAATACTAAAATCGCAACTTCCGCTACCGACCAAGAAAATAGTCATGGATACAGGACTTCTACCGTGCCTCACCTATGGATGCCAAACTTGGACCTTCGATCTCAAAACCAGGAACAAAATTCAGACTACTCAGAGAAAAATGGAAAGAAGTTGCCTAGGTATAAAATTGAAGGATAAGGTGAAGAACGTTGACATTCGAAAGAAGACAAAAGTATGCGATGCATTAACTTTTGCAATGAAGGCTAAATGGAAGTGGGCGGGTCATGTGGCCCGTTACAAGGACAATAGATGGACTAAACGGTCAGTAAAGTGGTCAGGGCCAAAAGGCACCAGATCAAGAGGTCGACCAAGGGCCAGATGGGCAGACGAAATTGTAGCGTGCGCGGGTGGAAGTTGGCTAGACAGAGCTAACGACAGAGAAGGATGGCATTCCTTGGGGGACGCTTTTACCCGAACGAGGTCTATGCAATAATAATTAAGTAGTCGATAATTAAAGCAAATAATAATTTAAAGTAATTACAAAAAAAAAAAAAAAAAAAAAATATATATATATATATATATATATATATATAATTAGAAATCAAATTTATATAGTTATGTGTATGTATATTTTATTATTACATTACTATATAAATTCATATAGTAATGTAATTGAATATAATAAAATAATAAGTTACCAACTGTTATCGTCTAATATGTACTATGCATGGAACTAAATAAAGCTTTATTATTATTATTAATGCCCTAAGCAATTTATAACAGTGGTGCCCCCCTTCACCTCTATTCATAAGTAAATTAGTTAATTACCAATAAATTTATATATGGATCTCGTTATGATATAAGGTTAACCGTTTAATAAAAAAACGTGCACATTTGCGTGGCCAGGCATGCATTTGGCCGGTTTTTCATTTTTAGACATGTACGCAGGGCTCTGTCCACAATAGGAAACGTTGATTTAATTTTATCCAAAGGTATTTTTTTGAACAAAGGAACGTTTACGCTAGATATAGTCAAGTCTATTAAAACCCGTCGATTTTCAAACACCCTTTATGTGCTAGCCTTTTTGTCTGTTTCTGGTGCCCCTAAGACGTAATGACATAATTTGCTTAAAGGTACTGGCTGGCCGGTACTGCTCATGATTAGACAACTGATTAACATATTTACACAGTAATAACTACATAGTTATCACTAAATAATAATCAAAAAGATTTTTTAATATCGTTCCATTGAACTTATACAGCTCTACTGATAGGCCAAAGTCTCCGGACGCTACCAAACCTCCCTGTCTTGAGCACACCTTTTCAAAAGCATCTATAGAAGCTGTCGTGACGATATAGCGTCACGACAGCTTCTCCTACTGCATTAGGGATTACCACACCTAGGATATTGGGCGTAATCATCAAACCAGCGAGAAAGTTAAAAAAATATTTTTTTACTTCTGTAGTTTTCCTACTGTCCACCGGGTTGTGTAATTAAACAACTTTATTTCTTCAACCAAATTAACGTGTATTGTCCGAAACACAAATTATAAATTAGAAGTAGGTACACAAGAGTAGATAGAATTTACACAAGAACTAGTAGGTTTATAGAATAGATAGAAAAGAAGTAAAGATACAGGAAAGCAAGATTATTGAGTAATATAGAAACAGAAACCAACATTTACGAAACAACTTAATTACACCTAAACAATTTTATAAGCAAGCAATGCGCGGAGTGTGCGTCGGGCAGAAGCGAACAAAGCACTGCTTGGTGGGAGTGCGACAAAACCGAATGGGCGCGGAGACAGCCGAGCCTTGCCGATGATCCGGCGGATTCTTTCGGCACCTGTCGTCGTGTCGCTACACTTCTATAACACAAAAAGTAGGGCCGCCTATCTGGGTTTAGAACTAGCCGACCTGTCTTAAGTCGGAGGCCATCACTACTTTCTACGGTGTGACGGTAACCATTTAAAGAATACAAGATCAGTTCAAATTTAATATTATATGATTTTTCTTTAAATCCCAGCTTAAATAGCGCTATAGTGAAATTCTGAACGTTAACCGTTGTGCTTCCTTCATATCGGAGGCGCGTATCACTTTATCAACCACAAAAAAGTAACACTTCAAAAATATTCTAACAAAAAGCGCTAAACTAAGCAGAGATTTTCAATAGCTTATTAATAAATTCACTGCATTTCATGAATGTCGTTACAATCTCTAATTAAAATTATTCAAATGATACACCAGCACTTACGGACCAGTAACATAACTTATTCAGAACCTTAACAACTAATTCTGTAGCGAAGGTTCACTAAAATTTCATTAAATATACGTACCAAGTTACAAGTTAGAATTAAGTTGGTAAAACTTACACTCGACGTAAGTTAACGCAGGTTAAGTTAGATTTATGTTAGTTTCCTAGTGGATTGGACTGCGACTTTAGTACTGAGTGGTATGTGAATGTGCTTATATACCTACCTAATTATTGTATGTCTCTTTTGTTAAATTTGTTATTTAGGTTACTCAAACTAATATTAAAAAATAAATGACTTTGACTGCCTCTGTGGCGCGGTGGGAGTGTATCCGACTGCTACGCAAGAGGTCGTGGGTTCGATCCCCACCCAGGATAAAACTTTGTGTGATGAGCAAGATGGTTTATTCTGTGTCTGGGTGTTATTTATCTATAATATGTATGTATTTAGAAATATATAAGTATGTTTATCAGTTGTCTGGTTTCCATAGTAAAAGCTCTGCTTAGTTTGGGATCAGATAGCGTTGTGTGAGTTGTCCCAAGATATTATTATTATTATTATTTAATGTGAAAGTAAGTCTGACTGGTAAGAATTAAACGTCAAAACGTAACAGTTACATTTTCTTAATTCTATCTGTTACATTTTGACGCTTAATTTGCTGAAACGATTTACATGAGTGTCTCGGTGACGCGGTGGGAGTATATCCGACTGCTACGCAAGAGGTCGTGGGTTCGATTCCTATACGGGACACCACTTTGTGTGATTCACAAATTGTTGTTCCGAGTCTGGGTGTAATTTTTGTCCGTGACTTGTATGTTTGTAAAGTCTCCCGCGACACAGGGCGTGTACACTTAAGCGGGAGTCGTTTTTTTTTTTTAAATTATGAAATTGGGTATGAAGAGTGAGTTCCGGGAAGGGACATATGATAGTTTTATCGCTATAACTGACATCCACGCGGGTGAAGCCGCTGGGGAAAGCTAGATTGTTACACAAAAGTTATTTTCTAAGTTCATAAACAATCTGCTGCTTTTTTCCGACTACGGCTAAGTTTAGTGATGAAAGCCAGAAGCCATCTGGTGGTTACCCCTACAGCGTCAGTTTTTCTTCTGTGAAATGGTGATGTTAACCCATCACTGTGTTTCGGTTAAAAGGTACTGTAGCAAATGAAAGCAAGCGAGTGTAAGAAATGAAGTGCCGTAACGAACATATAGATCTTTGCCAAAAAGGATTTGAGTGGCACTGACAATGTTATGAGCTAGTGCAGTGTTCTGCAAACGGTGTACCTGTAGGTATGCTACGAAATTTTCAATTTGGCCAAGTGTGGGTCATTCGTCGTAGTGCGACGGACCAAATGAATGGCAAACACTAGAAAATTCATGTCTGGGTTAAAAACTTCTGGGAACAACAACCGGCTAAGAGTGAGTAGCTCGCATGACAGGGTTCGGGTGTGCATTTGATTGAACATCGGTACACCAGCCACCACCACCGCCGAGTGGGAAGGAGGAATTGCCTGTCAAAACACATCGGTCTTGTGGCAAAATTCTTAAATTCCCCGAAAAAAGGAATTTCAATCAAGTCTGGGGGGGTACGGAGTAACAGGTGCAATTGTCCCCCCCCCCCTCTTTCTTGATTCCGCGCCTAACGCTCGGCCAACGCGCACGTACACATCATCTAAGGACATGAAACGAAGACCACATCGGTGTACTTTATTCGGAAGACATGCTGCCCAGATTCTTCGTTCGTGGGCGTGCCTTAAGTTCATTATTTTTTTGACTGGCCTGTTGGCCTAGTGACCCTGACTGCTAAGCCGGAGGTCGTGGGTTCGATCCCCACCCAGGATATCACTCTATGTAATGAGCACAATGGTTTATTCTGTAACTGTGTGTAATATCCATAACATGTATGTATTTACAAATATATAAGTATACAATAATTGGAAATCGGAATCTACCCCGAGACTTCCGTAGCTAAACCGGGGCCGGAATCGAACCACCTATCTGGACTATGTTACTAGACCTCAAATTTAGCTTAGGTTGTTCTTTAAGTACCTACCGGCTAGATGGCGCATGCGAGGGCCCAACTCGCGAGCATTAAAGGATAGAACATTTTTAATTATTATTTTCTTGCCTTCTGTAATCTCAGTGTACTGTGCTAGAGTCCGCTAGAAGCAACGCTCCGAGAACAGATTTTAATTACCTACTTTATTGCTGTTTAAAAGTACCTACTATTCAAATTTAAATAGTAAGGTTATTCTTCGTATAGTGCAAACCTGAAAGCAGTTTGCTCAGATTGAGTAATACATACCAATGGGTTAGTTTTTTTTACCCTATGAAAATAAAGTAATCTTTTTAACAGTCTAACCTGTTCACGATGTGATGGCAAATGTAATCATCACATAGTATTATCAAAGAATAACCGTAGGCACGATACTGCAAAGAGCACAAGACTAATCTATACTAATATTATTGTCTATGCAGACATATTCTACTAACTTGTGATTACTTTTTGTAATGTAATTTAGACACTACCTACTCATAGCGTGGTGAAATTTTGATAAGCCAAGACGTAAGTAAGTAACATGCGACCGCTATGTTGTATGCACCAAAAAATGCATTTCTGACAAATCAATGTTGCCAGTAATTAAAGCCTTAAAATATTACCAATAAATGCTTAAAGACTTAGTTGTAGATATGTGTATAACTTTAACTACATGATAATTAATTAATTAAACTAAATGTATAATATACATGTTTGGGGCGTATCCCATCCTAAACAATTATATAGCTGAAGAGTTTGTTTGTTCGTTTATTTAGTTGTTTGCTTAAACGCAATTATCTCAGAACTACTGATATGAATTGAAAAATTATTTCAGCGTTGGTTAACCCATTTATCGAGGACGAATATAGGCTATATAACATCACGCTATGACCAATAGGAGCTGAGCGTCAATGACAACTGTTGCAAAAACGGGGAAAATTTACGCAGACGAAGTTGCACGGGTCAGTTAATGGCTTGCCTCTGTGGCGCGGTGGGAGTGTGTCCGACTACTACGTAAGAGGTCGTGGGTTCGATTCCGCCACGGGACTGCACTTTGTGTGATGCACAAATTGTTGTTCCGAAACTTGGTGTACTTTGTATCGGGACTTATATGTTTGTAAAGTACCCCGCGACACAGAGCTTGTACCCTACTGCGGGAGTCTTCTTTATAAAAAAGAAAAAAATATATTTTTATATGATTTCTTGAAGTAAATCTTTTAAGGATGTGAGAGCTTTGTACTATACGAAAAATAACGTTGTGTATAAATATGCTACAAGTTTCATAAGAATGAAACTTGTAGCATATTTATAGTTATAGAAGGCTAAGTATAGCGGCAGATACAACCTGATCTTCGATTACTTGCTGCGCCATGCATTTGAGAGCTCAAATGGAATGGCACATCAACCGGTAGCCGGTTTTTTTTTAAAGTAGCCATGTGTTTGTATTTCCAAGTTCTTTACTCACGACTATACTCTTGACAACTTGGCATTAAATGTAGAATAATTCTATTCCAAATTTTGGCTGACATTCCTAAGTGTTGCATCCTGTAACCTAAGTGAATAAAGTACTTTGTAGTACCACATAATATTGTACTACCTACTTTTGTTTTTTGTAAATTTAAATGTTAAAAATTAACTGACTTTATTGCCAAAGGTGTGTCTTGCACGAGGACGCCTCAAATGGTTTAGTGATGTCATGTGTTTGTAGATTAATACAGTTGGAAGAAGTTAGATTTAAATATTTTGGTCTCATAAAGCAAGCTTGCAAAAGTTTGACAGACTATTTATTACTTACGTAGGTACGTAAATAAATGTAAATAAATTACATTTATTTATTAGAATTTATTTGGTATATAAACAAGTCGGCCAAGTCACTGCCTTGACTGACTGGTTTATATACCTAATAAATCCCTATCTTCTTACATACAGTTGGATCAACGTAACTAGGCCGAACTGAAGTAGGCGACAAGTGGTTGCGCAGATGCATTTTTTGGAAGTAAATGGTGACAGGAAGCGGGGGCGGGGGCGGTAACTAAACCAAGAGGATTAGAGATGCGATTACGCATTACATTGTCATAATTAGTTTTACTAATTCATGTTTTTTTGTGATTATTTTGGTAAAGAAATTGTTTTTCAAAGTTTCTTTATTATTTACTGTAACTGTTCTAAATTTAAACTTTTATGAACTCATTTAAATAGTGTTTTTATATTGTTGAATTAAAATGTTGTTAGTATTTTTAATCGATTAATCGTTTTCGTAAGTAATTAAAGGGTCGCATCTCTATGACATGCGCGAAAGTGATAAAAACCTAACTTCAATCCGGTCAAGATACGTTGATCGTACTGTAGTTGTCTATTGAATAGATAACTATGTATGTAAGTGCTAACTTCATATTCGTGTTAAAATATGTACTACTTGTCAATACATATAGATATAATTACGTGACAGAGTGAAATTAGATACAAAAACCGGGCAATGTAGAGTTTCGCAGCCGTAAAAAAATTGCATCAGCAAAAGAGCGTATGTTCATGGCACTTACGCCTTTTTGTTGAGAATAGCAGTTTTTCGGCTATAACTTAATGACGGTATATATGTCCGAAATTAGTTTCAAAGTTTTAGTTTCAAATATTTGTTAAGCACTACCTGTATGATTTTTTTTTCATATTTTTTGGTCTCACGGTGCAAAAGTTAAGGGGGGGGGGGGGGCACAATTTATGTAATTTTCGGAGTGATTTATATTAAGAGGAGAATATTAAGAAACCTTAAAATGTTTTTAAAAGACCTGTCGAATGATGTGCCACACGTTGATGTTAGCGGAAAAAAAAATCAGCTTCTGTTCATGTATGGAGTGATTAAAGATATTTATTTTTATTATTTAGCTATCAAAATAAGTAGTGGCCACTATAACACACTTTTTCACCAAATTTCATCAATATTCATTGAAAAGCCTCTGAGTAAAATGCCTGTGACAACCGGACGGACAGACAGACAAAAAGACGGACACGACGATAAGTAAACCGTAAGAAAAGCTGGGGTTGGCAGTTGGCACCTTTTATGTTATAGTAATTGTGAAACACGTGGTAAACACCAAGAAGCTCATATTTTAGTACCTAATGACAATTTGAAGCTGTGATCCCAATTGTTGATTCACTTCATCAAGGTGGTGCCTAAGTGGGGTTGGCAGTTGGCGCCTTTTATGTTAAACACTTATCTAAAAACACTTGGGCGATCAAGTTAAATCTATCGACTATTATATGTTTATCCGTCTTGTAGTTTGAAAGATATGAGGTAATAAATAATATACCAAAAAATTGGTCGGCTCCACTGGTGACCGTAGAGCTGGCAGCTTCCTCGCACAACGCATCAGCATTGCTATACAGCGAGGAAATGCCGCCAGTATTTGTGGAACCATGCCCAGGGGTCCTAATTTTTTGGATATGTTTTAGTTTTTAAATAAAACTTTTTAATTCTTAGTTTTTAGTTTAAATATAGTTTTAAGTAGCTATTTTTAAATTTACATTTTGTTATCTCCTTAATACTCTCATCTCTGAAATAAATGGCAATAGGGAAAATTTAATTTAAAATATATTAAGTGCCAAATAAAATATTACAACAAAGAGCGATACAAATAAAAATAATATTACATACATACTTATAAACATACAAGATACGCGCGAAAAACATAACTATTCCTTGCAGTCGGGTAAAAATTGAGACAAGTGACCATTTCTTAGTCATGGTAATTATTTTGATCAATATTATAATTATTATTATATCGATAAAATTCTCATTTCCCTTCACTTTAACTAATAGGCTAACACCGCACTTAATTACATTAGTCCCTCTAGATTCAGTTGGATATGGAAAGTCCAGACTTTAAATAAAAAATATGGCTTTTTTATGGATAACGACTTAATTTATATCCTGCAGGCTATAAACTAGAGCCTCAATTAGACGAGGTTAAAACTTTTTTACCACTTAACTTTTATTATTCACAGTAACACCTAAAGGGCTTTATGTCTAATGAGATGTTCCCAGAAATGTGATTTAGTGTTTCGTTATCCCAAGCTTTGTCTGAAACCTAATTTATTCGAAATTATAAAATGTAGCATACCTAAATTGGTATTTTTATGAGATTTGTCTAAAAGAAATAAATTGTAAGTGTGTAGGCATATATAATACCTTCACACTAAATTAGTTTAGAAAAACTAATGCCCGAAAACTCAAACGATTCTTATCTTTGAGTCGCGGTCAAATTAGTTTCACCTTTAACAACGTCACAAAACTGAGATCCGACCGTAAGAATTTCATTTTCTCCCTCAAAATAGCACAATAGGAAAACATGCACCGTAGTAGTCAATAGCAGTAAGCATTAGTAGTCTGCCTTCTAGTTTGATTGTACCTTAGTTGGATTTGTTTCAATCCATCTTATTTTTCATTTTAAAAATATAAAAATTGCAATAACATAGCCTTCTTTCAAGGAGGTCTGTTTCACTTTTATCCCTGTATTGGGAAAAATCCCTAAACTTTAAACTTTATTATTGTAGTTCCCTACAATCCCTTTACTAGACACCAAAAAACAAAAACATTACGCGCCTGTGGAAAGAAACATAGCAACCGGTGGCTTGACATATTGCTCTTCAGTTCAATGTTAGATTGAGCCGCAAAAGTCAAAGTTTTGATATGGCGAACATTGTACTAGCCGTTTATAGTCTGCCTCGTAAACTTTGCAGTAATAAAACCTGCATACAATTTCATTTATATTGTTAGGTTCGTTATCCTTTGAATTTGTAATGCGATGACACGGGATAGCTTTTGTAAGTCAGACCTAAAACAGATTGATAAATAATTTAAGATGTTGACTGCCGCACTTAGTTGTTTAATGCATCGTACAAGTCGATATGGTAATTTTGGGATATGAGGAGTTGAAAGAACAAGACTGGTCTGTAGGTATTAGTTCCCGTAGTGCCCCCTAGACAAGTAACATAAACCTCTAATCGAATAGAATGACGTCTTTGCGTGTGAAAAACTGCGAATCTTTCATTAAAAATGATTGTATTCGCGGTTGCATTTTGCATATTGCAAGCATGCCGAACGACGTCATTCTATTCGATTAGAGTTTAGGTATGCCATTTATCTAGGAATTCAGATGAATTTATAATTTTACGTTTTCGACTGCATTTGTTAAGTAAAACTAAATTTGAAAATTGCCATGTCTACCTGTTGCGGACAGTTAAGTACATAAAATGGATGCCAATTGGTCATTACTTCAAAATACATGGTACTAGGATCCTTGGCCTACGCAGATTTCAGGGAGGGGAGGGGGTTTTAACAACCGCCATGTGTCCAAGCGACTCTTAAACGACGGTGGGTTGGAATTGACTCGTCCCTTATAGGGCAGACCCTGTACTAAAGCAACCGGACAACTGATTGTTGGTTCTTGCGTAGCAGGTTAGTCAAATAAAACTGATTTTTATAATACTGCCCGTTTCACAAATCAGACCTCGTTTTTATACTTTTTCTCCCAGCATCTGTCACAACATATTATACAAGCACCCTCAATAACAAATATGTTGAATACTGAATTGAGGCATGCTGAAAATATAATAATAGTAGGTATACTAAATAAGATTGAAAATTGTGGTAGGTATAACAAGCAATGTAGACTGCAACATAGCAACAATACAATATAACAAGTACGTACAAGTACACTTATCATGATAAACATTCTTATTTATTTATTTATTTCTAAATACATACATTTTTTTAATTGCACCCAGGCAAAGAATAAACGGTTTACACGACTAATGTCCAATTTCAAAAACGACCATTTAGTTTTATGACCAGTTAGAAATAAATCCAGTCATAATAATGTCCAGTTCGAAATATATCCAGTCATAATAATGTCCATTTATAATAATGTCTAATCGTAATAAAGTCCATTTATAAGAATGTCCAGTCGTAATAATGTCCAGTTGAGTGATTTGGGGGTTTACATGTCTAATGTCCAAATAAAAAAATGACCAGGGTTACTGCGGCAATTTTCCCACTGCCTGCAAAATATTCAATATTGTCATTGTCTGCCAAATTCAATGTTGCTGGTAATGGCGCCCTCTTTTGCCACCTAGGACAAAATTGCCGGGAACGGCCCGGCCAATTTTGTTGTTGTTTCAGTCGCTCTCTATTTTATTGTTGCCGGATTGTGTAGCCCTTTTAACAGACTAAATCATGCGCCATACAATTGCAGGCATATTGCCATTATTAGCCGAGCAATTAGTTGCCAATGGTGCCGCCATAAATTGCCGTAAAAATGGCCCGTTTAGACGCTTATTTATCACTCAATTGCCCAGCACATAGTCATATTAGTGGGTTGACCATTTTTCTAAAATGATCACTATCCGGTAATGTCAATCGTCATAAATAAATATTATTTTTATATAATATTTTCAATGTACTGACATTGCAATGTCATTAACAGACATAATTAATACCTCGAATAAGGATAAACTCATTAATAAAATAATCGGGCAAGAGCATGACCTATAACTACACTGAGCATGGTCCGACACCATGCTCAGTGTAGGGTTCCGCAGCCTTGAATATAAAATACATCTCACTGTAAGACAGGGACGTATGCTGTGCCATCACTGATACGGCTGATATGACGAGCGATACCGAACGATTTTTAAATGGACATTGTTATGAATGGACATTGTTAAGCAAGGACATTATTATGACTGGGCATTTTTAGGATTGGACAATTGTATGATTGGACGTTTTTAGTGTGTTGGACATTTTTCCGGTTGGACATAAGTCGTACGGAGCGAATAAACCAATGTGCTTACCCCACAAACATTTGTCCTGGATAGGGATCGAGCCCATGACTTCTGGCTTAGCAGTCAGGGTCACTAACCACTAGGCCAACAAGCCAGTCAAATGTACCCATGTACCTAGCGGCTGAAGGGTGTGATTGACCCAACACCGGGTAAACGTATCTATCTTTTAAAATGGGGAGAATACTTGGTTCTTAAAATAACATATTCTTGTCCGGATGTCACGTGTACAATGCATCACCTGTCTTCATAATTATCGTAAGGAAATGCCTATAAATGTTGACTTTTTCATAATTACTGAGCAAGTTCTAAGAGCGATTAGAAATAGCGCAACGATTTTAGTATTTAATGATTGCTTGTCTTTATCTTTACAAGCTGTTATTAAGTTATTTAGTAATGCTACTTGTGAACGCATAGGTACATGATACAGGGTCGTATTCAGTTAAACAATTCGAATAACCGGGCAAGTGCATGTCGGGCCACGAACAATGTAGGGTTCCGTAGTCACCCCCCCCCCTCCCTCCATCCTAATATTGTGGCTTATGAAGTGGGTTTTCTGTTATTTTTATTTCATACTTTTAACATTATACCTAATTAATAATAATTTTTAATGGCATTTGTACGAAATTTTGTTACCTATACCTATAATAATAGTTTACCTATAATAATAGTTTATTTACTTTCATAGTTTACATAACATACATAGACAGTTTTAGAAGTGTCCCTTTAAGCAGTAAATGCCTGTGTTAGGACACTTCCCTCTTCTATAACATAGAGTATATAGCAATTACAAGTTTGCGAAACTAGTACTATTATTTATTTTTATACAAACTACAGTCCATCAAATCTAAGAGGTACCGTTTGACGTTTCATATTTTTCAAACCGAAACAACTTTGTTCATACGTACATTATTCAGTTTCGATAACCTTTTTCATAAAACCATGAATTTAGAAAGATTTCATTATTGTATCTAAAAATGTACAATTCTTAATATCTAAATGTAATTGAAAACTTTCAAACAAAGCAAAATAACACATATTTACACAGTAAATAATTTCTAATAGTTATATTCTTGACCTCATTACAAAGTTACGTAGTTAGGTCACTGCACGTAGTGTTGCGACTCTTCGGATACACTTGTATGCAAAAAAATCGTTTACATATACGAAAAATCGAATGTATTATTTACAAATTACACTTGACAACCAAACAAATATTTTTTCATGTGAATGGGATTTATCTCACATATTACGATTACATAACTAAATAGTTATGTAATCGTAAAATATGAGATAAAACCCATTCACCAAAAATACGTATTTATAAATCAAATATATTTGCTTCTTTAAAAAGTTGTCGAAAGCGATTTGTCGATTTTTGATTTTCGCGCCCAAATAAGTCGGGGTTTCTCGCGCTAACGCTGTCGAAATAGTAAATGGAGTCAGGGATAGTGTTTTTTACATTTATTTTTGTGTATGATAGTATGGGTTTGCATATTACAGAGAAATAAACAAATTTTTAACAAGCACATCCATTGATTTTACAATTACAATTTTTTCTTCTAAGTCTTATTTCTACGTCTAAAACTAATAAAAATAAGGTATGTAGAACCCATTCACAAAAATGTTGTTGCCTGATGTTATAAATTAACGACGTTACTGCGCGACCGCATAATGCACTGAATACACCGATACCCTAAAATAAATTAATTTAATTATTTTTAGGTCAATAGGCAAAATCGCAGGTGTCCAAGTCGCTACAATTTTTTTTTCTGGCAACACTGCCAACTACAAGCGCACGCGGTCCGCTCGGTCGGTTCGGCGTCAGCAGTCTCTCGCCATCTTGGAAGCTGACTGTGCGCGTACTTGCTTTCTCGTTTGTGTTTTACAATTTGTGACTTGGCTATTACTTTTCTGGACTGAACATTCTTTATCCGTTTACCTTGGCAATATTTATACTGGACTCCGAACTAAGCAAGTGTTTATTAATAATGTCGAAAAGAGGACGTACTTTGAACAGCCAGGCTCGTGAATTGGTGGTGAAATTACACGAGTATTTTGAGCGTGAATCTCAAAATGGTGGACTTCTACTGCCAGTTACACAAGTTCGGGATCGCGTCGGTGAAGCTCTCGGTATTGGTAGCCGCACCGTTGGCAAAATATTAAGTGAAAAATATGGGCCTTCGGGGAGTGACAGTAACGTACTTCACACACCGAAAAAACGAAAAAGAAATAAACCTGTGACAGGCATCGATGAATTCGATAGTCATGCTATTAGAAACCATATATACGGGTATTTTACAAGAGGCGAATTTCCAACATTGGCAAAGTTATGTGCAACTTTAAAAGATGCCGGGCTGTATAAGGGAAGCATAGAGTCGTTGAGAACGGTAATAACAGGAATTGGCTTCAGATACACAAAAGTTGACAAACGAAAAATTGTTATGGAACGACATGACATAATTATGCAGCGACTAACATTCCTGCGCGAAGTTAAACAAATTATAAACTGGGATAATGTAATATTTTTGGACGAAACCTGGCTAAATTCCAACCATTCTGTGCCGAAAACATGGACTGATGATTCTGAAGCTTCGTGCTCGAAGGTGCCGATAGGAAAAGGTGGACGCCTCATAATATGCCATGCTGGGTCAGCGTCTACAGGCTTCGTGGAAAACTCTTTATTAGCTTTCCAATCCAAAAGCACTAAAGAGTATCATGAAGAAATGGACGCAGTAAGGTTCCGAGAGTGGTTCTTAAATTTATTACAGAATATCCCTCCTAACAGCACAATTATAATGGATAATGCCCCATACCACTCTGTGCAAATTGATAAAGCACCTACGTCAGCCAATAAGAAAGCAGATTTGGTGGCATGGCTGCAAAGAAAAGGAGTGGATGCCGACATGTCACTATTAAAAGCTGAATTATTACAGTTAGTGAAATTGCATAAACCACCAAAACCGACATATGTAATTGACCAATTGGCCGAAGAGCACGGGCACAAAGTCATACGACTTCCTCCGTACCATTGCCAATATAATGCCATTGAACTGATTTGGGCCCAAGTTAAAGGTAATATTTTATAATATTATAATAATAACACGAGTACTTCTAACATTTATAATTTAAACAATGGTTTTCGTCTGCTATCAAATAGTTACATTATTGTTTTACAGGTTATGCAGCAAGACACAACACAAAACCACCCTTCAGTGTCAAGAAAATGGAAGGTTTATTAAAGGAAGCATGTGCCCAAGTTACACAGGAAGATTGGAGTAAAGTAGTACAAAAAACAAAGAAAATAATAATGGACGACTTCGAAAGAGACGTACACTTTGATAATGTAATGGACAATCAACTGGTCATTAATTTAAATGACGATGATGACGAAGACGACGATACTAGTACTAGTAGTGAATAAAAAAATATCCTAAACATTTCTTTTATTTAATTATAACAATTGATTTCTTAAAATTCGGATATTATAGTAATCGATCTCTTAAAGTTCGGATATTATAGTAATCGATTTTTTCATCCCATCCCTATCATTCAAATGTCAGAACTGTCAAACGGTACTTCTTAGATTTGACGGACTGTAAATATAAACAAGTGAAGTGGGTGTATGATTGTTTATGTGTAAGTATGAATATGTGAGTATGCGTGTGTATATGTGTATGCGTGTGAATGAGTGTATGCGTATGTATGTGTGTGCGCGTGTGTATGTATGTGTGTGCGCGTGTGTATGTGCGTGTATATGAGTGTGTGTATATGTACGATAGAATGTCTCATGATATGTGCTGTAGTAGTGCCTCCGTATCATCGTATGTAAGGGATTTAATAAACTCAGTTATGTGATTTTTGCATTCATGATAGTGTTTGTCATGAACATAGATATTTTTGTTTATTTTATTGTACATTGATGATGAGCTTTTATTATATTGTCTACAAGCGAAAATGGTTTTTGTATGTGGAATCTGAGCTATAAGGTCTTTCCTCCTTCTAGCTAAGATTTCCGGATTATATGGCAGTTCTTTATGTTTCCTTAATACAGTTTGTAGTACGTAAAGTTTTCTGACTGTAAGTAGATCACTTACCTGATATAAAAGATGTGTGGGGAATCTACGTTTTTTAAAATGCATAACTTTTATCAGAGATCGCTGCGCTCGTTCTAAGTGTATAAATTGGGTTTTTGCAGCTCCACCCCAAACTGGTATACAATACACTAGGACAGATTGCACCAAAGCTATATATAGTTTTTTTTTTTTTTTTTTTAAAAAGACGACTCCCGCAGTAGGGTACAAGCCCTGTGTCGCGGGGGACTTTACAAACATACAAGTCACGGACACAAAGTACACCCAGACTCGGGACAACAATTTGTGGATCACACAAAGTGGTGTCCCGTGTGGGAATCGAACCCACGACCTCTTGCGTAGCAGTCGGACACACTCCCACCGCGCCACAGAGGCAGTCAGTTATATATATATAGTTCCTTAAGAATATTTCTGGTTGGTTTTATTTTTAATGTACTATCCTTGTTATTTGGAACAATATGTCTCAGAGTCTAAAAATCCAGCTTAACTTTCTAACTCTATTTGAAACTTGCTCCAGTTGGGGATACCAAGTTAAGTTCTGGTCAATGATGACTCCCAGGTATTTAGTGCGTGTAACCTTATTAATAGTGGGGCATAGACAGTTTCCATCATCTGTGTCGCCACATAGATGAACCTTGATGGTGAAGTCTAGATTAGGTTGTGTGCGTCTGTTAATACTAAAACATATATAATTAGTTTTTGAGGTGTTTAGCGTTAATAGATTGCTGTTTAGCCATGTAGCAATTCGAGACATGCCAGATGAGGATGCTTTCTTAACATCACTCCATGAATCACCCGTAAAGACAACGGCTGTATCATCCGCATAAGAAAATACTTGCGCGTTATTAATTTTCATATTGCTTAGATCATTGATATATGCCAAGAAAAGCGTGGGGCCCAGGACACTACCCTGGGGAATGCCGTACAATACTTCCACATCATCACTAATATACTGGTCCAATCTAACACTCTGCTTTCTATCAGATAGGTAATCTTTAATAAGTTTGAGAGGAGCTCCTCTTATTCCCATTTTTTCAAGTTTGCTCACAAGTATTGGGACAGAGACGGTGTCAAATGCTTTTTTGAGATCAAGAAAGATAGTGACACATTTTTTCCCACTATCAAGTTTATCTGCAATCAGTGAACTTAAGGCGATTACTGCATCTTCAGTGGATATGTGTTGCCTAAAGCCAAATTGTGATGGAGATAGTATTTTATATTCATTTAAATATTTAAGAAGCCTAGCATTAATAATTTTTTCTAATATTTTGGATAAGGCTGTGAGGACTGATATTGGTCTGTAATTATTTACATCGTCTCTGTCCCCACCCTTGTGAACAGGGGTAATGATACATTTTTTTAGAGGGATCGGAAAGACGCCATCTCTAAAACAGAGGTTAATAAAGTGGGTTAAGATAGGAACTACCTCTTTGCTTATATATTTTAAAAATTTTGTAGAGATATTATCCCAGCCGATCGCGCTGTGAGATTTGAGGTTCATCAACACATTATAAACTTCATTGCAGTCAGTATCTAGAAGTACAAACGAATTTACTTGTGAACCTTGAGTATGCAGACTAAGAGAATTATTAATTTGGATAGGCTGAATTTTTTCCGCCAGTGGTTTACCAATGTTTGCAAAAAAATTGTTAACAAAATTTAAAGATTGAGTGGGGGTGTTTTTAATATTTATGAGCTCAGAGTTGAATTTAGCAGATTTGTTGGTGTAGGTTAGATTTTTGATATTTTTCCAGAGTAACCTATTATTTGAAATTGAATTAGCTAGAAGCTGCTTTTCATATTTTCTTTTCAATTTTTTTAGGAGCATGTTGCAAAACTTCCTGTATCGGATGTAAGTTATTTTATTAATCTCGTTGTATGGGTCATTTTTACATTTTTTTTGCAGTTTATTCCGATTCCTTATACACCGAAGTATGCCCGGGGTGACCCATGGCTTGATAAGGCGTTTACTGTTTGGAATTGATAAAGTGGTAGTGTTAAGATTTATTGACTCTGTAAGCCCATCTATTAGTCGTTCTATAAGAAAATTAGGGTCTTCACCAAAGAGCAATCGTTCCAAATTTAGTTTTTGTACCTTTTTCAAAGCTTCTTCATAATTTAGCCTAGTGGTAGTTTTAATTGGAGTATAGTTATTTTTAAGTTTGCGTAGTGACATAAAGGTCGTGTAATGATCAGTAATAGTTGTATACAAGATAGCAATTACTGCAGATAACTTTTTTTTATTAATTTTTAGCATAAAGTGATCAAGACAGTTCCTATCCCTAGTAGGTAGCATATGCCCAGCTAATATACCGTGTAACGATAACATATCTAAGTAATTTACTCTATTTTTGTAATCCTGTGACGACTCTTTGTCGTTAAGTTTAATGTTTATATTTATATCTCCCGCTATTATTGTGTTAGTATGCGAGGGCAATGTATAGAATAAAACTATCTGTGTTGCTATTCGATGGAGATCGATAGATGCATAAAAAGTTATGGTTTAATATGTTTATTTGAAGACAGGATGCTTGTGCCAATTTAATCTCTATAACTTTTGATTTAAATTCATTTTTAACATAGACGACAACACCGTCATTTTGATTTAATTGTTGTGTAGTAGCAAAACAGTGGTAATTATTGAGTTGAGGAATCGGTTTGTTTTCATCAAGTCTACATTCAGTTAAAATAATAATATCGATCTCAAACTCCAAAGTAGATAATAATAATGTAAAGCTATCAAAATTACAATAGATGCTCCGTATGTTTTGGGATATAATCGTAAGGTCATTTTTAGTTACTTGAATTTGTTTAGAAATATCGTGACTGTCACAAGCAAACACCTGGGCAATTTCGATTTGATCAATTTCATTGATAGCATGTAATGTATTATCCATTTGAAATGTTACTTCTCATTTGATCAGCTGTTACTCGTAAATTTATAAAGCCTTCTTAGCTGTGATAGTTTTCCTTATTTCACTATATAGGTATACTACTACCGTAATTTTTTCACATACTCAACATCAACCAATTTGCTGGCGGGGGGGGGGGGGGGGGGGATACTTGACTGTTACAAAAATTTGCACTTTAAATCTTAATATTTCACAAACGAATCTCTAAATCTAAAAATGGCTTTCCCAAACTCTAAACGTTTTTGAAAGACCTATCTATCGAAACTCAACACGATGAGAAAAAAAAACACTACGTAAAAAGGAGGTACCCTAAAAAAGTTTTTCAAGATTTCATTGTTTCACTTTGGTGCCTTAAGTAATATGTGTATCCATTAACAGTCTCTGAGCAAAGCTGCAGACGGACGGACATGGCGAAACTATAAGGGTTCCGTTTAGCCATTTTGGCTACGGAACCCCTTAAAACAGTGAAAAAACAAATATTGTGTTATACGCAACATAAAATACCCCTTACCTGACTGCGCAAGAAGGAGGGTTATGAATAAAAAAAGACTCGAGACGAAGTTCGCCGGGACAGCTAGTATTACTATAAAGTACAAGGATGACCCAGCTTCGCTCGTTATTTTTTTTAAACGATGTTTTCCAAAAATGAAACCTAGCTAGATCGATTTATGTCCCCCGAAAGCCCCTGCATACTAAATTTCATGAAAATCGCTGGAGCCATTGCCGAGATTCAGATTATATATATAGGTATATATATACAAGAATTGCTCGTTTAAAGGTATAAGATTAGTTTTAAGCAGTCGGGTTTTTGGTAAAAAATATAGCTTGTTTTGTAATTTGGTAGATGTTTTTCTTTTTTTAGACACTTTTTGCATAAAGATACAAGGCCAGTAACACGAAGGACTTTACTATGGCGTTCGCGTATTGATCATACTGTTAAAGCAATTTGATGAAACTTATCTTGACTAATAATCTCTAAGATGATTTCGGTCCTAGTGGCCAATCTTATCGACGACTAGCCAACTCCGCTGGTATTAATACGGTGCATTAGTGTATCTAGGCATACACAAATAATTTTGTCGCTCTTATAGCCAGATGGGACAAAAATCCGAAACGATAGGAGAGAGATGCGCAGGACCGATTACTTTAACTTGGTCTACGGCATTGCGGGAGCTTATTTTTTTTTTATATACTTAGGAAGCAAAATACTACACTAGTGAAAAGTTATGATTCTAAATGTATATTTATAGTTATATAAATGGAAAAAAAACAAGGCAATAAAAAGTCGTGGTCACTCCTTTCAAATTCATTGACAATTTAAAAAGAGTGGCCACGAGTTTTTTTAATGATTCTTTGTTTATGAACTGTATATGGGGGTAAGGTGCTGCCACCATTGTGTTATACATATTAGAGGAATGGTGCAAAAGCAAATGATAAAAAAATCATAAAAACGAAGACATGAGATAAAATATATCAACCATAAGTGTACAACATAGTAGGAATATTCACTTACAATGTAGAAACTATATGTACATACACATAGTTTCTACGTTGTAAATGAATGGTGCATAAATTATGACCAGAGTAGGTACAGCACACTGACATTTAGCAAACGGTCACTCATAGACCGACAAGGGTAATGTTGCTTAACCTCGCAGATCTTTTGTGATACTCAGTAGCCACTGAGCCACGGAGCCCTTAACTAGATGAAAGGTAGGTCTAAGCCATAGGCCGTGTTGGCCGGTACCACAACAGTATAATGTGATGATTTTTTTATAATTTGTATTAATTTCCAGCATTTTTTTAAGTCTGATATCATTTAAATTATGTTTTAAACTGGCAACACAGTCAGTAGCACGTGATTTGCAGGTTTGTATTGGCCAATCAAGTACGATTGCTACTAACCAATCAGAGCTAGCCTGTGTGAATCATTGAAGTGAGGTTACCTGTAACGGATTTTGTTTAGAGAGCGGGCATTCTAGTGCTGGATTTAAGACGAAAAGGTTGTCAGTACACACAGTACAAAATATGGCAATTTTGTACTGTGTATATTATAAGTATTATGCGAATAATGCAAAGTGTTGTATATAAAGAAATAAAAGTGATCTGTACAACAAGTGAGTTTTCTTGAGTTATCAAAATCAGATATTCTTCCGTGATCCGTGAAATAGTAATGTTAATGCATCATTGTGTTTCGGTTGAAGGACACTGTAACAAGTGTAATTACTGGCCAAATGAGATTTACGAACTAATGTCTCAATAAGGAGCGCGGTGTGGTGACATTCAGATCTCTGCTCAACAAGGATTTGGGTGTCACTGATACTGTTGTGGGCCAACGTGACGCTTACCATCAGGCGCATGATCTGCTCGTCTCTTCATTTAGTTAGCACGATATTAGTTCAACAGATGTATTAATGCCTCCGACTGCATGATATTAAATATGAAGGGTATCTTATTTCTGTCCTTTTGAAGGCGTTTTTTTTAAATTTAATCTTTTATTTTATTTAGTGATTTAATACGAACAATTTGTTTAATTTTTTAACGTTTTTTTTTTCTATTATTTGGCACTTCAAACATTTTATAAACATAAAGGTTCTTACCTTTTAAAGTCTTTTGATTTAATACACCACTTCTTAGAAAATAAAATAAAAAATCAGTCCTCACATTAACGCGCACGAAATCCGACATTTTGATTTCTTTAAGAATTTTATGTACCCAGTGACACTCACCACAGATGAATCTAATTACGTTTCATTTATAAAAATCGATTGAGCTCTTGAGGAGTTACGAGCGGACATAGGAACACTAGAAGGATACATACATACGCCTCAACCACATAACCCTTCTCCGCAGTCGGGTAAAAAAGAACATGCCTCAAATGTGTAGGTTCGGTCACTCCGACTAGTTCCATTTTAGTACACACTTACCTAGTAACAAAAATGACGATAATAAAGATCACTACTACTTGTTGTCACGCTACTCGTAATAAAACTTTATAGCTTTGCTCTACAGACCCTAAGGTTAACTGTCAAATTACAATTTTAAATTAAACAAACTGTCGTTAAAGTGCAACAAGTAACTACTTTAATGATAACTTCAGTACTATTTAGACACTAGCTTTTTGATCAGGCTGGCCCTGGGAAAAGATACGTATCGCGGTACTAATCTTCTTCTACTTCTTGTTCCTCCTAATTATAGAAGGTTGGACATCAGCCTTGGAAAACTCTCTTTGTCCATGGCGAGGAGAAACAGTTCCACGGCGCTCTTGACTCCGATCCACTCGCGAATGTTCGAAGCCACGACTTTTGCGATGGCACATTCCACGTTTACCCGTAATTTTGCCCACCACAATCGCCAATAATATAGTCATTGTTTATTTCGCAGGTTACTTTATGTAAAAATCTATTTTCTAATGTATGTAACAGCATTACTTTCGAACGGTTGCACCTATTTGGCTAATTCTTTTCGATGTATATATACTTAAATACACATAGAAAAGAATTAGTATTATTTTTAGTATTTGAAAATTTGGTAAAAGTCTAAAAACTCAAAAGTACTTTATTCACTTAGGTTGCAGAATGCATCGCTTATTATCGACAGACAAAATTTGGAATACAAACATTAATCCATTGGTCCTTTTAAGGGTGCCGTGCCCGAAAGGTAAAAACGAGACCTTATTACTAAGACTCCGTTGTCCGTCTCGTCTGTCTGTCACCAGGCTGTATCTCATGAACCATGATAGCAAAACAGTTAAAACTTTCACAGATGATGTATTTCTGTTGCCGCTATAATAAAACATACTAAAAACAAAATAAAATAAATATTAAAGTGGGGCTCCCATATAACAAACGTGTTTTTTTTGCCGTATTTTGCTCTATATTATAATATAGTGTCTAATGTTGTATAAATAATGGTACGTGTTGTCGCCGTCCGTACTCGCAAAACATAATAGTATTTTAAAATAATCGCTGTTTTGATTTATATAATTTAGACGTTAATAAAATCATTTTGTAGGTTGGCAACACTAGATATCGTTCGATACAGCAGTGTCGTCACGCCATCTTGACGGTTTGAAATTTAACCGTCCATGGAGGGGCGACACTTTAGCTGTTTAGACATTTTCAAATTGTGAGTTAGTTGAGTTTTCATATTCGAACAGTTAACATCTATATTGTGATCTATTGTGTTTTACTGTGGACATTATAAGTGTTTTGTGAAGTACGGCCTTTGTTTTATATACGGAACCCTTCGTGCACGAGTGCGACTAGCACTTGGTCGGTATTTATTAGTAAGTGTGACACCGACAGCTTTGCAGAAATTCATCAAGAAGTACTTCCAAATGACTATACCTAATAGTGAATCTAATAGTTACCTAAATAATCATTACCACATAATGAAATCTTTTTAAAAAGTAAATATCGTCCTGTATGTAAAGTAAATATCCATGTTAGGCGAAAAACAAATAAAACTTAAATTATTAACTTATGAATTCAACCCTGTAAGCTACCGACCTCTTATAGCATGAATTAATTGATCAATTACAATTTCTTGAGTGCTGAGTAGACTTTGTAAAGACATGATCGATGTTAAATCGTTTATTGTCAATAGTTTATTGACTAGTATTTGCGCTTTTTATGAATGGTTTAATGGCGTGAATATTTTAAGGTAAATGACGTATGATCATTCCAAGTTATTTGTCATACCTGCTAATTAGGTACTGTTTTGTGGGGGCTGCAGGCTGTTTTTGAAAGTTATGGTTATTCGAGTTAAAGCATATGAGGTAGCTACTTGGTCTACAATCAAGTAGTTTCTTGTTAGGACTACTGAAGTTACGCTTTTATTTAATTTGTCATTAAACTTACATAAATAAAATAATTGCATTTTTAGAAGATAGAAAAATTTGAAGTCCTGACCCAGGAATCGAACCCGAGACTTCCGTAAGCCAAACCGGGACCGAAATCGAACCACCTATATGTACTACTACTATTACTAGACCAATTTTTTCTATCATTTCATGCTCGCGAGTTGGGCCCTCGCATGCGCCATCTAGCCGGTAGTTAAAGAACTAACACGGCTTTTGTTATTGCTTCGTGACAGATAGCATTTTAACAAATTATGATGTTGCAGGCAGAATATTATAGTATGCTATAAGTTTAAATTGTAATAGTATTCAGGCTTAGCTAGAGGGGTTAACAGGATTGCTAGTAATGTGGGACTACAATCATATAGTTATCTTTTTTTAAAAGAATTGCAGTGTAGTATTATCCTTGGCGAATCCTTGAAACCGGAAAGTAAGAAAGGCACTGCAAACAAAGACGGTAGGATGGTAAACTCCTTTAATGAATAATACATAATACATAATTTGGACGTTAAATCAAATTATTTACCGTGCCGTGGAAAGCTCAAAAGCGTAAATGAACTGTCACTCATTGCTCCAACTTTAATGGTATAATCGCTTTTCCGTACATAATTTTAATTCTGGGAATTTCACGAGAAATCCAACGAACCGCGAATTAACGCTACTGTTTCTAGGGGTGTCGTGAACAAGTATAGGTGGTGTAATGGAAAATTATTGGGGAAATGGCTTTGTTACAATGAAGTGATAATTTTCTGATTGTAATGTCTGAATGGAAGAAAATGTCAATGGTATTTTTCATTTTGAGCTTGTTTATCGAAATGGAAGTGAATCCTATTTATTGATTTCTTACCCTGCTTTAAGCCCAACAAAAGAGGTGTTATAATTTTAATGATATATACGCTTATATCATTAAATTTATAACACCTCTTTTGTGTCTGTCATCAGAAAGATAACAACCACAACGCCCTAATTAATGGATGGATATATTTGATTTTAGGGTTAGATCGTGACCATTCCTAGTTTTTTAGGGTTCCGTACCTCAAAAGAAAAAAAACGGGACCTTTGCTGTCGGTCCGTCCGTCTGTCTCTTAAGACCCTGTATCTCGAGAACGCGTAAAGGCATCGTGTTTAAATGAAAACCATATTATATTCCCGTCGTCCCTTACGTCCCTAGAAGCTGTGAAAAAACCAAACTTCTAAGTTAACGTAAAAAAATAGTCTGCTGAATATGTCGCAAGAAACGTACAATTTGACACTCTTAAATCAAAATTTATAGGGTATTTTCCGTTGACCTAGAACTATGAAATTTGGAAAGTAAAACTGCGAGACTCGATTCCTGAACTACTTACAATATGTACCTACAAATTTGTACGGAACCCTCGCCTAGAGCTCGACTCGCACTTGTCCATTTTTTTAACTGTTTAGTGGTTCTGAAGATATAGTTATAGTATGTTTAATATAAGAGATCTGAAGATATATAAGATATACATATAAGATGCAATAGATATCCATCTTGTTATTAGGCAGTATTTTTGTGTAACTTTTAGAAGAATAAAATAATTAATAATACATATAATATAATATTTTAATAATACATAATTATAAGACGAAACCCAATATTTAAAGACAGACTCATTTAATTTTGGGTTTAATACTTCTGATCTTTATTAACCACAATTACGCGAAAAATATTATTTCGTTCATTTAATTTTATCATCACAAGTGAAAAGGCATTTTGCATAAATTACCTTTACACATGCATAAATAGTTACTTGAAACAAATGCTGATGTAGTTCTGAGGCAGCCCTATCGCCGCGAAATTAATTAATTATTGAATTATGAAAACAAATGAATTAATTAATGTCGACGTGCTTGAATTGTGTATAAGAACCTTTATTGGTATAGTTCAGTTTATAAACTTTGTGTGGGCCTTAATAATATAATTATTAGTGGTGTAAGCCGTGCTTGGTGTTTAAAATGGATGTTTTACAATTTTGACTGTCTTGGTGGCGCGGTGGGAGTGTGCACGACTGCTGCTTAAGAGGTCGTGAGGTTGATTCCAACCACTTTGTGTGATCCATAAACTGTTATTCCGAGTCTGAGTGTAAGTTGTGTTCGTGAATTGATTTTAAGCACATATAGTTATTACCTTTGTTGTAAGTAGATGCTCCTACTATGTTGTACCTACCCACTAAGGCTGATTTTAGTTTATCTCATGTTTCAACTTTTAATAATATAATTTCCAACAGTCCTTTAACATGATGTTTAGTATATTAGACGCAGCACCTTACCCCCATATCAATTTTATAAACATTCACGCATCATAAAATTGGCAATTTGAAAAGAGTGGCCGCGAGTTTTTATTGTCAGGTTCTTTCCGGCTTTACCTATTGTTTGCGAACTTAGCATTACATGTACATGTAGAATTCCGACAAGTGTTGTTTTCTGTGATAAAAGAAATTTGAATTTTCGATTTTTTATAAAGCGCCCCCAAGTCCTACTGCGGGAGTTATTTTTAAACAAAGAAAAATAATCTCTGTTTTACTATATAGGTATAGGTATGTGTTTTTTGTAATTGTTATGGATAAATTATTGAAAGTATACTAGCCGGTTATGCCGAAAAAGTAAGGAAATCTAATCGTTTTTTGGAAAATCTCAAAAAAGTATAGCTGTAGTAAATTGAACACCAACAGGCCCAGAACGTAGGTCTATAAAAATGAAGTTAGGTACTGTGTAAATAAATGTGAACAGTCCTTTGTGTACCTAACTAAAAATATAAACAAATTCACTTTCACGATGAAGTTGGCCAATGTTCAAGCACATATAGTTTTTATCTTTGTTGTAAGTAGATGCTCCTGCTATGTTGAACCCACTAAATTAGCATCAGTACTCCGACATGGTGCATAGAATATTAGTGGCAGGACCTTACACCCATATAAAATTTTATAAACATTCAAACAAATATGTTTGAAAAGTGACCGCGTGTTTTTATTGCCATGTTCTTTTCTCCATCTTTAACTATTAGTGGATACATTATTCTCGAGTGAAAAAAGTAAAAAAAAAATACACGTGTCCTTGGTTTTTTGGTTCTAAGATAGGTTAATCTTTGGCCTTACACATCTTGATTAGTGGTGATGGAAACATATTATACAGTCTGCGAGGACTGTATCCAACTAAAATTATTAAGTGTCGTGTAGTAATCATTCCAGCTTAATTCTTGCTAGGATGCGTTTTAATGCAATTTAGAAAAAATGCATTAAAAACGCATCCTAGCAGTAAGAATACCTGTTTAATTTTTGCAAACTTGGCTGGGTTTAATTCTAAATTTTGTCACCTAAACAAAATACATAACTTTGTCACACATTTGTGTTCTAAACACAGATTCGTTTGTCATATACCTATTGAAACATTTGATCCAATATCCGGTGAAATACGAATGATAGTGGGCCAGCACTCAAACAACACACTAGTAATTGGATGTGCCTAATTTATTCAGTTCTACTCTACCCGCCATACGCTTCACGGTTTACCAATCAAAGCATTTGGGACAGTGGTTCAACACTGTTCTGTTTTGTTAACGAAATTTTACTATAAATGCCTAGGGGATACTATAATTCAATGAAAACGAAAGTTGAACAAAAACTGATTAAATTCGTCTTCAAAATCTTAAGAGGCGATGCAAGGGCTTCCATTTGCTTCTGCTAATAGCGTTCTCTTATAATATCAAAAACGACATGATAGCCACTTTCTCCTTTATTTGGTCCATGTAGCTGTTTTTGGGCCTCTTTTTTCGTTTTGCCTTCCACAATTATATAAATCCAGAGTGAGTAATGTCAAAAAAAAATTCAATCCATACGTGCATAAAATCGTCAATGAATCGAAACTTCAGGCGAATAAATGATATACCCACTGTTTTAAAAAAATAAAGTAAAAGTTCTGATCCATTTTCGCTCATTGTTCATGACATTTCTGGTATAATCGAATTGATTCTCTTTTTTTAGCCTGAGTTGTCCCACACCAGGGCAAAGAGTGGCTATTATAGAATGTTATAAGCTACGGGTCTTAATTGCGTAATTTTTTTTATTTAAAGGCTAAATGCCTTTCTTCCCGTGACCACGGCCGTTGCAATAAGGTCGAAACGTCGGGCAATAAATAAAGGTATTTAGCCATAAAATAAAATATTTACGCGAATAAGACCCGTAGCTTTTAAAATTCTATAATGTGTACAAATGCGAAAGTTTACGAACATATTAAGACTGAATAATTTAAGGTAAAATACCTAGTTTATTGCCTGACGTTTCGACCGTATTGCAACGGCCGTGGTCACGGGAAGTTTGTATTGCCCGACGTTTCGACCGTATTGCAACGGCCGTGGTCAAGGGAACTTCCCGTGACCACGGCCGTTGCAATACGGTCGAAACGTCGGGCAATAAACAAGGTATTTTACCTTAAATTATTCACGCGATTAAGACCCGTAATATATATATTTTAATAATGTGTACAAATCGCGAAAGTTTATCAATATTTATATTAAGACTGGCTAATATTTAATTACGTAAGTTTAATCTAAATTATTTTAACTATTTGAATTTTTCATGCATACTGAGAGTGAACTGTGATCACAGGCCTTTCAGATTAGTCTCCTCAATTTAGGGATGTACAAAACTATGAACTAATTTAAGGTAAAATACCTTGTTTATTGCCCGACCTTATTGCAACGGCCGTGGTCACGAGTAGACTCTTTACGCGATTATGATCCGTAGTACCTATATATAATTTTATAATGTGTACAAATCGCGAAAGTTTATCAACATTTGTGTCCATTGTTGTTTGTTTGTGTTCAAATCTGTTCATCCCTCTTGTAACAAAGCCTAATTAGAAGACTCGAATTAGCCTAAGGAGAAATAAAAATAAGGCTCTACCTTACCAAACCCCAGCTTCTTGCAACTCGTCTGATTAAAATCTTTATAGACTGATCGCAGGTGCATAATATGGAAAAAAATCTATTCATACGTTTGGACCACTAACCTCTATAGTACTATGCTGGACAGGCTACCCCTGTACACAACAAGATTTCCATTTCAATTTGAAATTTGGTCGGTCGTTTGACAAAATCAAATGGAAGTCTATACTTGTGTAACAAGGATAGCAACAACATTTGTCACGAGTGTAAAAAACAAGAAATAACTGTCACTTCGTACAGAGTAATCAGTCTAGCGCACTAGTACCTACTATAGAGGATATAGTATATGTTATAGATAGTACACATCGTTAAATAAGTGCTGGGCTGCCACGTTTTTGTAGTGCATCGGGAATATTTGCCTGGGAATATATAGGTAGCTTTAAAACTATTTTAGGAAAGAAAACTGCCTCGCTAATGCACAGACTGAGGGGGAGCACCAACAGCATCATGAAAAGGATCACGGATCGATCTGACTGCCCGTTTTTTGTGGCACTGGACCCGTATGCATATGTATGGATCTGGTGCAGCAGGAAGTGAGCGCAGGTTTATTAATTAAGTTAGTTATTTATTTATTGTTTAAAACTGTTACTAACTTACCTATGGATAATTTCTGAAATCTATACTAATATTATAAAGTAATGTTTATAGGCATTTCTTGCCAAAGACTTTACAAATACAATAATTGCATTTTTAAAGATAGAAAAATTTGAATCCAGACTCAGGAATCGAACCCGAGACTTCCGTAGCCAAACCGGGGCCAGAAGTGAACCACCTATCTGGACTATGTTACTAGATATCAAATTCTTCTATCTCTTAATGCTTTTAAAATTTTTCTATCTTTAAAAATGCAATTATTGTATTTGTAAAGTCTTTGGCAAGAAATGCCTATAAAAATTACTTCAATATTCGGCCTGCGTCATCATAATTTGTTAATATGCTCTCTGTAACGAAGCAATAACAAAAGCCGTGATAGTTCTTTAACTTCCGACTAGATGGCGCTACGGGGGCCTAACCCGTAAAAGCATTAAGAGATAGAAGAATTTGATATCTAGTAACATAGTCCAGATAGGTGGTTCGCTTCTGGCCCCGGTTTGGCTACGGAAGTCTCGGGTTCGATTCCTGAGTCTGGATTCAATTTTTTCTATCTTTAAAAATGCAATTATTGTATTTGTAATATTATAAAGCTGAAGAGTTTGTTTGAACGCGGTAATGTCAGGAACTACTGGTCCAAATTAAAAAAAATATTTCTCTGTTGGATAGCCCATTTATCGAGGAAGGCTATAGGCTATATAACATCACGCTATGACCAATAGGAGAAGAGCAGCTAGTAAAAGTATAATGTAATCATTACAACATCCCTCCTCTTGCGTCTCGGGTTAAAAAACCGTGCAAGTGCACGTCGGGCCACACACAATGTAGGGTTTCGACCCCCCCCCCCCCCGATCCGTACAATGTGGATTACGAAACGGGTTTTCTGTGGTTTTTGTTTTATACTTCTTAATTTTTTTTTATGGAATTTGTACGAAAATTTTGTTACTTCTCATTTGATCATCTGTTACTCGTAAACTTATACAGCCTACTTAGCTGTGATAATCTTATAGATAGGCTTAGTCTTTTAATTTCACTATAAACACTATTACCGTGATTTTTTCACATACCCAACATCAACCATTTAGCTGGCAGGAGGGGGGGCAAAAATTTGCACTTTGAAGCTTAATATTTTACAAACGGATCTCTAAATCTAAAAATAGTCTTTCCAGCCCTTAAACGTTTTTAAAAGACCTATCTAATGATACCCCACACTATGGGGTAGGTGAAAAAAAAACCACACCCCTACTTTACATGTAGGGGAGGTACAGTCGACCCGTGACTACGATCGGTGCATTTCGATCGAAACGTCGGGTAAATAAAAGGTTCGTACCTTTAAATAAATCACGCGATTAAGTCAAAAAATATATCTAATATGTAGGGGAGGTATCCTAAAAAAAATACTATATCAAGATTTTATTTTTTCACTTTGTCGGCGTAAGTAGTATGTGTATCTATGCAAAATTACAGCCTCCTACAAACACACATAACCCTAAAAACGTGCAATTCCATCTACGTCTATCTTGAACTTTATAAATGCCTAAAAGGAAATTGAACTAAACCGTCTCTATACATATATCGAGTAAATTAGAGTACCTTGTTACTTGCCCGCCCGGGCCCCAAAACTAAGTATTGTCCTATACAAAATGCAAGACCCTACCGTGTTCAGAATATCTAATTCGATTGATATTGATTAAACTACTTCCGGGATACGTAATCACGGGATTATAGTAAGACTTTAAATGTTAAATTTTAATGGAGTTACTGGAGACTAATTTATGAGGGGTATGGCAAGATTTTTCACCCAATATGGACAACCTAACCTTAAGTAACCATTTATTATACGGAATTAACGCGCATTGTTTACCTTAAAATTGCTTGACGTTTAGACCAGGTTGCACCGGGGTGCAACCAGATGGTCAAAGGAATCAGATGGTCAAAGAAAAATGAGGAAGGAAATTTTATAGTACCTTCAAGTGCATTTTCTATTTGCTCACACTAATAGTCTGATGGGACCAACGACCATGTGGTCGTTGGATGGGACGGACTAAATTCTCGATTGGAGAAAGATTAGACGCAGAAACGATGACCGTTCAAATCAAATCAAATCAAATCATATTTATTTGTGTGATTTAGGGTACATAATGGTCTTAAGATAGTAAAAATGTAAGTTCTCCTTATATCTGCCTGACTGGCTTACACAATTCTATAATATATTCATAATCATCTCAATTCATGACATTACATAATAAGTGCATATATTAAAGTAAATATTATATTCATTATCATTTTATATTCTAATTAAAACTTATCATTTAAATATTCCTGTACAGAATAATAACATTTATTAATTAACATTGATTTAATTTTATTTTTAAAGATATTGATTTCACTAGTATTCATTATTTCTTTAGGTAAATGATTAAATATGCGTGCACTCATACAAAGAATACTTTTATTCATCAGCGCTGTCTTATTACCTGGAATACATATTTTTAGGTTATGCCTTCTGCTATTTAATGTTGTGAATAAATGATTATTCTTCTTTACAAACAGTACAACTTCGAGAATATATATACTTGGCAATGTTAAGATATTAAATTTAATGAAATATTGTTTACAACTGTCTGTTTCTTTCAAATGACAAAATGAACGTATACACCTTTTTTGTGCCCTAAATGCAAGATCTTTGTCAGTGGAGTTACCCCAGAACACAATACCATATCTCAAAAGAGGTGTGACGTAGCCATGATATGCCGTCAGTATCGTAGCAGGATTCACCTTCTTGCTAATCATGTATAGAGCGTAAGAGTATGAGTTTAACCTTGAGCATAATGAGGTAATGTGTTGCTTCCAGTTTAGATTGTTATCTATATTAACCCCTAGAAATTTTATTGTGTCTACTTCATCAATTTTTGTGTTTAAATAGCGTATGTCCATATTTATTCATTTATTTACTCTACTTTTAAATGTCATAATATGAGTTTTGTCAAGATTAATATTCAAATTATTTAAGGTCAACCAATTAATAATATTTCCTAATGTCATATTAATTTCACGCTCAATGTATGTTTTATCATGTCCAACAAATATTATTGTACTGTCATCCGCAAAAAGTATGGTCTTATGTTTTGAAATTTTGGGTAGGTCATTAATATATATAATAAAAAGTAGCGGTCCCAACACGCTTCCCTGTGGCACACCAGTAGTAACCTCTCTGCTATCAGATAAGTATTTAATTACTTTTCTTTCAACTGGACATAATTTTGTAATTTGTGTTATTTGTGTTCGATTATGTAAAAATGATTTAATTAAATTGTATACATTACCTCTGATTCCATAAGCATACAGTTTATTTAATAGAAGTTCATGGTTAACATAGTCAAAAGCCTTAGACAGGTCCATAAACAGCGCACATGCTTGATTACCCTTATCTCTGTTTAACAATACCGTATGGATGAAACTATAAACCGCCATGTCAATAGATTTGTTTTTCCTAAATCCAACTTGTTCCGTACAGAAAATATTATTTGTTTCAAAATAGTTACTAATACTGCCGTGAATAACCTTTTCAAATATTTTGGAAATCACTGGTACAAGGGCTATGGGGCGGCTCTTAAGGCACGGAGGGATTTGTCATTTTTCAAAAACTCACGTATAGACCGACAGTGGTAGCATTGCTTATCCTAGCAAATCGTCGCTACTAAGTCACGAACCCCTCAAACTCAGTAATAGAACTACCAGAATCTAATCATATACGCAGAAGTGTATAATCTATACTAATATTATAAAGCGGAAGAGTTTGTTTGTTTGTTTGTTTACGCGCTAATCTCAGGAACTACTGGTCCGATTTGATAAATTCTTGTTTTGTTGGATAGCCCATTTATCGAGGAAAGCTATAGGTTATATAACATTGCGCTACGACTAATAGGAGCGGAGCAGCGACGAGAAATGTTGCAAAAACGGGGAAAATTTACGCATACGAAGTTGCGCGGGACAGCTAGTATTAGATAAACGGTAAATAATTATAAAGTTATTTACCTTTTCCATACAGTGTTATGAAAAAACTTTACAAAAAGCTGGCAAAGTCTCAATCTGCTCGCTAACCACTGAATTACGGATCTCTCAAATTTACTATAAAGTCATGAATGGTGTAAACCATTGTACGTATGTTTTACACAATATTTCAGTTAATGTTCCCCATGGCTATCTTTGGCACAAAATCAAAAATATCTTCATAGTCCTGTCCGTTAAAAGCAACCTTGGCCGGCAATCACCCCTAAACAGAATTATTTATAAATATAATACACTAGCAACACGTATACTCGATGTATTACACGATAATATCCGCAGTTATAAAATGAAATAATAAAACACAGCTTAACACTTCGTCGAAGAACCGACAACCGTTGGGGTAAACGAGTTCTTGAGTGGAGACAACGTCTCTGCAAACTTAGTATGGGATTTCTCAAGCCAGGTGTAGTGATGATTTACGCAAAACGGCTGCCAGAAGCTGGATGTCATAAACCGAAGATAGAACAAAGTGGCGTGCAATTGGAGAGGCCTATGTCCAGCGGTGGACTGCGATAACCTGATGATGTATGTGATACGGCTATACTTTAATAAATAAATAAATACTAATAGGACTACACTACGAGAACCTAGTATTCACTAGAATACGTCTGTAGCAATTGTTTACCTTTGCCACCCTAGTCTCATGAAAATATGAAATCCATTCACATAGAAACTCCTGTAATAAATCCGGAACTACATACTTAAGTTCAGCGTTATAGCACAAAAGAATCATAACGGGGTTCACAAAAAGCTGGCATTGACTACGTCAGGGAGCCAGGGTCCTGAATATTTCAGCATTAGGTCACCCTTACACCTCATAAAAGTCGCGCGGGCAACGCAAAAACTATCATAATTCATACTCGAACCGGCTGTGATTTGCCTCTCGTACTAGTAAGGCTATGAAAGGAAATAGACATGGCAATTGTATTAAGTGAATAGTTTCTTTATTTTTGTATTAGCTTTTCTCTGCAGTTTCGACCTCGTTACGTTGATTTTTCACAGCTTATGTGCTATTTGGATATGTAAAGTGATTTTAAAAGAAATTAGTGATGTATCCATTAAGAAAATATACATATGACGCGTACATAATTTAAGGTAAAATACCTAGTTTATTGCCCGATATGTCGTATTACAACGACCGTGGTCACGGGTAGACTGGTTCAGCTCAGCGTTTCCTATGTTTGTAACTTAAATATAATAATAGTTAAAAAAGAAATTAATAATAGTAATTTATAGACCTCAAATGTTACAGAAAGAATGAATTCCAAACTAGTATCGATAGTATTTCAAGGATATATAATTATAATAATAATATCTAGGAAAAACTCGCACAAAGCTATCTGATCCCAAACTAAGAAGAGCTTGTACTATGGAAACCAGACAACTTATAAACATACTAATATATTTTTAAATACATACATATTATAGATAAATAAAACCCAGATACAGAATAAACCATCTTGCTCATCACACATAGTTTTATCTGGCTTAGCAGTCAAGGTCACTAACCACTAGACCAACAGGCTAGTCGTTTAATATAATATTTAAAATACTGCATTGCGTCGAGCAGCAAATTTTCAATGTCTTATCAGTACGTCGGTACTAACTTGTTACGCGTCGGTGTTATAGACGGACCGTCGACACCATTTATCTACGCTTTGGTGTAAGAGGCGGACCGTTGACACCATTTATCGAAGCAGTGCAGTTGCGGACCGGCACGAGGCGTCGAGTCAGCGCTACGTGATTTCCACATCTCGCCACTTCGATTTCGCAACCGTCTTTCCATAGTTGTAGTTTTAGATTTTAATAAAGAACGATTCATTCTTGGTACACACATCGACCATTTATCACTAGTTTTAGATTTTAGTTTAATGTAATTTATAATTAAATTTATTTAAGATGTATAGACTTTCTCTGCAACCTCCGGCTCCAGTTAACGTAATTGGCGCAGTCGGTAGGATATTCGCGGGCCGGTTCGCGATAATTAGGAATATCTCAAATCGATATCCGCGTTCGCGAGTCACCCGGGTGGTTTCCAAGCACCTTCAACGAATATCCGGATCTTCGGAAGCTGAAGCCAGAGGCGTATCCAGACATCGATACTGCAGAGGGGCCAACTATACACTTATTGAACCCAGACGGAACATCCGACCAGAAGAAGTAAGATGAACACCAGTGGTCTGGCAGCAATATTTGCCACTCCGCTTGACAAATAGTTGCTGTTCTTCGGGGGGAGGTGTTACGCGTCGGTGTTATAGACGGACCGTCGACACCATTTATCTACGCTTTGGTGTAAGAGGCGGACCGTTGACACCATTTATCGAAGCAGTGCAGTTGCGGACCGGCACGAGGCGTCGAGTCAGCGCTACGTGATTTCCACATCTCGCCACTTCGATTTCGCAACCGTCTTTCCATAGTTGTAGTTTTAGATTTTAATAAAGAACGATTCATTCTTGGTACACACATCGACCATTTATCACTAGTTTTAGATTTTAGTTTAATGTAATTTATAATTAAATTTATTTAAGATGTATAGACTTTCTCTGCAACCTCCGGCTCCAGTTAACGTAATTAACTGAAACCATTACACCACTTTAACAATAAATAATACAATTCCAACAATTACATTTTATCGCCTTCTCTATTCGCAAACAGTCTATTTTATCAAAATGGTTACAGTTGTTGAACAAAGGAGTAAAAAAGTTAGGCGGGTTCTACAGTTGATTTGGTGTCGTAACCTCCGGGGGCTAACAGACATAAAATATTATCTACATTACAATGGAAAAAGGAAATTTTCTATGGGGCATCTAAACAAAAGGAGGTCAATGTTTTTGAAATATTTTTCTTGTTTGTTTGTCTTTATAAGGGCCAAAGCGTACGTACTTTTAGCATCGGCTACTAACGATAATGCGACTGCATCTATAATCATCATACTTTTTTTTTAGTTAAAGAGATAACTAGCCGTGTGGAATTGTGGTTCCATTCCATTTCCAAGGTCTAGTGGTTAGTGACCCTCTCTGCTAAGTCGGAGGTAGTGGGTTCGATTCCCACTCAAAATAAAAGAGTTTGTGTGATGAGCACGATGGTTTATTCTGTGTCTGGGTGTTATTTATCTATAATATGAATGTATTTAGAAATATATAAGTATGTTTATCAGTTGTCTGGTTTCTATAGTACAAACTCTGCTTAGTTTGGGATCAGATAGCGTTGTGTGAGTTGTCCCAAGATAATTATTGTAATTATATTATAATCCTTTTAACCCGTCCAGCTAAGCTCAATGGCTTGTGTTAGGAGTGGGTTCACGTCGGTAGTATAATGGGTAGGATTCGAACCCGCAACCTCACGATAGCGAGGCCGATGCCTTAGCTAAGGCTAAGACATCGGCCTCGCGGCCTCGCGGCCTCGCAGCCTAATGGCTACCGGCACTTTAAAATATTTTATTGAATATATTTACCATATATAAATGGTTTGGGGGAACCACGGTATCATATTATATGCTTGAGCAAATTTTATTCTGCATGCTTACACCCTTATCACACTAGGATAAGATCTGTTTTTAATTACAATCGACAAAACGATCGAGAAATTCTTCAAGGCTGAAATTGATGGTTGTGTTGACAATGTAATGACAAGTGACTTTATTGATTGATACTGAATGACATTTTAGCGATTGCTAAAGGGACTTTATCTGTGCATCTAGGGTTTGTACCTATGTATAGGCTTATGTTTTGGGGTTTTATAAAGCTACTAATGGCTGGTTATTAACTGCCTGTTAAAATGCTAACTCTAGTAGTGAAACTGTCATTCGTGCCTTCCACGTCTGTGTTTAATGCTAAAAATAGCTTATGAGTGAGCTCTTAGGGTCGAAAGCAACCACGATTAAAGAAAACATAAACAGTTAGTCCTGTGTCCTTTTTGAATACCCTGTGTTGAAATCTACAAAGCTTTTAGGCTTTTAGTTATACTTGCATTATTTATTTCTCTTTGCCGGTAGTGTGTGTTTTGCTACGATCCTGAATCAAAATATTTACCATAGGGATTAAACAATACTATATAAATATGGGGAAAGGAGATTTTGTAGTAAACAAACTGAAAACAAAGAGAAAATTGTAAGTTACTTTTATCATATTCTCTTTGTTAATTTTGAGACTGCCTCTGTGGCGCGGTGGGAGCGCGTCCGACTGCTACGCAAGAGGTCGTGGGTTTGATTGTGTGATCCACAAATTGTTATTCCGAGTCTGGGTGTACTTTGTGTCTGTGACTTGTATTTTTGTAAAGTCCCCCGCAGCGCAGGTCTTGTACCCTACTGCGGACTTCGTTTATTATAAAAAAAAAAATAGTTTTGTGTTTGTGAATTTATTATTATTATACTTTTGACATTTTTTATGGTTTATGTCGGCGACACGACCCTGGCGAATTTGCCCCCTTCACCTTAGGCATCAATTGCCAAATAACAATGGATGTGAAGGAACTAATTTCTACGGTATGTCCACAGTGTATGCCGTTGGGCATGCCGTCAGCAAGTTATTGACATAGCTTAATTGGTAAAATGGTAGAAACTGAACTTCTGCATCTAGGGTTTAGACTTCACTTGAATTATAATAATAATATCTTTGGACAACTCACACAACGCTATCTGATCCCAAACTAAGCAGAGCTTGTACTATGAAAACCAGACAACTGATAAACATACTTATATATTTCAAAATACATACATGTTATAGATAAATAACACCAAGACACAGAATAAACCATCGTGCTCATCACACAAAGTTTTATCCTGGGCCCCACCCAGAATAAAACTTTGTATCGAACCCACGACCTCTCACGTAGCAGTCGGACTCACTCCCACCGCGCCACAGAGGCAGTCAATGAATTCGATTTTTCCATAATAAATATATTAAAATAGCTGATGTCCGTGACTTTATTAGTGTAAAAATTTTGAAACAAATCTATTTACTTTACGGGAACTGTGCATTTTCCGAGATAAAAGATAAACTGTGTGGTATTCAAGAGTATTATTTATGTCTGTGCCATATTTCATCCAGATCCAGTTTAGTCGTTCAGGACATGCGCGATGATGCATTTCTACGCGCAACAGTGGACATAATTGAGCGCACCACGTATGCGTCAGTTCGCACGGGCTTGTCACGACAACGAAATAAAGATAATGAATAAGGACCCTGGTTTTTATTGAGTAACCTGAATGGTTTGTCACTCAATGAGGCCAGAATGACTGAACGGAATTTGCATTTATAATTTTATGAAATTAGTAAGTAGTATAGATTAAAAAAAATATTATACAATTATCTTCGTCAAGGAAGTTACAACCAGTATTAACTTAACACTAACATACTTACATGTTGATTTTGTTCTGAAAAACAATAAAGCTTTATATAAAATATAATAATATTAGAATATTACTGCAGTATTAAAATAAAATATACTACGGATCTTAATCGTGTGAATAGTTTAAGATAAAATACCTTGTTTATTGCCCGACGTTTCGACCGTATTGCAACAACCACCACCGCTGCAATACGGTCGAAACGTCGGGCAATAAACTAGGTATTTTTCCTTTTAGTTTTATAATGTGTACAAATCCCGAAAGTTTATCAACATTTACTGCAGTATTGCAGGGAGCGAACAGCAAGCTCTATTGTAAACTTGGCATCACTTAAAATTAAGCTAAGCGGTGCTAAACGCACTTAATGTTAGTACTTACAGTTTCATACGCTTGATGTCATCTGTATAGGCTACATGAGTGTTGGTCTGTGGTAAATGGTGGCCATTAGATGATCATACCCTTGTTGCCTTATCATTGTTCGTTCATAATTTGTAACACAACTAGATGATCTGGTGAATTTCGCAGCATCTAAAATGCATGAAATCCTAAGTGACAATTTCCATTTAAGTACAGATAATTTTAATTTTCGATTTTTTGGCTTTTTGTTGGGTTTCTTCTAACATATTTACTTTATTTTTAAATTATCCCTGTATCGTGGTAAAAAAAACACATAAAACAAAATGATTATTTGAATAGTTCCAGTCGTTTTCAAGTTTTGATGACACTAACGAACAGCAATTGAAATTATTATTATTTGTATGACAGAAACTCTGTTAAGTTTTCACGCTTAAACCGCTGAACCGATTAAGATAAAATTTGTTATAGAGATAGATTTGAGTCTATGTTCATTCCCGGGAATGGACATAGGATAGTTTTTACAGCGATAACTGACAACTACGCGGGCGGAGTCGTGGGCGAAAGCTTGTATAATTTATAATATAGATAGTTCTCTTAATCAATTTCGGTAAAGGTTCAAAGGGGTCCTTATTCACGATCTTTATTCCTAGTCCACGGCAAGCCCACGAGGAACTGTCAAAATCTTGTCATAATAATAATTGGGGAAGTGTGCTCACTAATGCATCTCAAGATTACTCTCGCAGGAGTATATCAGCCCTGTGTGGTGGGGGACTTTACAAACATACAAGTCACGAATACAAAGTACACCCAGACTCCGCACAACACACAAAGTGGTGTACCGTGTGGGAATTGTACCCACAACCTTTTACGTAGCAGTCGGACACACACCTACCGCGCTACCGAGACAGCCATTTTCACAACTCCAAGCTAGTTTTTATCGACTTAAACTGAAATTTCACGACTACTTTTATTACTATTTATATTTGTATTTATTACTAATTCAATATTGCAAATATTCATTGAAATATTGAATAATTGGGTTATAACAACTTTGCTTCTAAAAACTTTTACCGCTAACAAACATCTCTGCGAATTTAATTTGTTATTCGCCAAAAATATTGTTTTGTTATTCAGATATTTCTGGTACAATTTGATTTAAAAAATCTGGGTTAAATTATTGAATTTGTATAGATACCTATATTTGAGTTATTTTTATTCGCAGGCATTATTTTTTTGAAATCTTTTTTTTATTGCCTATGGTTGGCAGACGAGCCTGCGGTCCACCTGATGGTAAGCGGTAACCGCCGCTCATGAACTTCGGGAATGTCAAGGACACACCCAAGCCGCTGCCTACCGTGGAGTGAAAAGTGTCTTTAAACCTCGTATAAAGAGGAACATGTCGTAACGCTCGGGAAACACCGCAGCAGTACGTGGAATTAAAGAACGCTAGAGTCGATCCGTACAGGTATTGTTTCCAAGTGGAATAGATGAACAGAGTGGTGCGGTGGTAGAAATGTGATGGTGGTACCATAGCAAACAGTTATTACGTCCATGTCCTCAGAACACTCCCCGTTGGACAGACGGTAGAGTACGCAAAGTGCACCAAAGTCACGCCTCTGCTGTAATGACTCCAGTCTGTCCGTGAGATTGGGGTCATAAAGGATCCGAACAGCTCGCCTTTGAAGGGAGTCAAATCGCTCGAGCAAGTATTTGGGGACCCGCCCAGATATGAAAACAGGCCGTGGGTTCGATCACCACTCAGAATAAAACTTTGTGTGATGAGCATGATGGTTTATTCCGTGTCTGGGTGTAATTTATCTTTAATATGTACTTATGTATTTATAAAAAAATACGTATATTTATCAGTTGTCTGCTTAGCTTGGGATCAGATAGCGTTGTGTGCGTTGTCCTAAGATATTATTAAATTATTATATTATGTCATGTATCAGACGAGCTCCTCAAAAATTAAGGGCCTTGCATCGCGAAAAGCTATATTTAAGAAGGAAATTAGTAGTTTGGATCAGGCTTACTTAGATCAATTACAAATCAACACACTAAAAATTGGAAAATAAATAAACATTTTGAATTTTGTTGGTGCCTCAAACATATAACTTCATTCCTGGCACAAATTCTTTGTTGTACCTACTTACATTATTATTCGCTTTTTAGTAACCTTTTTTTTATGTTAATTAGTTAACCGTTAAACTTCTTGTCTTAGAAATAAACACCTCCGTAATTTTTTTATAGTTTGGTAATGTTTCGCTATTAGTTAACCAAGTATTTAACCGTTGTTTAAAACAGTTAGACGTGTCTCTAAGGGCAGTGCAAGTTGGGTGAAAAGGTCGGCTGTCTGGTGTCAAGTGACATTTATGGGGTGACGCATTCCTGTATGTTGCAGTCAGACAGCACTTTAAGGTTAATTATGAACTTTTGAGAAGGTTCAAAACTCTTTATAAATATGAAAAAAGAGCCCTTGCTTTGTGTAATATAGTTACGGCTTAATCACGTGAATAATATTTACCTTAAATTATTCACGCGATTAAGACCTGTAGTATATATAATTTAATGATGTGTACAAATTGCGAAAGTTTATCAACATTTAAAACAACAAACAGAGCCTATGCTATGGCAACCAGACAACTAATAAATATATTTGTACTAACATACATTTCTAAATATATATAGAGATATACATATTATAGATAATACACCCAGACACAGAATATACCATCGTACTCGTCACACAAAGTTTTATCCTGGGTGGGGATCGAACCCACGACCTCTAACTTAGCAGTCTAGGTCACTAGACCAACAGGATTAGTACCTACCAGATGATAATCTCTCTTTGTATATTGTCCTATCTCTCCGACGAATGATAGAAAAAAAAAACATAGACAAGTACGTAAATAGTGTCTTTATAATAGCTATCGAACGTTTAAATGTTGTCAACTTTTTCATTACATTACCAGTTGAAATCGACGCTGGAAATGCTTTGGCACCTAAACAGTTTTGTTTCTCCTATTTATATATGTAACTAAATTACTCGTAGTATTATTAAATTAAAATTAAAAACCTATTTCACTGTAGCCAGTACAGGATGATTTGTAATATACTAATAACCTCCCGCTCGTGGCTTCTTTCATTACACCAAATAATTTTGTAATATCAGTTAAAAAAAAACATATTAACAAAACCACCTACCACTTACTTTCGTCACAATGATTTTACTCCGAGGTCAGTGAGATCCCGGGGTAAAATAATTGTCATAAATCTTTAGGACATAAACCTCACAATAAACAACGATTTTGTCTATAGGTGGTAATGGTCATAACTCCAGAAACAGATGGTAGGTAAAATATAGGCTTCCTCGATAAATGGGCTATCTAATAAAAAAAGATTTTTTTAAATCGGACCAGTAGTTCCTGAGATTAGCGCGTTTAAACAAACAAACAAACTCTCCCGCTTTATAATATTAGTATAGACGCTTTATAATATTAGTATAGATAGAAAAGAAAGTGGTGATCAAAATCTTATACAAATATTTCGTTTCTTCTCCAACGCTGAATTAAAAATTAAAAATAGTAATTTAAAAGAAACTCCAATTTTACTGTATACCGTAACGTACGACCCTTGCATCAACCCCTTTTATTTCATGGCTGTAGGGGAACATCTATATTTAGGCTCGTTAGAAATATACCTCACAAAGTAATTAACTATATTTATTTTGAACTTAAAAGGCATCGCATAGTTTGAAATAAAAATTGATATCTTTAAAACGACTTAACCAATTTTTATAAAGCATATTTATATATCAGAAATTAAATTCATATATGCATCATTCATGAGATAATAAGCGGCGGTAGCCTAGTGGCTAAGGTATCGGTCTCGCAATCGTGAGCCTCATTCGAATCCTGGCCATTACACTACCGAGACGTGAGCGCACTCCAAACACGAGCCATAGAGCTTAGGTGGGATGGGTTAACAGGATTGCAAGTAATGTGGGACCACAATCCAACATTCAGAACGTAACGAATTAAAGACAACTAGTCTTTAAGAAAAAAATCAAAGGAGATAGAGACGTGAAGCATAAGACGATAGAAAACTTTATACAGATACGGACACTGAATGTCGGAATACACTAACATCTATAGTACTAGTTCGTTAGACAGGTTACCGCTGACAACAGTTAGACTTCCATTTGATTTTTTACTATTTGTGTAATTTGCCAAACTTCTTGGCAGTATATGATTAGGTATAAATGAGACAAAAGATGTAGTATAGTCTGGTTATAATTATTCAAAGGTGCATCTTATATACTAACGACTTCGTGTTGATAACAGATAGTAGAAACATTTAATAGATACTGAACGTGCGATAAGGAACATAAGATTGTGATGTAGATTGTAGATACAGCACAAAGATATTGTACTGTAACAGTACACCCCCCTTTAAAAAAAATTATGGTAATAGTGTTTACAATATAAATTTGACCTAGACCTTACTAGTTATTTGCTGATGTATATAAATAATAATGCTATTGTACGCGGTGGAATTTGATGACGCCTGTTGTGGTGTGATTTGCTGACGTCTGTAATTTTGACTTAGCTGTTGCACGAGTGTTTATTATTTTTTTTTTCGTTAAACTCTTCATTCTTCTGTCCAGTGTTTTCATTATGCCGTAAATTAGGATCACGCCGATTGTTAAAATAATCTGTCCCATTGCAACATTTCTTGTCCACCGTAAGTCCTCCTGGGTCAGGTTACGGAGTTGGTCCGCTTCGTTTTGATTGAGGCAATTGTCCGTATTGTATGTTATCTGGTCCTTAGAACTTTGATTTCCCATTTTAGATGTCTTGTTGTTACGAGTAGTTGTGAATTAATGGAATATGTTAAGATCTATGTTAATATATATACGAATAGCTTACTTATATCAGCGATTTTTTATAGACGTACTACTGGCTTTACTTTACGTCCCGATCGTGTAGTGTACGTGTGTGAATGCCTGTCGCAATCCTTTGAATCTGGCACGTAGTTTGATTCGTCATTGATCATGAAAGCTGGTTTCAATCTATCAATTGATATCACTGTCTCTTTATCCCTAATTCTAATGCAAAATGTTTTATCTGTTTTACTAATTACTGGGTAGGGTCCTTCATACGGCGGTGTCAGGGCTTTCTTAATTCTATCACACCGAACAAATACGTGTGAGCATTCTTTGAGTTCGGGATGCACAAATATAGCTTGATTGTGTTTTTTTCTTTTCGGAATTGATGTCATTTGTGTGATGTCCTTTTGAATTTGTTTTACAAACTCTTCGTACGTTGATAACTGTGCTGCTGATGACTCAAAAAATCCTCCAGGGAGTCGTATTGGCGTTCCATATGTCATCTCTGCTGAACTATAACCTGTGTCTTCTCGCAAGCTACTCCGCAACCCGAGTAAAACTGTTGGAATTTCTTTTAACCAATTTTCATTGGATTCTCTTGTCATTAACGCCGCCTTTAAAGTTCTATGAAATCTCTCTATCATTCCATTGGATTGTGGATGATAGGGTGTTGTCCTAATTTTATGTATTCCCAAAAATTGTGAGAGTGACTCAAATATTCTTGATTCAAACTGTCGGCCTTGATCCGTAGTAATGCGCAATGGACATCCAAAACGAGTAATCCATCCTTCGAAAAGTGTCTTGGCTACTGTTTCTGCAGTTATATCTTCTACCGGAAATATTTCGGGCCATGACGTACAACGATCTATGATTGTGATTAAATATCTCTTCCCTTGTGAAATCGGAATATCGGATCGGAAGTGGTCCGACGATGTCAATATGTAAATGTTCAAAACGTTGCGCTGTCATAAATGTACCAGGAGGTGATATCGTATGTCGTTGTATTTTTGATTTTTGGCAGGCTATACATGATCTACACCAATTATTGATATCTTTGTTCATATACGGCCATAAATACCTTTGGGTTATCATTTTTCTCGTAGTTCTTTTTCCTGGATGGCTCATACCATGAATGGTATCGAAAATTTGTTTGCGAAAATGCTTTGGTAAGTAGGGGCGGCTTTTTCCAGTAGATGTGTCGCAGGTGATGTTTATTGTGGAACCCGGAAGCGTAATGTTTTTGAATTTTAATCTTTTATTGTCATGTAATTTACTTAGTTCATTATCTGTTGATTGACATTTTTCCAATTCAGCGTAATCGATAGGTGATGGCACGTATATTTCCTCTATTCGAGATAAGGCATCGGCGGTAATATTGTCACGTCCGCTTATGTGTTGAATGTTGGTACTGTATTGTGAAATGAAATCTAACTGCCGGACCCGTCGCGGTGTATCGTTTGATGATGGTTTTTGGGAGAATGCGTATGTCAAAGGTCGGTGATCCGTAAATATTGTAAATTCTCTTCCCTCGATTAATCTGTGAAAATGTTTGACGGCCATGTATATTCCTAACAGCTCTCTGTCAAACGTAGAATATTTTTGTTGAGTTTCGCTCAATTTTTGTGAAAAAAATCCTAATGGTTCCCATTTGCGTCCGGATTTTTGTTGTAAAACTCCACCAACGCAAGTAGCACTAGCGTCGGTCATGAGCGCTAGTGATGCGTTGCGGGAAGGATGCGCTGTTAACACTGCGTTTTTCATGCTTTCCTTGCATTTTTCGTAAGCTTTGTCTGCTTCCGTTGTCCAAGGAACAGGTGAATTATCGTTCTTTTTTGAACCATGTAGATATTCGTTTAAAATTCTTTGATTTTCCGCTGCGCGTGGAATATTACTTCTGTAGAAATTGACCATGCCCAAAAATCTTCTTAATTCTTGAATTGTTTTCGGTTTGGGAAATTCCATGATTGCTTTGTAATTTTCTTCGGTAGGGTGTATTCCTTGGCTCGTTATATGATAACCTAAGAAATCTATTTCCCTTCTGAAAAATTCGCATTTTTCGAGATTAATGGTTATTCCATTCTCGTGTAAACGTTTGAAAACCGTTTCTAAATGCTGATAATGCAAATCTTCGTTGTCCGATGCGATGAGACAGTCGTCTACAAATATAAATACGAAGTTTAAATCTCTAAATAAGGAATCCATGAATCGTTGAAATGTTTGTGCCGCATTGCGTAATCCGAAAGGCATTCTTAAGTACTCAAAAAGTCCAAAAGGTGTGATGATGGCTGTTTTTTCTATATCTTTAACAGGAATACAATGGTATGCTTTACGTATATCTATCTTGCTTAGTATCTTCTTATTTTCTAATATGTATGTAAAGTCAGTTAATCTTGGTAGTGGGTATTTGTCCGGTACTGTCGTGCTATTGAGCATTCGATAGTCTCCACACGGTCTCCATTCGCCATTTTTCTTTTTTACCATATGTAATGGGCTTGCCCATGGGCTATCTGACGGTCGGCAAATTCCGAGTTCTATCATATTTTGAAATTCCTTTTTGGCTATGTCGTATTTTTCTGGAGGTAATGGTCTTGCCCGAGCTGCGACGGGTGGTCCTGTAGTGATAATGTGATGTTCAATCTTATGTTTGGGCGCACTGCGGAGAGAGGACCCTTTCGTGATGTCTTCGTATTTGTTTAAAAGTTGCGTAATACGTGGATTCGTTCCCACTGCGATAGTACGAATTGTTTGTTGTGTCGCTTTTTCCGAAGTTACATGCGTTGTCAGCTCTGTAACTTTGTCGATAAGTTTGCGACCTGCTATGTCGACTAATAGTTTATAGTGCTCTAGAAAATCTGCTCCAATTATTGGTTGTGTAACATCGGCGATTACAAAATTCCATTTATAACATCGTTGTAGTCCTAAATTCAAGGTAAGCGTCTTCTCGCCGTAAGTCCTAATTTTAGTCCCATTTGCAGCGTATAGTGTGTATTGTTCATTTTGTAAAATTGAATGTCTCTGTTGCTTGCTAATGACTGAAATATTTGCGCCCGTGTCAATCAAAAACTTCATACCACTTTTTCGGTCGGTAATGGTGAGGCGATTGGATGGGTGGATTGCACAGAGTTTCGCCGTTGTCTGTGCTCTTATTCGTTTCCCTGGTTCCGTACGTAAGTCATTGGTTTCCAACCGCATGGTTTAATGCAGTTCTTTGCATATTTTCCGAATCTTTCGTGGTAGTAACAAAATCGATTTGCTCCTCTATAGTTTGTTCTCGGCCTCATAATCGGGAATTGTTGACGTTTCTTGAAATGATTGTGCGTGTTGGGTCGATAGCCATATTGACCTTGCTGAATTGCGTCAATATCTATCTGTAATTTTGCTAGCTGGGCTAAAATGCATGCTGTATTGTTGTCGTTTGAAGTGTCGTTGCTAACAGCTGATATTTCGGTTACTTTTGAATTCATTATTATTTTGTCTGCAATTTGGCTCAGTTTGTCAATTTCCATGTCTTCCGTAACTGCTAGAACCGTAGTAACTGATGTTGGTAAAAGCCTGAACCATAGTAGTTTAATTGTTTCGTCACTGATTTTTCCTCTCCCGAGGACTCGCATTTGACGTAATAACTGCGAAGGTTTTTGATCACCGAGTTCTGTCTCTGATATTAATTTTTGAAACTGTCGCTGTTCTGTTTCTTCGTAACAATCAATTAAACGTTCCTTGATGTTTTTGTATTTATCTGTAGTCGGTGGTGAAGTTATTAGGTCACTAACTTGTAGTATTTCTTCCTTGGATAACTTTGCTATTACTGTACAGTATTTGTATTCGTCTCCTTGCTTCTGTGGTGCTAATATGGCTTCTAGTTGCGTGAACCATAATCTTGGTTGGTCTTTCCAAAATTCCGGAATGCGGGATAAAACCGAGGTGCCAGCAGCTACTTCAAGTGTTCCTTGCTGATTTATGTTCGCCTTGCACGGTGATTGTGCCATGTTTCTTGCTGCGTATTCGTTCGTCGGGGTCACCAATTTGCCAAACTTCTTGGCAGTATATGATTAGGTATAAATGAGACAAAAGATGTAGTATAGTCTGGTTATAATTATTCAAAGGTGCATCTTATATACTAACGACTTCGTGTTGATAACAGATAGTAGAAACATTTAATAGATACTGAACGTGCGATAAGGAACATAAGATTGTGATGTAGATTGTAGATACAGCACAAAGATATTGTACTGTAACATGTAACAAGGCAAACAACGGCCATTTGTAATAAGTACCAAAAAAGTTCAGAGAACGGTAATTCGAATTACCAATTATTGAAATTGGACTTGTACGGGGTAGCCGGTTAAAGAGTAATCTAATACTACGTAGCCAGTCCAGCAAAAGAATCTAACCAGCTCGGTCTTTGTCCTGAAACTGTATTTCATGTATTTCAGAACAAAGTCCGAGCTGGTTAGATTCTGTTTTTTTATAACTTTTAAACTTACGCGTTGCATTATAAATACAATTTGACACGGGAATAAACGCGTTTAATCTAGGTAAAGTTGTTTATATGCTTGACGTTTCGGCCGGGTTACACCGACCGTGGTCACAAGCTGACTGTGTAACCCGGTCGAAACGCAAAGCATATAAACAACTTTACCTAGATTAAACGCGTTTATTCTTGTGTCAAATTGTATTGTAACCCGGCCGAAACGTCAAGCATAAAGTAAATACCTTATGCTTGACGTTTCGGCCGGGTTACACCGACCGTGGTCACAAGCTGACTGTGTAACCCGGTCGAAACGCAAAGCATATAAACAAAGCATAATATAAGGTAATAGTATAAGGTAATTTTTTTTTTTTTTTTTTAAGGAATTCCACTGTAGGTTACAAGCCCTGTGTCGCGGGGGATTTTACAAACATATAATTCACGACACGAAGTACACCAGACTTGGAACAACAATTTGTGGATAACATAAAGTGGTGTCCCGTGTGGGAATCGAAACCACGACCTCTTACGTAGCAGTCGGATACACTCCTACCGCGGCACAGAGGCAGTCTTTTTATTTTATTCTATTCTTATTTTATTCTATATTACTGTTCGTGTTTGTTGCTCGAGCGCGTTTGTATGTGGTTCTCCATCTAATACCTCCGTTACAGCATTTTAACTACTTCTTCTATTCTTTTTTGAAAGAAGATTGAAAAACCAGCCAAGTGTGGGTCTGACTCACGCATGAAAAAATCTTGCCTGTTGTAAATGTTTATATTATTCTGTTTTTTGGTATTTATTGTTAAAGCGGCAACAGAAATACATCATCTGTAAAAATTTCAACTGTTTTACTGTCACGGTAGGTATATACAGCCTAGTGAAAGACAGACAGTGAAGTCTTAGTAATAGGGTCCCGTTTTACCCTTTGGGTGCGCAACCCTAAAAACGGAGACAAAACGTTTGCTAGTTAAAATGCTATTTTTTATGTAGATATAGAATAAAGTTAAGTAGGCACTTCATAGGTGTTTTGTTCGCAAAGGCTCTCAAGTGTGCTACCTATAGTAATAAAATCACTGCTTGCAATTGTTTTGATCTCATAATTAATAACACAGTCTATTAAAATATTTATTGTAATTGACCAGCCCTGTGAATGTTATTTTTTATAATAAAAGCATTACTGACTGGAAACTAAATATGGCGGTGGTTCACACGATTTGTTCGTTATGTATGTACGATGTTCGAGCCATGACTTCAGTTAGGAATACTTATGTGTTTCTGAAAAGTTGTCTTTTAATTTTTATGTGAAAAATACTGCAGTTTACGTGGGTGAGTAGTAGATTTGTACTTTTATGCTGGGTTTTGCTCGTTTACTAAAGATGTAAACAATGTTACACATATAGACAATGAGTACATTATTAACTTGATGGATAAAACATAATGCAATTTTTTAAGATGGACCTGTAATTGACAGACAGACAGATCAGGAATATTACAATTATTTTCGCATTGCCGTGTGGTGCCGGCTTAAGAATAGTACCACCCCATCTCTACCCGTGGGTGTCGTCAAGGCGACTAAGGGATTTCACCCCAGAGGACGGGCAGCAGCGTCCTCTGCGTACTTAAAGCCCTACTGCGATCGCCAACCCACTCGCCAAGCGTGGCGATTATGGCAATTACCCCCAGGATCTACATACTAGTAGGTTCTACTGGGGAGACCCGTGCCCAGCAGTGGGCCATCTTATGGGTTGATATGTATGCAATTCTGCTAATTTATTTGGATATATATTTACGTATATATTCTATCTTGCGTTAAAGTTCTTCTTCTTTTACGGTAATTTATTCTAGACGAACATTGCCAGGTAGAACTTCAAGTTTTTTAAACTAAGAAATAATGACTCAATAACGGACAAATACATAAAGATTTTCGCGAAAAAGCTTACTATCTAAAAATAATATGCCCCGTCGACGTTAATGTATCAAGTCATTTATAACTCAAGTTGCAGACTTGTCTAATAAAAGCTCATTGTAGCAGCACTGTCACTATATTTGTCTCTCTCTAGCGCTGGCTTTGAGTATTGTTCTCTCACTCGCACACTCGACGCTGATCAAGCTCTTTTCTCGATTCGATACAGGTGCATTTACAGTATATGTAAGGTTTTGTAATAAATTATTATTTTTGATTATAAATAGGCTCTGCATCGTGTTGAAGTAAAGCTTTTTATCCGTGTTTAAATTTGAACTGTATTAATGTTTGAAAGTTGTTGTGCAAATTGCTTTAAACAAATTAAAGTAGTTTAGAGTTACTCATGAAAAGATAGTGCCAAAACTTTCCATTTGTTTTTAGGCACGTTTTTATAACAATAATAATAATAATTTATTTTATTTTCTTTTACAATGTTGTTATGATAGACTGGGATAGTTTTAGACAACCTCATAGTTTCAGTGACCTTTAGTAACCAGTGCTCCACCCGCATTGTATGGAGAACCTTGTAGCTTTATAGATTAACAATAGGTGAAACAAACATATAATAAATAAAAGATTAATGGTTACAAAATTTAAAAGAATACAAAAAGTTATGGTTACGACTTTAGTGATGCTTGCAGCAGTGAGGATGTGAGTGTAGAGAGTGAATGTAATGTATGTGACATAAAGTTTGAGTGTGTGGAAGATGGGGATGGGAAGTAATGACGATGTGCGAGTATAGTTTGTAAGGAAGTGTGAATACCCATAATGAGTACATATTATTGTAATTTAAAGTTAGAATTAAGTTTTAGTGAGGAAATGTTGGCAGAGATTCAGTCTTTGATTGTTGTCGTTGTGACAAGGTCTTGGTTATTATCAGAATATGCCAGTTGCAGTGTAGTGTCACTTCATATCCAAATTAATATACAGAAAGCGATCTTTAGTCCAAATGATGAGGGAAATACAAAAAAAACGTACGGTTAAAAAAAACCTAATTTATTTACTGTTGCGACCGAACAGATGGGGATATCTGCGGGGTTAAACAACGTAACCACTTTCGGTTTATAGATGGGTGACCGTTATCGAAATTTGTCACACCCCTTCGTGCCACTGTAACCTATGGCGGTTAGGAGAAACTATAATATGCTGGATTACTAAATTACATTAGTAGTAGAGCTTAAAATACTTAGTTGAAACGTCATTTCATCTTCCACATTTAAATATACTACACTCTGCGGTTGACCTTGCGTATCAAGGTATAAGTTTTTATCAAGAGACGCGTTCAGTCTCCTTCGAGTCATGCTTGACAGGTTTCCTAGTCTCACAACTTAGTTTTATTTGCCTAGAACAGGGCTGGCAGTTGAGCCAACTTATTTTATATCACTTACGGCCGGTCTCATATAATCTAACTAACGATGGATTTGGCTACTAGAGGTATATATTTGACATAAGCTCCATACAAAATATGTCAAAATTCTACCTCTAGTAGCCTAATCCATCGATAGGTAGATTATTGAGACCGGCCGTTAGCATTAAGCAAAATCAAATGTCAAAAAAGAAACCAACAATATTTAAGTACAAATCTGTAATATTTTTTATTCTTTTACCTGAAGGTATGAGGTACTTTACATTGAAAAAAAATGATCTTATTGATTGTTGTTGATTTATATTTCTTATGATTAATGACTAGAAAGCTTATTTTTTACTTGTAAACTTTACTTTCCTATTTGTATCGTATTGTACGAGGCAATTTTCTGTTTATACACGACACCTATAGTATACATTTTTTCTACATTAATAAGCCATCTGGCAGCCCTGGTCTAAAACTAGTCCTACATTCCTTTAAAACGAAGCCGTGCGTAAACGTATTGTGCGTTGTTTAATTAGACAAAAAGTAATTAACTATAGGATAATCAATAGCCAAGAACCTTTAAAGGAGTTACTTACCAGAACCAGATATACTTGATGAATACGTACTTGTTATTAAAGGGGTGAGAATCGGTCTTTGGAATGCCTTCGGGTATATTTTTAAGACTTTGTTTTGATGTCTTAAATAGTTTCGCAGATGGTTTAATCCTTTTTAGGGTTCCGTAGCCAAAATGGCAAAACGGTACCCTTTAGTTTCACCAGGTCCCTCAAATCTCATTAACCTCTCCAGCTAAGCTAATTTGTTTTTAGGATATAAAGATAGCAATTAGGATTGTGTTCATAATGGATAGGATTCGGATGTCTTAAATGTTTACTTGATGAATACGTACTTTACTTAACTTTATTTTTATCAATTCAGCCATAGAATACCGATAACCTTCAAGGAATTTGCGTTCGAAACATACATAAACACTTCGGGTGGATACATGGGCATATAATTTTGGAACGCCTTTCGAAGAAAGTGGTTCAAAATCTATACTAATATTATAATGCTGAAGAGTTTGTTTGAACGCGGTAATCTCAGGAACTTCTGATCTGAATTAAAAATTATTTTACTGTTTGATAGCCCATTTATCGAGGAAGGCTATAGGCTATATTACATCACGCTACGACTAATAGGAGCGGAGCAGCAATGAGAAATGTGGCAAAAACGGGTAAAATTTCAATTAAATTTAGCTAATGGTCAATAAGCCGTCAGCGTTGCCCGAGTATCTACGTATAAAGGTTTTGTGCCTATACTAATTATACTGGTCTTCTAACCAATGTCGGTTACAGCGGCCAATCTCATTGGAGACTAGCCAACTACGCAGGAGATATTATAGTGCACGAGTGTATGCGCAGACACAAGTGCATTCTCTATTCCTTTACTCTCATAGGACTATGTGACAGGGATCCGACACAACCGGAGAGAGATTAGGCGCAGGACCGACAGTTTAACGTGCTCTCCGAGATAAGGATGGGTGTGACAATGTTTGAAACTGTCACCTATATGGTCCGATAGTGGTGACGTTCCTTAACCTCGCAGAAATCTCAATCTGTTAGATCGCCATTGACTCATAGCCCAATTGCATATATCTACATATTCAAGGGTTTTATTATATCTTATAAAATTTTCGTTGACTTTACAGACCCTCCTTTTAAAAATCAGTTGTTAACTTATTTTCCCTTCAAAATTTAACAGTAAATAAACTTTTTTAAGATCAAATTACAATACAAAATGGGTCAAGCAAGATATAGGTCGAGGGAGGGGAACAAAAATTACGAGTTTTGAAAACAAATACAAAGTACAGAAATATCCTTATTTACTTTGATGGGAATTTCAATATTATAATGATGGCTAATATTTGAAATAAAAAAAAATATTTGGTTCAGGTGTGAGTTCATTTGGAATAGACGTTTTTGTACTTTAATAGGAGAATACAAGGATATTTTATAAATGAATTGTAAGTGGTTCAAGTTCACAACCTGAATTCTATAAAAGTTAATTAAGTAAATCTGATAAAGGTCATGTTATTTAATTAGTCAACAAATTGTTAAACAAAATGTACAGCTATTGGTTTTACTGAGATAATTTTGGCGTCACAAGAGGTGAGTGGAGTTGCTGTGAGATACCTTTATTCCCTTGGGTGTCGTCAAGACGACTAAGGGATTTCACACCGGAGGACGGGCAGCAGCGTCCTCCAGCAGTATTTTTAAAGCCTTACTCCGCTTGCCAAGTGTGGCGATTATGGCAATTACTCCCAGGATCATAGGTAAGTAGTCAGTGGAACATCATTTGGGTTGATATGTAAGGGTAAGGCTAAATCTCTCTCTCTCTCTCTCTCTCTCTCTCTCTCTCTCTCTCTCTCTCTCTCTGTGTGTGTGTGTGTGTGTGTGTGTGTGTGTGTGTGTGTGTGTGTGTGTGTGTGTGTGTGTGTGAGTGTGTGTGTGTGTGTCTCTGTCTGTCAATAATAGTGTTTTGGATAGTATTGGGAGAAATATAAATTCGGATACACAGTATGAAGGTAGGTATGTACATTCTAGATACCATGGTAAGTGTTTATCTTTAGTCTAAAGATAATCTAAACAAATAAAGTATAAACAAATCATTGTAATATTCTTAACAACCTAGGGACAGACAGATGGACCGACGGATGGACGAACGGAAACGGAACAGAACCCTAAAAAGGGATCCGAAGTTGTCACAGTTATTACAATAGGCAGGTACTACTTTACAATAATTAGTTTACGACAAACCAGAAAAAAAGAAAAAAAAAGTTGATAAACTTTCGCGATTTGTACACATTATGAAAATATATATATTACGGGTCTTAATCGCGTGAATAATTTAAGGTAAGATACCTTGTTTATTGCCCGACGTTTCGGCCGTATTGCAACGGCCGTGGTCACGGGTAGACTGGTCGGTCTACCCGTGACCAAAATATAATTTAAAATATATTTTAGACAATAGATTTTTTTTTACTTAAATTAATTGCAACCGTCTACACATACTGTTGCAATATAATTCAGTTCAAAACTCATTTAGCAACTAAGTACCTAACTTGTAATGTAAAGATCGTATTTCTGTTTAGTGTACCTATCCTAGTATATCCTGTCCTTAATCCGCAAAACCAATTTGGATGAAATTACGTATGGAGTTAGTTTGAATTCCAGGAAAGGCCTTAGGATAGTTTTTATCACGATAATCGACTTCAACGCAGGCGAAACCGCTGACGAGAACTAATAAAAAATAAATTAAACTTCTCCAGTAGTAGGTACATAAGTTTTTCATGCATTTTAAATAAATAAAGTAGGTGCTTACAAATGAGGCAAATTACCAAAACTGAAACAAACTAGGTCACTATGTTATTCAAATTAAGTTAAATATAAATAACTTTAATTACACCCTGAAAATTCTTCTTATGAGCTTACCAAACACGAATGCATGACGAAGTTTTTTTGAAAAAAGTTTTTGGGAACCGAAAAAAGGAATGTTTTTCTTTTTTTCTTCAACCCTGTATAATTAATCACTCCTAATGAGATTCAAGTGTTATTTTGTACAGTTTTGAGAAAATTACGGAAGTAAAAAGAATTGTTGAAAGACATTTTGAACTCATTGTTAATGTGTAAGCTGCTGGAAGTTCAAAAATAGAATTTTTAAAATTACATCGTTATGGTGTTCTTTTATGGTGTAATTACAGATAAGTATGTATACAAAAGTGTCAATACAATGTTTTTTTTTATAAAAAAAAAAAGTTTTTGTTGATTTTAGAACACATATCTATTTAAAGCCTGGGTTCCCTACCTGTCGGTAATTACTCCCGCTGGGGTGAAACAGCAATTCTTTGAGGGCGATGAAGGCAGTATACACCCTCCCCCCAGTGTCGACTTATTCAAACGCCCCTCCCTGTCCTCACGTCGAGCAAGCTAGGTCGGTTGTCCACCACAGCCCGTCAACAGGACACCACCGTGAAAGAGGTTATTTTACATTGACGACCAGAATCATGATGGACATGCGACCATAGTAATTCTTTGTATCGCTACTTTGGCGACGTCATGGTGTCCCGTTGACGGGTTTCGGTGGACAAACGTCCTTAAAGCCAATGTTGATATTGGCCGACATTCGGCCAATGTCGGTAGGTACTCATAAAATGACTTTTAAAATACTCAAAAAAGGTAACGAGATTCAAAATCTTGGGAATTACAGATATGAAGGATAGTCGTCATTTAGTATAGTAGTATAGTAGTCATTTGATATAAAAACGCCTCGGTACGCGCCACAAACATTTGTTTATATTCAAAACAAAATAAACGAAACTAACTATAAAATTATCTATCTGAAAAATTGTAAGACCTACGTCATATATGAATGTCAAATTATTCAATAACACTAAATTATTTTACACTGATTAAATAAAATAATATGACTATCAATGAATTAAAAAAATATTTGTTATCATATATTTTAAGATCATTGAAAGTCATATTATTTTTCTTATATTGGCCATAAGTTTTATTCCAAGATAAATAGTAAAAGTAAATAATTTGACTTAATGTTGCATACTAATCTCTACAGAGCGAATTATATTGACATTGTATAAAAATATACTTTACGGAAAAATTTACGCAGACGAAGTTGCGCGGGTCAGCTAGTATCGAATAAAAATTATTTATTAATAGTTTTGTTGGGGTTAGTTTTGAAAATCCTCGAACTGGTGTAGATACATGTTTTGATGTATGTAGATACATACACGAAAACCATTACTTTCCTTCAGTCGCAGTCGGATAAAGATTAACTAGTATAACAATGTTACATGATACATTTATAGAAAGTTTAATAAGTTCAAGAATTTTCAAAACTAACCCCAACAAAACTATAAATAAATAATGTCTGTTCACGAAAACAGAAAGTATTAAATATGCAAGTTCCTATTCTCATAATATTTTAATACCAAACGTTGAAGGAATATTTTCGTCGTAGCTCATTAGTAGGCAGTTAAGCTTTTAAAATAATATATAATATCAAGGCTAAATAGTTGCAGACACGCCATTTCCATAAACAAGTTTAATTATAATTTACTATGTTTACCAACGCTACTTAATATAGGTAGCAAGAGTCCTGCAGAGGCGTGTGAATGAAACAACAAATACAAAAGCCCTATAAATGTGAAAGGGAGGTAGCATATGCACATGACACAGAGTAGTAATCTTTATAAATAGTGTAGCCAAATATTTTAATTGTGATCGTAACTTGGGATAATTACGCAAAGCCGCCGATTAACTGTTTCAAATTGGGACGCATTTATTTTAACTGTTCTGTTGTTACTATTGTTTTATTAAACGCGAGCTGACCTGATTTAAATAATTGCAAATTATTTGAGTCATAATCAACATAAATATTTAAAAAAATAGTTGCCGTGCTTGATTTTGAATCTCTTTTTTCTTTAGTTTGTTAGATGGTTGTTTTTATTTTCCGTTTTATTACTGGTGTGGTTAAGCAATAAAAGGAAAGTAGGAAAAACTAAAAGACATCGCTGAAAAATGAAATGAATAAGAAGTTGCATTATGCAATCCCTGAGTCAGTTATTTATTATTATAAATATGTATAGGTAGTATCCATACGTTGCTCTCATGTATTAATCTCATAGTGCAAATCTAAATCTCAACATATCGCTCGCAATTTATTCTACCCTTAACATCAAATAAATGGCACCAATAAGTACCATTACTCTCCACAGCTCTTTTCGAAACATTAAATTACAACGTCTCATTAAGCCATTAAAAAAAAGCTTAAAAATGTCGCATCTGTTATTCTAATGTATACTCTGTGGTAAAGGGCGGGAAAACGTTTTCAGCCAGTGCCCTGCCAGGCTTCGCACCTCGCGGACGTCGTATCTTCTTCTTATAATTTCAAATATCGAATGCCGCGTTTGACATTTCGTGTTTAAAATAAAAAAATATCCTAAAATATCGCAGCCATATTGGTTTTAAAATTAAATGAAGTGTATTATCTGGTTTAAATTTATTTTGTATGTGTTTTTTTAATGAACATTAGTGAAATTGGATTTTATGGTTGTATATTAATGGTAAGTTCGTGTTTCATATGGTAGCATTAGGATAATTTGTTAAACCTAGCCCATAATATTGCGGTTATTGTTTTATTTGAGACTATCTAGGTACATTTGTAATACAAAATTTCTTTAAATTATTTTACGTAAATAAATCAGAAAAATATGTATTTGTAAATTGAAAAAAAAAAAAAAAAAAATTTTCTAGAGAGAAAGATAATCAGCAATGTGGGATTGTGAGTCCCATAATACCCATCCTGTTAACCCAATGAGTTGGGTTAAGAGTGGGTTCACATCGGCAGATTATTGGGTAGGATTCGAAGCCGCGACCACACGATTGCGAGTCCAAAGCCTTAGCCAGAAGTGACATTATTTAATAGAATCCAAAACTTAGCATAGCTAAGAACATAATATTTAAAATTATATATATTTCGAAATCTAAATATAAAAAAAATATTTATCATTAGATATAAATTTGTTCATTTTATATTATACGTGTTTATTATTATGAAATAATATAAACGAGCTTTATATTGAATTTCCATACTTTGTCTATACAAAGATTGGCAGTAAAAAATAGCCTTACAAATTAATAAGATATTTCTACAAGCAGCATATTTATAACTTATCTCTATTTTTAGTATCTACATTTTTTACAGTACTGAATACAGCTAATGAAACAACCATAAGCCTACTACATATAACTAACATGTTGACCAATAAACCATTTTATAGTCGTACTTATTACTTTAGTAGCTGTCCCGCGCAACTTCGTCTGCGTAAATTTTCCCCGTTCTTGCAATATTTCTCATTGCTGCTTCGCTCCTGTTGGTTGTAGCGTGATGTTATATAGAATATAGCCTTCCTCGATAAATCGGCTATTCAACAGTGAAAGAATATTTCTATTCTGATCAGTAGTTCCTGAGATTACCGCGTTCAAACAAACAAACAAACTCTTTAGCTTTATAATATTAGTATAGATTAATCATTATTGCTTGTAGTATAAGATTAACATCATCTATTGTTTTCTGCAGTATTAGTATGACTAATGTTTTTAAACTGGGACTTTTGCTTTATACCGTATTGTCCTCTAGGACTAATACGTGGGACCGACTACCCCGTACGAAGTGACAGCAATTTCAAATAACGAATAGAAATACCTTCTTGTGAACTTTTTTGACACTTATGACAAATGGCCGTTGTTGTTAACCTTGTTACTATTTAATTTGATTTTGATATCTTACCGTTCAAATGTCAAAATGAAATCGAAGTCTTCCTGATGTCGGTGGTAGATTTACAACGTAGGTGCTTTATAGGTCAGTTTTATACCATAATAATTTTCACATCTACACATTTAACATGTGAAAATACATGTAAGAATTGACTTTCACGCAGTTAAAGTAATAATAATAATATCTTGGGACAACTCACACAATGACACCTGATGACCCAAACTAGGCAGAGCCTTTACTATGGCAATTGATAAAATAAAATATGGAATTACTATTCTTATTTTTGAGTTGAGTTAATTTGACTGACCTCAGTCAAGTGTAAAATAAATACTAGATACAAGAAGAAATTGACTGTAAAATTAACTCAACTCAAAAATAAGAATAGTAATTCCATATTTTAAAATACCATAAGGCTTAATAACGTATTATTTATTATTACTTTTAACCCCTAATGCAAAAGGAAGGGTGTTATTAGTTTATCATCGTGTGTATCCGTGTCGTGCAGATGACGGATATAAGAATTTGGATTTTTGATGAAAATGAGTTGCGCAGATAATCAAAGTTATATAGTAAGTAATTTTGAATCTTAATACAACATACACACACGGTTTTTCGTCGTAAAAAACACTTTACGAAATTCTAACGAACATTAAACTCATCTTTCTTAAATTTACGATACCATTTTATTATTATTCGAGAGATATTGATGCAAGAAATCACATTACCCCTATTTTGTATTTTTTCCCTTAAATAATATCGTTAGTACCAATGCGATGTAATAGATGGCGTTAGTAGTCTCGTAACTTGGTAGGATGGTGTCTAGAATTTCTCTCAGGATTGAATCAAAAGTGTTATCTATTTGTATCACATTTAAACTACAATGACTACAATTTCGTATCCATCTACCATTTATAACATTAGGTATTCAAATTACCTAGGGATAATTTGTTCCAAATATTGAACTACTGGCTGTTACTAATGTGTTTCAAACATTAATCAAATCAAATCAATAACATTACACACTCAAGGCTGGTAGAGCGACATAGCCCTATTATTAGGATCTAATTACATAAGCCTATGGTAAGGAGTTGTAATTAGGTACCTTCATAATGTAATGAAAGGACCTACCTAATTAGGGGTTACACTGGGACTGATACTGCCCATGTATTTAGTTGAGGAGTCCCTGACTCAGGGGCAAGATGTATTCGTGGTTAATCAACTTTACCACTGTCGGTTCTTAGATGGGTGACAGTTTTCGAAAAATATCACACTCTTCTGTGTATCGTAGAGCACGTAAAGTCGTGGTCGTTCGTGTCGGATTATCGGAATATGAGAGTGAGTGAATAGAAAGTGCACTTGTATCTGCGCATAGACTCGTACAGTTTAATATCTTCCGCCGTAACCGATATCGGTTAGGATACCATTATTTAGTTTATTGATTATAGAATTTCTTTCTTATTCAACAATGGTTTTAATCAAGAGCGTCATCAGCTGATGGCTCAGGAGGGGAGTGGGGTAGGAGTCATCATAAAGCTTCACTCTTGTAGTTTGACTAAGAGTTAACCCTCTACTTTAATGTTCATTAATGTGTATTTATGTAGATACATTGTGTATTTATGTAAGTATGATTAATAAGGATTTGTTATACTATTCTGTTATTTGTTTGATTGTATGTAATATCAACAGGTTTACTGCACCTACATACTTCATTTCTACATCACCCTAAGGTAGACTAGCAGAGAATGCTTGTAGCAGGAAGTCCGCCTCTGTACAATTCTGTGCATAAAGTTTTAGTAATAATAATTATGGCCGTGTGGTGCCGGCTTGAGAATAGTACCACCCCATCTCTTCCCGTGGGTGTCGTCAAGGCGACTAAGGGATTTCACTCCGGAGGACGGGCAGCAGCGTCCTCTGCGTACTTAAAGCCTTACTGCGATCGCCAACCCGCTCGCCAAGCGTGGCGATTATGGCAATTACCCCCAGGATCTACATACCAGTAGGTTCTACTGGGGAGACCCGTGCCCAGCAGTGGGCCATCATATGGGTTGATATGATGAATAATAATTATAATGTGCAGAAATTATCGGTCAAGACAATAGACTGAAGACTTTAGTTTTTTTTTAATCACTAGGACATTATCTACCTCATTGGCATTCTTAATTATTCTTACGTTATTATTATAAATCCAATTCAGGTGTTTAGCGGTGCAAACATAAGTCAATGACAACCGTAAATATCGTACTAAATGCCCCAAAAGTCACCCCGAGCGTTCGTTTTCAATTGAGTAGAGTATTTATTACATTATACCCTTAGGGGTATTATGTTATGATGTTATATAATCTATTTAGAGTTCTAAATTATATTAAAATGCTTTAATAGGTATATATCTTATAAGTACGACGAGAGTATCAAATTAAGACTTCACTTTGGTTGATTTTCTTAATTGTAGCCTATACATAAGCTTCCTTTCAACCCGTACTTAAATTATAAACACTTTTATGACCTTATTTCTTCAAACAATAAATTAATTGCAACGTACTGAGATAGAGCTTTTCACCGCAGCAGTGTTGCCAACCGTCGAGATATAGTTCTATGACTATTTTTAAAAATTTTTGCTTATGATAAGGATTTTTCTTGGATGGTATTCATTCTCTATCCTTGACTAGCTTAGGTTTGGTAGTAAGCCAGATCTTGGACTCTGGATAAATTTTGGTGTAACGAGAAACATTGCTCATTGTGTGGTGCAACAATATTATAATTTAAATATATATATATATATGTTTATCAGTTGTCTGATTGATTCATATGACTGTTTCGAGTTGTTCCAATCTATATATAGTCTATAGGTAGGTAGGCACTTATATAATTACTTCTGATACTACAAGTAATTATATAGGTACCTGCCGACCTTTGGATGATGACTAGCTGATTTATCAACACAGAGATATCAAATCATAAATGTCGGCAGTTGACGCCTTTTATGTTGTGGGCATCCACTACTGAAGGATTTTAGGTCTTTTATTGCCCCAAGGGGGAAAATTTGACGGTTAAAGATTATATTAAAATGCGTCAGTGAACTCAGTGTGCATTTTAAACCATCAAAGAGGGTGTCGATAAATGCGAACAAAAACCCTAGTACTATTAATAGTATGACTGGCCTGTTGGTCTTTGTTTAGTGGTTAGCAACCCTGACTAAATCAGAGGGTGTGGGTTCGAATCCCCACCCAGGATAAAACTTTGTTTGATGAGCACGATGGTTTATTCTGTGTCTGGGTGTTATTTATCTATAATATGTTTGTAGAAGTAATTTTTATAGGCATTTCTTGCCAATAACTTTACAAATACAATAAATGCATTTTTGAAAGATAGAAAAATTTGAAATCCAGACTCAGGAATCGAACCCGAGACTTCCGTAGCCAAACCGGGGCCAGAAGCGAACCACCTATCTGGACTATGTTATTAGATTTCGAATTTTTCTATCTCTTGTTGCTGGTTTGGCTACGGAAGTCTCGGGTTCGATTCCTGAGTCTGGATTTCAAAAAAAAAAAAAATTTTTTCTATCTTTCAAAAATGCATTTATTGAATATGTTTGTAATTAGAAATATATAAGGATGTTTATCAATTGTCTGGTTCCATAGTACAAGCTCTGCATAGTTTGGCATCAGATGACGTTGTGTAAGTTGTCCCAAGATTTATAATTATAGATTATTATTATTATAAAAAAAAATACTGCCATAAGTGATCTACTGTCATGAAAAAAAGATTCAAAGTTTATTTTGATCCCAGAATACTGTTAAATACATCAAAAGATCTCGTTAAAATCAAAATTTCACACCACAAACGTGACTGACGTAGGTACACGTAACATCATTCCAGCTTAAAAAGGCACAAATATACAAAATTTGTCACACGTAAGCACAATTTCGTCACACGACCTCTTAAATCAACTTTCCCTTATAAACACATTTAAAAAAAGAACGAAATCGTTCAGTAGCGTAACACCTGTTGTCTGAGCCTCGTTCCCAGACGAAACCCGTTCCACAGATAAAAAAATATACAAAAAACATGGCGGTCGCCTTGAGGGATCGTCGACTGATTATTTTGTTTCTTATTTTATTGGACGCAGGTGCACTGGCGTTTTTTGAGTGGTGATTTTTATGGTTTAAGAATGAGGTTTTATTCAGACTTGATCTATTCACTAGAAATGTACCATATTAGGTGGCAAATTACCTGCAAAACATTTAAATTACCTACAGAATGTATTGGAAAAAGTATTGGTTGTCGTGAGAAATAGCAAATGTTAAGCCTTCTGTTTAGCTTTTATTTAAGTTAATTGTAGTGTTTGTATTTTAAACAGCTTCTAGAAAATTAAACATATTATATTTATTTATCTACATTGTAGACATAATTACAGCATAATTTTATATTATTGTGTCCTTCAAAATGTCAATAGTCGTTAGGTATGAGGTACAGTTTAATGAGTAATCTTTACTTTACTCACTAATAGACAAAAGTCCCTCGTGCAATTCAAAACCTCCCTATTTTCTGCTTTTTTTTTGGGTTCCGTAGCCAAAATAGCAAAACGGAATCCTTATAATTTTCGTCCGTCCACAACTTAGCTCAGAGACTGTAATTTTTCATGGATACGCCTATTAGGTACTTACGCCGATAAAGTGAAAGAATAAAATCTTGAATAACATTTTTTTTGAGGATGGAGTATCATTATATAGGTCCTTTAAAAACGTTTAGAGGTTGTGAAGACCACTTTTAGGTTTAGGTATTCGTTTGTGAAATATTAAGCTTTAAAGTGCCAATATTCTCTGTTCTTTATTGCCAATATTCTCTGTTATAGTTAATGTTGAGAATGTGAAAAAAATCATGGTGGTAGTATATTTAGTGAAATTAAAAGGACATTTATCACAACTCATTAGACTTTACCAGTTTAAGAGTAACAGCTGATCAAATGAGAAGTAACAAAACAAATTCCATTGAAAATTATTATTAAGTAGGTAGATATAATGTTGTAAGTATGAAACAAAAACAACAGAACACTTCTTAAGCAGCATTATTCGGACGGGGAAGGGGACTACGGAACCCTACATTGTGCGTGGCCCGACATGGACTTGCCCGGTTTTGTTTAATTTCTACTCCTACTTACTTTTTTCGAAAATGGGTATGATCTTTGCGCCAGCATTTTCGAGGACTGCCTTGACGGCTACATTTTGGATCATGTATATACATCTACACACAATAAACAATTAACCAGTGAACAAGTTATATATTATCTGTATTTGACAAAAACAATAAAAATACAGATTCGTAATAATTATTTCTAAATACCATACCATACCACCGCATGAACCATGTCCAAATCGCTGCAGCTCTTTCACACGAATTACATACATTAAAGACTTGGCATCAGTATCTTATCTTAATTAACGTATGTTTTTGTAGGTGTCTCAATAACCTTATTTAGCAAATCTAAGGCTAAGATATTACTTTCAACGCTTGCTAAAGGTTGAACGATACGTGTGGTCTTTGCTAATGAATAAACAACATCAGCACATCATTTATTATTATGTCTCTGTATGGTATACGTTTTATATTTTATTGATAGGCAGTGTTATGCATGTAGGCCACACACACGGTACTATGGGGATCGGATGCTGGAGACCGTTATTTCGCTGATATAAATTCGTGACTTAGTAGTGACTTCAAATCGCGAGATCTGAGAGATTGTATAACGTATACATGTAATACACTAGCTGTCCCGCGCAACTTCGTCTGCGTAAATTTTTCCCAATTTTGTAATATTTCTCATTGCTGCTCCGCTCCTATTGGTCGTAGCATGACCGTCCTCGATAAATGCGCTATCCAACAGTGAAAGATTTTTTTAATTCGGACCTAGAATTATCGCGTTAGAATTATCGCGTTCAAACAAATAAACAAACTCTTCAGCTTTATAATATTAGTATAGATTGTTGGTACATAAATGGTTGACCGTTTTTGTACTCTCTGTGCCTCTCTCAGGTTTCCATCCCATCAGACTATGAGAGTGAAGGAATAGAGAGTGGACTAGTCTATTGCACGTACAATTGTGCACTACAATATTTTCGGCGTAGTTTGTTGGTATCTAATGAGATTGGCTGCCGCGCTGTGGCCGTAAATGTTTAGCAGAATTTGACACTTTTTAGGATGAATTAGATTAAGCTTTCTACATTTCCTCTATTTTAAGAGGCTTAATTAAAGTATCGATAGATTCCAGGTTTTTTATTTCGACCACTATAATTAATCGTAATCTTTGCTTAATAAGCAAAACGCAATATAGCAATTAAATAGTCAAAAAATATTCGATTATTTAATTGCTGTATTGCGTTTGGGTATCGGTCATCTAATCATCTAACAATGCGAGCGACTTTTATCGATCAATTCCAATCGTGTATGTTAGCAATCTTTTGGTAGAACATACATTCTTTAAATAGCATTATTTAACCATACACGAGTGCGTTATACACTAACATTGTGTGCTCATCCACAGTAATAACCACATAGCGACTGTCCAAGAATAGAATCACCCCATCTCTGGAGTGGGGATTAAGCAGGGTTAGGCAGCACCGTCAATACGCGGTATTTTTAGCATTCGCTAACCAATAAGTAAAAAAGGAATGGTTCTATTGGAACTGCACCTATTGCGAGGTATTTACTCTGTAGCAACTGTAATTACTGCCTCTGTGGCGCGGTGGGAGTGTATCCGACTGCTACGCAAGAGGTCGTGGGTTCGATTCCCACACGGGACACCACTTTGTGAGATCCACAAATTGTTGTTCCGGGTCTGGGTGTAATTTGTGTCCGTGACTTGTATGTTTGTAAAGTCGCCCGTGACACAGGGCTTGTACCCTACTGCGGGAGTTGTCTTTTTCTAAAAAAAATAAATGAGATTTACAAACTAATGTCTGAATAAGGAGTGCGGTGCGGTGACATTCAGATCTTTGTCAAACTAGGATTTGGGTGGCACTGATACTAATATGGGCTAGCGTGATGTGTTACCAGGCGCACGACCTGTTCATCTCTTCATTTCGTCGCATAAAAAAAAAATAATGTGTGGCACTCGGGGACTGCCGCGGTAAAGCTATTGCATAGCATTTTTATCAACTTAAGCAATTAAAAAAAAAAAAGTTTTTTTTATTTTGAATTATAAAAAAAACAACGCTTTTTATTTTTTTTTCTTTAATTTTTTTTTTTTAAAAAGGATAAAAAAAAAATTTAAGTTTTTTTTTATTATAAAATATTTTGATTTTTATTTTTTTTCTTTTTAAATTTAAAAAATGTTTTACAAATACAATAATTGCATTTTTGAACGATAGAAAAATTTGAATCCAGACTCAGGAATCGAACCCGAGACTTCCGTAGCCAAACCGGGGCCAGAAGCGAACCACCTATCTGGACTATGTTACTAGATATCAAATTCTTCTATCTCTTAATGCTTACGGGTTAGGCCCCCGGAGCGACATCTAGTCGGTAGTTAAAGAACTATCACGGCTTTTGTTATTGCTTCGTTACAGAGAGCATTTTAACAAATTAAAAAATGTTTTTATTTTTTTTTTTCTTTATTTTTTTTTTTAAAAAGGCTTAAAAAAAAATTTTAAAGTTTTTTTTTATCATAAAATATTTTGATTTTTATTTTTTTTCTTTTTAAATTTAAAAAAAAAGTAATTAAAAGTTCTGCTATTCATCGATAGATGGCAAAACTAAAAAGTGTCACCGCTGTGCCCGTCGGAGTGGGGAGCGTGAGGTTTTTTCGTTACGGAATTTCTGGATTCGGTCTCCGCGCTCAAGGCCCGCGATAGAAGCTACCTATGCAATAGCTTAAAAATATGTATAAATATTATGGAAAGAATTTTGATAAAACTTTACAGTAATATAGTTCATACATCAGAATAGTACCTACATTCAAACTAATATTATAAATGTGACTCTGTCTGTTAGGATTTCACGGTTAAACTGCTGAACCGATTTAGATAAAATTGGGGATGATTTGAGTCTAGTAGAAGGACATAAAATCGTTTTTATCGCGTTAATCGACATGTAGGTAACGGGTGAAGCCACAGGCGAAAGCTGGTATAAATCTACATCTACACTAATATTAAAAGATTTGTATTTTTGTTTGTATCGAATAAACTCAAAAACTACTAGACCAATGTCATATTTTTTCACCATTAGAAAGCTAGATTGTCGGGGTGTATATTTTATTTTCAAATAAAATTAAGATCCCAACGAAAATTGCAATAATGTAATAACTCCAGGTATAAAAAACTACGATATGATACCCGTCCGAAGCCGAGGCAGGCAGCTAGTATTAATTTAGAAGTAAAGTTTATACCCATGTAGCTGGTAATTTTTGCAACAACCAGACCGAATTAGTACTGGGTAACTCATAGCTTGGCAAATACAACGACGTATTATATTCTATAGGGATAACTATGGATTCTTGTTGAATTTCTGTTAAGAAATTAATTTAATTCCTTAGAAAAAGTCTAAAATAGTCTAAATAATGCAATTTAGGTACAACTGAAATAGGATGGTCTATAATATGGCCGCCCTTTATAAATCCTCTCGGTGTAAAGTTTCTTTATGCCTTTTGCGGAGATCTAATTTTATTCTAATTAAATAATAACGTAAATAGGAGCTCCATTATTATCTACATATAATTGGATTTCAGTGGTCAATTTGCACACAAAATGGAGAACTTGTGACAGCTATCGACATGAAAACACATTCTAACAAACAAACACTTCACTGTCTTCAGCTTTGAAATACCCACATATATAAACTAGTAGGTATCTATACTAGCATAAAATAGTAAAATACACTCTGTCTGTAATATACAGTGAACATTGATTTTCTATAAAAAAAAAAACAATTTTCTTTTTACTGATTTCAGATACGACATCTAATCGCATTAAAAACTACGCAGGAGATTTAATAGTGCCCAAATAATAAATAATAATAATAATAAAAACTTTATTGACATAAAAAGACAAGTACAAAAATATATAATCACTGTGTCTCCTGTGCTAGTATACACTGTATTACAGGAGACAGTGCCTTCTCCTTACATAAACAAAAAGTTTATGTCAACAAGAACATGCAATAAGCAAACAAAAATTGTAAAGTTTAAAATAAAAGGGGTGAAAAAATAATAAATATAAAAAATAAAAATATCAATAAAAACAAATGAGACAACTTGAGCTATCTGTAAAACTAAATGGAATGTGTCTGTGTGTGTGTGAACAAGTGCACTCTTTATTCCCTTCTTCTACTAGTCAGATAGTATGTAAATCCCATTGAGCATGTAGGACCGATGGCTAAAATGCTGTCTGCAGCACAGAGTATATATTATAAATAAAGTTAAGCAAATATTTACTATTCTTAAGGTTTATACAACTTAGACAAGCCACCAATAGCTTAGAACAAGTAACCTGCACTTAAAAATAAGTTAATACAAACCACATAGACCGAGAGCTTCTTTACATAATAACAGGTTGTCGACGAACATAATAACACGTTTCTCTCATCCAACTCCTTGACTATACAGTCTAGAATACACCCTTTATTAAAGACAGACTGACTATTCTATGAACAAGGCTTTCTCAGATACGCCAGTATAACACGACATATCAAAGAACAAAATATATTTTTAATCTTATGTTATTGCCTATATGTCTTGTATTTGCTTATCTTATATCAGAGAGAAGTATTACGTGGATAGCATACATGTATATGTGGGCTTTAATATTAAGGACTTTGAAGCTTACATCAAAATACATTTAGTGGCTTATTCTCGAGATCCTTCTATTAATGTATTTGAAAAGAGAATCAAAAGTATAACTGTCGTTACTTTTTACTTTAAAGTTAAAGAGAAAGCACGAGTCTTACGACTTCGTTTAGTAATAGACTAGCATTTTAGTATTCGGCCGTAAGCTTTAAAAACTTAATGACAGAAAAATAAAGTTCACATTACCCATACCGAATAATATTTCGATGCTAAACATAATACAAGCTAAATCACAATGAAGTTAGAAGAATGTTTGCACACCAATTAACTAAAGATTTCAATCATAGATTTTGCAAAGAAAGAAAGTAGCTTAACAATAAAATATTAATTTAAATGTAAACTTATGTATATTATGTTGCTAGTAATGTTTCCTGTTCCGGCGACCCAGATGTTAATACTGCGATAAAATCATTATTTGCTCACGAATTTAACTCAAAGCATTTATTCCACGCAACTTACGAATAGTTCTTGATTCCATTTTATACGACTGACAAACAACTATATGGCAAGTTTAGTAAGTGATTAGCTCATAGGGTAATTGCTCAATAAATACAATAATCATTTATTTAAAACCAATTTTAAATTCATCGTTCTCTTTTTGTTCTACCTTCCCCTATATAAGGACCACTGGAGCATTAACTCCTTCAGGGATAACACTGCAGTACGAGCTAGACTTCCTGCCATCTTTGAGTCGGCTGTCAAGACGGCTGACAAGCATGTCTCGAAATTTGCTTGTCTAGCCGACTATGAGAGGGTGATAGTGGTAGTTCTGTTTAGATGGCTTTCGCTCTAAGGGCTGAACTGCTTCCGAACGATGAGTCATGTTCTTTTCTTTATTTCTGCTTTGGTCCCCGAGTCTGGCCAGCTGGGTGAGACTCATTTGGAAAAGGCCCAGCTAGCCGACTACAAGGGGACAGTGGCTTATCTTAAATTCATCAAATAATGTTAGTACAATTTTAAAATGGTGGAAATTTCAAATGTTTTGCTATCTAGCACACAAGAATATGATTTCAAAAAATTGAAATAACATGCTATGTAAAATCTGGGCGGCTCTTTAGCATCTATTTATTAAAAATTTAAAAGTCTAACTTGAACTACTACGTATTCTGAGAACGCTACATTAATGTTTAAAACTTTTTCAGTCAGGGTCGTATTGAGATTAAAAATAGCATCATCTCATTTGCCTGGGATGTTTTATAAAGAAACATGGCTGAAGTTCGTCTTCTTACATTTCTTAAAATATTTCCCGAAAAATCCAATATAATTATGTTATTATATTAATGGGAATTCGCCGTGTGGTGCCGGCTTAAGAATAGTACCACCCCATCTCTACCCGTGGGTGTCGTCAAGGCGACTAAGGGATTTCACTCCGGAGGACGGGCAGCAGCGTCCTCTGCGTATTTAAAGCCTTACTGCGATCGCCAACCCGCTCGCCAAGCGTGGCGATTATGGCAATTACCCCCAGGATCTACATACTAGTAGGTTCGACTGGGGAGACCCGTGCCCAGCAGTGGGCCATCTTATGGGTTGATATGTATTAATGGGAATCTTCCACACGCGTTGAGGTACCTATATTTCAACTAGCTTTTATAATCTGTAAGCTTCCTCGAACTCCAAACTACCTTTTTATCTAATTTTGCTGTACATATCTTTTTTTGAAGTGAAAACTTCTTTAGCGGCGTTGTGTTTTTGGTATGGGTATAAAAACCTAAACTCGCATCAGGATCACGTGACAGGACACATAACTTAATATTGATCTTAAATTTCACATCAACACTACTGAGGTCATCTACGAGTAATTTAATACTCTCTACAAGTTCTGTATTGATAGATGTACAAGTACTCAAGTACGTCTCTCTCAACAAACAGTATTGCAGCGCGCAAAGCCAAAAGTTACAATTTACCTTTACCATCTATTGCGCTCTGCTCTCTCTGCTATATTGATTTTAAGTCGTTATTCAGTCTATCTAATCCATCTAGTTCTAATCCATCGAAGCACTAAAACAAATTAACTACCCTCACTTAACCTTTCAATTTAGCGGGTTTCTCTCGACTGACTAATAGTCACGTTTCAGTTTGTACTGATCGATTTTTTATTTCAACTGTATGTATTTTAATCAGCTAATGAGTTTTAAGACGTCATTATGTATTAATTTGAATATCAGAGGCTGTCTAGACAGTCTTTATTTTATTTTATTTTAAGAGACGACTCGCGCAGTAGGCTGCAAGCTATGTGTCGCGGGGCACTTTATAAACATAGAAGGCACGGACACAAATGACATTCAGACTTGAAACAACAATTTGTGGATCACACAAACATAAAGTGGTGTCCCGTGTGGGAATCGAATCCACGACCTCTTGTGTAGAAGTCACTCCCACCGCGCCACCGAAGCAGTCGAAAGTCTGTAGGTACTATCGGAGTTTACTTCCTTTAATGGTACTAAGATTTCAATAAAAATACAGGATGACTTTGAATTCAGTTGACAAAGTTCGTTGATTGACGTAAGATGTTTGACAAAAATAATAACCTTTCGGCGTTTTAGGACCACAATGAGAAATGACCAGTTCTTGAAATCACCACTTCTTGAAATGCCTACTTCTTGAAATGCCTACTTCTTGAAATGACCACTTCTTAAAATGCCCACTTCTTAAAATGACCACTTCTTAAAATGACGACTCTTTTAAATGACCACTTCTTGAAATGACCTCTTCTTCATTTTTTCTGTTATTTCTGGGAATATGACAATAGACATGAAACCATCTTTCTTTACATGTTGACTTGATATCTGGCCACTTGTGGGGCTAGCATATCTACTAGAGTTTATTAATGACATTACTGTCATTTATGTCCGTATAAGTCTTCAATAATGTGTGTGAAAATCTAGTAAACAGGCTTACGATTTTTGTTTGTGTCATTTAAGACATGCTAAATACCCATTTATGTTTGTTTTTATAAGAAAGTTAAAAGCATCAATATGGCTTGCAAGTGCAAGTCGGACTCACCCACCAAGGGTTCCGTACACAAATTTGTAGATACATAATATAAATTGTTCAGAAATCGTGTCTCGCGTTTTTAAAAGACTATTATTTATGATTTAATTACAAATGTATAGATTAGTTTAGACAGTATTAGTTTCCAAATTTCATATTTCTAGATGAACGGAAAATACCCTTTAAATTTTGATTCCCTAGTGAATGCGGAAATGTGCGTTTTTTGCGGCATATAAGGCCGTATCTTTTTTTTACGTTAACTTAGAAGTTTGAATGTTTTCACAGCTTCAAGGGGCTGGGGACCTGAGTTATGGGGACAATAACTTTCAATTACATGACATTAGAATACTCAGATTTTCTTTAATCATAGTTTTGTTATGATATCATACTATTTAAAGTGGCCTGCTCTTTAAATAGTATGATATCAGATAATAAGTTTTTATTATTAGAATACAAGTGGATGTGCTTATATGAATTGTGATTGTGATAAACGTAAATAATTGTCTAGTAATGGTCCTAAATTAATGAAAGTGTCTAAATATACTAGAAAAAGCTTATTTATATATAAAGGGTCATTTCAAGAAGTGGTATTTTCAAGAAGTGGTAATTTCAAGAAGTGGTCATATCAAGAAGTGGTCATTTCAGGAAGTGGTAATTTTTAATTGTGGTCATTTCTCATTGTGGTCCTAAAACGCCGAAAGGAATAATAATACGTTCATATTTTCAGTTTATTACTTAAATTTACTACTCAATTATTTACAGCTTAGTTTACATTGTTATTGATAGACCATAAAATTGGTTTAATTAATTTTAACGGTGTTATTTTTTGTTGATAAACAAAAATAGCAATATGTTGATGTACTTTACTTAAGTAATACGAACGTATTGTAGGTACCTACTGAATCTTCCCTAACAATTTGTCAAAGGATTTCAAAGTCACCCTGTATCTGCAGCCATTCAAAACATGCAGTCGGAGTGATTCGTTCTTTAGGTACCTACTATGTTGCTATAAATATTTATGAAGATACAGTAGAAATCGTGCTAAAACTACAGAAAAAAGTTAACTTGTGCCTTATAGGTTTTTAATGAATATTATGTACCTAATAATATGATTAAAAACAGTATTTTATATGACATATTCATAAAAGACATAAGGTTAACTTTTTTCCCACTTTTGCAGTTTTTGCATAAAAATGGGGAAAATGATTGTAATTTTTAACTTTTGCATGTTAAACTAATGTAATAAGCACTATATCATACTTGGATGATTTACTATACCTATAATACTTACGTGTACTTACCTATTAGAACGCTAATACTTTTCTTACAAACATTAGCGTTTTAATAGGCACCTATGTATAATATAGTATACATATTATTATGAAACTTGTACTTACGTCGTAGTTATAATATGAAATCAAACTAAACTCTAAACTAATATTATAAAAATGTGAAAACTGACTCTGTCTGCTACGTTTACACGCTTAAACCACGAATCCGATTGCTATGAAATTTGGTATGGGTAGTTTAAGTCCCAGGAATTAAATAGAAATGTTTTTATTGCAATTAATGCAGGTGTAGCTGCGACCGAAAGCTAATGCTAAAATAGGTTGAAGTGAAGTAAAGTAGGATGGTATTTCTTTGTTTTATTTCCCGATATTTTTATCCATGAAAATGCACTATCCGAGTTCACGAGGAAGCTTTAACATTAACTAATTAAATATTTACCTATTGCAACCCGATAGTAATTGGAAAACGTAGCTGACTTTATTTCCATTTCTTAGCAAGTATAAATTTGTGTTACGTAGTTATCGATTAGAAAATAATATATTATTACTAGTTAAACCCAGCCACGCTTCGCTATGGCTTTTTGGGCCAGGAACTCTCAAGGGTGCCTCCAAAACACCCCACCAAAGTTTCATCACAATCTGATCAATGGTTTCGAAAGGCATAGAGAACATACAGACAAATATTCATTTTTATATATTTAGTTATTTGGCACACAAAACAACTTACAAAGTTTCGTTCGATACGGCATTCCAATACATGTAAAAAGATTTAAAAACACATTTACAAACCCATTTAAAAAGATAAAATACATGCTATTGAAATGTTTCAGTTTATCAATTGAAAAAACTTAGTAATAATAGGTATTAATGATAAGACAGTATTCATTTTATAAATAAGTAAATAGGTACCTCAGTAAAAAAGAAAGAGTTTGCCAATAATAGGATCTTTCTTTTTCTTCTGTACTTAGGCACCTGTTCTACCGCACGGTGATGTGCGAGAAGCGAGTAGCGATTTTATCACTCAAGAAACGTGCATTTGATGTATATTGTAGATCCTGTCTGTGTAAACAAAAGAGATGTAATATAGAGCAAATACTCGCCGGTCGGCAGTGTGAACGATCAATAATCAACTATTAATATCTGAATCTCTTTAACTAAGGTTTCTTGAGCGATAAAATCGCTACTCGCTTTCTCGCCGTTGGTGGGACGGGTCCCTCAGGTAGGTATTATTATCGGCAAGGCAAGAGTAAAACTATCGATAGCACCGATACTATTGTTGTTGAAATATTATGTACATTATCAGCAATTTTATCCTCACCATCCACAGTATCGCTAACGATATTGTTTACGTTTTGCTATCGGCGCTATGAATACTTTTGAAAATTTAATTGGTAAAATCGTATTGTGACTGCTTAGTTTTCGTAATCACAATAGTTTTAGCAACTTACAGATAAATCTATGTGAAACACAGACCTTTGCAAATATTCAAACCGGCTCTAGTACGAAAATCTTCTACCATATTCACAAAAATTCGGGAAAAGAGTTAATAATCAGTCATTTATTTAGAAGTTTTGGCGTTTAAATGGTGGCAATATTGTTTTTGCTCAGCTGTACTTATAAGTAAATATTCTTAAGAGAAAATTGTTTGATTAATTTTGAAAATATAATTGAAACTTTAAAGTTCTAAGCACTATATACCTACATATAATTTACCGGCGGTTGCAGTTTTACGTCTAAGTTAAAAATTGCTTAAATTATATTTTCAGTGCTGCATAATTACGGCTATTAATAATGTTAACAAAATATTTTTTACTTACTACGACAATTTGGATTAATGACGTTTTTTCAATTTTCTATGTCGGTTTTCTGGTTCAAAAGACACGTCCTGGTGACAGAACGACACGTGGTCGAACAAACAGTGAAATCCTAGTAGGTATCTAATAAATAAGGTTCCATTGGCATTGTTTCAAATTCTATATTCTATCCTAAGCTACATTATGATAAGTCATGAAGTCAAGTTCTTGACATTATTCTTTGAGTGCGCAATCCTAAAAAGACATCTACGTACTGGCATTGTCTTATTCTTTGCCACAAAGTAGCTAAAGAGCAGAAGGAGAGTTTCATATATTATATTATTATTATTATTATATGCCGTGCTCGAGCAACGCATAAATTCAAGCACCACGCGTCCCCAATCAAAATCTGTTTGTCTGTCTGTGCATAGACTTCCTTTACGGAGACTTTTAAGCAGTAGACATCTCCTGCGGTAAGGTACAAGCCCTGTGTCGCGGGGACTTTACAAACATACAAATCTTCAAGGTTGTAGAACTTTGACTGGAAGGCCTCCCGAAATGCTGTGTCTGTTGCTTGCCGCTTGTATGAAGATTACTTTCTGTAGTAGATATTGATATTTTGTGCTTTCATACTGAGTATTCAGTGTCTTATACTATTGCTTTGTAGATACCGTAATTAACCTCCACATTACGTTTTACATGGAATTCGAGTACAATATGTATCGAGTGAGTGTAACAATACAAACTTCCCAGTACAGTTTCTTTGAACGCGAGTCAATCAATAGCTACATCGGTGACGGAATGCAACAGTTCCGAGTATTTGTCCACACATGGTGTTATAAAAATAACTGGACTATTTTAAGTTCAAGTAGAACTTTGAAATGTAACACAGGGCGTAAAGAGGAGCTCGTTTAAGTCTTTGTTTCTTAATCACTATAAAGATTTATGTAGTTTAGCTAAGACATACGGTATCGTTGTGGACTGGTCATTGGCATTTTACACCATAGTTTGATAAATGACGTAGATTTACACAAAAATACTGGTATATAAATTATTAGAAGAATCATACAGTTAAATTTTGCAGTACCCAAATTACTGTATTTACATATTGTTAATTTTAATATTTATATTCAATCTCATGTAGGTACACTTTTTTAATATTTTTATCTCTTGTCAGTCCTCTAAAATGGTATATACAATGGTGACAGCACCTTACCTGCATATTATTCAGTTTATAACAAAGAAACATTGTAAACATTGGCAATTTGAAACGAGAGGCTGCGAGTTTTTATGTAGAATCGACTTTATACAAGAGTACCTAGTATTTTGCTTCCTTAGTGAATAAAGATTTTATTATTATTACTATTTAACAATCTTTGAATATAAAATGTGTGTGTTGCATTCTCACATATTATGTAATACATACCTACATATATTATGTTACTTAGAAATACTTAGTTATGTAAAATATTACACTCATATTTTGGAAGTTTGCGTGGATAAAAACTATGAAGTAGATTATGATGAAAATATGCGTGAGATTAAAATAAATAAATGCATGGTATATTACCATCAAGACAGTATACGTTTTAAAGAACGCATACTGTCTTGATCTTCTGTCTAACTAACCCCACCCATATCTCAATTGTCATGGCAATCTGCCGCAAACTATACTTGAATCAGAATTCTTAGGCTACATTTTATGGCGATCCCGCAACCACCTCAGAATGCGGGCACTTGTTGGTTCCCACAATAATAATCAAAATTAAAAAGTAGCTACCTAATATTATAACAAACCTTTTATTCATCGTACTACCTGCAATAATTATAATCTAAGCGTAAATAACATAAGATTATAAATTATACACCCCAAAATGTAATATAAAACAATATCAAAGGCAGCAATCTAAATTTGATCCGTATTTGATAGCCCTATTTTGACTATTCCTAACAAAAACCAGTAGTCTAATCAAGCGGAAACAGAAAAAAGTGGGCTAAAATATTCAAACCTGGGAATCGAATCCCGGCCCGATCATTACCTGCGGTCGGTTTTCTATAACAAAAGTCATTATGTTGTCAGTGGCCGCCCTGATTTCTTCGAACTCATGGGTTAAATATACCTTAGAAACAAAACATCCTCGTTTTACCTTTTTATGGTGTTGTTATGGTTTCCGATTTTTGAATGGTAGCATTCGTGTTTTTGGGTGAATTCTATTATTTTGTGGATTTTTTGTTCTCGTTGAAAGGAGGTGTAAACACTTATATTTACTTCTTTCATTGATGTTTGTAGGTGTTAACTGTAAGGTATCATTACAGGGTTAATGACTTGTAAAAATAAAGAATGATTTCAAAAAAGGTTTTATAGTAAGAAGTCACGCATGAAGGCCTTAAAGGGTTATCTATGAGTTATCATTGACATATTTATACTATTCAGCATAATTATAGGTAGCATGGTACTACGGCCTTAATCTTCTTATGCAATAAAACCTCTCACAATTTGTGGTATTGACATTGTTCACGGACACGAAATCGCGGAATATCTTTGGAACAAAGTGGCCTGTAGTGGTTCGAAATTCGGTGTTATTACAGCGCGTTTTTATGAATCCTGCCTTCTGAACTCTTGGTGTTTTGTGTCAGCGGGGTCAAACTATCAATAAAATTTGTACATAATAGAGTACAATAGAACTTTATTATGTACATTTTTTATGAGTTAAATTATTTACTAGTAAGTTTAAGCCATAGAATGTATTAAAAATATTCTATGCGTTAAACTTACTAGTTACTTCCCTACCCCCTCAAATCAAAGTCCTGAATTCATCACAGGTCATCTGTCACGCTTAGTATTCTTGTTCTCACGACTAGTTAGTGGTGCTACGCATATCCGAAAGATGATTCATAAATAATTTGAATTCACTCTTTGTTTACAAATCGTTATAAATACCAAAAATTGCGTTATTGACGTAATATAGGCTTCTTTTAAAACTTTAATTACACGTTAAAAATACGTTAATTCAATTATCAAGAAAAATACTACACTTTGAAAAGTTATGATTCTACATGTACAGTCATAATAAGACATACATAAATAAGACACAACACACATATTTCAATAAGTCGCTTAACATTTGCAAAAAAATAAACGAACTCAGCTTAATATCCCCCACTGCATAGTTACGTAAATTTAATTTCGAACACAGAAGAATTGTAAAAAAATATTTAAAATCGATGGTTTAGTCCAATAGTTTCGGAGTTTGGATAGTTTGTAATATAGGTTTCGTTAAACAATTTATGTAGCTGACTGTACTGTATGTCAAGTTGACAAGGTAACGGAAGCCTGAGAAAAGAACAAAGCAAAAAACTTTCGCAGCCAAGTTTCAAAAATAATAACAACCTATCAACTTTCTAGTTATGACAGATTAAATAATTACACCCATTATTTAAAGTTGTATTGCCCCTAATGATAACAAACTAAACGAAATTATTATCATATACATTATTATATAAATAATTTAAATTGATTTTAAAGCTACAATAGAGTTTTGCAATTTTTTCCTAATTTATTGTAAATGGGTTATGTAACGTTTTTCCGTATTTACAATCAGGATCTTTCTCAAGAAAGATAAAAACAATCCGATTCTCTGTCTGAATCGATATTTATCTTACACGTTCTTGTTCTGTATTTTCTTGCTTCTTGAAGTACGTACCGTGTTCCCATAAATCCAAATAAACATTTGTTACATAAAAACAAAGTTGTTAGAGTCATGAAAGTTCAGTGTTCGGGCTATTATCGTCGGGACACGTATGCAAGTTTTCGTGTCTGGGCTCAACTCGTAAATTACAGATCTTGTAACTTCGACAACCCTAGTTTTTGGGTTCCTTGTACTCGTACAAATGATGCGTGTGGATTCCTTTTTCAACCCGTAACGGAAAAGGCATGGTGTTAAGCGATTAGTTTAACAATAGTGTATCTGTATCTGAAAGTCTGTCTTTCTCAATGTAGTGACTAAAGGGTTGGACGAATTGAGATGCGGTTTGTTTAAAACTAAATGGTTATTGATAAATTTTTCAAAGAAACAATATGGAATTCTATAGGTATAGATAAACTTCTCGCCATTTTAAAATAAGTCTGAGTATAAACCGGACTTGAATCAATATTTCTTGCCAGTAGTACGAGTTGGACTTTGCTAAGGATTCTGACACAACAACAAAAATTAACATCACTATTTCGCAGAAAGTATACTGAACCAAGTGCGTAAGTTAGATTCGTACTTAACTTTAGACACTCCCACGCGCTCAAGCATGTACTGAATTTCGGGACGAGAAATGTTTGAGCTCTGTTGGAGGTTTTAAAGGGTTGTCGTATATTATAAATATCTTTTAAAATCATACTCGTACGGGTGAAATTTGGGTTAAAAGAGACAGCGTGATAAAGTGCTTTACAACTTTGCTGATTATAAATTATGTTTAATTGAGATTTAATGCCGAACTTTTGAAGTGGATAAATACATTTTCCACACTACTGTGGTGTGTAAATTTAGTTTGGTGAATTTTAGTATACTTTCTTTTAATAATAGTATAATTATCTAACACGATATTTCATAGACTCTACCTCTTCATGAGCGTATTTTTAATTAAAATATTTTATTTGGTGATAGTTTATGCTGCGACTGCGAATCCATAAACCATACTAATATTATAAATGTGAAAGTAACTCTGTATGTCTGTCTGTCTGTTACGCTTTCACACCCAAACAGCTTAACCGATTTAGATGAAATTGGGTATGGAGATAGTTTGAGTCCCGGGGAAGGACATAGGATAGTTTTTATCGCGATAACCGACATTTACGCGGGCGGAGCCGCGGGCAATAGCTAATAATATTATAAATGTAAAAGTAACTCTGTCTGTCTGTTACGCTTTCACGCTCAAACAGCTAAACTTATTTAGATGAAATTTGGTATGGAGATAGTTTGAGTCCCGGGAAAGGACATAGGATAGTTTTTATCGCGATAGCCGACATCCACACGGGCGGAGCCGCGGGCGAAAGCTAGTATACTAAAAGTTATTGTTTGGATTAGGGGCGTGATAATTTTAATGGGTCCGAAGATTTTCCCTTTGAATTGGATAGATCACATTCTGTCTCTTGTCCTTCAGTATATACATATATGCACAATATACATTCTACGTTAGGCTGAACATTTTAAGCAAAGGCTCTCATTACGCACTTCCCTTCTCCTTTACTCCTCAAATTACTGTTAATCTCCTTAAGCAATCCACTAACTGTATTCAAATCGATTGGCAATTACTTGTTAACGCCTTTAACGAGATTACCACACAAGACAGACACATACGATTATCAGTTTATGTTTATCAATGAGGCGTAATTCAATATAGGAATATAGGTACTGAGCTTAACACCTGGCTATTTGCTTGGCGTACTGTATTTGATATTTTGTTTTAACTTTGTGCTATGTCAATTCTTCGCAGATGTTCGTGCATGTAATACCCATACATGATATACGTATGTAGGTTTCTTTGTATAGGTTGTTTATAGATGGGGGTCCCTGATTGAGTGGCGGCCGAGAAGATCGGGATATCTGCAAGGTTAAGCTACGTTACCACTGTCGATTCATACATGGTTAACCATTTTGGAACATTGTTACACTCCTCCGTGCCTCGGAGAGCACGTTAAACCATCAGTCCTGTGTGTGTTTAAGTAAATAAACAATTTGACATAACGATAAATATAATTTAAAATATGCATATACTAAAATCTAAATCTAAATTAAAAAAATAAAATGACGGCTATAGGTTGTAACCAAGTAACCGCCATTTACGTAAGTTGTTTGATAGAAAAAGAGATTCTTTGTTCTGCATTACTGGTATTTAATGCTTCTGATTGTTCGTTCTACATACAATTTTGCACTATTCTACAGGTGTTTAATATGGCAGCTTTTCGAATATTAATATAAATATTATATTAGTTCAAGTAGTTTTATAATATGGTGTAGGTATTTTGGAATCACTCCGGTGGTAGAAATTACTATTGGTATAATGTAGAATTTGTGAACTTTCCAAATTCTAACTATTTCTTCTTTCAGTTCTGTGTACTTTTTGTTTTTGTGTTTGGTACTGCTATATTAACCATGTATGCAGTTCTTTAATTATTATTATTGTTCTGACAGCAATCTATTTTATAAGAGTTTACGCCACTTATCTTGGGGGGAAGATCTGTCTATAATGTCTCTGTGTGTGTTGGTCGAGCGAGGTACATATAAAGATTATGTAAATAGTATTTCAGTTGTCATAGATGATCTATAATCAATCTAGTATTCTAGTCTATAACTTTAGGTATTACAGAGATTTTATGGCCTTGAAGTGCCACTTGGACTTCAAGCAACAAAGAAATCAGCAGTCACGAATTCACGATAAAAAATAAATTAAACAAAAGTCGAAACTTATCTTAAATCCTTATCGATTAGATTAAACTCAAGCCAAGTTAAAGTTATGACGTTATTGTTCCCTAGGCAGTCATTTTCAGAACAGAAATTAATTTAGCACAAAAACATAATTTTCTAGTTTAGTAAGATAAACTGTAGCATAAAACATTTACCAAATTCACCCCTCGTCTATTTAAAATACTAGTTAAAACTTAGGTAATGATTAAGAAAGTTTTCGAGTTGGGCTCTCATTTATCTGAAGAAAATATGGCTTATGTTATTTTTTGTTATCCTTGTTTGTTTTACAGCAGTATTGTATTAAATTGAAAGTTAGCAGTCTTATAATAATCTCCCCAACAGTAAGTTAGATACAGTGCATTAATTGAGGATCAATACAAGATTTTAATTGAATCTGTATGTCGTAACATGTGTTTTCAGTATTGTGTGTATGTGTGTTTTTGTGTGTGCGCGCGCACGTGCATATGTGTGTGCGTGTGTGCCTGCGTGTTTGCGTATGTATTTGCGTGCATGTGTGTGCGTGCGTGTGCGTGTTTGTGTATATTTGTATTGATAATTGACACCAAAACTACTGTACGGATTTTAATGAGACTTAACTGTAGTTTAGTATATACAAATGATAATAGCTTATCTATATAGGTACTAATATTATAAAGCTGAAGAGTTTGTTTGGTTTGAACGCGATAATCTCAGGACCTACTGGTTCAAATCAAAAAAATCCTTTCGATGTTGGATACCCCATTTATATATAACCTTACGCTACGACCAATAGAAGTGGAACAGCAATGAAAAATGTTTCAAAAACAGTAGTAGTAGGTTATAAAAATCAAACATAACGCGCACGAGGTCGGGAGAAAAGCTAGTTGTCTATAATTCCTCTACATCTTCTAATGTCAATAAAATCATTTGATTAGGTACTAATGTCTGAGATGATTACGGGGACAGCCGCTATGTACGTTGACTGTTTTAATGAGGAAAGTATGTATGCCGCTATTGGACTACTTGTAACTGTTGGTACAGTAACTCTTCGATAGATTCTGGTGACCTCACTCACTGGTTAATAGAAATTTATTGTGTCATTCCAATGCGGTTTTGAGATACTGCGAAAAGGCATTAAAAAACCTTTGGAATCGCATGTCGAGACAATTCCAAAGATATTTATTATCTTCTTATAATTGAAAATGTAGATTGTCGTCGGCGCTGTGTTTTAGTAACTAAGTAATCAGCTAAAGTGACGTAAAAGCATAGTTTTACACATATTTGTAATACATAAAATCCTGCTAAAATCGATACTGTGCGGTCATGACTACCTCTGTGGCGCGGTGGGAGTATATCCAGCTGCTACACAAGAGGTCGTGGGTTCGATCCCCATCCAGGATAAACTTTGTGTGATGAGCACGATGGTTTATTTTGTGTCTGGGTGTTATTTATCTATAATATGTAAGTACTTAGAAATATATAAGTATGTCTATCAGTTGTCTGGTTTCCATAGTATCAGATAGCGTTGTGTGAGTTGTCTCAAGATATTACTATTATTATAATCAGGTATATAGTTTGCCAAACTTATAGTCAACATTTTAATTTAGTACGCTTTTACTATTTGTATACATCATTTAACTAATAAAAGCAGTAGAAAGCCTCCAAAAAATAATCGCTGTCGTTAAGGACCGATTACAGTCAATATCATCAACTTAACTTAAACAATCAATAGTTTAAACCAATTTTCCAAATGTTACACTTTACAAACTACATTTTTATTTCACCTTCTTTTTTCTTATAACAAAATGTAACAGATCCCGGTACAACGAAACACAATTACGTCTACAAATAAATTGCGCTGCAATTTAAAGAGTCGCCATTACCCCATCAAATACCATTAGTTTTCCCACACTGGCCGTTTATTTCCATTAGCGGGCTCAGGTGAAGGCGGGTGGTACTAAGGCCCTCGGAAACCTGGATTGTCGGCTATGATCGGATGTTAATTGCTCTAGATAAAGCTATAATGTTTATTCTTGTTTATTGCTTTTAATTTTATAAAGTTAACCTTTTTTGGCACGTGGGTATTTAATAAATAGTAAAAAAAAACTTGAGAGGAGTCAAGGGACATCCGGATGGAACGAAGTTCTTATCTTTATTTTATTTTTTTTATAATCGTCGCGGCACCACAATTTTCAATGCGTAATAGAAAGACGAAACGAAAATAACTGGCTTGCTTTCTATGAGAGAGAGAGAGAGAGAGAAAGACAGAGAAACACGCGCACGCCGCAGGCTTACAACTATACCAAAAAGTGTCGTTACAACTTTTGGTCTTTTGAAATAAGTTACAAAAAGACGAGACGATTGTATACTGAAGGGTCGAACCCACAGCTACACAATTGTCATCAATACTGTGTACCGAATTTATGCCTTTAGACCAAATCGACAGGTGACTTATTAGATGTTCATATCTTACGCGCACGCCGCACGGCTTACAACTATTGCAAAAAATGTCGTTACAACTTTTGGTCTTAATTTTTTTCGTCTAGCCCCCTTTCGCAACGCGCAATAAGGAACTTTGTTCCAAAAAATATTTTCCAACTGTTTAATCATGTGTAATTTTACTTCTCTGTGATACAATACCGCAGTTGTACCATGGGTCGGTGGGGTTGTATTTTATCCTGACAAGTTACAAGTGGCAGATTTATGAGTGAGGCTAGATGCTTGAAAACCTATACTCCTAAAATTATAAGAGTCCTTCCGTGTACCTATGTGTCAATCAATCAACCTGTATCTGTCCACTGCTAGACATAGGCCTCTCCTAATTTACGCTCCAATAGCCGGCCCTCCGCCTTTCGCATCTAATTTAACCCTTTATCAATTCAATAATTGTATTTTTGAAAGATAGAAAATTTGAAGTCCAGACCCAGGAATCGAACCCGAGACTTCCGTAGCCAAACCGGGGCCAGAAGCGAACCACCTATCTGGACTATGTTACTAGACCTCAAATTTTTGCATCCCTTGATGCTCGCGAGTTTGGGCCCTCGCATGCGCCATCTAGTCGGTAGTTGAAGAACTATCGCGGCTTTTGTTATTGCTTCGTTACAGAGAGCCTTTATTCCCGCTACCTTCTTAAGGTCGTCAAATCGGTCCATCTATCTGAGTTGTTCTACCTTACGTTTACCGAGTCGAGGTCTTCATTCCAGGACTCATTTGCCCCAGCCATCGATCCTTTAGCAAATATGCTTATTTCCACTTCAGTGTGCTTAACCTGCGTGCTATTTCGGTAGCTTTGGTTCTTTGTGGGATGACCTTGTTGCGAATTTTATCCTTCCAAGAGACTCCAAGCATAGCTCGCTCCATAGCCCGTTGCGGAACTTTGAATTTGTGGACTAGCCTAACCTTAAGGGTCCATGCTATGGAACTATGCATGCCTTTTGGTGTTTACTTTGATAAAATTAACCTCGACTAAGTCAAGCGTCCCTCAAAATCCAAATACTTAATCGCTAGGCAGTTTTGACAGATCATAGAGATAAGAGGTGACAACTTTTGGCACAACTGATAATAATGTCCTCTAATTTAATAAGATTCAGTATGGCTGGAACTATATTTCTTCTTTATATTTTCATCTCTATGTTTGAAGGAGAAATTATCTCGGGTGAGACTTAAACCCGCAATCGACGGGGTACCGTTCCTACGCCGTTAACAAGTAAAACATATCCATAGTTTGCTATTATGCATAACGTTGATGTATGTTTATTGTATCTAGCTATTTTAAAACTTAAAATGACAAATCGAAAACCATTTCCAGTCATTTAAAGCCTAGATACAAGTCAATGGGAGTCAATATATACCGTTCAAATGACAGTTCTCATTTCTCATAAGTAGTTATTAGTTATTAAACTAGTTTTACTATTTTTGCTTATATTTCTGCCTTGAAGTGGTTCTTATTGCGATAAATGCTTCCTTAGTTTTATGGCAAACCGCCTACCTAGTTCTTATATCGTGGGAAGCTGTGGACACAGAACACCAGCCAGCTCAAACTTTAACAAGAAAACCACACACACATAGGAGAGTTCTCAATGTGCAGAGTCTCGGTTGACGACTCAAACGAGTACGACCGAGATCTGTGTACGTGCACGTTTATATGTGCGTTAGCCTGCTTTGGCTCGTTGTAGGGAGCCGGCCATTTGTATCAATTTAATTTGTGCTGTGGGCGCAAAAGATTGCGACGTGATTGTAGGTACTCAATTGCACTCAATCTAATTACGTCGATTGATCATTTGATTTGAATTAAGATATCGATAAAACTGTAGATCTTAGATAGTGTTTTCAATTAGATCTTGTAACTTTTAACCGTTGGTAGGTCTAAGCCATAGCTAATTTACTATCATGAATGTATGTGTGTGTACAATGATGTGTATGTTAAATATTCTTGCAATTACATTAGATTGATGATCTATTAGAACTTCCAAACATATATACAAAATTTTGTGTTATTTACATTACAAGTTCTTATGCGTTATGGTAAAATGCACTTAATCTCCAATGAATTCCTTTTTAGGGTTCTGTAACCAAAATGGCAAAACGGAACCCTTATAGTTTCGCCATGTTCGTCCGTCCGTCTGCAGCTTGCTCAGAGACTGCTAGTGCTAAAAGGCTGTAATTTTGCATGGTAATTATATTACTTACGACGACTAAGTGAAAGAATAAAATCTTGGAAAATATTTTTTTTGAGTACCTCCCTATATGTAAAGTGGTCTTTCGTACCCATCTACTGTGGGTTCTTTGAGCGATGTGGCCTGCCCATTGCCACTTAAACTTTACTGCCACTTAATCTTGGCCCATGTCTCGTATATGCCGTAAAACTAACTAACAGACCTGTTTCAAAAAGGTGTATGAATATCTGAAATTTTCTCAAAATCTATTGATCCAATTTGTATGGGTTTAGCTATTCGAATGCATATTTTTCTGGAGAGGTTTTTTAGGGTTAAAAGCGTTGTCGGTATGTGTATAATTTTTTCTCTTAATTTAAAACATTTACCCTTGCCTTGTTATATGCTTCATAAGTTCTTGTTTCTATTTAAAGTCGGTTATGTTAGTAAATCAAACGGAAGTGTCAATCAGTTTCTCAGTAGGTAAGTGCCTATCTACTGATAACGTAGCGACTAATTCAATATCCCATGAAATAGGTACTTTAATACTGGTAACCCTTCCGTGTTTGTCGACAACCGCAATGCACATGCGGTTAATAACTAACTGTAGCTAACCCGTAGTTGCGTTCACAACCAGTTATAGGAATGAATTACCTGTCATGGGTTGCAGAAGTAAGTTTATTTAAGACTAAAAATTAATACACGTCCGTTTTTATTGGCAGCGCAGTTTGACAGATTGCGGTTTTCAAATTTATTGATGTGCACTCTTCATTCGGTAGATTATCGTAGTGTGATCCCCCTCTCGCGGGAATCAACTAACGAAATCGGCATCCAGTATTCAGTTTTAAAATGATTCAATTCAATTCAAAAAATGATTTAGTAAAGGGATTCCTATTTAACTTTTCTACGAATTTCAAATTCAAAACTATATTTTTCGCGCAGAAATCGTTTTCTTACGATTAACGTGTGTGTGCTTAGATATTAGACGGTATTTAATTGAAATATTTTTTATATTTTTTTGATGAAACCCCATACACCAGTTTTAAAGATTTTCAAGTTTTTGTCTGCCGTTTCGAAGTGTTTTTAACGTTAAAGGATTTACTACATAGTTGGTGGCCACTAGGCTGCATAGATAAATGGACTGAAAGCTGCTGGTGATGTGGTACATACCACATCATCATCACCAGCAGCTTTTAGTCCATTTATCATAATTTTCACCACGATACTTTACTCTGTGCCATCTGCGCCCAGTCTCTTCCATCGACCTTCTTTAAGTCGTCAGTCTATCTGGCTAAAGTCTTCATTCTAGGATTCGTTTGCTGCAGCAGCGGTGGCGGTCATCAGTCCTTTGGTAGATACCGCTAGCCACTTACCTCTATCGGTAACTTTGGTTCTTAATCAGATGAGGTTATTGTGAATGGGATAACTCAGGATGAACAGTCATAATACTTCAAAGAGATTTAACGCAATTTTAGAAGTGGCGGTACCCTAATGGCTAAGGCATCGGTCTTGCAATCGTGAGGTCGCGAGTTCGAATCCTACCCATTATACTACTGACGTGAACCCACTTCTAACACAAGCATTTGAGCTTAGCTGGAGGGGTTAACAAGATTGCTAGTAATGTGGCACTCAATCCCACATTGCTAGTTATCTTTTAAAGAGAAAGAAAAACACACACACGCACACTAAGATATTAAAACATGAGAAGGTTTTGTCTTACCTCCATTACGGTATAGAAAATTCCTATGGCGCGTTGTGCCTAACACGTCTAGGAAGGTTTACCTACTATGAAGTAGTGACACAACTAAAAAGTCCGACCTTAAAGGCCTTTCTTATTACATCCTGAATCAGGTTGGTCTATAGCCAAAGGATATCCTTTATGACACTACCGTTATCAGCAGCGGGTTCCATGTCTACCTTTTTTCCCAAATAGGTATGCGATCCAATGACCGGTTAACATTTTACAATGTGATATTAGAACATAGGTACTTAAGCTGTATATTACTGTACTACGCGTAACACTGACTTTGATGAATTACTTATTAGTGGCAGCTTGTTACTTGTAAACACAATTTATAAACAAAACAACAGAATGTTTTGTTCTGTCAAACTTTTTTAAATTGCCAATATTTACAAAAATATTGGCAATTTAATTCCTATTCTCTCATTCTAAAGTCTTTTTTCGGTTGACAATATCTAGTCTCCTACAATGTCCAATATGCTAAAGAGTCCTAGGCCCCTAGACCAATGACTTTCATTTCGATTAGAGTTTACGCTAATCGAATAGAATGACGTCGTTGCGCGCGTACAACTGCTAATCTCATATTAACAATTTTCGTATTGACAGTGTTGGGCGCACAATAACGTCATTCTATTCGATTAGCGTAAACTCTAATCGAATAGAATGCCTTTTGTCTAGGGGCCCAGGTATTTTTACTAACGTCTATTGTCAAAAGGTTATTTTTTGTATTGAAGTGTTGCATTTGCATTTCAAGTAAATAAAGAATTGGATATAGTTTAGCAAAAACGATCCAATCGACAAGATATAAGACTAGTATTTTTTGGGATATCATACTTGAAATGGCTTAATTTTGTTTTTGTTTCAAAGTGTTATATAATTGTGTAACTGTGACAACGGTTTATATATTCAATAACATTTTAAAACAAAATAAAAGTAATAAAACATTACCAAACTTGCAACATAGCGTTGACTGTCTGATTATTGTCTATTTAAATTTGTGCTAAATTATGTAGGTACTTATACGTTTATAATTTATAATGTAGCTGTTTGGTGATATTATAAAATAAAATAAAATAATAGTTCCTCATAAAACATTTGAACTACAATCAATTTAAAAGATTAAAAAGTACACAAATTATATTGTATTCTGTACAAACATTCCAGCTTTAGTACACTACCTCGGAATTTATTGTTATAACGTATGAAATAACTTCACGCCTATATATTGTTACCGCATTTTTAGTCTCGCCAATTTTGTAAACCAATAACTAAGCATTAACCTCATCGAATCGGTCACAGACAACCCGAATACTGCATTTACAATTAGTTTCATTTTATTTTAATTGTTAAAAGCCGTTGAAATTGTTAAACAAATACTATGGTTTCGCCATGGAATTTTATTGTAATGGTGCGGGTTTATGTGTATTGTTTTCCCATAAACTTGCGAATATTGGTTTAGTATTCAAACAAAAAATCGAAAAAGAGCACAAAATCTTTTGTTGTTCTTTAGTCGCGTATAACATAATTATCATACCTACTTTTTTTAAGTTTGATAACTAGAAAACGGACGTCTGAGACCAATTTGATTATTTATTATTTAGTTTAACTCGCTTTAGTACTAAGATGGTTAAAAAAGAAAAAATAGGGACAGGTCTAAAGAACCACAGAAAAGTTAAAAAGTTCAAAATAGTGAACTTCGTACTAGTTATAATCAAGTGGTACGAAGTTCATGAAATCAGCTTGCAGACGATAAAGCTATTGCTTAATATTATTTCATACAAAATAGATTTTCTAAGAAATATATCAGCATAACTCAATTGGCTGGTGTCCACTGCAATTGAGATTGTCAATGAAAAAGCGAGTTGGACCTGGTTCGAGTCTTGACTGGTCTTTAATTATTTCCTTTTATTGCGTTGGAATTTTAATAAGCAAAATATATATTTATTTTATATGAAGTGAGGTATGAAATACACAAATGGAAAAGGCTATTTTATTTTTTGCAATATATTACGCTGTACCTAATAAAGGTACTGAATAGAATGCCATCTAAATCCCCACTCCATAAATAGTTGCAAAGGAAAAATATTTCTCTGCTATTTCTAAGCACGCAGTAACTACTATTACACCATGAGATGCAACTAAGTAAAAAAGTTGTCCCACCATCCGCTACACTTCCATGATCTCTAAAACTCTTAAATTTCTAGAAAATCAGAGCTCAACGTAAACTTGTCCAATCTAAGCATTGGCTAATGTAATATGAGCTCTGTGGTTCTGTAATAAGTTAGTAGTGACAGGTCTGATTATGTTTGTGATTACATGTGGGGATTTTTTTTGTAGGGGTCAATAAACTGGAGTGCGAGAGAGACGACCTTATCAATTATCTATAGATTGCCGTGCAAGTAGTTACAGGTAAAGGATGTTGTTATTATTCTATGTTTAACATTTTTAAAGCCTTGGATTATACGCTTATTTGTTTATTTTCAATTTTATTCCCATCGCTGGCGCTAGCGCAGAGATGGATAACGTTTTTACGCTTCCAGCAAAATTACATTTTTGGAGTTATACCCCTTTTCACAAAAGACACAGTACACATTTCATGCAATTTTATAAATATTTTTAATTCAGAATAGGCTGTAATTTAAAGTTATAAGTTGCAAACAATTTCATATTACAATCGCAGTATTTGTAAAAAACACCTGCGAAATCAAAACAAAATAAAAGACATGAAATGTTGGCACACCGCACTCCAACACCAATCGAAACAAAAGCGAGAAAAAATAAAACCGCTATTTTATAGTAATACGCAATAGCACCATACGATTGTAAAAAAGTACTTTCCTCTTTTGTTTTCTATAAAAAATAAAGTGTCTTTTCGTCCCTTTGTTTTGTGTAAAAAATAACAACAGGTGTGACTTTACGAACCGAAAAACGTTATTGGGCGACTACTTTTACGATGTACTGAATTGATTTTCTACACCATGTATTAGAAGCTCAATATGTGTTGCATGTAAACGAACGAACGGTCATTCTAGAAACTTACTAGTTGTTTCTAATTGGATCATGAAGTCTTTTAAGCGACACCGACGTGAAATAAAGTAATACTTAATTTTTACTAAGTGCAACGAGCACTTAGTAAAAATTAAGTATTACTTTGCAACAAAAGACTTTCTAATAAGTACCTATTATTTATTTATTAAAATCGGTTTTCCGTTTATATTAGCAGGTACAATAAAAAATAATAATAATAAATATTTATTTGTACCAAAAATAGTTTACACATAAGGTGTACTTAAATTATGTCTTTATGGATTTATAAAAGGTACTGTGTCCCAAACTAGACTAAGGCCTGCATTGTGGGAGACAGTGCTCAGTTGAAGTAACATGAAACTATTGGTAACTAGAACATCGCTAAATTATAATAACAAGTCTTAATAACTTTCTTGATATCAAAATCTTAAGTGGGCCTGGTCTCAAACGTGTCGACCAGTGTTTTAAACTGGGCGCTACAACATTTTGGCTTACTCAACGATTGTTGTATTTGCATTACAATATCAAATAGCGTTTCTTCTCCAATATGTTTCCTTGTTACTTAAATTTACTAAAAAAAAAAAATTAAACAACAAAAATAATTATATAAATATCACATTATCGAAGCTAATTTCCTATTTATTCTCCTCAGATCCTCCTTGATTAAGTTCTTCTACTGTCAAAACTCCTAAAAGTTTTCCAAAAATATCAAATCCAGTATTTTCACATACATCCCAGTTTCCCCTCTCTCTGCAGCATACACAGTAAGCGAACGGTACACATCCGTGCGTAGCACCTGCTTGGTGCCTATCACTTACCAGTTTTCTCCGCAGGCTGCTTAGATCTTGCACTTAACATATCGGGGCCTTACAAATAGGGTTCTTGTGCTATCGGGTTTTTATTTGTTAGTGATAAAGGTTAGTTTATTTCGCTTATACTTAGTCTACCTCTCGTTAGAGATACCTAATAGTTTTTAATGCAGTTTTATCAAAAATTTACTTAATGTGATAAAAAAAAAAACTTAATTTTCAATTATTGTCTAAATAACTTATGTATGATCTAATATATACTGTGAATTTGTAGTCGTTTTGGAGCCAAAAATATTGAACTCTACATCAAATACCTAGTCTATAAAAAAAATCAGTTTAAGAAAATATTAACATTATTTTTTTTCACTTATGGTAACGCTACTCGATTTCACGCAATAAGAATAGGTTCTGCGATCAAAGAATAGATGACATTTATAAGTTTCCACCACCCAAAAGTGCGCCACGCACCACTTAAGGCTATTTAAGGTTACTTTTTTAATAAAAAAATGTTAATATTTTACTAAACTGATATTTTTTATAGACTAGGTTATATGGAGTTCAAAATTTTCTGTTCTATAACGACAAAAAAATCACGATTGTCGCTGTAACTAAAATCTTTATTTTAATCTGCGAAGATTACCTACTTTCTAACTCTACATTTTGCTAATTATAATTATATACTTTTTTAAACTGGTAAACAAACCTATACAGATATTAGTGTATGAATTGAACGTCATAAATATTATTAAAATATAGTAATCTATACTAATATTACAAAACTGAAGAGTTTGTTTATTTGAACGCAATAACCTCTGAAACTACTAGTCTGAATCAATTTTTTTTTTACTGTTGAATAGCCCATTGTTCGAGGAAGGTTATGGACTATACAACATTACGCTAAGACTAATAGGAGCGGAACAGCAATTAAAAACGTTGCAAAAACGGAGAAAATTTACGCAGACGATGTTGCGCGGTTCAGCTAGTAATAATATACAAGTGATGTGTTAAAATCGGGGCGTAACTATAATTACTTACATACAACTTAAATGTATACTATGTATGTATGTGTATATTAGTGTACAATTACCTACATATTATTATAATGCTTACTCCACCAGTAAATTAGATGCGGTTATATGAATACCTGTTTTCGTTTTCTAATTACTTTGCTCTTTATGTTATTGTAATATGCACGTACAATTAATGCTTATCGTCGTATCGTATGTCGGTATTGTGTCGTGTTGACGTATCTAATTATGTGACATCGGTTTAATTAGGCTTATTCATCTTGAATTTGAATTCAAGCGCTTTCAAATTATGAGAACTATGCCTTTGAAGGTATAGTTTATATATATAGCTTAGCTCAAACAGTAGGTATGTATTCAATTCAAATTTCAAACTCGTCAGATAACTACAAGCTTAATAAAATAGTGTATTTTCCTGCAAAAGAACGTAGTTTTGCTTTGGAAATAGTTACTTATCTCTGAGATGCTATTTCCGTGGCATTTTAATGCATGTTTAAATTATTCGGACATCGTTTTCCAAACAGTTTGTTTTTGCACACGATATATAATAATAATATCGTTAACTAATATAAGCATAACAGTTCCTTAAATTTTCAATAGATGGCGTTGCACAATACTGGAGATAAAAGTAATATCCTACCTCTTTGTTGTCAGGTACTCTTTATTTGGAATCCAGAAGGCTCGGTGTTCATAATAAAAGATTTTAAAAAAATCTAACATCTGTGAAATGTAATGTTATCCATGTGTTAATTTAATACTGGGTTTGACAGCTGACTTTGCTTTGACGAGTCTTTCAAAAACCGATCGTATGTTTTTTAACCTAAGTTAACGATGTGGCTTTTGCTTTTCTACCATTTCTCGGTTAATAACATATTTAACAGGAATTATCATTATTAAAATATATATATTACGGGTCTTAATCGCGTGAATAATTTAAGGTAAAATACCTTGTTTATTGCCCGACGTTTCGACCGTATTGCAACGGCCGTGGTCACGGGAAGACTGCTGAAGAAAGCAATAAACAAGGTATTTTACCTTAAATTATTCACGCGATTAAGACCCGTAATATATATATTTTAATAATGTGTACAAATCGCGAAAGTTTATCAACAGGAATTATCATGTCATGTTTTAGTTAGTTAATACCCTTGGGCATAAACACTTAGGCAATTTTATAATTCAACGCTAAGGCTTTTTTTATATGACTAAATTAAGACACGAGCATAACGTGAGCCAGATGGTAAGCGTGACGCTAGCCCATAACAAAATCAGTACCCCCAAACCTTTGTTTAGCAAAGATCTGGGGGTCAATTCAGTTGCAGTTAAGTTTCGATTAAAACGGCTATTTTTGTATTCTTGTAACTTTGATAGCGATCTCAAATACGCTTGCATGCGTCTGCGAGCGCGATAACAACATTCTAGTACGGTGCAGTACGGTGCGCAAGCGTTTTTAAGATCGATCCCAAAGTTACAAAAAATGGTCGTTTTAATCGAAACTTAAATGCAATTGAACTGCAACTGCATTGCTTTTAATACCTGTAGTGAAGTGAAGTGACCCGCTGAATGTCACCGCACCGTGCTCCTCATTTGCGATATAAGTTAATTAGTCACATTTGTGTAATTGTAATAAACTAATATTGATGTACCCAGTGTCACTCTTACATTTAAGACCAATCTGAGGATACCTCACAAACTAAAATCCATCAAGCGATTTAGGCTCTAGGGCGTGCCAAAGAAATTTAATACTTGAAAATCATAACCATCCTACTTGAGCAGTCGGGTAAAAAAGGAAAGCTTTATAAAGTGCACGCTTAAGCATCGTGCTTGCGTTGCTTGGAGCAAAGTGGTTTTGTATCTGTGAGCGATGTCAGTGTACGCGTTGTTTTTATTTTTGGCTTCGATCATGCCTGATGGAAAGCATTGATGAGGCCTACGATGGAACGACCGCACCCAAAAGATGCCTGTGCACTCTAGTCCTAAAATTGTCCGGGTTATAATTAATTGGAAACACTGACGCCGGCAGAGAGTTCCACACTTTAGCTAATGTAGAAACGTCCCGCTTTGTGCTACAGGCGGGTATAGCCACAACGTGTGGATGGTAGCATGCAGTACTCCTGGATGTCCAATGATGGAAAGGAGACGGCGGGATCTGTGCATGGAGTTCTTGTGAACACTATCAGTGGTACAATCTGTACTAATACAGGTATCATCGTATCCATGTATACCTATAGTGTTTAAATAAACTGTTCCTAGGCCTTCGATAAAGGTATTATTATTAAACTCACCCGAGAGCACAAAACGAGCACGGCATTCGCTCCGTCTATGGTCCGTCTTGTCCGCCAAGAGCGTTTTGTATGAAGCTTTCATTCTGTACGGTATTCTGTAGTCAGGTTTCCTTCTTTCGTCTCGTTGTTTTGTGGCCCCAGGCAAAAACTAGTTGATCATAAAAACCTGTATTTATTATGCATCTGATCTGGTTTGTGACCGGATTTTTATTTTAATTCGTTAGTTAAACATCTGAGGTAGTAATGATAAACACTTCTTAGAAATTAAAACATTTATTTTGTCGATACAATCGGCATTTGGAGCTTCCATTGCCCGAAATGTTTATAATGGTCACAGTAATCAAATATTTGAATCCTTTAGTATTAGGGATGTTATACACTGGACGTTTTTGACTTGTTGGCGTCGGCGATGTGACTAGATATGATTGAAAAGGATGCAATTTTAATATCAATATCAATCTGGTAAGACGAACTATTTTGTGTCAGTCTCTTTACCAAAATTGGGAGATCAGTACCTACCAGTGTATAGTGTCCATAATATCGTTGTGTACTTAATTAAGACAAACTACTTTAAACTTTTAAAACATATTTTACTTTGTGTACAAAGTATTAGATCGCAGCGAGGTAGTTGACAAATAAATAAAATATTTATACAGTAGCAGTATTGCTTTGTAAGTATTTACTTAACGCCAAGTTTGCAATCATGCACACTTACTACGATAAAAATACAAAGAAACTTTACGTTAATATTGTGTTATAGGTCGCGACCTTATTTCTCATACATCGGTCCTGCGACAACTTGTCGTTTCGAACTCAGTGCGCGAGGTACTTTAATAAAATCTTTCCCACAGGCTTGGACTGCATAGTGGAGCATAAATCGTAGGTGAATGCGTCTTGCACCTGGCATCGAAGAATGCGACCTTAAAGTGGGCGTGGTGTAAGTTATAAACGGTTAGTGAAACCGGTCCTTTAAAATTGCAAGTTTCAACTAAACTCGGGCAGAAACATAAATAAAGAATTAAGTTATTAAACATGTTAATTATAGGAATATAATATTTAGTTATATATAACTTCAAAATGGTTGACCCAAATTTAATAACTTAGTCCAATTAAAACATCTTATTAGTAAAAAGAAATTAAAAGTTTTGAATAAACCGTCGGTGTCTGCCATTTACTGCCTATTTTCTTCGGATACTTACCTATCGGTTATTTCCCTTTTTAGAGATTTTTTTACAAGATGTACTACTCGTGTTGTGAGTAAACATTGATGTAACGGAACAAATATATAACTCGTTTTAATAAGAAAAATATGAATTTCACCATTTTGGAAAAACGAACCCCGTGTACCTACTGTAAGGCTCTTTGGCGGTATGTAATGGTATAACGTAACTATAAACATGCTCAGAAATGAGTATTTTGGAGATAACATATCAGAGGCTTTTAATGTGCATGCATTATTTTCGTTGGATTTGATTGCTGGATGAACAGTGTTGTTCTCGAATTTGCCTTTTTTTTCTTAGAAAGAAAGATACACCGCACTTAGATACAGACCCTGTGACACAAGAACCTTATATACCTACATAAAACCTGCGGATATAAAGTGCATGCAGAACAAAGTATCCTCTGTGGCGCGGTGGGAGTGTATCCGACTGCTAAGCAAGAGGTCGTGGGTTCGATTCCCACACGGGACACCACTTTGTGTGATCCACAAATTACTTGTGGATCACACAAAGTGTTACTCTGGGTGTACTTTGTGTCCGTGATTTCTGTATTTGTAAAGTCCCCCACGATACAGAGCTTGTAGGTACGTTACTGCGAGAGTCGTCTTTAAAAAAAAACTATTTATAAATTAAACAATGACCCCGTAAGAAAATTTAATCCGCACGCTCTGCAGTCCTATGTGTTTACACTGAGGCTAAATTTTATCAATATTTGTGATTATTATATGTATCGACGTATTTAGTCCAATATTGGTTCGTTGAGCCTTAACAAACCAAGCTTAAACAAACTTTTAAACGCGGCGGTAGCCTAATGGCTCAGGCATCAGTATCGCAATCGTGAGGTCGTGGGTTCAAATCCTGGCCATTATATTACCGACGTGAACCCACTCCTAACACCAGCCACCAGCTTAGCTGGAGGGGTTAATAGGATTGCTAGTAATGTGGGCCACAACCTCACATTTCTAGTTATCTTTAAAAAAAAACTATAATCTCGCATCGCTTAGACCATACCTGCACACTCGCGCAGTGTAATCGGTCGCACCTTATGAGTTGTTACAGTATCTCGATAAGTTCTACACATTGTTTCATGTATGTATGTACTTGCCAGTGTAAATGTACTTAGCCCTATTAACTTAATAGGAATTACGTGTTTACATATAAGATTACAGTTGCTGTTCTGTGATTAAGCAGGCACCTAGTGTTATTGTTACGTAATGGATGTAGGAAATTGGATAAATATGTGAATTGTAACTGGTCAGCGACAGTCATCGATCGGCCGTTCACTAAATTGATTTTCATCATTATCATCATCAGCCTATCGCAGTCCACTGCTGGACATAGGCCTCTTCTATTGCACGCCACTTTGTTCTATCCTCCTATCCTCGGCTTCTCGCATCCAGCTCCTGCCAGCCGTTTTGCGTAGATCATTACTCCACCTGGCCTGAGGGCAACCTACACTACGGTTGCCGAGACGCGGTCTCCACTCAAGAACTCGTTTACCCCAACGGTTGTCGTTACTTAGGCTAATATGGCCAGCCCACTGCCACTTCAGCTTGCTAATCCTGTAGGCTATGTCGATAACTTTGTCAATTGATTTTCAATTGACTTCAAAAAAGAAAGAGGTTTTTTTTTATGTTTGCATACATCAATCTGTATAACAAATATGTGTGTAATAACAAACTGACAGGATTAGGCATCAGTTATTGAATCCACACACAGGACTGATGTAATCACTGTTAAAAAATCTATGCCTAACTGTAAATCGGAAAATGTTATCTACTGAGAATATTCATTGATTAATTTGGTGACAATTATAATGAAATGACTTATGCTACAATTTTAATTCACGACTTAAACGAAAATGGACTTTGGCTACTAATGAATAAGAAAAGGACACAATAAGAAAAATATCTAGGCAAATCTTCAATTCAGTAGAAATAGTCTTTTTTAAATAAATTTAATAGAATCAGTTATGGTACCTACTGATGACATGAAGTACCTACGCACTTCACATCGTCTATGATCTTACTTTTACCTAATGTATCAGTTACATTTGCCAAAACGAAACAGTGAAAGCGCATAGCACTACCTACCTTTTCTCGAAGCGTTTCGTCGAATTTTTATACCTCTTTTTTTTTTAAAGATAACTAGCAATGTGGAATTTTTGTCCCACATTACTAGCAATCCTGTTAACCCCTCCAGCTAAGCTCAATGGCTTGTGTTAGGAGTGGGTTCACGTCGGTAGTTATACCTAATGGGTAAGATTCGAACCGGCGACCTCACGATTGCGAGACCGATGCCTTAGCCATTAGGCTACCGCCACTCTAGTAGTTTTTCTCTAAAGACAAAAATGTTCTGTTCTTTAAAGTTCTTTTTCACTGCAAGTTCAGTTACTACATAGTTTTTAAAATTCATTTTAACTTCAAACTATCTCATATCAGTTAGCGTTACGGGTAGCATAAACTAGCTAACTTGCAGTACTATATTTAACCCATTCTTTAACTTCCCTAAGTACATTATAATAACATGAAATTATCATACAAAGTTGTTCAGTAGTGTAGTTCCCGCAACATTGACATTTAGCAACCTCCCATTATGTGGCTACTTTATTATATTTCTGCTTATTATGTATTAAACATGTTTTCGCGGAACTATTTACATAATTTTCTATGAAATGTTCGAATACATGGTATTAATTAGACGGTTCTAGTAACCTAGACTTGACTAAGTTAGTAGCATTCGTTAGTTAGAATTACGCCCACTTTCTGAAATGCTACATCAAAGTGAAATTAATAATCAGCCATCAAGTTTGCTATTATCTATATAAAAAATAGGTTAAGTGTGAATCGGACTTGTACACGAAGGGTTTCGTCCCAATATATTATTACCTATAATTAACACATTCCAAAACCGTAAGATGTATTATGGACCTTTTTAATTTTTAACTCAATTTTATTTTTATTATTTATCGTTATAGCAACCATAGTATAAGAACATAAGAACCCAATATGGTTAAAGCAGATCCTATGACAGAAGGACAGACAGACATACAGTGAAGTCTTGGTAATGGGGTTCTTTTGGCACCCTTCAGGTTTGGAACCATAATAAAAATCAATTTCCAAGTATTTTTTGTTGTCAACTGTTTCACCTATTTAGCTAATTCTTCTTTATTGCGTTTAGAATTTTCAGAAAATTTTATAAAATCGCGCGAAAAATAAAAAAAACCGGGCAAGAGCATGCTCAGTGTAGAGTTCCGCAACCTTGAACAATTGCATCAGCAGAAGAGCGTATGTTCATACACGACTACTACAAGACACCTTTCCACCGAATTTCATCAATATTCATTGAGTAGTCTTTGAGCCTGTGACATACGGACGGTCTGACAGACAGACAGACGGACATGACAAAACTGTAAAGGATCTGTTTTTGCCATTTTGGCTACGGAACCCTAAAAAATAGGTACAAAATCTCTTTAAAAAAAGTCAACGAGACAGTAGACTTTTTTTATAATAAGTAGATATATATGTGCGCAACCACAGATGTAAGGGCAGCTAGTAATTACTTTACTAGCTTTCGCCCGCGGCTCCGCCCGCGTGGATGTCGGTTATCGCGATAAAAACTAATCTATGTCCTTCCCCGGGACTCAACCTATCTCCATACCAAATTTCATCTAAATCGGTTTAGCTGTTTAAACGTGAAAGCGTAACAGACAGACAGAGTTACTTTCACATTTATAATACTAGCTTTGGCCAGCGGCTCCGCCCGCGTGGATGTCGGTTATCGCGATAAAAAGTGCGGTTTGAGCGTGAAAGCGTAACAGACAGACAGACAGACAGAGTTACTTTCACATTTATAATATTAGTATGGATGGATTAGTATGTTTTTTTTTTATACTTCATAGTATCTAACAAACTGTCTAAATAGGTATATATTGAGAGCGTTTCAATTAATTTCTACTTTTTCTTCCCTTTGGCTTGGATGAATAGCTTTTATTTTTTTAATTAAAACTAACGTTTTTAATGCCAATAGGCTGTATACGCTTACAAAGAGCCTTTCATTAAAAATGTAGATTTTATGTTCAAATTAAGGTTCTTTCAGTACAAAAAATGTTGTGGCAATTTATTTATAATAAATAATGGTCTCCTAACCGATTTCAGTCGGTCGGTATCTCATCAGAGACTACCCAACTTCCCAAAAGATATCATAGTGCACAAGTATGTCCGCGAACATAAGTGCACTCTCTTTTCATAAACTCTCATAGTCCGTTGGAACAGAAATCTGACACGATCAGAGAGAGAGATTAGGCGTAGTACCGACCGCTTAATTTGCTCTCCGAGGCACAAAAAGATGTGGCATTTTTCGAAACGGTCACCCATCTAGTTATGAACCAATCATTGGTAACGTTGCTTACGATCCTCGCACACCTCTTGATCTGTCGCTACAGAATTAATGAAATATTAATTGTTTAGCAAACATTTGCATATTGATGCCGTAATGACAAGGAATTATGTACCTAATTGTAAATTGAAGATTTACAAATAAGGCACCCATTATGGCCTACATAACTCAAAGGGATAAAGACATCTTGGGGTCAAATTAATTATTAAGGTATTCTAAGACATTTGAATAATTAATAATGAACAAAGAAGATTTTGTTATCAGATAAGGTTCCATTTGCAGCTCAATCCAAGTGATTAGGGAACCTTGGTCTGATGAACGCGAGTGGCATGTTTTTGGAATCTCTTTTAATTCATTTGTGTGTGTTATTTGTTATTTAGAACTCTGGTTTTAACACATTTTAATAACTGCCGTGAAAAATTGTGAAAAAATTTTTAATATCGGTCCAGTGGTTTTTAAGTTTATTCGTTACATACAAAAATACAAAAGTGCAAACTTTTCCTCTTAAAGTATAGATGTAGATTCACTGAGAAGAAATATAACATTAATATACAAAAAAAATATGATGTTTACATATACATATATTGATTGGAAACATCATAATTGGCACGTAAAATTATGAAGATATTTATATTCAAACTTTTTACAAATGTCGCTGTAATTTTTTTTACCTTTTTATTAATATTACTCTTTTTATTTACCGATTTTAAACATATTTAGAAAAGGGATATTAGTTTATCAAATACGACAAATAACAACTAAATAAAATATACAATTTATCGACTTTCATTCATTAATAATAACATTTTGAAATAGCCATTAGGCCCATGTAAAAATATAAGCAGACAAATTGCGAAATGAAAATTTCTATTCACCAAAATTTCAACGCTCCCCAAACAAGAAACCCAGGAGACAAACACGTAACTTAATACAATCTTCTGATAAGACACCTTTTGTCTTGACATCGGAAGGAAAATGAAATTTGTCATCATCTGAACCAATTGTCTAAAAGGTCTCTGACAGGAGTGTATCGCATCGGCGTGTATCGCTCGCTTTTATCTCTTTCCTTATGGTTACGAATCAATCAACTTGAAATGCATTAAGTCAAGTAAAATATTGTGCACTCATTGTTATGTTGTAAACTGCTCAAACATTTACGTTTAGGCATATAAAAAAACAACTTCTGCTTAAGAGAATAGTCCCTATTTTACAGTGGATTTAAGGTAAGGTATCACGGACTCAAAGTACACTCAGTCTCGAAACAAAAATTTATTTATAACACAATAAAAATGTCCTGTACGAAAATTTAACCCAAAACTTCTGCTGTTAGTACTCTCACTGAACCAATAAGCTAACTTGTTAATTACATTGAAAGTTGTCTTTTTTATCTCTTGCCCTAGATAGTAGCTAATGCATACAGATTTTCTATTATTGGAATTGAAAATATAGACGTGATGTCACTGTCACATATAGGTGAATGTTAGCGACAGAAATACTTTTGAGCACAGCTCAAAGTTAAGTATCGTTTGAGTATTCTGGGATACCTAAGTACCGTAAATCTGGTCTTATGATCTTTGGATGCCACAATAATAATGTGGTTCAGTAGGTTTTGGTTATGTAATGTTGAAGAAACTAAACTTAATAATTTTAATTTGTATTAACTTCTGCAAATTAAACCACACAAGCATAATATACTCTGTTTGACTAACTGCGCATGTCAAAATGTAAATTTTGAGTCTTAAATGTCTGGTAATTTAGTCCGACGAAACATGGTCACACAAAATGCTAAATAATAAACTAAACATACATAGTTGTATCACAAAATACCGAGAGTGCAGAAGGTAATCTATAGACGTATCTCGCTCGAGTAACGCACACATAGACAACGGTCACGATAACAAAATTACAGACCAATCAATCTTTGTTTAGAAGGTGTCTCGAGATTCCGTAACAGTAATGTCTTTTTTTTTCTTATTTGAGATTTTTGTAACATAGCAATCTGTTCTTCAATAATGAACTACTTCTTGTCTGGAATGAATCCTAAATTTGACATCTTTTAGATAATGTGCCCAGTGGCAGTTACACTTTCTCGGTTTATTTGATGAAGTCAATCTAGTCTCTAATTCTTAAGCCGTGTGGTGCCGGCTTAAGAATAGCACCACCCCATCTCTTCCCGTGGGTGTCGTCAAGGCGACTCAGGGATTTCACTCCGGAGGACGGGCAGCAGCGTCCTCTGCGTACTTAAAGCCTTACTGCGATCGCCAACCCGCTCGCCAAGCGTGGCGATTATGGCAATTACCCTCAGGATCTACATACCAGTAGGTTCTACTGGGGAGACCCGTGCCCAACAGTGGGCCATCATATGGGTTGTCATGTAATCTAGTCTCCAAATTGTGAATGCTGTATCTGCTTAATCTCTTAAATTGCACTGAATTCAAAATTCAAAATTCTTTATTCACTTAGGAAGTCCTGTGATAAGTTATGATTCTGGGCACACATGCGGGAGAAAAGAACAAGGCAATAAAAACTCGCGGCTACTCCTTTCAAATTTTCATAGTTAGTATATATCAATAATAGATAAGGTGCTGCTACCAATATAAACCATATTAGAAAACTGATCTAAATTATACTACAAACTAGCTGACTCGGGCAACTTCGTCTGCGTAATTTTTTCCAGATTTTTTGAAACATTTTTTATTGCTGCTCCGCTCCTCTAGGTCGTAGCGTGATGTTATATAGCCTATAGCCTTTCTCGATAAATAGACTATTCAACAGTAAAATAATTTCTTGACTCGTACTAGTAGTTCTTGAGATTATCATGTTCAAACAAACAATGTCTTTAGCTTTATAATGTTAGTATAGTTAATCAATTTGGGAACATAAGATTTAAAAAAATCAATAATATTCCTCCAGGGCCTGCAAGATATGCCATCAAATTGTTGCTTAACTTTCTTCGTACTTTGTAGCGATGTCTATGTGTGCGTTGTTCGAACGCACAATATTACCTTCTGTATTTTCGATATTTTGTGGTTTTATGGCGTTACAAACAAAATGTTTATGCACCCTTGCATTCACTGTGTAAAATAATTTCAAAAGATAATCTCTAATTCAGCCACTGATAGAATTATTGCACACAAATGAATAGCTTGGAACGTAGCCAACATTCTAAACGAAACGAACAAGCCTGAACAATCTTTAAACGATATTAAATTTCAATATAAAAGCAATAAAGTCCAAATTGCTATGTATTTCACTTTATGTAATACCATCGACCGAAGTTAAACTCTTTGCTGTAGAAAATTAAGTTACTTTTCGCAGAGCAAATGTGGTTGCAATTACGAATAAAAAAAACAAATGAGCAGGAAGTATGGGCACCTAAAAATAAAAAAAGTAATTTGCAACGAAGTTAATGCAATTTACTCGAACTTAATTTTGATAGACACAAATTTTCGAGAGATTCGAAGTGGAAAGTATAAAATGAAGGGCAAAGATGCGAAAAGTTCAAGACCCTAAGGGCACTTATACATTGTTCTTTTTGCTCAAATAGGTATAATAAAAATCGAACATAAAATGCGAGAATCTTGATTGTTTTATGACAATACATGGTTTTATTATTTGATATACGACCGAGCAGAACTAGACATCTGCCTGCGAGATTAAGCATGTTATGCCTGTCGGTTCATAGATGGGTAATCGTTTTCAAAAGGCTGACAGTCCTGAGCCTGATCTCTCTCTGGTCACAGCGAATTTCCATCTTATCGAACGTTTACTTACACATAATTTGCGCACGTACTTCTGCACTATAAAATTCTTCGCATAAACTAGTCTATGCTGAGATAAATAGCTAGCTGTTGCCTGCGACTTTGTTTGCGTGGCAATTTTGAAAAACAAGTATATCCTACGTGAACAAAAAATAACCAATGTGCTGTTTAAGACTATAATATCTCTGTGCAAATTTCACCCAGATCCGTTCAGCCGTTCTGGCGTGAGTATGTTTAGTAGTATTATCTCGGCGACTAACTAACTCGTAGGTACGTTGAACGTGTAACCATTGATTAAAACGTTTTTTTCTGTTATAATTACAAATGTATTTTAGCCCTATAATTCCTTATAAACTTTTCTTTCTTAAAGACCTTTGCCCTACAACCTTTTCAGCTTAATCATTTCATTCAGTTTTTCTACATCGGAAAAGGAATAATTAGCCGTGCTTAAGCATTATTAATAAGATCTCAAGGACTTAAGTGGGAGTATTTCACTCAATGGAGTGGCGTTTTTATTAATAATCTTTTATTAGTGCCTTTTCACATGAAACGTCCGCTGCGACACAAAACATTGATAGCTTACAGAAAGAACGCTTTATACAAACGCGCTGGAGAAACGCAAATGTATACCTGCCTACTAATATTATAAAGCTGAAAAGTTTGTTTGTTTAAACGGGATGATCTCAGGAACTACTGGTTTGAATTTAAAAAAGTATTTTAGTGTTGGATATCCCATTTATCGAAAAAGGCTAAGTAACACCGCACTATGAACATTAGGAGCGGAGCATCAATGAAAAATGTTGCAAAAACTGAGACGAAGTTACGCGAGTCAGCTAGTAAATTATATATATCGCTTATTTACAAGAAATCTCGAACCATTTTGCTACGAAGTTGTTCTGGCACTGGCCTCTATAGCACTGGTACTCTGGTCAGGTTACCGCTGACAACAACAAGACTTCCATTTTATTTTGATATTTGGACAAATGTACTTGTGTAACAAGGATAACAACATCGTCTATTTGTCATAAGTGTCAAATAGTTCACAGGACGGACATTCGATTCGGCGTTTGAAATTGCTACCACTTTGTACGTAAGGGAAGCCGAAAAGAATAGCGTTCTAAGGACTCCCCGCCACTGTTACATTTTGTCTCTGACCTGGGGGCTTAGACAAATGCCACACACTACTTTTTCCGCGTTAGCGTGTGTGGAAAGAGAAGCGTGTGTCATTTGTCTAAGCCCCCAGGTCAGAGACAAAATGTAACAGTGGCGTGGAGTCCTTAGAACGCTATTCTTTTCGGCTTCCCTTTGAATTCTAGTTAGCTACTTAATAAACGTACGAAAAACCGTGTCCACCTATTGTCGAGTTCCCTTAGGAAAATTTTAATCCCTCGCCGCTGAAATGTAACCATATATATATACCTACCAGACGTATATATACATATACCTTGCTTGAGCAATGCACATCGTTCATGGACACAGACTTATAGAACATTTCGAATGATTTTTTTCGGAAGGCGTTTCGAGATTTCGTGTCTGTGAGCGATGTCTTAAGCTGAGTATACACTTGAGCATTTGTTAGAGCATAACAATGTAATGTAACATTTTTACGAATGGTACAATTCAGGCAAATACTCAGTTTTCTAAAGTAATTCCATGTAATGTACCTAACGTTCTTGCGGAAGCTCGACGCTGTGTTCGACGTAATTGCAGGTAAAGATAAAGGCAGCAAGGCGAGCGAACATTTACCTGTAACATTTCTTTCTGTCTTGTATACCGTCACTCGCGATCGTGCCGTTGCTCGATAAAACGTTACATCAAACGCTCGTTTTTAGGTTGTAACAAAACACGAAGTTTGGTTAGAGTAAATTTAACAAAAGCGAATGTACGACGTTTTGTTACTAGTAAATGCTCAAGTATATATTACCTTTATAAGCGCTCGTTGTAGAAATGTGATTTTCTGTGCTATGTATGCTCTTTATACTCTCAGACATTTGTAGTACGAAGCTTTCCTTCTGTCCTCTCGTTGTTTTGTAAATGCGGTTAGAGGCCCGCTCTGTAACCGCACGAAATATTGTAATTCATTTTGGTTATAATTGTTTGGGGCATTAAATAAAGGGATATTATTAATTTTATAGGTTTGTAGGTGAGAGATTTATTTTTAATACTCGTTCATGTGTGGTTTTCAAAGTAAAAACAATGAAATACGTGATAAAGTTACATATCCTATGGAAAAATCTGTTGAACAAAGTGAACTTCGAACTAAAGAATTCTTATTTAGCTCTTGTTCGCTCTTAGATTTTACTTTAAAGTTGAAAGTTTTTCAATAATGTTCACTGCAAAAGCGACAAGTAGGGATTGGGTACGAATAAAGAATGTGCTTGGAATTATTTTAAAGAATCTTGCTCCAAACACCTGTTTGTTTATTTATTTTTTACGACATCATCTGAGATCCAAAGATGCCGTCAAAAAAAGAAGAAAGAAGGCAGGGCTTATTATAACAGACAACTAATTTACATATTTATTTGTCTTTGTATTTTTATTATATTTTAAAAATAGAATAGAAAGAGACAAAATATTTGATAGTCAAAATGCCTTAATTAACCATATTCTGGATACTTTAGTGACTTTGTTGTTGATGTTAACATGAAAATATGATATATAAGTTCACAAATAAGCGACTTCTTGAAGATATTAATATTATTTATATTACAAAGAACTAAAAGACAAGTTGCAGCGATTCGTAGCTTCAGTGTGAACTCCCTTTACACTCCAAGGATCCTAAAGTGAAATGAATAATAAAAAACTTGTTGACAGATGTTAGTTGAACTGTATGGTGTTATTTATAACAATTTTATGTTATTTTTTACTTTGTCGAGTGGTTCTGTACTCAGTTATCGTAAACTAGAATGATTTCCCGTCGTAAAAACAATTTTTATCACTCTAGGATGTGTTAGTAATTTTATGTACTGATCGACGATGATATTGTGAGTTTATAGCTTAGAATGTGTTTATTTAATATTTTTATTGATTTGCTTTAAATATTGATTAATTGTTTTAAATGAATTTGATGATCATAAAATGTCTTGTTTATGATTTTATTTGACTACTTTATTAACGCTAAAATATAATAGACAAAAAATCCACAGCGATCGAACACAAATGGTAGTTAATGTTAGTGAGATTTAGTAATAACATTATGTAAATATTTCAGTTTAAAATTTGATTTATTTGATTATGTTTGTTACGATTTCAGGCCTAAACTCCTAACCCGATTTAAAATATTGTTTCACCAATAAGTAGTAAGTTCTATGATCAGCCAGTAACATTATATGTTTTTTTTTTAATTAGGGGTACCTAAAAAAATACAATTATGAGACCCAAGGCATAAAAAAATGCCTTTAAAAGTCATTATGTATTTGACGTGCGCTGCTATTTTGTTATTTGTTAGAAAACTTAGGTTAATATGCAGATCCCTTTGACACTTATCATTCAACTAAATAAGATTAGGTATTGGTAAATTGCGACAACCGACATCCACGCGGGTGGAGCCGCGGGCGATAGTTAATATTAACTATCTCGATCTTGAAAAAATATTTTTTGATAGTATTGTTATTTCATCGATATACAGGGTGATTTTTAATATACTACTGACCTACTGCTCTTGACTTCCTTACATCAGACTAAATAACATCGTAATATAACGTTTGAAAAAAAAAAAAATTAACCCTTCATCACCTACCACCTACCACCTACTTTTGTCTCACAACCATTTACCACACATCTGGGAGACCACAGTAAAATCCGATGTTTCTTTGTCGGTTTGGGGCCTAAACCTTTTCTAACCTATACACCGATTTTACTGTAGTAAAATAATCTAGGTGGTTAAGGTTATTACGCTAAAAATAAGTGGTAGGTGATTAAGGGTTAGTTCATTAAATATTTCAAAAGCTCATATTAATAAGTTATTTATTGTTACGTAAAGAAGCCACGGGCGGGAGATTATTGGTATATTAAAAATCACTCTATTAAAAAAAAAACTTTACTTTTTAATAATTCATAAATAAACGAGCAATTTGAGGCTGCATTGCGTAGTTTTTGATGTATAGGATACGTAGGTACACACGTAGATACCTGGTCAGTATGATGTGAATGTAAGAACCCTTAAGTATGACCACACCCTTTTGTCATATTTTCAAGGCAAGTTAGATTTATTTTATTCAGAGTTGAAATTCAAGGTTGTATTCAGAGAACTGATATCGCAGGCTTTTTGAATACCCGTAGGAATGAATAAGGCAAATGTAGACAAATTGATATCAATTGGTTTTGAAGAGAAAACATTGATACGTATCTCTTATCCTTTATAAGTAAATAAATAATGTAATGTAATGTATCTTAGTTGTTTACATTGACTTAATAATCTAGATGTTATTCTACATACACCAATATGTACCACAAAACAGTTAACACACTCACTCACAGTCGATTTCTTTTAGAAAACTTTTATTTGTAATCATTAGGCCGAACACTGTTTCCTAAGATACAGACCTCTCAGCCTAGTTTAGGAGACAGGGCTTACTTATTGTAATTAATTATATCACCAAAAACTGTAAATATGTTAAATCTAAAACAAAAACATCTGTATGTGAAATAAATAAATAATTATTATCATTAGTCAATAGCCAATATCTTCTCGATTCATGGGAGAATATAAAATGCAATTATCAAATATTAGGTGGTCTAAAATAACGTTTTCGTGAAATTGTGACTAAGAAATATACTATAGAGTTATCAAGTCACTTTGAATTGAGGACGAACTTTTATTTACATATTTTTTACTGTTGTCATATATCTACCTAATTATTTAGTGCAACAAAGTGAACATTACGAGTAATGTTGATAAACTTTGGCGATGTGTACACTTAGAATATATATTACGGGTCTTAAGTCTACCCGTGACCACGGCTGTTGTAATACCGTCGACACGTCGAGGAAGGTATTTTACCTTAAATTATTTACACGATTAAGACTCGTAGTATAAATAATCTTATAATTACGAGTAATTTACAGATCAAGTTACAAGTTGTAAGTCGCAAATTCAAAACCCAAGCTGCCTTTCTTCTGTCTTTGGTAGATGTTAAACTTTAACTTTAAACTTTAAAGCCACAGTAAAATCAAATACACCTTTTGATGTACCTCTAAATATATACAGACGACTATTATATTCAGATACTCTATAATCGCATGTAAAAACTCATACCGCTATCCAACTACAATATGAATATTCATAATATTTTATTCATGAATATAACCCATGCAAATAGCGGAACCCGTATAATTTAATTGAGCTTCCTACACTAGAGCTAAATTAGTTAAAACTATTCAAAGAATCCACGGACGGAAGCGTAGATAGTCTGTCGGGATTATATCAAGAGCTGGCTAAGACGGTTGGTGGAACATACGAATAAAAAACTCGGCGAATTTCGAAGTTTTGCGGTTGGTTTCAAAAGCTAATATTAAGTTCATCAGATCTAAGTATGCTGGTGTAATAATATTCTAGGCATATATTGCTTTATCTAAGGGAGAAGATACACATGGCAACAAGTAAAGTAGCGTTCATATTAGTTGCATCCCAGCAAAACAAGATACAGACCTGCCAGTAAGTACTACAATAAAACGGCAACAGATCTAATACGAACACTTTAATCCCCAGATGAGATAAAGTGAAAAGACTTTGATCAAATTTATCTAAGAAACGCCACAAAGAAATCAACTGTTTATAAAAATAAGCCATTAAACCGATTCCCCCGTTTAATAACTGTAATGCTAAAGATTTATGCACCTGGCTTACGGCTTCTCTAATAAAAACCCTGCTTTTTCGTCCGAGATATAAAGGAGGCACTACAGCCTCCTGATGAAAAAAAAACTGTGATTTTCTAAAAGGCTTAACGACGCTAGTTACAGATAAAAATATTAATACCGATCAGTGAGATTTTTGTAATCAAAGAATTAACTACTATCATACAACAATAGCTATGTATAATGTTATTAAAGACATTATTATTATTCTAAAGTTACCTTAAACTGAAATATAAGAAGTTAGGAAATTTTTGAAATATTATCCCTGTTAAGAAAAACTTGAAACCATTATAAATCCAGTACAACTCAAAACTGGAAGACTATTGAAATTACCAACTTTGCTTGCGAAACTTCATTCCCGTATCTCATACTATGCGAAACTTAAGACAGAACAGCTTTGTATTTTACGCGAATTATCTTTTTGAATGGATCTACTAGTTTGGTGAATGTGCCATCTCATTGAAATCTTTAAGCCTTTTGCCAGCCCAGCGGACTTTGTAATTCGCTTTGTCCCACTACTTTATTAATTCTTAACTAACCTACCTGTATGATTTCATCAATTTTCGTGAATTTAATTCCTTAGAAGTCTGTAGTCTGTTTAGTATTGTATTCTATTTTTTTTTTTCTTATTGTATCGGGCATCCATATCTGCACAAATATGCGGCAAATCCACAAGTGTAAGAGGACATTCGTGAATAAAATATGCAAAGTTCTTGGCATTTTTCTTAGCAATGTCAGTTTTTAGACACAATTTCAAATGATTAAACCTCGAACCTTTGCGTAACCAAAAATAAATTCGCATTTTTTTCCCACATAATAAATCGCAGTTAGGTCTTTATAAATATTCGTTTGATTAGAAAATACACTATTTTAAATAAAACTTCTATAATGTTTTTGAGCTATCTAATAATACTTCGTACTAGGAAGTCTTAAGTACTTAAAATGGGAAGACTTTCTAAGATTCATGTGAGAGGAAGAATTACAAAAGAGCTGTCTTCCGTCTCTTTTGTACGGGCAAGATAAGGCTATGATGAAAAGAGATAGGATTACAAGATTTTGTCAAAAGAATGTTAGTCTAAAGGAAACCCTACTATTGTCGCCTTATTATTTCTAAAATTTATTTTATTCACGGCTAGTTGTGTCGTCTTACTATGTAAATATTAATGTTTAGTTTAGGTATTTTATTTTATAAAACAATTACAATGAAATTGTAGTGTCTAAATAATACAATCATAAGATTTAGAATTATTAAAATTATTTAAAAGTTTTTTAGATTTTTCTGTAATCGCAAATCTAGTATTTATTTATTCCTTTTTCGCGGAGCTATGAAAGACAAGGTGTTACGTCCCTCCAAGAGAAAGGGTCACGCAATTTGGTATGTGAACTGATCTTGTATTATGTAATATCTTGGTACCACAACCAAGTCCAACATGAGATACTAGCTGACACCCGCCACTTCGTCTGCGTCAATTGTCCTTGTTTTGCAACATTTTTCTTTGATGATCCGTTCCTATTGGTCGTAGCGCGATGTTATAGACTTCCTCGATAAATGGCCTATTCAAAACTAAAATATTTTTTTGATTTGAACCTATAGGTCCTGAGATTAGTGCGTTCAAGCAAACAAACAAACTCTTCAGCTTTATAATATTAGTATAGCTTATTTACAAAAAAAAAGTAGTAGGTAATTAAATTTTTTGCGGGTTTGAACGAATCATTATCGAGTATAGTGTGACTTCTAGAACCTTTAGTATGGACACATAGCTATATCTGTTCCCCTCACTTTTGTGGACTTAAAACCGGTGCAGCAGAAATTGCTGTCTTTTGCAATGCTCTAGATGATTTATTCATAACATCCCCTTATATAATACTGTACGGTTAAGACATGTTTACGCTGTCGTGTACAGAATAGAATTTTGAAAGCGTCCTACTAACTTCTAGTTATTTATGTTTATGGACAAAAGTTTTAGCAACGCGGAAACTAATTTTCTTTCCACTATGAACATATTTTATATAATATTTTAGTGTTTTGAATTTATGTGTTTTTGGACGCAAAAATTGCTGAGAATCCGTAGCATGTTATTGCAAGATTCATATTGTTTCTTTATAAAAACCCTGACATGTGAACGGAGGTATTTATCAAATAGGAGACAATAGTAAACACGGTTTTCAACAAGCTAAATTATACCGAAACAAAAATCTAAATATGAAATATTTTGGCGCAAAAAACCCGCACTTTTTCTAATTTTGATGTACTTACTGTCACTCTCACAACTGAGACGAATCTAACGATTCCTCTTAAGCTAAAATCCCTCAAACCATTTAGGCTCTAGAGCGCGCCAAAGAAATATACACTCGAAAAACATAACCCTTCTGTAAGTCCGAAAACTGTATTCAAACCTTTTTGGGAGCTACTATGCTACAGGCAGACCCACAAATACACACGTCATTGATATAACATCGTTCCTTTTCCTCGGAGGTTCAAAACTACTTCGTAGTCTTGTTTTACTATTGCATAACAACTGCTGACTCTCAGTAAGTAGTCAATACAATTGGGTAGATGACTTCAATAACAATAACTTGCACTGATCAAGTAATAGCATTTTTGTCAAATGTTCTGAAAAACATATTTATGTATAAAATAAAGATCTCAACATTGTACAGGACTTAGAAACGCAAAATGAATGTAAATAAATCAAAACTGGTGATTTAACTTGTAATAGCGACGAACAATATAAGATTGTTTTAACAAGGATGGAAATACAGAATGCAATGACATTGCGGTGCATGGGATGCATCACTGCTACGTGAAGCAACACGAACAAAAGTTTTATTAGTATCGAGCAGTAGTAATTGAGCAGGCGCTTTTATCAAAATATTGTTAAGTTATTCAAATAACCATAGAAAATGATGACGTCACCGTTTTGGATTTCATTATGGGGGTATTGTTTTCATATTTCTCTTATAGAAACTACCCTATCGTGACATTCTACGAAGAAATAAATTTTATTGACGACGAACAATGATATCGATCACATTATTAATAAGTGCTATTGATATTTGTACCGATAGTAGGTACCTTCTGATCGTCAGAAAAAATAGTAGGTAGGTAAATCCAATTAATAGTGTCTATTGTAACAAAACCTACAACAGTATCGATACCCTTAACGATATATCAGCTTTGGAAACCAACTTTGTTATGCAACACTAATTCACATTTTATTTTCGTATGTGCAAAATTGTTCGGCGTGTAGATGAGAATTTAAATGAAAATGTTTGGAACGAGTTTGATTGCATCCCTTTTGATGGCGGACGCGACTGAATTTTGTCCAATAACGTGGAGTTGATTTAAGTGGTGTACTTTAAAGAGAATGTGTAAAGAGAGATAATTGGAGAAGGTTTAAGGTGCGCAAATATAATGCTAATGTAATATAATTAGTAAAAACTAAGAGGTGGTTTAATGTTGGTTCAGCAAAGAAAAGAGAAACATAAAACAAAAATATATTTATCATTATAAAAAGAGGCAAATGATTTTGCAATAAACACAAACTTTTTATTTATTCGACATCGTCTCAAAGAAACCATTACATTATTACAATATTGACCCTGATCAGAAGAATAAAAATTGTTGTTACTTGAAATCTCAATTTTTAAGGCGCGAACGCTGGGACCAGCGTTATTCTAGATCCACAGGTTGGACGAGTGGAGTTGGGACTGACGTTGGGGCCAAAGTGTGGAGCCGGTGTAATTTATCCGTCTAAGTTATCTCAGGTTCACTTCCTTCGTAGAAGTTTTATATCACCAAATACTTACTTGACTGCATAATTTACGTTTTGGAAAACTATTTAAGCATAATATTATAACCTTATTAGTAAATTATTTTTTTTATTATTTTTAGGTTTTTGACCAGATTAAATCTAGATTTAGGCTAGTTCGAGTGGTATACGTAGGATAAATTCTGGCAGTTTTAACATTATATCTGCACAGAAACTTGTTCTTGCATACATCTTTTGCATAGGGAGTTTTTAAATAGAAATTCGAAAAAATAAATTGTTAAATAATAGTAAATTATTAGATATTATTTTCATAATAACTTTTTAAGTTATCCACTGTGAAAAAATGGTCATAAATCTGTATATTTTATGTACATTAACATATAAAGTAAATACAAACCTAATATTACAATTCTCTCTCTTTGTTTCAGATGCTGATAAACGGACCATATTTTATTAAAATTGTTCCATATTACACACTGTGATGCCCAACATATGGCTGAGTATAAATCGGCCGCTAATCTAAAATGGGAACTAATGAATCCTGTAAATCTAAATACAAAATCAACTGTGTACCAAATATCAGTAATGAAAACAGTAGAACAGTAAACAATTATGGAACTACTAGTGTAAAACTTGGCCAAATAATTAACATGAATTTTGTTAATAAAACTAAAGCTGTTTATAACGAAGAATTAGATAACGTAAAACATAGATCGCGATTGACAAGTAGGAGTGCCAATACATTGTTTCTTTTGCTGAGGATATCGGCTAATATTGGGACTGTAGTGAAGCTGTGGATATTGTTTTTGCTTTTGTTTAGTTCTGTGAGTGCGTATAAGGAGCAGAGATTTGCGATCGAACCGCAAGATCAAGTAAGTAGTTTTGAATTTGTATTTAGTACTTTAAAATTACTAATGTATGTTACTTACAAAAATTAGAAGGATCCATTCTGTTTAAAAAAAAAATGATATCTGTAAAGTCGGTTGACGGACGATAATTTTACGTGATAATGTCTTAAGAAAACATTTATGAGATATTGCCCTACGTATTGCTTAGCAACCAATCAATACCGTTAGTTCCAATTGTATCGCAAGTCATGGTCGCTGCAATCGCCATTCGCTGTTGCTAGGCAACAGTGAATGGCGATTGCAGCGATCAACCAATAACGTGACTTTTTTAGACTGTTTTTGGGACGTGCGGTGGACGTACGAAAAAGTGTCTAAAAAAAAGTCACGTTCGTCATCGATATATAAGACGTTAACACGTCAAAAAATAAAAGTTAATGATCTTCTTTTTTATAGTAAAGCTTTTTATAAGTTTTTTATTCGATTTATCGAATTTCACAAGTTTCTTTCAAGGAAATTACTTTGACTCCATTATATTCTTGTAGTTCAATCTCATAAATATTTACATTAAAAACTTATCCATATTGATCTCATCAAAAGTTGTAACATGAAAATTAAATATAAATTTACCAAGGCATTGAAATAATCTTAGAAAAATAGCTTTCAGATAAATAACTCGCTCAATATTAAACCTCACAAAATTGTTATAACGATCACTAATTTAATATCAATCTACTTTTGTGGCAAAACAGTTTGGAATATTTCAAATTAATTCTACACTCATTACCGGCCATTGCTGTTCAACAAATGAAAATTATCGTGCAAACAAAATGCGTCAGAACTAAGTTATTTTGTTAATGGTCGTTGTATTAATGGTGAATTCATTGGAAATTCCATTGCTAGTGTTGTTTTAATCGGCTTTGTTTTATGAATTAATATTAAGTTGCACTGTATCCATTTCGTTGTTTATGTAAATTTTTGGCCTGAATGGCTACCGTTAGTTTGCGTTTATTCATTTTGCATGCATTAGCAGAATATTTTTGGGAAAAGTATTAGCTTTTTATTTTACTTTCGGATTTTTATTGTAGTGACTCATTATTAGGGTAATATAAATATGGCCATTTAAACAAAAAATATATTTTAAATTAAAGTTAATGTTAAATTTTGAAGCGGCGGCGGCGGTAGCTTAATGGCTAAGGCATCGGACTCGCAATCGTGAGTTTTGCGGGTTCGAATCCTACTCATTTTATTACCGACGTGGACCCATTCCTGACACAAGCCTTTGAGTTAAATTGGAGGGGTTAACAAGATTGCTATTACTGTGGGACTTAATCCCACATTGCTAGTTATCTCTTTTTAAAAAGATTACTAGCAATGAATAAAATGGATTTAACAAAAGGGAAATTCCCAATATCCTGTATCAAATATACGGAAGAAAGAACTTTACAAGATATATTTGAATTTAGAAACTAACTCAACCAAATAAAAAGTAGAATTAATTTAGAAAGGTTTGTCATCTATGAAAACATCCGTTCAAGCCCAAGGGACCAAGGGTAGGAATTTTTAATATCACCAGATATTCAATACAAGCCTTTTCTATGTCAACTGAGTACTTGCTTACGAAAAGAATAATATAGGTTCACGTTTGTTGCTCCGAGGATTCCACAGGGGAATATTTGATTTACAGAACGGGACCTAAATTAATGCTGCGAAAATGTGAAGTAATTTTTGGAATAACGAATTTTTCTTTGTCTGCCTACCGGGGAATTGGTATGAATATGTCGGGTTGGAAATGGAATTCATTTCTCGTGAAATGAAAGTGAGCATATTTTGAAAGCGTTAAATGGGAAACACGTAATTTATTTTTTACAAATAATCTATATAAGTTGTCATCTATGGCGCTAATTCTATTATGATTTTGCTTCAGTTTAACAATAATGTTATGTTCCGCTTATTATGATAAAATAACGAATACTGTATGTGCCGGTAATAAAATAGAATCTTCTGATGTTTCTAGGTTATATTTACAAAGCTATTTTTTCATTTACCACACTGATGATAAAAATGCTTAACAATTTTAAGTTGGAATTAGTTTGACGTTTCGTTTTAGAGCCTACAACTCATTTTTTTGTAAATCGATTTAACTCATAATATATATGGCATTTTGTTTTGAAGAAATCAAATTTTGTGGATGCTTGTGCTTTTAAAAATTTTACCGTCTACTTTATTTGTATGTAATGATATTACACTGAAAGCGAGTTGTATACTACCATCTCCGGTTCTCTCAAAGATAATAAGTAGAAAATTGAAATATTAACTTCGGATGTCATTTTCCCCAAGTTACTTCAGTTTTGCTGCAAATTATCTTTGCATTATCTTTTACTTTCATCTGTGAAGAGTTTCTTACTTTGCCAGAAATTGACTGTAGCATGCCTATTTAATTTCCCTGAAATTATTTTTGTTTTATCTTCGGGTGTACCGTAGGGATTTCAAATAATATTGTGTAAGTGCCAACTTCCAACTTGGTATTATCATGACCATAATAAACGACATTTATGGGTTGGTCAATACTAGAATAAAGGCCTAGGGGTTATTACGTTAATTTCAGTTCGAAATAGTTAAGAATAAATACTTTAAATTCTGGAATACTGTACTTCTTTATTTTTATCCAGAGTGCCGTAGTTGGATCCAGGGTGACGCTACCTTGTCGAGTGGAGAACAAGGCCGGTCAGTTGCAGTGGACGAAGGATGACTTCGGACTTGGCACTCATCGCCACCTCACCGGCTATGAACGATACAAGATGATAGGAAGTGACGAGGAAGGTAATACATTTTATCACATGACTAAAGCAAACAAGCCTACAGCCTTTATTAAATAAAGATAACAAGCAATAATGTGGGTCGCACATTGCTAGTAATCTTGTTAACTGCTAATTCTTAGCTAAATTGCTTGGATTATGAGTGGGTTTAGTCATCGGTAGTATAATGGGTGGGATTTAAACCAGTAACCTCTCGATTGCCGCCGCTTCTGTTCTTTGGAGTCTAGCCAATACCAGAAGTACAACTGTTTCCAAGGATATACATATATTGCAGGAATAACAAAATTATAATTTCTTATCACTTCTCTTCGCAGTTGATGAACGACAACCTAAAACACCCAAAAACATAACCACAAATTATCTTAATGCGTGATTCTTTGAGGTACTTTTTGAGTACAAACTATTATTGAAGATCCCTGAATAAAAATAATTATTAACATTCAGCTATCTTCCCTACTTCCGATAATGTGTTTCGTTTTATTTAGTACTAGCGAACGCCTCGCTTTTTCACCCGCGTTCTTCCCGTTCCCGTGGGAATACAGGGATAAAAAATAGCCTATGTCACCCGGGGCTAGTGTAGCTTCACAACGGTGAAAGAATTTTTCCGATCCGTCCAGTAGTTTCGGAGCCTATTTAATACAAACAAACAATCAAATCTTTCCTCTTTTTAATATTACATTTAGTATTAGTATTAGCTGATTCGCGTTACTTCGTTTGCGTCAATTTTCTCCGTATTGCAACATTTTTTATTAATATTAGCGTCGTAGCGTAATGTTATATAGCCTTCCTCGATAATTGCGCTAAACCTACTGGTTTCTTAAATCATCTCGTTCAACTAACCAAACAAACTCTTCAGCTTTATAGGCATATTTCCATAATCCATGTTATAATGCTAGCTTTTCCCCGTGTCTTCACCAGCGTTTCATTTAATTTTAGAGCTTGTGTACTATTCTAATGTATAAACTAAATTACTGTAAAGTTACATCAAAATAATTCTAATAGCTTCTGCATTAAAGAACTAATAATATTCACCAAATCTAACAAACTTTCAAATTTATGGTTACATAAAATAGTTTACTTTTTAGATTTTTCGTCACATTTCTTGTAGTTACAAAGAGACTTTTATTCCTTTGAACTAAGTAAGTATGAATTCACATGAGTAAGTTGGGTAATAATAAAATATCGCGAGCATAAAATGTTACAAAGAAAATATTACAAAGGGAGCGCAATATCTGTTCCTAACTCTTATATAATCTATAACAATACAGATAGTTAAGTCTAGAGTTTGACTCAAAGGCTTGAGAGAAGTATTTGGTTAGGAAATATTCGCAATAGTATTTTGTAGTTTATAACTATTCCCAATGATGTCAATAGTATAATGCCGAATAACAAGGAAACTTACTTAAACTGCAATAATATTACTGTACTTATTTACACGGTGGAATCCCAGTCACTGTTTTTCTGAAAAGTAAGGTCTCGCTACATGAAATATATACCAGCTTTTCCCTGAGTTTGTACTCGCATTTTGTTTGATTTTGTTAGCATTATGTGCTATTTTGGTATCATTTTTAAATTTCATTAAAATCCGCTCTGTAGTTTTTATGGGAAAGAGCAACAACTCCATCCATCCATAGATGTTTACAATCTTATCTATACTAATATTTTAAAGCTGAAAAGTTTGTTTGTTTGATCGCAGTAATCTCAGGAACTACTAATCCGAATTGAAAAACATCTTTCACTGTCAGATAGCCCATTTATCGAGGCTATAGGCTATGTAACATCACGCTACCACCAATAGGAGCGTAGCAGCAATGAGAAAATTTACGCAGACGAAGTGGCGCGGGTCAGCTAGTAGATTTATAAAATTAGTAAGATTTCTTTAACATCTATACTTCAAATTATGTAATTATTACATCATACTTTTCAAAAATTTTTTCTTGCTCAAATGCAACTTGTCTGAGAGTAACAATATCTGTAGGTTGTAGTAGTTACAGTAGTAACTAGCTGAAGGCCTGTTGCTACCACTTTTAAAGCAACCCTATGGTAATCATGTCTGTAAAAAAACTATGTTTTTGAGAAACATAACTGTGCCTAAATATTAGGCATTATTAACAGTGGTATATAAAAAAAAGTTGTTATTTTAGACAAATTAAAATAATCAATAGTGTTAGAATAATGTTAGATATTTATTTCAATAGGCATACCTACGAGTATTCTTTTCAAAATACATTGCAGTTTGCTCATCTCCACTCTGGGGTTATGTGGCTAATATCTAATTTGTTTTCAGGCGATTACTCGTTGGATATAAGAGAAGTGACGCTGGATGACGACGCGTTGTATCAGTGCCAAGTCAGTTCTGGACCAAGAGGTAAGTTATTTCGTTCTGAAATTTAGTGTGTTCTAAAATTACACTTTCAGGATAATTTAGTAAGGCCTATTTTAAAATGATAGTTTTCACTATGAACGAGTACTAAGGATACTTATTTTTGGTTTAATTTATCACGAATTCATACAATCCTTTCATATGGCTCTATTATGATCTATTTTTTGTTTCGTATCTTAATATCTGTTATTTTGAATGCTAGTACGGTCCACAAGCGCTATTTTTATTTCTACTAAGTACTTAATTTCAACAAATCTGACAATTTATATTATTATACGAATAGATACACATAGGCTACATTTTTTTGTGTTATTTTATTAAGATTGTCGTGCATTCGATATTTGAATCCAGTCTGAGTATGGATATTTTGTGTATAAATATTTTATCTTATTCGAATATTATTTGAAGGCATCAAGAAAATGGGTAATAGATTATTATTATTATCTTTGACTTAAAATAAACTTTACTATTTAAGTAAAAAATAGTCTGTCGTGTGGTACTGACTTAAGAATAATACCACCCCATCTCTTCCTGTGGGTATCGTTAAGGCGACTAAGGGATGTCACAACATGCGACGGGCAGCAGCGTCCTCTGCGTACTTTTAAAGCCTTACTGCGATCGCCATCGCACTCGCCAAGCGTGGTAATTATGGCAAATACCCCCAGGATCTACAATAAGTAGGTTCTACTATGGAAACCCGTGCCCAGCTGTGGGAGATCATATGGGTTGATAATAAATTAAAAAATATAATAATATACCGACGAAAATGAGACTACTTCCTTTTATAAAGGCTAAGATGCACTGTCATTAAACTTGTTTCCAGTGTTTTATTTACAAAGTCATCCATTTAGAAGTTAAATGACTCCACAAAGTACATCGGCGTCTTATTTAGTACTTTCTAACTAAAAAAGGATAAACCATCAGTGAATTACTCTCGAAGATTTAACAGCCGACTCAAGGTTTATTATCCGAAAACTAAGGGGCGTAGTCTCAAAAGGCAAATCGTTTGTGGCTGAACGTTTGCGGGTTGATCTTAGTAATAATAATATTTTGGCACAACTAACGCAACGCTATCTGATCCCAAACTAGGTAAAGCCTATACTATGGCAACTAGATAACAGGCTGATAAACATTATAGATAAATTACACACAGACACAGAATAAACCATCATGCTTATAGTGGGAATCGAATCCACGACCTCTGGGTTAACAGCCAAGGTCACTAACCACCGGACCAACAGGCCAGTTCTCATGATCTTGGATTACGTAAGGTTTCTTTTGGCAATATAGAATCATATATTTTGATTATTATGCCATTTTAATAGTATAAAAGCTAGCTTTCGTTCGGCTTCACCCACATGAATTAGATGACGATAAAAATAGTATTTAACTTTCTTCAGGAGTCAAACTACATCATTTTTTTTTTTCAAAGGCGACTCTCGCGTTATTTTACAAGCACTGTGTCGTGGGGAACTTTACAAACATTTAATTCACAGACACAAAGTACACCTAGACTCGGGACAACAATTTGTGGATCACACAAAGTGGTGTCTCGTGTGGGAATCGAACCCACAACTTCTTGCATAGCACTCGGACATAATCCCACCATTCTAAATTTAACCTAAATTGTGTCCAGATGTTCGGACATAAGACAAAAAGGAAATCTTCACGATGATTTTTAATACCTTTAATAACCTCCCATTCTTGGTTTCTTTACATTACACCAAAAAACTTCGTAATATCATTTTTGAAAAAAAACTACAAATGAACCCTTTACCACCTACTCTTGTCACACAACCATTTAGGTTATTAGTATATTTTATTAATAACTTTAATATTACTAATATTTTATATTATTAATAACCTACCATTCTTGGTTTCTTTACATTACACCCAAAAACTTCGTAATATAATTAAAAAAAAAAATACAAATTAACCTTTCAACACCAATAACTTAAATGGTTATTTAAATTATTAGTATATTAAAATTCATGCTGTATTTTTACCATGGTAAGTTGCAATATTTTTGCCATGGTGTTGTCTGTCATTTCTTAAAAAAAAGTTGCAAACAATTAACCACAAACATAATGCAACTGTGACTTAATTAAGGGTGTACATGTGCTTTTAGAGTACTTTATGGCCACCATGAAAGTCGATGTTTGGTGTCTATTGTGGAGTAATTGGGCTGTAAACCAAACTAATCATGGTAAACTTTGAAAACTTTTAATTATGATTTCAGCGGATTTCCAACTGGGTTAGAGTTTTAGTTGTTTTGTAGTAATTAGTGTCAGTGTAGCTTTGGCACTACGGCTTTCGTTGCCGCATTATGATAAAATTGATCACGATATAAATACTATAAGTACTTACTGGTTTTTTTTTTAATAAGAAGAATAAATGACGGTGCCAAATACAAAATGAGAAACACATGTTTCCACAAATTAATAATAATAATAATAATAAGTTTATTGATCATTAAAAATATTTTACATTGATTGGTTACATAGTTTAAAAGTTTTATATATTTATTTTTCTACAATGGTATTGGGTCCAGCTCTGCGCTCCTAACTAAGTTATGGAGTAACCTGGATGAAGCAATTAAAATAAGGTGTACAGTTTATAGCACTAAAATGTTTGAAATAAGCGATCTTTAAGATTATTCTAATACATATTACATAAGGTACAAGAATGAAACATAGAGGTTATTGCAATAAATCGAAACCATCATTTTATTTATGATCTTTAACGGTGCATCTAGTGAAACTCTAAGAAATAAACATACATACATTCATGAAAAACAACACTTTCGGATTAAGAAATTCGATGCGATAATATTGAGCGATGATCTTATCTGTATTAATTCAAATCAAATATTAATTAGGTCATTAAATTAATTACGTTTACGTTTTTGCCTAAATTTTAGTGCTAAAAAAGAGAAAGGTCTCTTATGGACACCCAGGGGGAAAATAGTTCTTTTTATTATATATTTTTTGTGTATTAATTATTTAAAAAAATCTTGCACTTGTCACTAGAAAAATTGCATGCTCCGAAATCACATCGTGCTTTACTAAACAATAACATATTACATAACTGAATAGTTTTTGTATAAAACAAACAAATTTTCATTCAGAAAAGAAAACTAATACATCAAAGTGATACACGAACGCTAAAAAAATATACGGCTCAATAAAAACATTACACTGAGAACAATTTCGCCACAAAATAGAATATACAAAGCTTATATCCGGATAGTGTGGGTTATTCCTTTGAGTCAACCGCCAGCCGGCTTTGTACCAAGACAACGGACGGATACCACCCCGGGGAATGTTCCGATGTTACAAATAGTGGATAAGGCATATGACAGGACCGAAATATTTTGATATGGGCTGCCCTATTTGATCCTTGTAATGATTGCTATTGGTTATAAATTGATTTCGGAAACTATTATTTTTCGGTAGCTAATAAGTAGGTACGTACGTACATGATCGGAAGCGGCGGTAGCCTAATGGCTAAGGCATCGGTCTCGCAATCGTGAGGTCGTGGGTTTGAATCCTGGCCATTATACTACCGACGTGAACCCACTCCTAACATAAGCCATAGAGCTTAGCTGGAGAAGTTAACAGGATTGCCAGTAATGTGGAACCACAATCCCACATTGCTACTTATATTAAAAAAAAATACATATCTAGGGTTTTTCCTATGCCTATTTATACAATCGTAGAGTAACTGTGTCTCTTACTTAAAAAAACTAAGCTGAATCTTTAAATATGCTGTTTATTTTTTCAAAATTTAAGGAATACGCTGTAGATAGTTTTTTTGCAGTTTTGATATTCTAACTTATATACTGCTATAAGCTTAATCGGTAATGAATAACTGTTTATATTTATTGTTAAGCCTGGTGTTTAGCAAACTTATACGCATACGCATTTATAGTCAAACTACAAGGCAGATTTGATTGCATTTTGAACCATACAGAAAAAACATTTAAACTTTCGCGTGGCATGATTATAACTATTAATTATACGGGAATTAGCGCGCATTATTTATCTTAGAATTGCATATAAGCTCATATAAGCATATTCATACTGACTTACTACTACTATTGGCTCGAGCAAACCCGCTGTAATATGTTAGTGTACGTGAGTTTGGTATTTGAAGCGCGTAATTTTCCGCGCCGAAACGACTGTATACGCGTAGAAAAAGACGCTAGTCTGTAACCTCAACAGAAAGAAGTTAGTATATTAGCTAATATTTTTATACTATTTTAGAAAATGTACTTATTTATTCAGCAGCAAAGTACATGAAATATATATGCCAACACGAACATACTCCCACATTTATAAAAGCATTTGTTCATAATAGCGCGTTTATAGGGGTGTCACAAGAATTAGGAATCAAGTTGACGTCATTTGAAAGGATATTTCATTTATTTGTAGCTCAGAAAACTAACATGAAAGCCAATATTTGAACAGACGCGGACTTTTACGAATACGGGGATTATATATTATAATATTCGTATATGCTCTAGAATTGCATAAACATTTGATTACAGTTACATTATTTCATATTTTTATATATATCGAATACTAAGTGACAACCCTACATGAGGAAAACTTGTTAGCAAATGTACAAAGATCGATTTCTAGTTGTCATTCAAGGCACTTATCGATCATATATCGTTTAGCTAATAATGTCAATATTTGTACTGAGCCAATATAATTGGCGATATTGAGTCGACAAATCAAAATTCTATTAGGAAACTTTTGTACTTATATAGAACGGAACCTCAATTATCCCAAAAGTTATTAAATAAATATACTAACAATGGTTACATGTAGTCTACTATTGGATGATTTGAAAACACTGAGCAGATTGAGAATTTAGATAAGTTTTGGCTAGGTTCATAAATGGGTTCTCGTCTTTTTCCACACAAGGCACTGAAAGATGTGAGCTTTGAAGAATACATTAAACCAGGTCGTGATGGTTTCCGTCTTTAATGAATCAATCAATTTCCGGCCCTGCTCTTTTATTTGGGGTCGGGTTTTCCTCTCGCCAAGATGTTTTTTCCTGGGCCGTCTAGTCTGCCAATTGGGCTTTCTTAAGACCTCTATTTATAGTTGACCACCAGGTTAATCGGGTGACCTCTACCCTATTCTGCTTTGGCAGTTTTAGAACTATTTGCAATAAATGATCTTCTGTACCTCTCCTTACATGTCCGTATTATTTGAGGTGGTCTCTGTTGATTAGTCGATAATGGATGACACTTTAAAGCTTCTTCGAATGAATGAATAAATTCCGTGTTTAAAGATGTAAAAAATAAAAATAGCACTTATAATAATGCACATACTTGTGCACTATAATATTTCTTTTGTAGCTTGTAGACTAGTCAGTAACTTGTAGATATATTCTATGGTTAAAACATTTCTTTCGTTTGTAATAAAATACCGTATCTATTTTGTTCACTTCTCCTCTCGCCATAAATGGCAATTCTCTTTATTTAGCTCGTTGCTGTATTGGGGAAATGAAAACCGTTGGTTGAAGAATTCGGAGAAATGTTTATGAGTCATAGAGAATAGTTTGGTATATAGTTAGTAAGTGATATTATATTCGGGAAATATTAGCGCGATATAACAATAATTCGGAGAATCAGACTGTATTTTTTGTAAATACTTACTGCGAATAGTATGGTTTTATTAAAATGTTGTTATAAGTAATATAATTTTCGACTAGCCTGTTGGTCTAGTGGTTAGTGACCCTGACTGCTAAGCCGGAGGTCCCCACCTAGGATAAAACTTTGTTTTATGAGCACGATGGTTTATTCTGTGTGTGGGTGTTATTTATCTACAATATGTATGTATTTAGAAATATATAAGCGTGTTTATCAGTTATCTGATTCCCATAGTACAAGCTCTGCTTAGTTTGGGATCAGATAGCGTTGTATGAGTTGTCCCAAGATAATATTATTATTTTCATTGACATTTCGTTTTATGTAAAGAAAAAGTATTTCCCTTAAGCTTAACGTTTTTACGTTACACTGACAGTGGTCACAAGCTGACTGTCTATATTCCCGTATCAAATTATGTAGGTGTCTGATGCAAGGCGTAACTTTGAAAGTTATAATACTGTAAAAAAATATTTCTAGTTTCACGCATATAACTTCGAAAATGCATTCATATGCGTGCGTTTTGATGTGTACCAAAAACTTTGATTCGGGAATGCTTTCCTACATTTGTAGATTAGTGTGTTGGTGTATTTGAATTCACTGGTGCATTCAAGGTTGACAAGACGCTCATTTAATGTTTGAGATAGTTTTATTTATGATTTTTTTTGTTTCCCTTTATTTTTATTCGACACAGTTCTTTGTGACTGCTATATGACTAATCATATTGATGTTTGCCACTGTCTCGTATAAAAAATAATGTTTTGAACTCACTAAATATTATTAGAAAATACTAGTAAGTTCCTAGATAACATTTAATTCTGGATTAAATAAAAATATGCAAGTGTCAGAAAATCCGTTTATTTATGCTCGAATTGATTAATATAGAAGATACTCTTAATACAACATTTCATATTCATTGAATTTTCATTTGTTTCAAAGTTAATACAATAAATATTAACACAATCAATTTATTTCATTGAATCCAAAGTCGATTAATTACTGTCTTGATTCGAAGACGTTAATGAATTATCAAAACAAAGCATTCTCTAATTAAAATCGTAGCAATCGTTTCTTCTGTCAACTTGTCATTCAGCAAATAAATTAAAACTTCGTAGCACCGTAGCAGGTTACGAACGTAGCAAACCTCTACGAAAATAATTACAGGGGCGATTTGTACAGTGGATGCAATTTGATGGGGCATGAAATTATAATTTGCTTATCGTGTTTACGAATTTTGACGTTTGACTTCACGGTTTAATGGGCTGACATCTGTCAGTAGCCTTGACTATCGCTGTCATTGTAATTTTTTAAGAGTTGTTGTTTTCTTTCTTTCTATTAGAGCGATACACCCCCCACAGGTGTGTTAGGTGTGTGTTCGTTTGCTCGCGCTGTGATATATAGAACTGACGATACATTGCTACACTGATGCTCATTCAATTTGTTTTAACCTTTATAACAACGGTGAAGATGAACAAATGTTTTTAACTAGGCTAGGTAAGTTTCATTTTTATTTTATTAGCTTAGATATATTTTAACTATCCGTTAATTTATACAGTTCTTGAAACGACCTTTCCGTGACCCTATTATCACGAGCGCCTTTATTATAATGTACTCGGTTATATAAAATTATATTATTTTTATCTAGAAGCTATTCAGATTACATAGTAAACACTATTTAATTTATTAAATGATAAAGTCAAATAGCCCATATTACTTCAAAACTAATATTGAACTTTTATAGTTAGGAATTAATTTACATTTTGCTACAAGTTTCACTTATTTTATGAAAGGTTATTATATTCTCGGGAGAAAACTAATAAAATAATGTTGTGAATTGTTTATCCATAACTTTTAGACCGCACGGATGGTGCAAAAGTTTATCCAATCACTGCAATACAAAATACGGGTTTAACCTACGTAGTACTTGTGTGATAGAGTCGAAAAAATATGATAGATATTAACAAATCTGTATGTATATAAATGGTTAAACACCTTCTTGTATATACTATCGCAGAGTTGGTATACTTAAAATCCAGTCAGCTTTAATCGGCAAAGCCGGATGATAAAATCGAATATATTTTGATAAATATTCGGAAAAAACCGCGCAAGTGCATGGCGGGCCACGAACAATGTAGGGTTTTGTTTCATACTTATAACATTATACTTAGTTAATAATAATTTTCAATGGAATTTATTCGAAAATTTTGTTACTTCTCATGTGATCAGCTGTTACTCGTAAATTTGTAAAGCCTACTTAGCCGTGATAGTTTTCCTTTTAATTACACTATATATACTATTTTTTTACTAGTGATTTTTTTCAGTTACCCAACATCAACCATTTAGCTGGCAGGGGGGAAGGACACTTGACTCTAACAAAAATTTGTACTTTAAAGCTTAATATTTTACAAACGGATCCCTAAAACTAAAAATCGTCTTACCAACTCCTAAACCAATTTAAAAGATCTATCTAATGATACTCCACACGATGGGGTTGGTGAGAAAAAAACATACCTCCACTTTATAGAGGTACTCTTTTTTTTTTAAATATTTTTTTTTGTTACTTTGTCGGCGTAAGTAATCTGTATATTCATGCAAAATTACAGCTTCCTAACACTAACAGCCTCTGAGCAAAAGTGCGGACGGACGGACATAGCGAAACAACCCTATAAAAGCCTACTAACACTCGTTAATAACGACTCATTTAAAGGCCACAATATGATCTACTTTGTTTCTTATAATAAACATTCTTTCGGGTATTATATACGGTATTTTCATACACTCATGTATGAAAATACCGTATAATATTGCTTAATATCAAATATAGTTGACTTTTATAATTTTGTGAACAAGATACGATAATAAACGTTACCTATCGATAGTATGTGCTTTATTGTTACGCCCTTCACTAGACGGCTCCATAAGACCCATATGTGCAAGCGAGATAGTTATAGAGAAACGATTTATGACCCTACGACTTAGATGATAACGTGCGTACTATAGCCTAAATCTAGATTTAATCTGGCCAAAAACCTAAAAATAATAAAAAATAGAATTTACTAATAAGGTTATAATATTGTGCTTAAATAGTTTTCCAAAACGTAAATTATGCGGTCAAGTAAGTATTTGGTGATATAAAACTTCTACGAAGGAAGTGAACCTGAGATAACTTAGACGGATAAATTTGCCTTAACCGGATTACACCGGCTCCACACCTTGGCCCCAACGTCAGTCCCAACTCCACTCGTCCAACCTGTGGATCTAGAATAACGCTGGTCCCAGCGTTCGCGCCTTAAAAATTGAGATTTCAAGTAACAAACATTTTTTTTCTTCTTATTAGGGTAAAATATTGTAATAATGTAAAGGTTTCTTTGCGACGATGTCAAATAAATATAAAGTTTGTGTTTAATGCAAAATCATTTGCCTCTTTTTATTTTGAGAAATATATTTTTGTTTTATGTTTCTCTTTTCTTTGCTGAACCAACATTAAACCACCTCTTAGTTTTTACTAATTATATTACATCAGCATTATATTTGCACACCTTCTCCAATTATCTCTCTTAACTAATATGCCGGGTGATAGCAGTGATTGCTTGATGAAGATGTGCCAACTCAAATGAACTACCCGATCGGCACTTGTTAACAAAGACGAACATGTGTTTTAGTAGTTGCTTCGGGTTGGCTTTTTTCGGCAAATGCTGCCAAGCCTACAGAGCCGACTCGCTTCTGTGTCTAACTTTAGCACATTACAAAATGGTGAACGGCATTTTGTTAAACGAAGAATCTTTGTAAGTAATAGAGCAAATTGCTTTTAGTTATAATACCTCTCGTTGGCCCCTAGATGGGTCACTGTTTTCGAATAAGCATAGGGAACGACATAGGCAATATTGCTTGCAATAACCAACATATTTGCAGACGATGCCGCGAGGAACTACTAGTATTTAATACAGGTACAGTTGCGAAAATATGTACAACAGAAATAATTGCAACAAATATATTTTTTCAACCTTACTACCCAACATTATTTTCCTTAATTAAAGAGGGTAACTAAAGTAGGCAGTTTTCCTTACAGCTAATATAGAAAAATGGATCCTTAAATGTGCTTAAGATGGGCCGTATGTTTCTTAGAAAAGATTGGAACTTTATTTCTTAGTATACCAATGAACAGAATTTTCTTTTAATTTGAAGTCTTTCCATGTAATATTGGCTTGTTATAAAAACTATTTTTACAAAAAAAACAACTTGAAAAATAAATATAAGGTAACAAAAAATAATATAGGTACAACAACAAAAAAATTATTAAACATTTTGAAGTTGGTGCCAGAAAATGTAGTTTTATGTTTTAGGCACTAACTTCAAAATATTTAATTATTTTTTGTACCTATGTTGTTTTTGCTTTTTAGTTACCTTATATTTATATTCAAAGTCGGATTTTTAATTAACTTTTTATTTCTCACTTAAGTGTATTGGTTTGTAGTTGATATGAGGTACAACAGCGTAATCATTTCTTTTTACAAAATGTTGTGTTGATTTTTGAGGAGTTCACCTGATACTCGATTATCAGCTCATTACATGATTTGATGGAGGCAAAGTATCAGGTATCGAACACGGTACTCAGATCGCAACCCGCAATATTTATTATTGAATAGTTCCACTGGTCATCTGTGTTCTTAATCATCAAGAGCCTACTGAGCCAAGTTTTAACCCAATTTGTTCAGTGGTTTAAGCGGTTCGTTGTTCGTGGAATCACAGTTTATTTTTAATTATACATATTAAAGTCGTAAATAATACTACTCTTACTGTAATGAAAACAAAGTATTTGCAAACTTTTGAAATCCAATCATTTCGTTTATTCCAATAAAATAAATAAATACGAATTTTGTTTGGTACTCCCGTGGCTCCTACAATCGCGTTATATTACGCACTCATTTTGAATTTCCATTCCACTCCCCATTCTATTAGTCATTTCCCCATTTGAGAGGGGCAAAGAAACCATAAAAAACCCCATGCAATATTCCTATGAAGCCTTACAACTGTTGCCGAAATGACACGATGGAGGTGGGGAGGTTGGGGAGTAAAGGCATTGTTAGATAAAATGATTTTAGGTGTGTTCTACGTGAAGCGACTGAAGAAATAATGGTGCTGTGTTTCAAGTTAAAGAAATTTTATTATGCAATGTGTAACATAAAGATGTGGTTAAGTACGAGAGTCGTTAATTTATATACGTCTCCTGATTTTATCGAACACTTTATGAAGCGTTCAATTCTATGATACAGCCCGCTTGACTATTTTGTGCGTATTTTTTACCATTCAGAACTTAATTTATTGCAATCACTTGTCGCACCATGAGAGGCGCCATACTTACCTATGCCATACATTGTCCGCTACTGAAATCTGTTCACTATTTTCTGTTTCATGTTGTAGACTAATTTTGCCAACTAATTTATTGCGGCTTATATGATATGTGTTGGCTTGGTTATAAGCCGTGCAATTCTTAAAACCTAAATTATTTTACAATATCGGTATAGCTGAAGTTAGTAGGTAACAAATAAAGAAATAGTTTATTGTTTTAGTTTATTTAAACAACTCTCGCATTAAGTAAAAGCCCTGTGTCGCGAGGGACTGTATAAACATACAAATTACAAATACAGACTACACCTAGACTAGTTCACGTATAAAAATGTCCTTTTGTGCAAATTATCAGTTTGCGAGGATATTTTTCAATAACAAACACAAAGTGGCCTCACTGACGTCGTACATTCACGTAGGTAGGCGTATTTATGTGACATAGCTAGGGGATACGCCAGTATGATAATACCCTAAGGCTTGAGGGAAGAATCACGATGTCCCATGCCTCGAACACCGCGAGTTTTGTTCGTTATCATTTTGAATTATTCAGAGGTTGGATGTACATTGTTACTGGATGTGTTCCTCTATGGATTATTGTTAATATTTTAGCCGAATGTCCTTTTATAAAGATAAAAGAAAACGGTGGCATATTATGGGACGTTACGTAGTTGGTTTCAGTTTATCAAGGACAAAATTTGATATCAAATTACAAGTAAGATTGATGGATGGTCAATTTACCATTTTTTTTTCGTTTGATTTACTCTTAGTTATGTTACATATGCTCATGAAGCTCTTTAGTACGAGCTTCATGAGCATTTCTAATAACAACATAGTATTACATAACTATAATTTACTGTATTGTAACTGAGTTGAGTCTTTATATATATACGAGTATTTTGTATTTTTTATTTTATTTTATAAAGCTAAAATATTGTCTGTGTATATTAGTTAAGTTACATGAAATAAATGCATTATTTTTTTATAGAGACCTTTGTTACCTAAAAAATGTAATCCTTTTGTTTCGAGTTACCCTGTTCTTGCCGTGTGGTACCGGCTTAAGAATACTACCACCCCATCTCTTCCCGTGGGTGTCGTCAAGGCGACTAAGGGATTTCACTCCGGAGGACGGGCAGCAGCGTCCTCTGCGTACTTAAAGCCTTACTGCGATCACCAACCCGCTCGCCAAGCGTGGTGATTATGGCAATTACCCCCAGGATCTACATACTAGTAGCTTCTACTGGGGAGACCCGTGCCCAGCAGTGGGCCATCATATGGGTTGATATGATACCCTGTTCTTTTAAAAAAAAATACTCTGTATTAGAGCAAGAAAAACAAAATAAATTAGTCAAATCGGTTTAGTCCTTTCAGTTTAGATTTTTGAATATTTTACTAGATAATAATGGTGAAATCGGTCAGAGCACTGGTGATAATGTAAAACGAACATCTACAACGAAAAGTAATAAAACCTTCAAGTTCCACAGTTAAAAAACAATATTGTTCAGACGAACCCCGTCTATTAACTATAACATCTTTGTCCAAGCCCACTCTCCCAACGGATGTTTTTCACCTCACTTTTGCAAATTACCAAGATAAGAACTTGGTCCGCTCTCCCCTAACTTTATTACAAACTTTAATCTCAACTCTGTAACGTAAAATTATTAAATGCTGAATCAATTTTTGTTGTCTAACTTTTAGATGACAATGAGACTTATTGGACTTAAGGCTAGCAGTGGCCTTTGTTTGTCTTTGGAGTTGAATCGATTTTTAATGTGCTTTTTGAGTTGTTTACGTGAAGTGAACGGAAAGTTTACCGACGTTTATTTTGAAATCGTCATGTTTTTGAAGTGTTGACATGGTGAAACGATATTTGTATATTTCTGCTAGAAATGTCAACGTTTAAATGCTGAATTAATTTCTGTTGATACAGCAACAGCTACTTATATTATAAACACAAAACTTATGTAGAACACAGGATCGATAAATCTTAAAGATTTGTTACTTCTTCACACAAAAACTACTATAACCACTTGACCCGGCTAATACTAGGTAGGTACATGATTCTTTAATTATTTTAGACTGCCACCTAACCTTTTTTAGTTGAACTATCGTTCTTGAACGATAAAATGTTCACTTAATTCATTAGATTTAAACTAGATGCCGCTATTCACAACTTTGTCTTATAGGATCGCCCTGGTTAGAATATCAACCACGAACGTACGAGGTAATTTTCTGTTATAATCTAACCAAGGACTACTAATTTTGACAGGCTATGAAATTCAAAATTAACGCTACGAAGTTGCGGGGCATAGCTGGTTAACAATATATTCCCACAAACCGACACATATCAAAATTAACCCATACAAAACAAATTATTCATTTCACAAAGCCACAATGGTCCACAATGAGCACTAAACAGTAGAATAACGACATAGCTCACATAATATGTACAGAAGTACAAGTTAATTGTGAACTAGACGTTCGTCAAACATGGGCCGGCAAAGAAAAAGCCACTTTTGTACGGTCAAAGGCAAACACACCCGCAAATTGTTCAACCGCAACGACTTTGTTCGAGGTTAGGTTATGGTACAAGTAATAAGAAACTTGGATGAATACTCATTTATTAAATTGTATTACTTGTAACACTGAAATGTCTTTGTACTTGTGCAGATAGTTTAATATTTGGTGCTTTTGCTTGGGTTTAATATGCCACTAGAAATCTTTTTTACAAAAAGACAGGAGCGCATAGGGAGTTGTTGAACGAAATGAAAGATTCATAGTATTAGGTAACTAATACTTTGAATATTTAATTTTGTTCTTTGTGAATTACAAAAAGTTATTTCCTGTGCGGTAAACGAAACTATTATATACGACAAAATTATAGTCTCACGTACTCCCACAGTACCACTGAAGCAGTCCAAAAACATCGTTAAGAAACGATTATGCCCTAGACCACTATCGGATCTAGAGGACGAGAAGGGAAAAGGTGTCCCCCTCCCTCCTCCCTTAAACGTCTGAGTAAGTAGAAAATCCAAAACGTACCCTCGAGCTAGGTCAAGTCCACCTTCTCTCCAAACCTCCAAAAAAAATTCAGAGACATGTGACATTCAAGAACTGGTAAAGTTCCAAGGCTAATTAAGTTTATGTCGTGCATGTTTCGAAACGCTTTCACTTTATAACATATCCCAAACCTAAGCAGAGCCAAATTTAAACAGGCGTCGGTGAGTTAAACGATGTAAAGTTGGACAATTACACAGGACTGACACAACTATTGTGTTTGTCCTGCCCTTTTGTCGTTAAAAAGGTACCTCTTATTTGTAGAGCACTTTACACTTGATGAATTTTAAAGAGAGATGGGATAAGTGATCAAACGTGGGTAAGCGATTTTCTTAAGCGTAAGTAAGTGGGTTGGTACATTTAACTAGGAAAAGTCACAAATAAGTAGCTACAAGTCACAACTACGAGAATCAGGTAAAAGTTAACTTTACCAATCCTATAATAATAAAGTATTATGCATTTAGGTTAAAGAAAATGACTTGTAGTTTCATTGTCCTTTCTGCACTTTTTTCGTTCCAAAAGGCTTAGTAAAGAAACTTACAAGAATATTTTAATTAAACACCGATCTGAAACTTCCTTAAATTATAACACTTAGCGAGTCACTCCAAGATAGTTTTCCCTACTACAATACTTTGAGATTAAGCAATCTGTGGTGTGGTCCGTTCCCGTATTATTATTCTATAAGAGCCATTTCCCGCGATTTTATCCGGGTGCTTGTTATTTTCCCGACAATAATAGCAGTGTGGTACCGGCTTAAGAATAGTGCCAAGTGCCACCCTATCTTTTCCCGTGGGTGTCTTCAAGGCGACTAAGGGATTTCACACTGGAGGATGGGCAGCAGCGTCCTCTGCATACTTTAAAGCCTAACTGCCATCGCCAACCCCCAGGATTTATGATAAGTAGGTTATACTAGGAAAACCAGTGCCCAGCAGTGAGACATCAAATGGGTTGATATGAATGACAGTGTGCAAGATTATGGAGATTGTGGATTCAATTCCACCAAATACAAAGCTTATGTAATTCATAATTTTTTTTCTTTAATTCTAGTATGAACGTGCCTTGTTTATATTATTTGTTTGTTAGTAAAGTTTCCAAGATACAGAACATCTTTACTAATTCGAACCATGTAAATATTTACTTGAACTAAGCATAAAAGCGAAAAACGATTTGACTATGCTTGTATATTGATGTTATGTAAACCAAAAAAAAAAAAATCGTAATTAAATAGTCAACTACGAAATACTCAAACAGTTCCTAACTTACAATCACTTAATAAAATGGACGACAAATTTATGACATCACTATCAACTGCTGCTAACATAAGTTCAGAGCTCGCGATCAAGTAAATGCCAAAAAGTGTACCTACACGAACTTTGCTATTTCAAACGTAAAACCATTAACCGCGATGTGAAACTATGTGAATAAATCAAAACAAGTTGTACCAACACTACCATAATATGAAAAGATCTTTGCACACGAGCAACTTTTTGTGTCAAGAAGAAACAATGTTGTTGTAATGGCTTTTGCAAGATCAAGTACTACGATTATGTTATGTGCGTATGAAAAAAAATTAGAATAGTGGCTAATCAGAAATAAGAACCAGATTTGCTACTATCTAGTAGTATAAAAAAAAGAATAGCGAGTAATAACAAAAATAAATCAACTTGCAGTAGGTAGTATTATAAGCAAAAATTAGACTACTAACAAATTTGAATTAAGAATTCGGTTTGCTGTGGCTATTTACACAGTAAACAATACTTGCAATTGTTATAGAGACACCATTTTAGATTTAGAAAATTTGGCAATTTTAAGACTTACCAAGTACTTACTTAAAATATAATTATTCAATATTCACTACAAGTCAGCCCTATAAAGAAACTTGCACAGAATAAAACTCGTAACAAAACACTTATTTATTTCTGGTTAATTGCTCTGTCTGGAAGAAATTGGTGCAGTTACATGCCCTAGTGGATATGGCCCTTTGTCTAAGGAAAATTTCAATATAAATAAAAATCCAATAGCGTAAAAATTGAGAACTAAGTTACTTACCAATAAAGAGGAACACCAAAAAAAAAATAATGAGTTCGTATTTTAATTACATTTTTTAACCACACTTTGTGTCAACACACTCGTAATTAAATGATTTTGATTTGATTTGAGAAGAAGGCGGATTTTTTTATATAATTAGACGACTAAGAAGCAACTTTATTCAACAAAAAGTCACCACTCTGTGTAGCCATGAAAATTCACGGCTCTATTCATAAGTTTGGTGCCGCAGGTCTATTTGAACTTTTAAATGTACCCGAATAGAATACCAGTGTGCCGTGAATCCATGACTGTAGTCGTTAATTAACGATATTTTTGTTTGTTTACGATGCAGTTTGATGTTTTCAATAGCATCGACCTGAAAATTCTAGATTTAGAAAAAAATATGATTTTAATATGATAAATGAATGTGACTCAGCGTTGTATCCGTGAAGCACAGGTTTTGGAAACTACCTTTCCTTAGAGAAAAATCTTTACTCTTTTATTCCGAGTTTGCCATAGTCATTATGCCAAGTATTAAGATTCTGAAATGACATGTCTATCGAGTATGAATAAATATGGGCATATTTGGTCGTAGATATTACATCAAACCTAATATTGTACCAGTAATATCGCACAAAGTAGCAGCTAAAAATATTAAAGTATGTCTTAACCGTATCGTAAAAATATTCTAATACTGTGAATAGGATTAATGTTGTATAGAAAATATATAAAAGAAAAATGGATAAGTACTCCTAGTGTGACCATTAACAATTTCCAATCCATTTAACAACGCCCCTGCAGGCAAATTTAATGAACTAAAATCGGTAACATTAATAAAACGTTGAGCATTAATATTTTATAATACTCATGGCAGTCATGACAAATAAGCATAATACCGAATGGCTGAAGAATGAAATGCTCTAAACTTTCATGGTGTCACCGTAATTTAATGACAGAAATACTCTTGAGCACGATTAAATTTAAGTATAGTTTGAGCAAAATTAATCGATTTTAAGTATAAACCATAGGCCATCTTAGTAAGTACCACCACAGCATAAGTTATTCTTCCTTCTTAGTTTATTATCCTGAAATAAGTGCATTTACTGAGCAAATGTGACTTATAAAGAATGTCTCAGAATTAGGAGTGCAGTGTGGTGACACTAATCTTTGCAAAACAAGGATTTGGATGGCATTATTGGTGGATAGCGTGACGCTTACTCAGCTCACGACATGCTCATACCTTCATTTCTCTCTCTCTCTCTCTCTCTCTCTCTCTCTCTCTCTCTCTCTCTTTCTGTCAGTGCCTGAGAATTTTGGTCAATGTTAGGATTGCATCTGGAGCGAATGATTTGTCTTCACCGCTCTCTGATTAGCGCGTTCCTTACGACCTTTACTTAGTTGTTTAAAAATCTTAATCTTACTGGACTTAATCGCGTGAATTATTTAAAGGTACGATCTTTTTATTTACCCGACATTTCGATCGAGTTGCACCGATCGTGGTCACGGGTCGACTGATGGCAGCTTAGCGATGTCTCCATGAGACAGGTTTTTTCAACTACTCTCACTTGGTCTTGATCATTTTCATTATTCGTACTGGCGATACTTCTACACTATAGATACGACGTCTTTACACTGAGGCACTGTGTCTTTGAATAATTCGGCTATTCCTGATCAGCCTTTAAGGTCCCTTTATAAAATAGTGAACACAGTGTCTACTGCATTAACCTCATAAGCTGCAGTGTCGTATCTCCTTTGTAGCCTCGGTTTACCCAACTCTAGCACTTCTGTAACACGTTTATATAACAATTATTTTAGCTTTACAACAGCTTTTAGCTCCGTTTAGATATTAAGCGAATTAGTTTCTGCGGTTCTGTTGCTGGCATGTAAAGTTATAACAAAGGAATCGAATATTTTAATAACGGCAATTAATTCTGCTTGTTTTTGAATAGATACTTATAATTCGGTTTTGTTATTAAATACCATACCATTGAGATTAGGTATTGCTGGCGTTTATGCCTGTGATGCCGAAAAAATGTACAAATGCCTGTGTAAAATTCTTGAAAATTATTATACAAGCTTTGATGTCCATGAAACAAAGAAAATTGTAATATACCAGCGACTCGATCCGAGTTGTTTTACTTTGTTTACTATTAATATTATAAAGAGGTAAAGTTTGTGAGGTTGTAGGGGCTAATTTCTGGATCTACTGAACCGACTTCGAAAATTATTTTACCACTAGAAAGTCACATTATTTGTGAGTGGCCCAATGAAGTGGACACGGGTCATTTTATATAAATGTAATAGGCATGGATTAAAAGTAATTATAAATTATGGAGTGTGCATTTTTCGAAAACTGTCACCCATCTATGAACTGACAGTGGTAGCGTTGCTTAAGCCTCGCTCGATCAGCTTGATCGTCACTGAGTACACTTCAAGTGAACAATATTGTAAAACAATATAGCACTTTAAAACTAGTGTACAAATTATTTGTACCCGAAAATTTTACTACTGGGTCAATCAAATGCGCACAAAACCGCGTACGAAAGTTAGTTACTTTCCAACAAAACAATAAACTGAGTACAAAGTATGTTAATGTGGTTTGTTTTATGCGCAATGTCCATGAGAGTAGTTATAATTTGTGGCCAAGGATACATTGTTTAGACAAATTTGCCCATTGAGAGGGTTTTGGGACAAAGAATGGACTATAATTTTGTTAGTTATTTGGTTCATATTTTAAACTAGTTGTTTAACAATCAAATTATTTTATGGTGTATCATCAGGGTTATGTTTTGTTTTGAAATATTATAATGTCACATTGGGAATGACAATTTAAATGTTTCAAATATTATCCCGTTAATTTTATCTTCCAGCCCTTTATTCCAATTATTTTGGGGTCGGCGCAATATGTAGTATATGAAATTATTATCCAGATAACATTAGTTCAAATCCCTAACATCAGCTTTAGTTTTTTAAAATAAATAGGATTAAGATTCCTCACTATCTTAAATTAAAATATGAAATCATAGCTTTACAATTGTTATTGTTTTAGTATTGAATGGTTTTTTTAATAGTTTATCTTTGTTTTCGTCCACAGGAGAACCGGCAATCCGTTCCAGATCAGCTCGGCTCCTAATCTTGGTACCTCCAGAGCCTCCCAAGATACTGAAAGGTCCAGTTATCCAAGCAGTTGAAGATAGAGAAATTAATCTAGAATGCATTTCTGTGGGGGGAAAGCCTCCCGCTGAGGTAAGTTCTCTTCAGTTAATGTTGTGTACAGTTACGGCAAGAAATGGAAGTCATTTTTGACCATTTCCTTTTTGAGAATGCCTCGTGTAGCGGCGAAACACGTGTCAAAGTTTCATTTCGTGGAACCGGAATATTGCGAGCCAAGGTTCCAGAGTTGCCTGCTACTCGACTTCGTGAGAGTACCTGTCGCTCATTTTCTTTGTTGTAGGTTTTTCTTTCGGTGTTCGGTCTGTCAATCTATTTCGATTGTTGTATTATGGGTATTTCTATGATTGAAGTGGTAAACTTCAATTGTGGTGTTTCACAGATGTGCGTGGTGAATTTCCTTAAAAATAGAAGTAGTATTTTCACAATACAATAATGAAAATTAATTGACAAACATCCCTTAGTTGAAAAAAGAGAAACCTACAACGAAGCAAATAATTGAAAGGTGGCAAGTATCTCCGGACCTTAGTATTATTCATCCTGACTAAATGACTGACTAACTGATGGATCATCGCACAGCCTAAACCACTGATTGTAGAGATGTTAAATTTTGAGGACATATTCCCTATCTAATGTAGGCATTCGATCGGATGGGATTTTTGGATTTTTGTGGGGATGAAAAAGTGGTTTTAGGTTTGTATGAAACTCTGACAGTTGGCTTTTTGGTTTAAAATAATGAAGTATGGGTTTCAGTGTTTTTGGAAAATTAACTCTTAAGGAGGTAAAATAGGGGTTGGAAGATTTTACCAAACTTCGTCAGTTTTAAAGTTAGACCTTTAAAATTTCGTATTTCGCTTTTTGGTTTAAAAAAAAGCAACACGTGTTTGAGAAAGTTTTTGAAAAATCAATACCTAAGGGTTGCAAGTTTGTTTGTAACTTCTTCAATTTGAAAGTTATAAATCTGTCAAAAATTGGCTTTTTGGATAAAGAAATACTTCTTTCGGCATTTGAAAGCAAATATCAAGTGGGTGATTTTACCCCATTTTGGTTCATTTATAAATATAGATTGCTAGTTATCACTAGCAATCTATATTTATAAATGAACCGCAAAATCAGCCGTTCTCAAGTTTGTATAGGCAACAGCTAAGCGCAGAATTTGAGAACGGCTCACGAACTCGTTAAATTTTTGTTGAAATCAAAAGATTAATTGGATAAAATATCAATAAAAACGCAAAACTTAATATTTCAAACTCAAACGGGGGCTTATCCAAACTAATATTTTAAAAATGTAAAAATAATTCGGTCTATTACGTTTTCACGCTTATGTAAACCGCTGAACTGATTGAAATGAAATTTAGTATGGAGATTGTTTAAGTCTCAGGAAAAGCCTTTGGGTTTTATCGCGATAACAAACATCCACACGGGCGGAGCCGCAAGCGAAAGCTAGTTATACAATATTCTGCTTCCACGAAGTTAAACTTCGACACATGGTTCGTCTCTACACTAGGCCTTCTCAGAACAGATCGGTAACGAAACGACTGTGCTCGCCCAAGTCTGGTTTCTCCACTTACTTCAAACTTAAGCTTGGCTTACCGTATCTAAAACAAAACGTTTAATGAGGACAATTTTGATAACTCTAAGAAAATACAAGACAATGTTTGACAAAGGTCAAAATATAAATGAATGAGAAATATTTTTACTATTTCAGCTAGTCTTGGAAAAGATAGGTAATTATTAAATATTTTTTAGTTACGTATCTTTTCTAAGACTAGTTGACTTCTTTTATATAAAAGAAAATGATTTTTGCTGTCGCAAAGGTCAGAAAGAAACGAAGCTTTTACACGTGCAACGGACAAGATATTTTCTGATACTGAGTTTCAATTCCAATTATATTTTTTTCCTCCATTCTAGAAATAAACCTACACAATCAAGGTTACGCTTACTTGTAGTTTGTTGAGTCAAATGTCAATTCAGAGGCAATTTTTTCCCACGGCATTCTTAAGAATTCTGTGAAAATAATGTTAGAAAAATGAAGTGATCTTATGTGGACAAGTTGGAAGAGTATCTCTCTCGTCTTTAAGCAGTAAATAATAGTTCATAAAGCTTCATAAAGCCAGCTAGCGTAGATAAATGGTATGGTATGAATCTATCCGTTGTAGACGGATAGATTCATATGTATGTACCGATTGGTGAATGATCTCAATTTAGCACCTGTAGATAGATCTAAGAGCGTCGATTGGAGAATTATTAGGCTTTTGCTACCGTAGCGCTTTCATAATTTAACGAATTTCGACGGACACTTTTCACATACAGAAATGTTACTCCTTTTATGTACCCTCCACAGTGAAAACTCATCCACAACTTTTAATTGATATGTATCCAAGATTCTTTGTCTTTTGTGGACTTCAATTAGTTTCCAAGAATAAAATCCTCCAAGTTGACATAATATTCTAAAATAACGTTCTCTTTTAGATAACCTGGGTGGATAACGACGGAGGAGTGTTGACGCAGGGAGTCAATTACACAGTAGAGGTTATGGCAGACGGACGCAGATTCACCGCTAGGTAACGTTGACCTATTTCAGTACAAATATTGGTTTTATGGCAGCGAGCTAAAATTATGGAAATGAAAAGTTTTTATAACTTTCTTTCATTACCTATTTGAAATTGAAGCTATTTTATGCAGAACGTTATTTTTTTAATAATCTTTGGTAATTGAACACAAATTATTTTTGGATATTATTATTGCAGACCTAGTAATGTCCACCTAATCCATAAGTTGGCCGAGATAAAATCTTAGTTAGAAACATTTATATTGTTTAAATAAAACATATTAAAAGTCATAATCGGGATTTAATATATACATTCATTCTTTTTTTATTACGCAAATAATATCTTGGGACAACCCACACAATGCTGTCTGATCCCAAACTTACAGAGCTTGTACTATGGAAACCAGACAATTGATAAACTTACTTATATATTTCTAAATACATATATATTATAGATAAATAACACCCAGACACATAATAAACCATCGTGCTCATCACACAAAGTTTTATCCTGAGTGGGGTCGATCCCCCACGACCTCTTGCGTAGCAGTCGGATACACACCCGCGCCACAGAGGCAGTCGTAATTCGTCAATTATAAATTATATAAATTACAGTTTAAGTCAATCATAAACTATGATTTTAAAGTGTTTCGTTTTGCAGGTCCATTCTTCGCCTTCGACCTCGAAGACATCACCACAACCAGACTTTGACATGTCAAGCTCAAAACACAGCTGACCGTGCGTACAGATCTGTAACTGTAAAATTGAAGGTATGTTTAAAATTGATGATAAATTATTCTAGTACAAACTTATTGAACTGGCACCTCAAAATAAATTGCAAATATTTTCATTCCTACTAAAAGTAAGAATTTTTATAAAAAGGTTAATTTAATTTTATTGGGGAAACTTAAAAGTTATTTTTTTTAATTACTTGTATATTTCAGTTGGTGGTTCTTTACATAGTTTAATATAAAGTCGCTTGTCGTGTCTGTTTACTCAGATCTTCTAAACTATGCAACAGATTTTGATATGGTTTTTATTATCATTAAGATAATTTCTCCGTGATGGTTTATATGTTTAAAAGGTGTTTTTTTCACTATATATACACATAATATGCATGATATTATGTGTAAATATAGTAAAAAACCAGCCAAGTGTGAGTGGGACTCGCGCCATTAGGGTTCCGTACTAAGTTATAAGTATGTAAATAGTTCGATCAACACTGGGATCTATCTAGACAAACGGCACTGTATCAACAAATTTGCAGAAGGGCGACGGTAATGTGCGACCCACATTGCTACTAATTAATAAAACTTAGTTGCCAAATTGCTCTATTGAGTTACAAATAACAAGTTATTTCAAATCATGAAATACGTCTTTGTATTTCATGTTTTTTGAATTTCAAATAAGATTTCAAGTAAGATTTCACTTTCACATTTAATAGCGAAACCTTGGCATATTTTAACATTTTTGTTTTTAATAAAACAATATTGAAAGACTTAACTTATATCAGACAAATCACACAAAACCATCTTATTCCAAATTGAGGAGAGTCTCTACTATAGCAACCAGACAACTGATACTCGTAAACATACTTAGAAAATTCTAAAAACATATCAAATCAATCAAAAAATATTTTTTTACTTAGAAAGCAAAATACTACACTTGCGAAAAGCCATGATTACTACATGTCTACATGCCTGTTCGCCAGCAATAGGTAAAGCCAGCGAAAGGAACAAGGCAATAAAAACTCGAGGCTACTCTTTTTAAATTGCCAATGTTTACAATGTTTGTTTGTTTAAAAACTGTATATATATATGTTCATAAACTGTGTATATGTATGTAGAATATACTTATCCTAGATGGGAATCGAACCCACAACCTCTAGCTTAGCATTCAGAGTCACTAACCACTAAACCAACAGGTCAGTCGATTTACTACGCTAATTTCACATTATACTTTTTTCAAAAATGTGGGCTCAGTAATTTCAAAGAGGTAGGGAAGTTCGATTTTCATGAACATTTTTAAATAACTTAAAACAATACATATTTGAGACCCTTACTCTAAGCCTTTAATTTGTTTTTACACTATACCGTTTTTATAGCGGTTTTTCAATCTATTGTTTTACTCTCAAAATGAGTCCTCATATTCAAAAGTCAGACTTCTAATAGTACTTTTCTGTAATCTAAAGAATATGACCTATCTTTTGTATTCTCTAAAATATTAGACTCAGTAGCTTCTATAAGGGGGGGGGGGGGGGGTGGTCTATTTCCATGGTTTTTCTTGAATAACTTTTAGTTTTAACATTTTAAAATTACAGAAAAAAAAATGATATTCTTACAACAAGCCCTTTCATTTGATGTGCTACACGATACCTTTTGCGAAACTTTATATTTTTATTTCCTAGTTTGCCCCTAAAAATGGCTTTCAAATTAACGTTATATGCCCGTGTTTGGGTCACAAAAATACATATGTGTACCAAATTTGAAATTAATCGGTCCGTGTTTGGGTCACAGAAACACATAATTATGTGTACCAAATTTAAAATTAATTGGTCCAGCAGATTTGGTGCAAATTGGCTGTGACAGACGGACAGACAGCAATACGAGTGATCCTATAAGGGATCCGTTTTTTTTGAGGTACGGAACCCTAAAAACACCGTCCAGAACCAAAACGGGTCACTAGTTATTTATAATGTGTTGTTTTGTATACCTGCTGTCTTTATTTTCGTTTTAAATGCGGTTTATATTTTATGAAAAACCTTGTCAATCTAAAAGAAATATTATAACAACTAAAGTCAGAAGTCAGTCTGAAACCTCATGAAACACGAAAAGCTCCTCTTTTATTCGCAAACAGAAAAAAATACATCGCGCATTTCATATTTTTATGAACAATTCTAGACTTTGTTCAATTATTGTGCGCTGAACCATATTTTCCGAGCTTTACGTGACTAAAGAGTAAAATATGGGCTACGTATTAGCTTGATATGGAGAAAAATATAATAGGAGTTATTAAATGCGAGCGTGCAGACAAACAAAAATAAGTTATTTTTTGTTTACTATTATATTTTTCAACGTTTTTTGTTTAGAACTCAGAATTTCAAGCAAAATAGAATGACGTATCTGTATCAATCAAAAGACGCCATGAAGTTTCCCATTCAGAAAGTTCACGACTCCCCATAAACTCTACATTATAAAAGCAATCGAAAAGAGTAAACTAAAATAATAGTTATTTCAAGACAATCAGAAAAATGACAATTCTTAAATTTAATCACCGTAGCATAAAAAAAATACTGTTACACCTGTTAACAAACTAAGTATACGTTTACGGAATTACTTGTGATACTTGGAGGCTCTGCTTTTATATTTCACAATCATATTAATTATATGTACAATACAAATAACAAAAGGTAAGTAGTAGTGTCACATAATTAGGATAACTTATAGAACGATAATTCAAGGCGTGTCAACGTTAATGTGCGGTGTATTCAAGTGGTGTGTGTAAAATGTGTGAGTGGGTGTGTGCGTGTGTGTGTGTGTGTGTGTTTTAGGATTGTTTCTGCATACACATTATCCCTACAACAACTTGGGATCGGTATAAGTAAGTTCAGCTTTTAAAATATACCACTAATAGTGTCATTCAACAGTGAATTTAGACTATATTATTACTATATTATAATTTCTTCAAAGTCTATGGTTTTGATCCATTTGGTCACAACGTCCTTGCATTCATACAATTTTAATGGATAGGTTTGCAGAGCTTTATTGAACAGATTATATAAGTGGATTGCTAGTCCTTCGTACTGGCGTTTAGCAAACGTGGATCTAACTGTTGTAGTAAGAGCAACAGCGTAATTCGTTTTCCGGTTTAGTGTTTAAACAAGTTGTAGGCGATAGAGCTTAGAGATCACATGTAACATAAAAGCTATGAGTCGGAAATCTATAGGGTTTAAGTAGCTTAATTTTAGTAGAAGCAGATTAAGTTAAAATCCAATTTCTTATAAGTCTAAAGAATTGAATGTAATGGATTGACAAATCCAGTCAAGGTAGGGTGCTACTATACATGAAATAACGACAGAGATACTAAGTCATAGTACTAAGTAGTAGTATACTCGTATAAAAACATTGCTGATCATAAACCTTATAATCATTGCTCATCAATAATAATTATAATAAAGGTTAACTGTATAATATAATGGTACCTCCACAAACGCAATCTAATGTATCTTTACATTAGTTCAGAATCCATATTTTGTCCTTTAATGTTGTATGCCATCAGTTTTTCTAATTTATAAAGAAAAAACCCCTTAGCATCTGGTTAAAATAAAATCTTTCTTCTAACGATAACAATTTCTTCAAAAACAAAACTGATAAAACACCGTTCTCATTTCGTGCAAGATTTCTGATAATTCGTTCTTTTTAAATCCGATTCTTGTTCCGTTTCTACTTAGGGTTGATTTATACAGCCAATTTAGCACCTCATTTAGTGTCACGACACCTAACTGTTACTGATGTCCTTTCTAGTAAATAAGCTTCGAATTTAAATTTAGTTTTAACAAGAGCAAAAACGTGATAGAATTTTTTATTTAACCTGGCATTTTAATATACGTATCTAGTGGACCGTCTCGGCTTTGTGTATGCTTTTCTCCACTATCTATTAATATATTAGGCATAAGTACATTAAAAAAATTCAAAAAGAAAACCTAAATTATAGCCAAAACCGTATCAAAATGCGTTGCGTGATTTGCGTAAAAGATCTACTAATTTACTCAATTTAAAATGTAAGAATAAAATAAGTTGTGTAACATTGTACTTAAATTTCTATAAATATATCACACTTGAAGTTAAAACCTCGAAATGAAAAATATATAATTAATCAATTTGTATGCTAAGTATGGAATATATTCACACAGACACGTAAGATTCAGAGCACCTACTGTTTTTTTCTTATTCTATGTAAAGTATGTGTCCATTCTCGCAGATATTTACGTAGTTCGAAAAGAGTATTATGATGAACATTAATAGCTATGCATCCTACCAAGATAAGATATGCATACTATAACAATAACTTAGACATTAACAAAGTTTCAGAGTATACTAATGACCACTTTATACTCATAACTGGGCGCTTCACCCACAAAAATGAGATAATTTGATACGACGATTAAGCCGACATTTTGTTTAAGACTTTATGGGTGAACTTCCCTTGGGCTTATCTTGGTCGTATAATTTTATATTAAAATGTATGTAGAAGGAAAAAGGGGAACGTTTGTTACCATTTTCCGTCGTACGTTGTGCTTCAGAGATGTTTTCCCAAATTACCATAAGATAATAAATTGGTTAAGAAAATTCCTGATGTTTGCGAGATATCTCTAGCGTTTTTTTGTAGAATGATTTAACTCAAACTGAAGCATACCGCAGTATTTTGACAAACATGTTGCATAAGTACAGTAATATTTAACCTAGCTTTGACGTTTCTTTACTAAGTTTTCTGTTGAGCGTAAATGAAGACAGCTTAAGATAAATCGATAAGGATTTCAGGTCTCATGTTTTTATCCTCGACTTATTTACACATTTTTCGATGACTACCTAAATCCTATTAGCCTACATTGTTATTATGAATTTGTGTGTGTACTCTCTAAGAAGGAAGTCAAGAGGTATTTTTTTTTTTATTAGGAAGAAGTTTAGTTCCTTTAACTAATAATATTGTAGCTAATTTCGGGTTCCTTACGCAAAGGGTGTCTACATGACTATTACCTACCTGTTACTAAACATTTGTTTGTTTTCTTCTATCGTTTCTGCTTCTATTTGTCTGTTACAAATAAAAACCAACCAAGTGAATACACATCGTCGTAGCTACCCATTATTAAATTTTTTAAAGTTTCGCTAATTAATCCTCGTTCGGTAAATAAATTCAAGTAATACAAGTAAAACAAACCTTAATTTGAGTTTGTACACACATAAATTACTTCTTAAGCCAAGCTTCCAATAAACGGATATAAAGAACGGAGAAACGAAATAAGGAAACAGACAGTTGGTAAAAAAAATCCGTGCCGCAATTTTTGTACATCTCCTTTTAGAAAATTCGCCAATTCGGCTTACCGACATGACCAGTTTCATTTGGCCCATCGAAGTTATCTCATTCAGTAAATTTATCTTAAGTGGGGAGGATCAGCAAGTTTTGGTCATGGTTTTATACTGGAAAAGTGAAAATAAGGAGGGCTGTGTAAGGCTCTAATTTCGTGACGACGCCCTGTTAGAGTGTCAGCAGATCCTGTATATCATGGACCAAATGATTTTTTCACTGCGGTATTCAGCCGCCACGCCAGGTTTTAATGGGACAAATCCTTTGAATTTGTTACCGCTGTTTGAGGAAATATAATTATGTGGAACAAAAATGTTTCCTTTTTCACAGCGGAGAAAAAAAATGTATTAAGGTTTACCTTGAGTCAAACAGTTGTGAACTGTTTAGAAAGACTTTTAAAAATATTGACTCGTATCTTCGCTTGCTTGGTTTTTGTTTCCGTGTGCCTTTATGTTTTGCCGGTGCTTCAATTTTTCCGTGTGCTTTCATGCCGTGTGGTGCCGGCCTAAGAATAGTACCACCCCATCTCTACCCGTGGGTGTCGTCAAGGCGACTAAGGGATTTCACCCCGGAGGACGGGCTGCAGCGTCCTCTGCGTATTTAAAGCCTTACTGCGATCGCCAACCCGCTCGCCAAGCGTGGCGATTATGGCAATTACCCCCAGGATCTACATACTAGTAGGTTCTACTGGGGAGACCCGTGCCCAGCAGTGGGCCATCATATGGGTTGATATGTATGTATGTTTATGTTTTATTCTTTCCTAAAATATTGGTAAATATTTCTTTCCTAAACTTCTAAACAAAGTCATAATATTTTTACGATTCCTTTCGATAATATAAACAGCTCAGTACTGCATACTTTCTGAAACGTAAATCCAGTGAACGTTATTCCTAACTTTTATTCGTTTTGGTCGAATTTTATTGCACACCTATTGTTTGAAAGCATAAGATTTTGAAAGTCTTGTCAATAAATATTTTTATTTTCTTTTCATTCTTCTGTCTGTCGCATTTAATGTTTGTGTATTTTCACGAGTGAAAAGTTTTATTATAGGAAAAATATATGGCTATTTTATAGTTTTTACCCGACTGTAAGGAAGGCTTATGTTTTTCGCGCGTATCTTGTATGTAAGTATGTATGTATGTATTTATGTATGCATGTATGTATGTAATATTCTTTATTACCTGATATCTCACAATCCACAGAACAGATTTATACAATTAAGACGTAGTTAGATTTGTCTTGATTGCCCAAGTGTTTTAAGATATGTGACGTTTGTAAAAAAACAAACATGGCGGCTGTGAGATGTCGAAAAAAGAGGTGTGAAAAAAAAAGTTGTTTTGAACAATGAATAATGGGTATCAAATTGAAGGGCTCATCTTAAGCATATCAAAAAGGTATAACATGATTATGACTGTAATACTGAAAAAGTTAGCTAGCAACCATTCTTTTTTAAATTTTCAATACTTGACAATTGCTGTGATAAAAGTTAGTTGTTACATCGGTTACATACGACAACTACTAAAAGTATTAAATAAAAAAATAAATTATATACTTATGTAGAGGATCTGGTTTCCATCTTTTTTGTGCAGGCGGGTTTTTTTATTTTCATAATTAATTCTTTTATTGATTGAACGTTTTATATCATCGTTGCGCGTGCATAAACGCGAATTTATAAAATAACCATAAAATGTATATTTTACGCAGAAAGACTTAGTAAAAATCAGATTATGGGTATGTTTTTATTTTTTGCACGCGCATAGACATATATATCAGCAAAGTAAACGTTCATAGTAAGGCTGTTTTTTTAAAATGATTACACCTGATTTCTCTGGTCCTGCAACGGACTATGATCTCCTTTAAAAAAAAGTAATAATATTACTATTTATAAAAATCTTTTTATTCCATAGGTTTAAATACGTAAGCCACAGGCAAGTGCTAGTACATTTTAAACAATACTATTTCAAGACTAGTTTACACAACCAACCCCTTACAATTCATATTTATTGAAGTTTTCAACAAACGAGACTTGTATTTGTGAAATATAAACGTTCAAACTCTTGAATGGCGTAAGGTCCTTTCAAACGGTTTATTGTCACTTCAAAAAGGCTTTGTTAACTTAATTCCCCGCTACGTATGGCTTCGTCTAGACATAAAGCTTCAATGGTTACAAAATAAAGTGTATGCTGACGGATTAGGGATGGCTTTGCGATTATATTAGAGTAAGGAGATTAAGTGGTATTTCAATTTTTAGGTTATGTTTTGAATACTTAACCCAACATATATACTTGGTCCGGCCATAAGTTCTCTTACAAATGAAAATGCATTTTTTTTTAATAAAGTAAAGTAATATTACGAAAACTTATATACATATTTATTAAAATCTCAGCAAAAAATAAAAACAATATTCTATTCAAAATGGCCACCTTTGACTTTTATACAGGCCTTTAACCTGTCTGGCCACGAATCTATGGATTTACGCACTGTTTCCATGGGAAATTTCGCCACTGCTTGCTTCAGAATTTTTTTAAGAGACTCAATGTCGATTTATAGTGTAATGGGTTGAGGTCTGGGCTAGATGAGGGCCAGTCTTCAGCTCTTATAATGTACGGAACGTTCGTTTCAAGCTAGGCAGCCAGGTAGTTCGTGCCGTGTGACCAGGTGCAGAGTCCTGCTGGAAAGTCCCGGGGACACTTTTAAAAAGTGTAACATCACTGACGCAGAATGATGACCACGCTGTACCTTTCCGACCACTTGAGCAGCTTCTTTAGAACTGAGAGCGTACACTTTATCATTTTGCTTGTTGTAGTGCTCTTCAATCGTGTAAAAAAAATCATCATTGAAGAGAAAATTTCTGTGCCCTTCACCTGCGTATCGCGACAGAAGGCGTTTTGATCGATCCACTCTCTTTAATTGTAAAGATTGATTAAGGGTATGTCTTTAGGTATTTGTTTAAGGGAGGGCTTCAGGTCTTGTTTTATAATATGCGACAGAGTCCTAGCGGGAATCTTTATTTCTCGCGATAAGATTTTTTGCTTCCTAATGGGATTTCGACGAATTCTGGCTTTAACAGTATTAACAGCCTTTGTCTTTGACAGAGGAAGTGTTGTTGTATCTGTTGATAGTATGATATACGAACATACGGCCGATACCAAGCTTTTGAAGTATCTGGAATATGACCGACGGCTCCATACCGACTTGGCGCAAGGTGATCACCGCAATCCTATTTTCTTTAAGACCCCAATCCATATTGTTATTTGATAATGAACACAAAAGAATATGTGAAATGGCACAAAATCTAAAGAACTTTTAAAAATAATAAACGCGTTCCAAATTCAAAGTAATTAAAAAGTTGAAATAAAAAACAGTATCTATGGCCGGTACTTATATGATACATATTATCTCTTAGGTAACATATATAAGAATCAAGCATTTTAAGTATATAACACCTTCACGATCATATTACGGTTGAATGTTTTTGGTATCTGGGAGAAGGTTTGGCCAAACAATCTGCCTGACTAAGCAACTATATGTTTCATATAATCCCCTAAGTAACTTAAAAAAGAATCAAGCATCAGAATATAAGTTAAGTACTATAATACCGTCACGATCATATAACGGCTTAATGTCTTTGGTGTCTGGGAGAAGGTTTGGCTCACGCAATTTGTCTGGTTGAGCAAATATATGTTCCATACAATCTCCTAAGTAACATAAATAAAAATCAATTATCAGAATATAAGCTAAGTAAGCACTGAATGTTTTTGATGTCTGGGAGGTTTTGGGGCATTTGTTTGGCTCAGAAAATATAATCATGTTCCTTATAATCCCCTAAATAATATTTATGTTTATAAAAATCAAGCGTCAGAAAATAAATTAAGTATAATTCTTTCAAGATCATATTAAAGGCTGAATCTATTTGGTGTCCGTCTGGCTGAGCAAATATATGTTCCATATAATCCCCTAAATAACATATGTAAGAATCAAGAATCACAAGATAAGATAAGTTGTCACGTTGTGTATGGCTAAAGTTATGGCCGTCGGGAAGTGTCTGACAATGCAGAATAATATTTTTTTTTAGTATTTTACATCATGTATATGCAAAATCAACTGTCAGAAAATAAAATAACTTAGTCCGATTTTTTCGTACCTTTCTCACCTGAAAATTGCTGAAATTACAACTTAGCCGGTATGCTAGCATAAAGTGTACATATAAACACTACCTGAAGCCCTACATTTTATCTGTCAGAAAATAAAATAGGTCTGGCACGCCAGGGATCTTGGAATAATACGATACGATATCTATATAATATATATAAAATTAATTGTCCTGACTGACTGATGGATCAATGCACAGCCTAAACCGCTGATCGTAGAGACGTGAAATTTCGAGTACATATTCTTCATGTAATGTAGGCATCTCAAAAGAAGGGATTTTTGGAAATTCATCCCCTAAGGGGGTAAAATTGTGGTGGTAAGTTTGTTCGAAACTCCGCCAGTGTTAAAGATAGATTTGTGAAATATTATTTAATTAGCTTTTTGGTTTAAAATAATGTATTACGGGTTTCAGCGCTTTCGGAAAATTAACCCCTGAAAGGGTAAAATAGGGGTTTCAAGTTTTTATCAAACTTCGTCACTTTTAAAGTCAAATCTTTGAAACTTCGTATTTAGCTTTTTAGTTTAAAATAAAGCAACAAGTGTTTCAGCGGTTTTGAAAAACCAATCCCTAATGGGGTAAAATAGGATTTGAAATTTATTTGAAACTTTGTCAGTTTTAAAGCTTGATCTGTTAAATTTCGTATTTGTATTTGTAGTTGTAAATAAAGAGACGTGTTTCAGCATTTTGATTGAAAAGCGGTCATCAACCCTTAACGAGGTGAAGTCATCTACGCGGGCGTTGCCGCAGGCAACAGCTATTACGTTTTAATTTATAAAAGTAAAAGTATTAATGAGAAAGTCTGTTAGGTTTTCACGCTCAAACCGCTCAATTGATGTATTTAAAATAGAGATAGTTTGAGTCCCGGAGAAGGACACACAATGGCTTTTTTTTATTTATTAATAACCTACATCACGAGGGTGGAGCTGTGGGCTAAAGCTAGTAGGTACATAATATAATAACAATTGAAGTGACGTGACTAAGAACCAAACAAAAACCTTTCATAGAAGCTATAGGACCTTAGTATACTAAAGCTAGTCAAGTCTTTAATATGATTCTCTTTAATCAATTGTCGTACTCAAGGACTATCCTTATCAGCGCCTATTTCGATTATTAAAACTGATTGTACTATTTCTTTCATCTTAAGTTCAAATTTTAGTTCTACAATAGGTACGTTCTACTTTTAATAGTTCAAATCGAATATTGTGGTGTAGATTGGAAAAAGTCTATTCCCAAGAGTGTCGTACAAGGCCATTAGGAGACTGCGTCAGACAGATAAAATGTACTACTCACCTAAGATTTTCAGTCAACACAATACCTTGACTATAGCTTTCACGATTTATTTGATTAAAAATGTTTGATCACTATATGAAGCTAATTTTAATTGAATTTTAGAAAAAACAAGCATCATTCCAGCATTTATTGGCAGCATTTAACTGCCTCAGTGGCGCGGTGGGAGTGTATCCGACTGCTATGCAAGAGGTCATGGGTTCGATCCCCACTCAGGATAAAACTTTGTGTTATTAGCACGGTGGTTTATTCTGTGTCTGGGTGTGACATTTATCTATGATATGTATGTATTTAGAAATATATAAGTATATATATCAGTTGTCTGGTTTACATAATACAAGCTCTGCTTAGTTTGGGATCAGATAGCGTTGTGTGAATTGTCCCAAGATATTACATTATAATATATTATATATTCCACAAACATCAGAATAAATGTGAAAATAACTAGTTTGAGCCATGATTTAACAATTAAATGAATACGTAAATTTTCTATAGTCCTGTCTTATAACTATTATTATGTTTCAAAATTACTTTATTCATTATTATGACTTTTGTAGCCTTAGTTTTACGTGTCCCATTGTCGACTTCTAAGAAATGAATCCTCAAAGAATAACATTTTCAGGCTCGTGTCAAGCTCATTCAAGTTAAAAACTTGAGAATAAAAGTAGACGTTCAACATTAAGAAAAATATTATTTGTCTAAATTGTTCTTTCCAATTCCTACATTTCTCTCCTCCCAGGCTTATAACAAACGTTCACATATACAAGGAAATATATATTAAACCACAAAAGATTAGCGTCACCAACTTGTGTTGCAAAGATAGGAAAAACTGTACAATGACTGAGCCATCGAACTTTCCCCCTACAAGATGTTCCGTCGCTGTATTTATTTTTTACCATTGTTTTGCAACATCGTATGTTTTGCTTCGTCGTTTCAACTACTGGGAAAATACAGTTTCTGATTTAGACAACGAGAAATGGTTGGATTTTATTTTTAAAACGTCTTTTTTAAAGTTCTCGAGTGAAAAATTGTCGGCCATTTTAGGTCAAGTCGATCTGTAACGATGCCAAGCCGTATTGTTTTCAGTCTTGGAGAAATAATGATATTTTCTGTTTTGACGTTTTGTTGTACATTTTTCTATTTTGGTTTTATACAAGCTTAATATATTTATTTTTTTAAATAATGACGCTTTAATATTACTTCTATATTTTTTTATGAAATTACTATTAAACATAGATTCGTAAGATTATTTGTCTGTTGATACCTTTATTTACACATATTTTTATAGTTAGTCATAGTTTTTACAAAGTGATTACTGCATTTGACCCCGTATTTGGCCATTGTATCAATAATAATTATCGTATCATTATAATCAACAACATTAGGTATGAAAAAAAAATACTACAAACGTTAGTAACACTATACTATAATTATTTATATTAACATTGCGAATTTTAATTAGATAATTATTTTCAAGGTTTTCTTAAGTAGATGTAATTTCAGAATGTTACTAGTATCTACTTTCATTGGTAAGAATTTAGTTGAAAAAGGTACGTATTGCTAATTGTAAATACTTTCGTGACAATGTATTTTGCAAGGAGAAATGGCTTTATAAACGAATACTACCTACTTGTATGAAATACATAATCTGTTCTGAAGTATCATTATGTATTCAATCAATAACCCTTTCCCAACTTTATCCGAAACGGAAGCCGAAACAGGAATTACCTCGAAATAATCCTGGTAATTGGTGTGGTTGATTCTGACCATAATAGGTATTGTGAATATTGCGATGTATAAATATTAAAGTTTGAGGATACATAAATATATTGAAATGTGTGCAATATTACGATTAAGTAGCTATGATTATTGATTACTAAACAAACTCCGTCTGAAACTCTAGGACGATAGTTTCTTCTAACGTATGTTACATTAGACGAAAATATCGTCCTAAAACTGTAGCTAATTGAGATTCCTAAATAGGAGATTTCCAAATTCGTTTATCTAAACCATGCAGTACATACGGCATAAGAAAAACTGATGTGGATTTTTTTTTATTCTTAATTTATTTCATCCAAAAATGTAGTTTCTTACCATTGTCATTGTTGCAGGTACAATATGCACCAAAAGTTCGCATGTACGTGAAATCAAGAGTGATAAAGGGAACCATACAAGAAGGGGATACTGTTGTCATTGGTACGTTGTTGAGAATTTTGTAATATAGTGATTGTAGTGTAAGTTTACGTTAGACGTTTTCAAGATGAGTAGTATGGGGGAAGAGGAGTTTGGGACTAAGTGCAGCTAATGCTTTTAGCGTAGCCTTATTGTACTGAGAAGAACTCGGATGTCGGATGCAACGCTGTATTTTGACGTCACATTCTTAGATTTGTGGGGGACAGGGTGATATGTCCCTCCAAATCAGGATGATGAAGAAAACGAGTGTTTCACTTGCACGATAGTTTGTTTATTACACAGTTTTTACATTTACACGAAAGCAACAGGATACAGTTCGGAAGGATGAAATATAGAATAGGCGAAAGTCTAGGATACATAAACGCAATAAAATAGGTCAAGCGAGAAAGCATGCGAGTAGCACGTCAGCGCGGTAGCAGGTATTATACCGACTGGCCGGCGGCGCGCTCTGAGGAATGCAGATGGGCGTAGCCCACTCCCGGTGCGCGGGAGCAGGACAACAAGTCACCCAGCTCAGCGCGCGTCGCCGCGCAGCGAGTGAATTAACTAATAACAAAAAATATTGTTTCGTCCGCGAGTACATATTTTATTATTAACTTAAAAATTAAATTTTACAAATATACGCTACATCACCCACCCCCAGAGACCGTGTCTACGGGCGATAATAATCGGGAAAATTAACCCTACGACCGGACCTGGTCGTCCGATCGGTAACTTTGTCCCCAGTATCGGTTAATTTGGTGATTGGTGTGGGTTTGTGAGTGTTTGTTTGTGATGTGTTTGTGCTTGTTTGTGTATCATGAAATATGTATGCTGGTTTGAGTCTATCGATCGAAACTGACACTTTATTACCTTTGACGAGTAAGATGAAAGTCTTGTCACCGCGTTGTATGACTTCGAAGGGTCCCGTGTACGCCGGCTTGAGTGAACCAGTCGTCTCGTCCCTGAGGAACACGTGACTTGTTGAGCTTAGATCTTTGAAGACGAATATTGATTTGCTTCCGTGGCGTGACGTAGGTACAGGTTGTAGTCTCCTGGCATACATCCTTAGGCGTTCTACGTAATTTGTGATGTCCATATTGTCTTCAACTTCTGGGTGTAACATCTCCCCTGGTAACCTGAGCGTCTCGCCATATAAAAGCTCGGCAGGTGTAGCTCTGAGGTCTTCCTTGTATGCGGTTCTTATACCTAATAGTACTAATGGAAGGGACTCCACCCAGCTTTCATTTGTGTGACACAGTATAGCCGCTTTCAGCTGCCTGTGGAACCTTTCTATGAGCCCGTTACACGAAGGATGGTAAGCTGTAGTGCGCCTATGCTGAGATCCAACTATCTCTGACAGGTGTCTGAAAAGTGTTGACTCGAATTGTCTGCCGCGGTCAGTTACGATGCTTTTGGGACAGCCAAATCGTGCGAACCAACCGCCTACTAGTGCTCGGGCCACTGTTTCAGCTGTGATGTCTTGTATGGGTATCGCCTCAGGCCATCGCGTGAACCTGTCAATGGCAGTGAGGCAATATCGAAAACCGTGAGATGGTGGTAAAGGTCCTATAAGGTCTATGTGTATATGCATAAACCTGGCTTTAGGTAGTTGAAAAGAACCGGGTCGTGAAGACACATGCCGAGTGATTTTTGCTCGCTGACAAGGTATACAGCAACGGCTCCATTCTCGACAATCCTTTTTTATGCCGGGCCAGATGTATCTCTCTGTTACCAATTTGACAGTTGCGGTAGCACCTGGGTGGCTGAAAGAATGTAAGCTTTCGAAAACTTGACGACGATACTCCTTTGTGACGTATGGCCTGAGGTTCTTGCTACTCTCGTCGCAGTACAGTTCGGTGTTTGATCCCGGGACTTTGAATATCTTCAGGCGTAACGAGGTGTTGCTGTTCAAAAGCTGTTGAAGCTCTAGATCCCCTTCTTGAGACTTGGCTAATTTCTTTAAGTCTATCGGTAGGCTTACTTCTTCAATACGAGAAAGACTGTCAGCAACGACGTTATCCTTGCCTGAGATATGCTTTATGTCCGTTGTGAATTGAGAAATAAAGTCTAGGTGCCGAAACTGTCTCGGTGAGCAATTCTCCTTTCTTGAATGAAATGCGAAACAAAGAGGTTTGTGGTCTGTGTAGACTACAAAGTCTCGTGCTTCGACCATATGTCGGAAATGTTTGATGGCTTCGTAAATGGCTAGAAGTTCTCGATCATAAGGTGAATATTTACTCTGACTTGGGCTTAACTTCCGTGAGTAAAATGCGAGAGGTTGCCATGGCTGCTTGTCCTTGCACTGCTGCAACACCGCGCCTATGGCTGTGTCCGATGCGTCCGTTACCAGCGCTAGCCTTGCTCCGCAGTCAGGATGTACAAGCATGGTGGCTTTGCAAAGGCTGTCTTTGCAAGCGTTAAAAGCGTCGAGTTCATTGGGTGTAAAGCTAACTGGATGTGAACCTTTCACGGCACCGGTCAGCAATTCGTTCAACGGGGCTTGATGTTGTGCTGCATCTGGTATGAAGCGCCTATAGAAATTTATCATACCAAGAAATCGACGAAGTTCCCTAATAGTTCTCGGTACGGGAAATTTCCTAATAGCCTGCACTTTCTCGGGTAGCGGCTTGGTGCCCTCGGCTGAGACACTGTAGCCCAGAAATGTAACTTCATCTGCTCCAAAAATGCACTTTGAAGTATTGATTACTACTCCGTAATCCTGAAGTCTTTTGAAAAGGAGACGTAAGTGTTGTTCGTGAGACTTTCTATCCTTCGAGTGGACTAAAAAATCATCAAGAAAAGCATAGCAAAACTCTAAGCCTCGTAACATTTCATCTACAAATCTTTGAAAGGTCTGACCAGCGTTTCTGAGACCAAATGTCATATATGGAAATTCATAAAGACCAAAAGGGGTAGTTATTGCAGTCTTATGGATATCCTCTGAACTGACAGGTATAAAATGGTACGCCTTAACTAAATCAATCTTTGAAAAAATTGTAGATCCTGCAAGACTTTGAGAAAAATCGTGTATATGTCGTATGGGGTATTTATCGGGTATTGTCCTGGAATTTAGTAGACGGTAATCGCCGCATGGTCTCCATCCGTTATCCTTCTTCGGTACTAGGTGTAATGGAGAAGACCACGCTGAATCCGACGGTCTGGCTATGCCATCTCTCAGCATAGTGTTAAATTCGGCTTTCGCTATCTTTAGCTTGTCAGGGGCTAACCTACGTGGCGTACACGAAACGGGTGGGCCTGGTGTTGTATTTATGTGATGAAGTGTATTGTGTGTGGGGGTACGGTGTATGCCTGGTGGTCGTGTGATGTCGGGGTATTCGCGCAGTATGTTGTGGTATGTAGAATCACCAAATATTACCTTTACTGAGGGTGCGGCGTCGGTCGAACGAACAGGTGAAGCCGGGGTGACAAGCGTAGTATTACCATCCCGTAGGCACTGGTTCCTGCAATCGACAATTAAATTATAGTGAGACAAAAAATCTATACCAATGATTGGTTTGTTTACATCGGCTACGACAAACTGCCAACAGAAATCCCGACGCAAACCTATATTTAATATTAAATTAATATACCCGTACGTGTTTATTAAGGTACCGTTAGCTGCACTGAGTTTATAGTTCGTTACTTGCTGCGGTCTTGGCAAGACAGACCGTGGAAATACACACAAATCACTTCCGGTGTCCACCAGGAACCGTAGTTTTGTCTTTTGGTCGGTGACGAATACACGACCGATGTTTGGGCAGTCGTCGGTCGCGCTTACTGACTGCCCACGCCTTTTCCCGACGATTGATAGTCACAGGGGCGAACACAACGCTTCGCCTGGTCGCCGAATCTGCCATGGTACCAGCACACAGGTTGTTTTCGGTAGCTGGAGTGCGACCGTGAGGAATTTGAACGGCCGCGTTCGCGGCTGCCACGTCGATCCGGTCTTGAACGACGTCGTGATAATCTTTCTACCTTTGATGCTAAACATTCCACCTGTTTGGTTAATTCGGCGATAATGTGTAGACTGTCGGCGGGTCCGCTCGGGTACGGAGCACATGTCACCGCTGCAGACGCTACTTGAGGTGTCACCACATCGTGAATCCGGTCGGCTAGCTCTGCCAATTCTTCAAGGTTGGCCTTCGGTTGCGAAGCAATAATGGTCTGCGTACCACTCGGCAAGCGACTTGCCCATATGGTTCGCAAAAAATCGTCCGGGACGCCTGGGCCGGCTAGATTCGACAAGTGCCGGTAAAATTGGGACGGTTTGCGGTCTCCAAGCTCCTCGTGCATGAGCAGTTGTTTCACCTTCCTCTCCCTCGACGCGGAGAGGCGTTTGACGAGTTCTGCTTTCAATTTTTCATATTTGTTGGTGGCGGGCGGAGATGTGATTATGTCTTCTACCTCACTTGCGTACTGGGGATCTAAATGGCCGATAGCGTAGAAATATTTCGTGGCATCCGTGGAAATATTCGCCAGTACGAACTGCGCCTCCAATTGCGAGAACCACAACGCCGGTTTTTCTGGGTAAAATGGCGGTATGCGTACGCCCACGCGGCATGTTTCTCGAATGTTCTCGGTTTCTACTCGCTGAGTGGTCTTGGGTTCCTCGTTCTCGTAGTCTGACATCCTGCGATCACGTCGGGGTCACCAATGTGGGGGACAGGGTGATATGTCCCTCCAAATCAGGATGATGAAGAAAACGAGTGTTTCACTTGCACGATAGTTTGTTTATTACACAGTTTTTACATTTACACGAAAGCAACAGGATACAGTTCGGAAGGATGAAATATAGAATAGGCGAAAGTCTAGGATACATAAACGCAATAAAATAGGTCAAGCGAGAAAGCATGCGAGTAGCACGTCAGCGCGGTAGCAGGTATTATACCGACTGGCCGGCGGCGCGCTCTGAGGAATGCAGATGGGCGTAGCCCACTCCCGGTGCGCGGGAGCAGGACAACAAGTCACCCAGCTCAGCGCGCGTCGCCGCGCAGCGAGTGAATTAACTAATAACAAAAAATATTGTTTCGTCCGCGAGTACATATTTTATTATTAACTTAAAAATTAAATTTTACAAATATACGCTACAGATTGAAAGTTTTATCAAAAGTGTCAACACCGCTGATTGTTGTGGTGCAACAATACGACGCTTTTAATAACGGTGTTAAAACGTCCTTAGATATACTTAGTTTTCTGTAATAACTTCATTATCAATTTATAATGAAACGTTTCAATAATCCAATCCCAATCCTAAATAAACCATTCAAAGTTAATTTCGACCCAGAATAGTAAATAATATCAGCAAATATTGTTTTAATTGAATATAAACGATGAACTTATATAAGAGAACATGTAATTAAAAACAACTATGGACTTTACTAAGTCAAATCCTCGCTTAAATATTAGTTTCGTATAAATTACGTTGTACCTGTTTCATTATTTTCACTTTTGTAATTTTGGGTCAAAATTGAAAGCAACTTAATAATACCTTTGGTCCGCAGGTTGCCAGGCCAGCGCCAACCCAAACAATTTAACATACAGGTGGTATGTGAACAACGACCACATTGTCGGTGACATCAAAAATGAATTGGTAAGTTTGAAACTTTGAAAATAAGTTTTCCAATGCTTCGAAAACCCGGAACAATTTGTGGATACGTTAGAAGGAGAAAATGATCATCCATTTCTTGAATACGTGCATGATTTTTTTAAAAGCGGCGGTAGGCTAAGGTATCGGTCTCGCTATTATACTACCGACATGAACCCACTTCTAACTCAAGCCATTAAGCTTAGCTGGAGGGGTTAACAAGATTGCTCTTAATGTAGGACCACAATCCCACATTTGTTAGTTAATTAAAATAATATATCGTTAAAGGCATTAGGTATAGTGTACCTTGGTTTATTATTATTATTACCTTGGCTAATAACAGATTCACTAAAATAGTTACAATCGACTAAGTTTGTGAACCTGTTCCTAACAAATTAGCTTATGGTTTAAGTGTATATAATGGTAAGACTAGAGACATCCACCAGGCACTAACACCTGTACCTACTCTTATATAGTAGAAATATTCTAGCATTATAAGGAAACATTATATACTTACTTAACAAAAATATACAAAAAGAAATTAATTATAATTATTTATAACAATTCATCATATTATATAATACAATCTAAAGAAGGGAGCAAAACCCAAACCTGTCATACACCCACGCTCTTTTCATCAGAGGTAGTCTTATTTTTAATAGGTTGCTAAATACAAGTAGCTTTTGTATGTAAATATTTGTAATAAGATGGATCAAGCTAGACTTAACAGAGTACGGGATCACAAATTTAAATAAGCTGTCAAACCTCCAAGACTTTGTGTATTCAACAACGTTAATAGTTCAAAGGGAAGACGCCAAAATCTAATTATTCTTTGAAAAAGTCAACAATATACAAACGTAAAAATAATTTTAGCGTAACGTACATTTAAGGAAAAATTCTCAATTTTTGAGATCCGCCATTAAGAATCCTAAATAGAGTAACAAGCTTGTCTTACATCTTCTCAAGTGTCGTCCTTCCCATTAATTCTGTACACCATATTAAATTTACCAACCTTATTTGCATGTACTGTAAGAGGCGTACTCAGAAAATATAAGAAAGAATTTTCAAATTTCTTCTTGGCAAACCATACCTGCAAAATGCATTTTACATCAGGCGTTTTATAAGGAGGGGCGTTTCAAAATTTCCACTTATTATGTGTTGTTTGTTTCAAGTGTTATTAAGAATTACGCTTCTGAATTTGCCTTTTCAAAAGCATTTTCTAAATTTATCTCTACACGACTGTGTATCTTTTAGTTTTAAGTTGCGTTTGCTTTAACGAGATTAGTCCATTTTATTCTTTCTTGTTTTGCTAGTTGCAGTACTAAGTATAGCATTCAGAAACTCTTGGCGTTTTCCAAATGTGCTATAAGTATTTAAAATTAAGTTATTAGCACTTTTAGTATTGTACAAGATCTTGGCAGCGATGCCAAGAAAACTGAAAATGTAATTATGTACATACAAATTATTCCTTACTGAGTATAATACTCTACAGCAAAAGTACTTAGTGAATCCAAACTTTAAGATTGACTTGGTACTTTTGGATTGGATAAACTTTTATTTCCTTACAGATATTATCAAATATATCTCGACGATTCAACGAAGCGACGATCAAGTGTGAAGTGCACAACGCCGTTGGCAAGAGTGCTGACACGAAGACTTTAGAAGTGGCTTGTGAGTACCTCCTTAAGAATTATAATGAGGTAGACCATAGCAGGTATAATGACCCGTACGAAAGCCATTGAACTTTAAGGGAGGTTGGGCGTTTGAACGACGTCTGACCACCTGACTGACTTTTCCCCTATCGCCTTTATCTACTATAAGTAGTAGATAAAGACGATAGGGGAAAACTCTTTCTCGCTCTTGTCATTAACATTATATAAGGATAATGTTAATGACAAGAGCGAGAAATAATTTTATTTTTTAAGTCTTAGGCAACCTTCTTTCAATCGGTTTTTAATTTAATATTATAATTCGATATTTTTTTCATGGTCTACTTATGTAATAATTTATTTTATAATTTTTCACTGCATAAGGAGATGCTAATACCCATATAATAGATAAGTCGCAATGGGATGCGGGTAGTTTGTTTATGACGGTAGCCTACATCATGCTTGCAACATCTCAATAACCTACGGGTAGCATACAGAAGTTAATTTAAAAAAAACACACCTCTTGACAATTCATTGGACATTTTGTTGTTTTAACCATTTTGCAGAAGTAACCAACATTTACTACGTCATTGATTTACATCATCATTGTATTGTCATCAAATCGGATTATCTCCAACCAAACAAATTGTATTTCTCCTGCCGAAATCACAGCGAAACAAAAACAATCATACATCAAATATTCCAAAGCCTTTTAAAAACGTATTTGTTCCGTCTCCACGGAGCATAGAACGTATAGAATGACAATGAAATTCGCACAGGAAGCTTGCACGAAAAGTAATGGCTATTTTTTCGGTATAGGTACCTAATACTCTCTGGGGTTACGAAATGAAATATTATTTCTCTTTGTTACCCAATCACGTATTACCGGTTCGATTGTTTTGTCGAAAACCGAATTTGAGGGCCGTATTTTCATTTATATCTGGAGAAAATACCCTTGGCCGACAGCTTTGTTTGCTTGGCATACCAATAAAGGTAACCGGAGACTTAGATGAACCGCATTTTACACCGTAATCAACGGATTTTCTGACAGAGCCTATAAACCCGTACCTTAAGGCTCGATTTCATATCATTTTACACTTTACTGGCTGGAATAATCCGGATGATGTGAATAAAATATATCTTCGCTACGTATCAACCACATTTTGCAAACAGTTGTTTTTTGAAATGCCGTGTAATACTTTACCTAAAGGTCTCATATTTAGGATGAAATCACTAAAACTTTATTTAAAAGCTTTTTTAACTATTTTTAATTATTTAAAGAAACACATTTCATACATTAAGCATATCTATTTTTAAATAATAAAGATTACAGTTTTCTATGTCGTAATTCACGTATGTGTCGCGGGGGACTTTACAAACATAATATAATACAATGCCCGAGGCAGTCAACGTTATTTAGATTAAAGCAACGGTAGCCCAGTGAATAAGACATAGAGCCGGAGACCACTGGTTCAAAGCACACCCAAATTTTGTTTTATTTAGCTTACCAAGATTTCGGATGCTAGGTACTCATAATATTCGCGTTGTAGAATATTAGGTACTACAATGTAGGGCAAATTCGCATTTCACAGTACCTACCTACAGTTGAATTGGCATCTTCAAAGAACTATTATAGTCTGATTACCTCGTAATTTTTGGACTCAGCTCAGTTCCGGTTGAGTATTATAGGGCTGTAGGCATTATTCCTAAAGCGGTATTATTCAAGTTTGGAGTGCTCTTAATGTCGTAGAATACAGAATTATAGTCATTTGCTCACAATTATGACGGCTTTAGGGTAATTCTTGACGTCGAATGGAGTGCCCCCTATTGTAATATAATGGGTCTATTATTATTATGCATTATTAGATTGTTGGCTGCTTTATAATAGTTAATATTTAGTTCGGTTTGGTAGGAGGTATCAAATAGTTCTATGTCAAATTATCAAAATTTTATTTAACAAACTTTATGGAGTTTCCACTTTAACTTTACCACAATGCTTGAAGACCAATGTTATAATGAGTGCGTTTTACCTAGTAAGACCTACGTAGCTGGGATATCGACGCAAGTCGAGTTATGCTTCCATGCTACAGTGGCCCATAGCCGTTGCAGCAGTCGAGTCTTAGAGTGGAACCTATTTTCCCTAGAAAAGTTTTCCGCGACACAGAGATATTAATAAGTGCGTGTGTTGTTTTAAAAAAAATGTTTTTAGAGTACAGAACCCTTTCATATATTTATAGGCTCTTTGGCAAAAGAACCACGCTATAATTTTGTATTTAAAAATATAATATTGAAATACGTTTGAATTCCAACCACTAAACTGCTCATAATACCGAAATGTATTTATTTAATACATAAAAAAAAACTTATTACTATAATGATAATATATAAAATAATACATAAATACAAGGTAAATACAAAAAGAAAGATAAAAGGACTATACAAAAGTCCTCCCTAACGACGTCAACTGGTAACGTTCCCAGAATGCTAGCAGCATTGCCACGTTGGATGGCATATATACATATTTATTTATCATTAGCCAATCAAGTACATATGCTTTATTATACAAAGTATATTTATTTTTAATACACTACCCCCTGGGTATGCGAAAATAAGTAGGTAAGTAATTGTTATCAAAGGAATTATTAAATGTGGGCCTTTAACCCTCTTGCTAACATTTTAATTAACTACCCCGGATGTTATTTTGTAATAAAAGCGAGTATTTGTTTTGCATCTGGCACGACTAACGTGTTGAAAACCTTTTCAAAGGTTGCCTTTATCAAGGTAGACTTTGCTGCTAAATTAAAACATTATTACAATGTATTTACCTTATTATTTGTCTATACCCCGAGGTAGTAAATTTCAACTTAGAGACAATGACTGCCTCTGTGGCGCGGTGGGAGTGTATCCGACTGCTACGCAAGAGGTCGTGGGTTCGATCCCCACCCAGGATAAAACTTTGTGTGATGAGCATGTTGTCTGGGTATTATTTATTTATAATATGTATGTATTTAGAAATATATAAGTATGTTCAACAGTTGTCAGGTTGCCATAGTACATGCTATGCTTAGTTTGGGATATGTTAGCGTTGTGTAAATTGTCCCAAGATATTATTATATTATTATTAACTTTTATATAAAGGTATCTATTATAGAAGTCAAAAACGTAATAAAAACTCTATCTCTCAACTTAATAAAAAACGAAATATCCACATCGTTACAATAAACAATATCTGGGGACAACATAACTGATCCCAAACTGATTGAAATGATTCATTGATTGATTATTCAAAATCTTTATTTACTCTTAAAGTATTTACAAACGATCTTATTCTGAATGTGAAGTGTTGTGAGTTGGTTGTTAATGAGGGTATAACACATTTACAATCATTATCATATTATTTTAAAAAAGTTATGATACATCAACATATGCTACGTTATGATTGTGTTCTTCTTGTTTGAATAAAGATTTGTATTCAAGTATGACTTCAAAATGCGGAAATAAATTGAGAAAAAACTCTGTGTCTTCGAGCCTTCTGAGAATCATTAAATTTGAAAAAGCAATGAGTAATGGCACAAATAGCGGGACAAAACTGAAAACATACTTTTATCAGAAAAAAGTAACATTTTTATTAAACCCTTGGTGCTCGTGTAACATTTTATAGAATAGAACCTTCTTTCCCAGATGGTCCATCGATAAAAGTAAGACCATTGACCGTGGAAGGTGAAGCTGGAGCAACTGCTACACTGTCGTGTATAGTCGACGGACATCCGCAGCCAAAGATACAGTGGCTTCGGTATGAGAACGAGAGATTTATTGTGAGTACCATCGATGCTATAAAATTATTTGGTTTTTAAGTACACTTATAATGATTAAGATCGTTTAAGAATCGTTTAAGATTAAGTCGACCCGTGACCACGATCGGCTCAATTCGATCGAAACGTCGGGTAAATAAATGGTTCGTACTTTTAAATAATTCACGCGATTAAGTCCCGAAATATATTTTACACTTTTTAGTTTCAGAGTTTAATAATTTATTTTACAAATTTAATGTTATATCAAAAGTCAACTCTTTACTACTATCGGAGTCATTTCATCGAGTAAAATTTCTTTTTGTTTTTACTTAGTAAGTATTTGAAAATGATTAATATTCTTAACAATTTTACTGGACTGGACTACACTACTATTTAAAAATAAACTAAAAAAAAGGGTAAAACAAACTAAAAATGCATGTATGTGCAATTGTGAAAATATAAAAATAACATTGTTTAACTCGCTGTAATTAATGCCCCAATCAAAGTCATTTAATGCTTATTTAAATCATTCGTTAGTAAAAATTTTATGTGACAAAATTTTAAAAAGGATTAATTTACTGATTGACTAGACTGTGAGTCTTAAGAACGTTTGATTTTAAACTTAGTGCCTATTTAAAGAATTTTAAATACATATGTCATGTTATTAGTTATTAACATTTTAAATATTTTACGATTAAGACTTACGTTACTTTTCTTTTTTTTTCTAACAGAGAGTTGGGAAATCACCAAACCTAACCATCACTATAACACAGCACTCCGCTGGTCAATATTGGTGCAAGGCCAGCACAGAGAATCGACAAGACGTTGAAGCACCAGCAGTGGTTTATATCAAAGGTAAATTTTACTTTTTCATATATAGTTCCTGGATGATCGAGCTCGTTTTTTTTATTAACGACGATTTTTAAAAATGAAACCTAGGTAGATCGATTTATCGCCCCTCTGCATATTAAAGTTCATGAAAATCGTTGAAGCCGTTGCCGAGATTCAGTTTATATATATATACATACATAACTGATAACTGACTTTTTGCAACATTTTTCAATGCTGTTCCCTACCATTTAGTCGTAGCGTGATGTTATATAGCTTATAGCCCTCCTCAATAAATGGGCTATCCAACAGTAAAATATGTTTTCAATTCGAACTAGTAGTTCCTGAGATTATCGCGTTCAAACAAACAAACAAACTCTTCAGCTTTTTAATATTAGTATAGATATGTACAAGAATTGCTCGTTTAAAGACATTGTTAAATAATTAATAAAAATATATTATATGTTAGATAGATACAACAAAAAACATGAAGAAGTATTTGAAATAGAGCAATTGTTTCGATGCTTGACACAAAAGATACAAATAAGCGACTAGTTTTAGCAAAATAATGGCCTCAAATCCTTGTTTTTGGAATTGTTTGAATTGGTCTTTCTCTTCAGTTTGAAATGTTGCCTTTGGTAGGGGTAGCTTTGACCTTAATATTGCGAATTTAGTGCCTAATACCAATGGGGTGAGGGTGTGCGTAAGAGGTGGGGTTCGATTACCACGCAGGATACTACTCTGTATCGAGTCTGGGTGTACTTTATGTTTATGATTTGTATATTTGTGAAACCACGACACATGATTTGTAACCTAGTGCGGGAGTTGACTTTAAAAAAAATACTTGGACTGAACATGCGACCAATTTTTTTTATTTTTTTACGCTAATACAACGATCACAGTTTAAGCTCACCCATAGAATAGTTTATCCTAATCTAATATTAAGCTTTCCAGTTCACATGCTTTCGTATTCTTGCCACTCCAAAAACTACATTCGCTCCTAAAACTTCTAAAATATACAAAGGCCTTAAGATGTAAGATCCAAAACTCGGCGAAGTTCCAACTCGACCAGCACTACTACCATGGTTTCTACAAAAGCGATAGTGACTGTAGTATTATTATCTATTTTGTACCTTCCTTATTATTATATTTGGTCGCTTAGTTCAATTAAATTACCAGTATATGGTGTTTTATCTATCACGTATTTTCTATGGGTAGTTAAGGACGCGGCGTGCCTGAGGGCATTGCACGCCGGTTATAACGATAATTCTAGTTGAGCTCTCTAATGTATGGCGCAGCTTGTAAAGAAAATGAGCCTATATCTATCGTTCATTTAACCGATTTTAAGGAAATTTGTAGCAGTGGATAAATGTTTAACTTAAATAATTACGTCTTAAACTGCAATAAAGTGCAACACACACATATATTGTTGATGTATGTTTATTTTTTTAGTATCTTAGTACAATGTTTAAATATATATCATAATATTAATAGTTAGGTTAGGTTAGGCCCACGCTTTGCCGGTATTGTTTGCTTATACATTTTTAAAACAATCTAATATTTATATTAGATTGTTATCAAATTATGTGATTTATACCAAACTCTTCTACAATACGACACGTGATCCGGCAAAACGTAACGGTTAATAAACTAGTCATCACTGAAAATAAATATGTTGGCATAATTAAATATAAGGTTAGGTTCAATTACGCTTACTACAGTAGTAAGCTCATAGTAACAGCGACAGAACTAGCAAGTGCTGCGTCGTTGCCGAGGTCATTTCAATTTGAGCGTCTTGTGAACTGGCCAACTTAGCAGTTCGTAACTTTAAGGTCTCAACTTTATGCCCATACATTTATAGGAAACTTTCGTTTTATGTAAATTGGATAGTGTTTTGAATGGCACGATTCAAATTGTTGTTGACTTAGTATCAATTATGTTTATGGAAATTAGATGAAGCTGGTTTCGCTAAGTTTTTCGCTTGTAAAAAGTTTTTAAGTGGAGCGCGAGGTGCCGAAGTGTATAGAAGTTTTTGAGAGGTTAAAAGGAAAAGTTTTTCTATGTACTCAGTCCCAACGGGATGGATGTAGGTACTTATCTTAAAAAATAAACGTAATAATTATGCGAAGAACTAGACAATTTGGTCACAATTTGTCTCTGCAAATATTTGTTGTTTATTTTAATAGTAGCAACGTTGCCAAAGAATATAAAGATAATAATGGCGTAGACAATAATGCTACTAATATTTTCGTAGGTCCTCCGAAAATAATATCAAATCAAACACAATATGGCGTCGAAGGAGACAGCGTGAGGATAGAATGTGTATCATTTTCCGTTCCGAAACCTGACTATATTGTGTGGACTTTTGGCGGAAACGAGATCAATTCCTTTCATAATCAGGTAATATTGAAGCCTTTACTTACTCAAGCGTCTTAACTCTGAAATATTGTGTTTGTTTATATCTAGATTTGATGGTAAGTATTGTGTTGATGTGGAGGGCGCTGCTGTGCCAATGTAAACATAGGCTCTGTAATATTTTGCAAATTAAAATTATAAAAATCATTTATTTCTACAAAATCAGTGACTATATTGTGAAACAAGTGAAAAAACGCAAGAGGGATTGTTATAAGCCCAAATACAGCTAAAATTGGGCTGGAAATAACAAAAACAGTTTGCAACAGTTTTTACGCCGCAACATTGAAATTTCACGGAAATACTGCAGAAAAGATCGAAAATTGCACATAATAAGGTCAGTTGAGATAAACACACATTCAAAAAGTGCTGAAAGTGAAACTTGAACTCGAAATAACAAAAACATAACCTCAAACGAATCAAAAGTTCCAAGTCATTACTGAGGCAGTAATATATTGATGACAACGCCATCTAGCGACCAGTGGCCTGACAGCTCGATATATAGTTAGAAGCTCATAAACGTAGTTACGCCACTCACTACTAGAGGGCATTGTACTAAAAAAATGGAGGAAATTATGAAAGCACTTCAAAATATCCAAAATGAATTAGCACAGCAGAAGCGTGAAATGAAAAATATAGGGGAAAATATCATGGAAACAATTAACAAAAATATCGATCAGAAATTTAGCCACATCGAAATAAAAACAAATATGCTGGAAAACAAGATAGAACAGCAGCAAAAAGAAATTGATTTTATTGACAAACAATTACGGAAAAAAAATCTTCTCTTTTTTGGAGTTGAAGAAAAAGAAAGAAGCTATGAGGACCTGGTAAATTCGATATTGGAGCTCATCAACTCAAAAATGAAAATACAATGTTCTAAGTTTGAAATTGAGACTGTTAAAAGAAGAGGTAAACCGACAGGAAAAAACAGGCCAGTAGTAGTAACAATCACAACAACAAGTAGGAAATTAGAGCTTCTTCGTAAGAAAAAATCACTCCAAGACGCAAATATTTACATCAAAGAGGATTACTCCCCCGCTGTACTTCAAAAACGGAAAGAACTACAAAATGAATTAAAACAAAAATGGGAATCTGGGCAAAAAGTCATTCTAAGATACGACAAAATCATCACGTTAGAGCCGAACACGTCACTCCGAGCTTCGACAGAAAAATCTGCAAGTAAAAGATCTCTATCAGAATCACCGGAGGCCACAAAACCCCAAGACATAAGTAACAATCATGGAAAAATTGTACAAGTACAGAAGAAAAACAAGCCATATAACATAACGAACTACTTGCGAACACAGCAGAATTCTAGTACTCGAGACTCAACTTTAGCAGCCCCGGAAAACTCAAAAAACTGAATCACGCCCCTCCACCACTTAGCATACCGAACCAAGACATCATCATACACACAACATCTCCCAATACGGCTGGTCCCCGCGGGAGGTTTCGACCAAAACCCTCCAACCAATGCAATCATGCCCAACTACATAAAAATAAGAAAAATAATATATTATACTTTTGTTCGTGGAATGTCAGATCACTAGTAAATGAGATAAGACTCATAGAGTTTGAGCATAGCATCACAAAATTTAAATGGGATATTATTGGTTTGTCAGAAGTGAAAAAAGAAGGGAAAGAAATATTGGAAACTGAAAATTATATAATGACATACTACGGAGAAAAAAGCGGCAGAAATGGTGTTGGTTTCATTATTAAAAAATATCTAAAATCTAACATAATCGATATCCAAACTATATCTGACAGAGTTATAAGATTGGATATATTTCTTTGTAATAAAACGTTCCACTTAATACAGTGTTATGCACCTACAGAAAGCTCAACAATGGAAGACTTAGATTTATTCTATAAAGATTTAAAGTCCGCTCTAGAAAGTACAGGCAACAACATAGTAATCATGGGAGATTTTAATTCCAAAATCGGTAAACCTACAACTGAAGATAAGAAGATAATGGGTCCATGGGGTTACGGTGAAAGAAACCTGAGGGGAGATATACTAATACAGTTCTGTTTTGAAAACCAACTATACATTGCAAACTCACATTTCAAGAAAAACCCTAAACAAAAATGGACTTGGTTATCACCTAACGGAAAAACGCGGAATGAAATTGATTTTTTCTTAGTTAAAAATATTAAAGAATGTTCCGATGTACAAGTTTTAGGTACAACATTCTCCACAGACCACAGAATAATTAGAATGAGCTTGATAAAAAACTGTAATAAAACAAAGTCAAGGAGAGATTACGGGTGCAAAATTCCTAAACTAACACCACTAGACCTGGAATCTTTGAAATGCATATATGAAAATGACTTGCAGAATATGTATTGTAAAGACATTCAACTAACATACGAGCAATTAATTACGAGCATAAAAGATTCTGTGGCGAAGCTATCAAAAAACAGAAAACAAAACATAGCACCACTGTCAGCGTATGTAGAGAAGCTTATAAATGAACGAAAAAGACTGAAAAATAAAGAAACTAAAACACGATCTGAAAGAGAAAAACTTAAAGCACTCTACAAACTTATCAGGAAGCAAATTAAGCGAGACCACAAGGCGCATCGATATAGGATAATAGAAGAAGAATTAGAAAAAAGATCATCAATAAAAAGAGCACAAAAAAGACTAAACCTAACAAAACACTGGATTGTGTCTATAAACAACAATGACGGCATAATAGTATCAAATCGGAACCAGGTCATTGCAACTGCTACAGAGTTTTATGAAAAGCTCTATGAAAAAAAGGAGTGGAACTTTCATCAACATGAGTCTGGGATGTGTGAGGATATCGTACCGTCCATCTTAGAAACTGAAGTCCGTAATACTATCCAGAATCTCAAAACATCGAAAAGCCCAGGTGATGACGGGATATCAAACGATATTTTAAAAACAATTTCCAACTCCTTAGTACCTATTTTGACACAATTATTCAATAACATTTTGACATTCAAGAAAATACCAAAAGAATGGGGCATCTCTATTATAACTCTACTGTACAAAAAAGGCAATCCTAAGGACTTGGGAAACTACAGACCTATTAGTCTACAACAAACAGTATATAAAGTGTTTGCCTCAATTCTGCTAAATAGAGTTAAAAAAACTTTAGACAGTAATCAACCTAGAGAACAAGCTGGCTTCAGACGGACATACTCAACAACAGACCACATCTTCACATTGACCCAACTTATTGAAAAATATTTAGAATATGGCAAAACACTCTATATAGCATTTATTGATTATCGTAAAGCATTTGACTCTATATTACACGAACCGCTATGGCTGGCACTAAAGACACAAGGCGTTGAGAACAGATATATAGAGATACTGCAAGAAATTTACAAAAACAGTAAAGCGGTGATAAGGCTGGAAGAGAAAGGAAAGCCGTTTGATATATATAGAGGGGTGAAACAGGGAGATCCGATGTCACCCAACTTGTTTACTGCTCTTCTGGAATATATTTTTAGACAGCTACACTGGGAACGCAAAGGTGTCAAAATAAATGGCGAGTTCCTCAATAACTTACGTTTTGCAGATGACATTGTCTTAATATCAGAAAATCATGCAGACTTAGAATATATGATCAATAGTCTAGACAAGGCAAGTAGAGAGTGTGGGCTAGAAATGAATATGGATAAAACATACGCAATGACAAACGGTGAAAAAATACCAATTAGAAGCCAACTGCATACCATACACTACGTAGATCACTACATATACTTAGGACAAAATATATCCTTTTCTGACCACACATCTCGCGAAGTCGAACGCCGTATAAAGAAAGCCTGGGGTAAATATTGGTCTCTCAAAGAAATATTCAAAAGCAATTTACCTATTCATCTAAAAAGAAAAGCTATGGACTCAGTTGTCATGCCAACACTGTTATATGGCTGTCAAACCTGGACCTTCACCAAGGATGTTATACAAAAGATCAATGTATTTCAAAGAGCCGCCGAAAGAAGTATGCTAGGTATAAAACTAAAGGATAGACAGAGAAACACCCACATTAGACAAATTACAAAAATAACAGACGCTGTTGAATTTGCAAGCAGACTAAAGTGGCGCTGGGCGGGACACATAGCAAGGACTGAAGACAACAGATGGAGCAATAGAGTCATACATTGGCATCCCTACGATACGACGCGCCCGCGCGGACGACCGAGGCGGCGTTGGAGTGACGATATTCGCCAAATAGCTGGGCCCGTATGGACTCGCCTAGCACAAGATCGAGAACAATGGAAAGGGTTGGAGGAGGCCTACGCCCAGAAATGGGTTACCCAATAAATATATAATTTTACCATGAAATATAATTTTACTAATTGAAATATAATTTTACTAATTGAAATATAATTGAAATATAATTTTACTAATTGAAATATAATTTTACTAATTAAAATATAATCAGAATAAATATGTTAAAATTCACTAATTATTATTAAGTATCTAAAATAAAAATTACATTCAATTAATTATCGCATGTTATGTATTATTAATAAGTTATGTTATATTGTGTAATTTATGAAATGTTTTAATTATGTTACTATTGTATTTTGGGAAATAAAGGCTTTATTATTATTATTATTATTATTATTATTGTGTTGATAATGATGTCTATAAATTTAGAAAGGAAAATGTTAAAGTAATAACTTTGTGAAAATAATGTTTTATATACGGGAATCAATGGGCATTATTTGTCTCAAAATTGCTTGACTCAAGTAGTCACAAGTGGACTGGCTCCGCTTTAATGTATAATGCGCGTTGACTCCCGTATATAAAATGCTACCTGACCCGCGCAACTTCGTCTGCGTCAATTTTCCTCGTTTTTGCAACATTTTTCATTGATGCTCCGCTCCTATTCGTCGTAGCGTGATATTATATAGCCTAAAGCCTTCCTCGATAAATGGGCTATCCAACAGTAAACGAATTTCAATTCGAACCAGAAGTAGTTCCTGAGATTATCGCGTTCAAACAAACAAACAAACTCTTCAGCTTTATAATATTAGTATAGAGTTATAATCGTGCAACGCGAAAGTCCAAATGTTTGCGAAAAGAAATTCATTCATAATATGAATCAAAACTATAATTTAAATATAATGTAGATACTTTTATTTATTCAAACAATATTTTTTGAAAAGAAATTGTTCTCTTGAAGCGTATCTACAAAATAAAATGTTTTTTTTTTTGCAAAACTTATTCCAGAGTTCCTGAAATGGCAAATTTAAACACAATAAAAGTGTATGCATGGCACGTGGAATAAAATAATTCTTTGTTTTAGCAAATACACATTCAGCAAAACAGAAATTTAAAGAACGTGTTTCATTCCAAGATACAGAATAATATGTTTCCTTTTATCTTTACAAACTTTTATATTAAACTTTAAGTTTGAAAACTTTGCTGTCTCTGTCGCGTTTTTTATCTTATCGTATTATTTCAGGAATATGCATTTTTGGAAGAAACTCTGACGGACATGATGACAAAATCAACTTTGGTCATTCGAGCTAGTGAAATGAGACATTTTGGACGTTATAACTGCACTGTTGTTAATCCTTACGGCATAGATAGTATTGAAATCAACTTAGTTCCTGATCGTAAGTATTAATATTTATGTCTTTAAAAAATAGGATAATATTATCTTTTGATGTAGGTTGTTAATGTTATATATTGTTGGCAACGTATGATTTCTTCTATAAATCCTCAATTTTTTTTCAGAATCATTTTCACTAGTACTCATCATCACTGGAGGGTCTTGCATTGCAATTTTTGTCTTAATCATCATGTTATTTGTTATGCTGTGCTCTCGAAAGAACAAGAAGACTGACGTCAAGAAACCTGATATCACAGACCTGGGCAAGACTTGCGTTGATCAATTCAAAGATTGTGACAGAAGTTCTAACATCAGTGATCTCAAATTAGAACTTAGGCAAGTTGAAGGCAGTTGTGATATGGTAAGTAATATATTTTATTATAATGGTATTATTGTATCATTTATGCCAGTGTGTTTATTTTCAAACCTTGGTGGTAGTTTAGTTTATTCTTCTCTTTTGATTGTACTTTTAATCGTTTTCCCTGTAAGCTATATCACACTAATATTATAAAAGCGAAAGTTTGTGAGTATGCGAGTGTGTATGTTTGTTACTTCTTCACGTCTAAACGGCTGGAGCGATTTTAATAAAATTTGGTATAGAGTTAGCTGAGACCCTGGATTAACACATAGGCTATAAAAAACCACAGGTAACACCGCGGGGCACAGCTAGAATATATATATTAAACTAAAAGAGTAAGTACTACATTATGAACAGACAATTGAAACAAAAGTATTGGCTAAGTAAAAAGTTTTATGTTAATATTGCATACCGCCATATAATATTTATGTTGAAAAAAGTTTATGTAAAGTGAATATCGATTTTCAACAAACTTCCAGTGGGTTCTTAAATAAGGCTATAAACGTTTTTGTTTTTACAGGATAATTCTAATGGTGGTTCTGAAACAGATTTGCATCCCACTCTCCATTTGACTTCAAACCTAGGATTGCCACTCGCAGGACCAGTACCTTTACCAGAAACAGGGTACGATAATGAACTGATGAAACAGTACCAGAGATACAGTGGAGACTTTAATCAGCCTATTAGTAATTTAAATTTCAAGGTATGTATTTACTCGACATTGAAACGCCAGTATATACAATCACAGTACATTTTTATGAACAAATTTGACAAACAAAATAGAAGCAGTATCAACCCAACAATAATATTGATTTTAATTTGAAATTTATTAAAATAATATCAAATATTATAAATTAATACATTTATTTCTAAAAAAACGAAAACTGATCTAAGTCTTTCATATAGGTTCATGGTCAAACCAATGGCTACGTCCCTTACGTGGACTACTCCAGGGATTACGCACCACCAGTTCCTTCAGACTCTCTCTCTGGATCCTTGTCTAGAAGTACAGATGGCTCCATGTACCCAAGTCACTGTGGCTCATTGAACAGACAAACTAGCTGTGGAAGACTAGGGGGGATTGTTGGGCCTGATGGTAAGTGTTTTACTTCTTTTATTTCTTTTAATTGACCAGACTGGAAGTGCCTTAGGCTTTGAAATGAACCATGTAGGCTTTTTAGTATTTCATGTGTCGTGGGGACCTTACGTATCATAGATTGAAGATAATAAAATTATCATTTAATATTTGTATATCACGCATCATATTTTAATCTCTAATTATAGTCGTTGACCAAGTAATTTTATCTGTAGTGATACCTCTATCAAGTCCCGGAGTAGTGCTTACTGGAGAAGATGTAAGGTATACCGCCACATACGGAAATCCCTATCTAAGAGGCAGTGCACCTATCGGTAAGTATCTCGAAGTGTATGATTTCATCGTAATCCGTGTATTTTAAATTTTGGAATAATCACTTCTTTTACTTATGTAATGATGTCAAATTATTAATTGTATTCGATATCTGAAATATTTGCTAAAATAATTATCTTGTTTCTTTGAATAACTTGTTTTTTATGTAAATTTACATATTTTTAGTTGGAACTTTGTCAAAGATGACTTTCAATAATTGATAACTTATTTATAACTATAATATTGTCAACAGCATATATGCCACAAATGAATCCTTCTAACCCAGTTGGCAAACCTGCACCACCGCCGTATTATTCAGTTAGAAACGCCAACTTACTTCCTCAAGGTATCTATTCTGTTTACGTCTTCATTACTAGTTTTTCGCTAATATTTGTTTTTTTTTAAAGACAGTGGGGTACAAACCCTGTGTCGCGGGGACTTTACAAACATACAAGTCACGAACACAAAGTACACCCAGACTCGGAACAACAATTTGTGGATCACACAAAATGGTGTCCCGTGTGGGAATCGGACCCACGACCTCTTGCGTAGCAGTTGGACACACTCCCACCGCGTCACAGAGGCGATCAAACAGTTACAAGAAATATTAATTCTTATGTAATGACATTTGAATTAATATTTTATTTTATATTTTTTTCCAATACCTATGTTGCTATTTTTCTTATATATTTTGTTTAATTTGTACAGTGCCATCTATAACTTCTCCGTCATCATCATCCTCTTCAAGACCTGTCACCAGTCCAATGGCTTCATCTTCCTCAACAAACAGTGGTGCACAGCCTCAAGTAAGTTTAGTACAAAGTAATAGCGTATAATTATTTTTTATTTGTGTGTATGCGTTTGCGTGGGCTTGTTGGATATGGAAAGTACAATTGATATCTTATATTGTGTGGTTTCAGACCAATGTGTTTTTGATAGATTGACATTTGTGTGTTAGTTGAAACCAGTTTAACTCACTCATTTAAAAATGAACCTCTAAACGGGTTTCGATTCTGTTCTATTATGTGATGCGTGCGATCAAATTTCCCAAAGCAAATGTAATCTTTGTTTCATTCAAATAATTATTCTTATCGCACAGGTGCCTAAGCCATCGCTGCAATCTTCAGGAGCTTTGTATATTCTTCCACCGTCCAGTCAAGGGAGTTTACAGTCAAATCAAATAACTACCAAAGGTATGTCTAATATCAAACAATGTGGCAGCAACTTACTGTTCTTAAGAAGTCTACACACCAAACCGGCCTACCCGCCATCACATGTCGTCGACATTTTTGTAGACGGGTAAATGGGCGACTTCACATCTCTTCCTAGTAGAAAAGCTTTGTCGGCGGCACGATCAGTAGCTTTTTAGGTGGTCGAGTGTTGGCGGGCAAATGAGTGCGTACGCAAGTCAACCGGGCGACACGCGGGGGTACAAGTTGCCGATATATTCTATTGAAGTCAAGCAGCCGACATCAAGCCGCGCCGCCGGGCTGTATCGGCGGGTTGGGTGTGTAGACTGCTTTAGATTTTTGGCTCAGAGGATAGTATACCTATACAGAAATGTGTGATGGCATAATTGTAATCATTTTATTTTTGCTTATCATTGCGGTTAACACTGTAGGTATGTGGTGCAAAGTTTTATTGCATTTATAAGAATTTATCAAAGATTGTTATTATAAATAAACAATCTAATTTATTGGCAAATACAGTAGAATCCGTTTATAATGACATCGAAGGGAATTGACAAACACGTCATACTAAGCGGACGTCATACAAAGCATTTTTGTGAAATAAAAATAACCTTATTTTTTTAAGGTAAATACTTATTTTAATAGAGAAACAGCATATTAAATCAAAATCAAAATTGCGCGTAATACATGTTTAGTATATATTTCATTTTTTTACTTAAGAAATCAGATTATTATTTTTTTTACTTAGAATTATCACTAAAAACAATGCGTGACGTTCAACTGTCCATTGAGATTCAAAACAAAAACAAGCCATGTGCCGAACGTCCGTCGTCGGGAATCAACGGCCATTGCCGAAGGTGTAAAGAATCATGTCGGTCACTATAAATGGATAAAATGTAATAAAATTGGGTCATTATAAGCGACATGTCACTGTAAGCGAAGTCATTATATCCGACTTTGTTACAAAGAATTTTGTATGTGAACCAAACTTCGTTGTGTAATTACGTCATTATAGGCGGTTGGTCAATATAGGCGGAGTCATAATAAGCGGATTCTACTGTATGTTTTTAAACCAACAAAAGATGCTTAACTCAGATTTCGATAAAATGATTACTCACTCAGTATCTCAGTACCCACACCGTTCTGTTACACGTTGTGTAGAATTGATTTAATTAAATATATTACTAAATATACAGATTTTACAAATATTAAAATTATATTTTTTTTTCAGGTAATAACGCTCAGTTGACAGCCGGCACACACGTGTAAATATTGGGATTGTAATACATTAAATGTAATATAAACAGTTTTGAAACATTCAATTATGTAAGCTTAGTTAATAAATGTGCCCTGGCGTCTAAGACGACAATGTCAAATTTTTATTGAATAGTTGAATGTACTAATGTTGGATAAATTTAAAAAAGATTATAGTAACTTATTTTATCCTCTAAATTCAGGCTATTTTCACTTTGTTTTTTTTTTAAGTTTAACTAACATTAGCGCTAAAATATCAAAAGTTTAATATGAATATATCTTATAGTATATATTTAATGGCTTTAATTACATTTGACAAACGAGCCTAAAATTATAAAGCTTTAAGAGTTCATGTCAAAGAAACCTATTATTAAGCTATCTGGTATTCATTTAATATTAATATTATTTGTTTATAATAAGCTCCCTGATTTCTATTTTTAAGATTTTTTGATAAAGATAATGTTTAATACATGTTAAAAAATATTATCTAGGTAACAATTATATAAGATTTTGCCACAAAATATTTTAACATGTTTAATTATGAAAGTATCAATAATTTATCAAATGTGTTTTTGTCTAAAATTGTATTTTATCGTGTTATAATGTCAATTAAGTATTCATTATAATTTTGATTAAGTTAATATTATGTTTGAACCTCGAAAGATCGATTTTAATTATTGTCAATGTAAAATTAAGATTGAAATTTAAACTTGTAATATTTCTAAGTGATTAAATAATTCATATAACTTTCAGAAATAGCTTCTGACTGAGACTGATAATAATTTTAGATTAGAATTTCATTTAGCAATTTTGTAAATAAATCCTGTAAGTAATTAATCTTTATCATTAAAAAAATGTTATTTTTAAGCATAAAATGTGACTAGGTCTTTTGAATTATCAGTTATATTACTTTTTCTTTAATGTATAATCAGCCAAGATAATGTTTTACGTGTTTAGAATATAATAATATGGCATTCAAATTGTTTGATGTATGTACCTAAATAATATTATAGTCCAAAGGTTTTATATGATAGTTTATTTGACTGAAATGTGGTTTTAATTTAGTTGTAATGATTACTTAAGAAGTGTATCCTGCTAGGAAACCTCTTTGGACTTGATTACTATGAAACGTGGAATGAATACATTTTTTGAAAGTAATTTTGTTTTATTTAATAAAAAATAACAATATTTAATTTACTTATCTACCTGTTTCTATAACAGGTTTCACATTGAGTCTTACACTGATTTAAAGTAAATTGTAAACATCAAACCAGTGAAGTATTGTTGAGACAGGTTAAATATCCTTTTGACTATCTTTTGATAAGTCATTTATATAAATTAAAATTAATAATGGCCCGATAACGGAACCTTAAGAAACTCACATTTTGACCACAGGTCCCGAAGAATGTTTTCTGAATTCTATTACTTAGGTGGGAAGTAATAAAAGTAGTAATTATTATTTTTCAACTTTTTGCAAATAAGAAAAATGATTACAATAAATGCCTGCACTCAACAATATTTATTGTAAATGGTCTGATCTAAACTAACCTAAGTGGGTTGGGTTAGATCAGGCTCAAGTTAGTATTTTTCACCTTTCTTACCCCCGTATTTATAAACGAGTAATAGCAGTTACTTAAGTAAAAGTAATTACTTAAGCAACAGTTTCTATTTTATAGTCAAGAAAATGAGTGAAGTAAGAAACGTCAAACGTTAGAATACTTAGCCAAGCAATAGTCACCGATATCGTTACTTGAGTAATAGCTTTAATTAAGAATTTTATGGGGAGGTTATTTTTCTTAACAGATATTTTAAAAATATGTAAGGTTTGGAAAATAAAAACAATTTATTTGGCGCTATGCCAACCAGTGGGTAAATAATATAATAATAATAATAATATAACATTTATTTTAGTCATCTTTGGCCCACAGAAATCTATACCTTGCCGACTAACATACTTGTCAGTATAATACAATAAAGTGCTAGTAAAAGTAAATACAACTTAAAACCACTATATAATAAAACTATATCAGTAGGTACGCTTCACTCCCTCATAAGTACCATGCGTCGCGACTCCAGAATCTGCACCCTCGTCTTGTGGCGGAACTTCTGGTACGTGCCAGCGCGAGATGTACACCGGCGTGTTCGGCGCCGCGGCGCGCAGAGTGCCCGTACGCTTTGCTTTGCCGCATCGGTTCTGGATGGTTGGCTGTCGGCGCTTCTTTCCTTGCACCGTCACAAAACCATCTTTTGTATCTTCTTTATCTCTGTTCGTTGTACTATCCGGGTAATGCTTGACAGGGGCTTCTAGCTACACTGACAAAATCTATTGATTGTGGTACTTGAGATTTCACCGGGGCAAGCAATGCAGTCGACACAACGGGATGGCTGACCCCGGCCTTAGGCTTGCCGGCTTTCAACTATTATAAAATACACCATTGCTACTTAAATTATAGTGCCCGTATTTAACCAACAAAACTTCCTTTAAATAAACCAGTAAAACACAGGTGATGTCTTCAGTGATTAACATTTCATTTCAAATAAATTATTTAAAATATTGTTATAACAATAACTTTTATAATTAATTATCTCTCCTAAATTCGAGAATCTCTAAATCAATAAATAATAATTAATATTAGTGACATTTCTAGGGCGACGTCTTGACGTCACTAGCGTCACTAAACTCGCTTGCGAGTTTTATGACGCTAAATTAAAAATAAGTTCTTCAAAAATACTTTATATACGTGTGACGGACTATTTCATTTGGTAGCCTTACTATTCAATTATGTTGCATTTCGTGACATTCAGAAAACTAAAATTGAAGAATATCGATAAAATCAAAATTAGGTCTGATTAATTTCTGTATTATTAATTATTAAAGTTTTAAAATTTTTAGCTATTTTAGCTTGTCGTAATATATTTTTGGCTCTCTATTTTGCAACTTTAATAAAATCTTGTTTATGTAAAGGAACGTTTTTCGCGGCTCACCGGTTGCTAAGCATTAAGTAATACTTGGTTAGTTTGCTCATGGAAGTAAGGAATATTACTCGTCTATAAAATAGGTTTTTCTAAGTAATTACTTAAAGAACTAGCCGTGTCTCAATGAAGTAATGGCTAAGTAATAAGTAATGACTCGTTTATAAATAGGGGGGCTAGAGTTCGAGCTTCCTGAAATTCTTCTACCAGCGCATCAAAAAATAAACCTCTCTGTAAACTTTCAAATTTTTTCTATTTTCAATGCTTTAGGGCTAGGCTTTGTTAAGTGAATTAATCATGGCATCAATACTGATGATCAAATTTTTATATTATTTACAAAATAAGATTTCGTATCTTTTCGCAGAATTAAGACATTCTATTTGGAACATACATATATTAATATGAAATACCCCGGTATATTATGACTTGGTCAAAACAACCGGAACCAATTTCAACAGGAGTAGAATTAGAGGAAGCCTTTGCTTAACAGTGACCATCTAGCATTATGATTGTATACTTACTTAAATTCTATGATACATTGCAATCTTTTAACTCTGTAAACTTGTCATGATTGCCACTGTATTTAAAAGGTAAATTGGCAAGAACTGTGTCTTCTTTATGGACTATGTCTTCAATACATTAAATTAAATGTGTGTAGATATTTACTGCTACATCTTTTTAAACAATATTTTATTATCTATATTATATCAGTTTATGTAGGATGTAGGTAATCTAGGGACTTATTATATGTTTACAGGGTTTCTATATCTAATGATTCTGTTCTTAGATTAAATACAAACGTCGCATTTATTGGCTACACAGTCACATACATCTTCTTATTTAATAATAATTTGCACCTATTTAAATACAATAATCTAATATGTAGATAGCCTTATTATTATAATTTGTAAACTAAATAATTATAATAACGAACAAATATTCATGCGAAAATAAAAATATTAAAATAATTTTAAGTAATTACGGGTCTTAATCGCTTGAATAATTTAAGGTAAAAATACCTTGTCTGTTGCCCGACGTTTCGACCGTATTGCAACGGCCGTGGTCACGGGAGACTAATTCAGCTCAGCGTCGCCTCCGTGAAGCACGGGTTCCGGATATCTACCATCATCACTATTACGGAACCGTCGGTACTTCGACACACAACACTAATCATGTGTATCAATCTGCACACTGGCGTGTAATGTTTGTTCAGCGGTGTATAGACTTGCTGATCACGGGATTCCACGATGTTGACAAACGGTATCTATCTTCTCGGTTAAAATTGACGTGTTTTTTATTTTAATCGCTTTCCTCGCCATCCTGAAGTGACGGTCAGTGGAGAAGACCTGTGGTTTGTGTAGTTCAATCCAGTGTTTGGTTTCCGCAACTAGCAAGTGTTCCGCTATTGCTATTTGTCTGTCAGTTTTTCACAGCCGCGATTTGTTCCTTAAAACTTTCCGCTATTGTGTACAATGTAGGAACTACCATAGCTGCAATCCATTTTGTTGACGCCAGGTGTCTGTAGAGAAATTACATCCTTATGAGTACGTACTATATACAGTCTTAATTGAGTATTTATCCAGTACTGTTCCAACTTTGTCCGTCACTCCTTTCATATACGGTAGAAAAGCTGGAACCCTGTCAACCCCCTGTCGGGAATCTCTTCTCTTTGTACGTCCTGTGCTTCCTCTATATCCGTTTCGCTTTAGTATCTCCAGAGCTTAGGGTGTACGGAGTTTAAGTCTTTAGTAAATTGTTCTACTTCCTGCCTACCGCCCTTCATAATGCCGAACACATCGTTGATGTACCTCTTCCACAGTTTGACCTGAAACAATTGTAGCTCGATTGTTTCTTCAAAATTTTCCATCCAGATATTCGCCATCACTGACGCCACTGGGCTGCCCATGGCCACTCCGTCGATCTGGAGGTAGAGTTGTCCCTGGTAAATGAAGCAGTGGCCTTCCAGACAGTTTTACTTAAGTAAAACAATGTATTCATTGGACATATCGTTTGCTCTCAGCTTTCTCTCGATGACCTCAAGGCAGTCCTGAATTATAACTATCACCTCGTCTGGTTCCACTTTGAAAATGGCGAGAATTCTTTACAAATGATGTCGTTTTACCCACTAAAGGTTGCAGTACTGAAGAGAGGTGTTTCGCTAGATCGTAAGTAGACAAGTTGATCTGGCTTACGATCGGGCATTGTGGGACGTTACCCTTTTTGAACTTTCGGTAACCCATATATCTTGGGCGGCTGTATGTTCTTGGGTCTAAAGAGTCGGTCATAAATGTCGTTCGCGAACAGATCTTTGTGGTCCCTAATCAATGATACGAGCACTGATTAAGGAACACAAAGATTTGTTCGCGTAATGTGTTCAAATCGCGGAATTTTATCAACATTTAAAATTGTTTAACTATGATAATTTAAATTAAAGAATAGTTCTAACACTTGATTCAGTTTTAAATATTATTACAGTTTTGGTTTATTTTTGTCTATAGAATATTTATTTTTAAATTGTAATATTTATTCTTACGTAAATCAAAATAATATAAGCTGTCTGCAGAACCATGGGACTCGATTTGAGGCTGTCTGCAGAACCATGAGACTCGGTTTGAGAAAAAACTGGGTTCGTTAGAGTACCTTTCTATTAATAGAACAAAATATTTTAATTGGCTGAAATATTTTATTGTTTTAAGGATAACATAGAAAACTTACCTAACATAAATTATCGTATATGTTTATCGAAACTATAAGAAAAACAACACTTTAAACGTGGCCGTTATAACAGGATACGCTTGTAAAACTGCATATGTAATGAATTTCTTATTATATCACCAATGAAATATTGTATCTTTTAATTATAGTGTAAGTACACTACAATTATAAAATTTAACGCAAATCAAATAGTGGTTTTGTAATTATCCTTTTATAGGTTTTTTTTCTTCAACAGAATACCTATCGAGTAGATGACTAATAGAGATTATTTTTATCTTGCCAATATAAGAACAAATAATAATAACAATAAACATTTATTTGCATTAAAAAAAATTATAAAATGGTGTTACAAAATTGTAGTATAGCTTGACCACAACCGCTGTGCCGCTCCTTAGGTATGCGCGGGGAGGCGGGGTGCGGGCAGGACAGATCACGGACACACAAGAGTCTGTCGTCGTGTCGGATAGATCTGAAGATACCGAAGTACAATATTTTTGGCTCTGTATAGGTACATACTTATTATTTATACGCCGCTCGCATACCTAAGGAGCGGCACAGCGGTTGTGGTCAAGCTATAGTACGTACATGTTTTTGCTGTAACAATCACAACATGCAAAAATTTCAGTTTCAATTTCTTAACTTACTCGTAACAAAATGTATCATCATTCTCATTTATAAATTCTTTAATGCTACAGAGATTACAATAAGTAAGCCATTTGTTAAGTTATATCTTAAACCATCATATGTCTAAATCTTTTAAGGTGCTAGGTATCTTATTATAGACATGTATGCACATTGCCAAGCAGCTTTTATTATATTTAGTTAGTCTCGGGAAATCTGTGAGTACTAACCTATGTGGGTCTCGCCTGTTCCGAGGGTTTATTTCGTCTGCTGTTTTAAATAATTTCATAATCTTCTTAACAAACATACACCTATACTAATACTAATAATATTATAAAGCAGAAGAGTTTGTTTGTTTATTTGAACGTGGTAATCTCAGGAACTATTGATCCAAGTTAAAAAAATCTTTTTTCTGTAGGGTATTTATCGAAGAAGGCTATAGACTATATAACACCACGCTACGACTAATAGGAGCAGAGCAGCAATGAAAAATGTTGCAAAAACGGGGAAAATTGAGGCATACAAAGTTGCGCGGGTCAGCTAGTATTTCATATACATAGAGAGCAGGTAAAGGTAACAGACCAAGTTTCTTGAATACTGGCTGACAATATTCATAAGGTTTTAGCCCGCAGATCGAACGGATGCATTTTTTTGGGCAATAAATGCTCTATTCATTTTCAGACCGTAGCGTAATATGGATTCAATGTAGGCGCGGTAAGATGTGAGTGCAGTTTTTATGTAAGTTATATTTTTGTTTGGTTCAGTGCATACACAAATTTATTTATTTTATTGCTAACAGTAAATGTGTGCGCTTTCCAATTAATATGTTGGTCTATTATTACGCCTAAAAATTTGGTTTATTTATATTGAGTGCGGTGTTATTTTTATTATTAAAAGAATTATTAAAATGAATATAAACAGATTTTTCTATATTTATTTTTAAATGGTTACTATCAAGCCAAAGCAATAAATTATCTATTGTGATATTTACATCACTTTCATGCTCTTTAATGCTATTTTTTTGTTAGATGTAATAATTATTAATATATCATCGGCAAATAATATACATTCATGATTCGTTATTTTGGTGATGTCATTTATATAAAGCACACACAGGCTTAGTACGCTTCCCTGGGGAGCACCATGTTTATTATGTCTAAATTCGGACGAGTACGATATTATGTCTTTATTTTCATTGACTTTATTAATACTGACATATTACTGTCTATCACTTAAATAGGATCATATCCATTGAGTCACCGGTCCCCTTAATCCAATCGTTTCTGGCTTTTCTACCAGAACTTCATGTAACACTAGGTTGAAAGCTTTAGATAAATCGAAAAAAGGCCAGTAGTTAGATTATTATTGTTAACATTAGTCATTACAGCCTTAATTAAAGAAAATATAGCTATAGTAGTGGTTTCAAATTAAAATATACATACTCAATATCTATAGGTTTTGAGGTCAGAGTAATAATCATGCGCCTATATGGATACAAAAAGTAGTATATACTAGTAAACAAACAGCAATGATAAAAAATATATATATATTTAAAAAAATATATAAATATATATATATATATAATTTATTTTTATCATATATATAGTTTGTATATATATATATATACGAGTATATTGAAAAACTCAACTTTTTCAAAGCTCTTCGTGACATAGAAGTTTGTTTTTAAATGACTCTTTTTACTGTTACCGGACATGCAGATGGTGTCATACAACTTACTCTGAATAATGGTACCTTTCACGATTTACAAATCTGTGAGTGTCAGAAACGCTTTCACCTGCCATTTTAACGTCGATTATTTAAAAGCTTCAAGTAAATATATCTATCTAGTTTGCCAATACCTAGAAAAAAAAAACATAATTTATTCATGAAAGTAAGTAAAAGTACAATAAACTTATCATTAGGTACATTTATATAAATAACAAATAGTACAAAGTCAAAGTCAAAGTCAAAGTCAAGTCAAAGTTGAGTAATCGTTTTGACTCGTGCAACAGTTTGGCTGATGCGCATTCAATTCTGTACGGCGCGTGCATGTCACGTGGCTTGTGTCAAATTTCCCCGGGACACGCCTGCGCGACCAAAACCAGCCATCACTGCTTGCCACTGCAGAATTGACAGGCGTATAGGTAAGTCTAGGGCACTCATCGGCAAGCTAATATGCTTTAGGTCGGGCAGTAAACGCCTGACCTAAAGCATATTAGATTTAGACTTGTTTAAACAAAAAATTAAGCGTGGGCAAACCGTATCCGAAAAAACAAGAGGCGTGTGGAGAGATACACACAGAACGTGAAGTAGTAAAAGTGATATAGAAACTGGGAGCAAACGGATCCTGTTGGGGGTGCTAGCCGGATGATGATGATATGGAGACTTTCTGGCGCAACATCTAGATATAGGAGTTTAATGACTCTTTTTACTGTTACCGGACATGCAGATGGTGTCATACAACTTACTCTGAATAATGGTACCTTTCACGATTTACAAATCTGTGAGTGTCAGAAACGCTTTCAACTGCCATTTTAACGCCGATTATTAAAAAGCAATTTTAACCATTGACAAACTTTTACGTAACATTAAGTAAATGTCAATTTTCCAATACAAATCACCTCCGCATAAAAAGTAAACCTCTCCAATACCTGACATAATATTATCAAAGGATCTCCTTTAGGTACTGGCATCTGCCAGTAGCCCTTATCTGTTAAAAGGAGATCACAGACAAAACAATGGCGTGGAACAGCCCTTGTGCACTTTGTTGCCCGAGAGCCTCTCCCCTTTTGACGAAGTAAAGCGACTTTGAGAGTATTGGATGTAGGTCAGGTAGGTGATTGGTTATGATACAATAGAAGTCTTTGTGTCGATTATAAGTTGGTGCTTGTCCCCTATAGGTAAGTGGGAGTAATTGACTAATATTTTTTTTATTGAAATGGTTTTGGAAATTGCTTCTTATAGATTTATGAAGATTCTTCAAGAGTCAAAGAATTGGTGAGAGCATTAAAATTTTATGAAGAAACGATTCGCACCTAAGAATTATATTACAACTCTCAACTCATTATTCTGACGCGGCATGGTCTTTTCTATATCTACTCTGATACCGGTTGCCGGTCACGGACTATAAAATTATGAAATTAAAGATTGTTTTTTTTTTATGTAATTTGTTACAGAACTGGTGGTCACATTCAAGGATAGTCACAATCAACATAATCACTCGAATATTTCTTAATTAAAAAGTTCAATCTAAGCACACCTATGCTTTAATAATGCAATAAGATGACTCCCACGAGAGGTGCAATACTCATGAACCTACCAACGCTATGCACTGCTAAAGTTAGGTAACCTACACATTTCGAATTTAGCTCAATCACGAACTCCGCTCAATAAAGCAATACAAAAATTTCACCATTTCACCAAACATTCGTGTTCTATTTATTCTTCCTTAATTTTCAAAGACTTCGTCCAATTTATTGGTAGTCGTTGTACAGAGAGATACGTGGGCTTAGACCAAAGCAATCTAGCTCCATGTTGACGTTCAATCAAGTCCTACGTGCTTCTACTCAATGGTTATGAAAATAGGATTATGGGAGACATCCCACCTTTAGCCTCTTGTAATCATTCTCTTACTATACTTCAAAATTAATTTAAAAGAAGATATGCGTTGGTTTTTAAGCTACTTCTTTTTTTATTTAACATAGTGGTAATTTGCGCATAGCAATATACCGAGAGTACAAGATTAGGTTTCGACGTCTTCCATGTCGTACGAGTATGTCTTAATCACAATTTTACAGGCCAGCTATTTAATAATAATTACGAACATCATTTTGTACAGTTGACTATAGAATAATCAAAACTTGATATTGTATAATTGAGTGAATTTAGGTATCGAAAAATTGTTATTTCTCTCAATATTATATCTAGGAATGCTAATGGAAAAATATGTATGAAACTTTGTGATATACAAAGCTTGATTCATAATTTTCCATTAAAATAACGTGATTTTAATAACTATGAATAGCCGAGATTTATAACTAAAAAAAGGATTTGAACAATGGAAGCGATCAAAGTTAATAATAATAATATGTCAATGATATATGTACTTATAGTCTTATATTGCAAAAATATTTTTTTTTATAGGTAGGTATCAACTAAACAATAACTCAATAGCTCTCATCGTTTATGTCCAACAAATAAATCATATTTTTATTGATTTGATATTTCCTGCATAATATGTTTTTTTTAGATGGACATGTCACGTAAAATTAATGAGATATTTTTAATAAAAAAAATCATAATTTGACGCGTCAATTAAACTACTATTATTGTAAAATGTTTAATTATTCGAACCTTTGTACAATAATGGTAATTAAAAGTAGTTAAAATAAATTACATGGGTTTTACGCTGAGGAAGCTAAGATTCAGTCACAACACTATCTTAAAAACTGTAGCGGAGAGCTTAAGCTCTACGATTATAAAACACTAGCTGTCCCGCGCAACTTCGTATGCGTAAATTTTCCACGTTTTTCCAACATTTCTCGTCGCTGCTCCGCTCCTATTAGTCGTAGCGCAATGTTATATAGCCTATATCGTTCCTCGATAAATGGGCTATCCAACAAAAAAAGATTTTTTCAAATCGGACCAGTAGTTCCTGAGATTAGCGCGTTTAAACAAACAAACAAACAAACAAACTCTTCCGCTTTATAATATTAGTATAAAACATTATGTGCAAAGGGTGATTGGTACTAACACTAGATAATAAGCAAACTTACTAACACTATATGGATTGTACTATATCCTTAATAAAGTATTACCTATTATTTATGTTGTAATTTCGACAATTTCACTAAGTATGTCGCAAATTTTAGACCCATTATATCCTAGTACATTTTCATAGCTGGTTTTCATACTCTTTTTTTTACTGCCGTCTTATAACTTATATAACAGCAGTACAAAATGAATTTTGAGGCATGCATTCTGATAATTTATTAGAATGTATTATATTTATCGCCCTTATTTATTTTATGTATTATAGTATTTTTTTTAAAGATAACTAGCAGTATGGGATTTTGGTCCCACATTACTAGCAATCCTGTTAACCCATACAGCTAAACACAATTCCACATTGCTAAACTTAGACACTTACACTTAGACGGACTTAGATTTGGTGTAATATTCCGATTCGGACTGTTCGTTCCACTGTTATGTTCCACTAATGGGTCCAATAGGATTTGCAAGTTTTCATGTCTCCACTGTTAACTAATAGTGGGACTATTAGGATGAGTAAATACTTATGTCTCCACTTCTGTTATCAGATACTGGCCATTAATGCACTTGCGTTAAAAATATAAACTGAAAGCTGTCATACCTACGAGTATCATTTGCATGATGGTGTCATGTCAATATTGAAATAAATACAAATATAAAAATTATTAACGATTTACAAAATGGAAGAAGAATTACATTTCATCAAGAGGAAAGGCGGGATAGTATTGCTTTACAATGGATATCAGTTCTATAATAATAATTTAATTTAATAATAATTTATAATAATACGAAAGTTACATAATACAGATACCAATAATTAAAAATTAATACATCGCAGTTATACAGATCTATATTAATTGTCAGGTCTATATTTAATATAATGTCAAGTCGAAGATATAGGAATTAATTACAAAAGGGTGTTTTTTAGTTTTTAAACTATTATTTTTATATTGTCAAATGACCACAGTAAAACCTCTATGAGTTAAACTCAAACTACAAATAATAATAATAATAATAATAATTTCTTTATTTAGCACTTAAAGTTAACAAGTTTATACTTAATCTAATACAAAAGGGTGTTACTGCTAATAGCTACTTGTGACAGAAAAGACTAGTAGATTAAGTACAGCATTATCAGAATACAACATCGGCTAGTTTTGGGTACAGACATGTTTACCTCTGGTTCTCAAACTAGGTTGTTACCTGTGTTTTGAGTTAAGCAGTGGTTAGTCGGTCTGACTACTTTGGTATTCATTTATTTCTATTTAGTGCACAGAAAACTTAAACGGTAACTTAACTATAATCTAATAACTATTGTTAAAAATTAAGTGAAACTTAGAATAATATTGACAATTCTAAGATAATGATAGGTTTGTGATGTGTTTTATTGGTGTAGTGGTGTGTAGGTGTAGGTAAGTGAAGATGTGTTCGGATGAGAGTATAGAGTGTAAGTGGCAATGGTAGCGTGTTCTAACTTGATTTGATCAATGTCTCTGTAGTGTTGTAGTCTTGTAATTTCAACCAGTCATGGACTTTTCTTTTAATTTCAAATTTAGGCAACGGGTAAATGCTTAATGCTCTATTTGCTTTATTGTATATATAGCTATTGAGAAAGAATGAGTGTTGCTTGGCTAGGGTTGTACGGCATTTTTTGATGGTGCAAATTCTGTCTTTTCTTCGTTTTTGGATATAGGCTGGGTCAAACTTTAGTTTGCCATGTGTTCTTAAGATGGTGTGTTGTACGAAGAGTTGTCTTACCGTGAGCACTGGCATATCTTGGTATAGTTTGACTGTGGGATAGCGGTAGGATTTTTTAGCCATGACTTTAAGGACTGCTCGTTGTGTTCTTTCTAGCTTTATTAGGTGACATTTTGCCGCACCTCCCCAAGCTAGGTTGCAATAAGTCAATAGCGATTCGCCCAACGAGTAATAGACTGTTAACATTGTTTTGAAGTCAGACACGTTTCTGAGGTTTTTGAATACATAAATTAGTTTTCTCATTCGAGAGGCGAGTGAGTTAATGTGTTGATCCCATCTAAGATATTGGTCGATGATTATTCCCAGGTATTTGACTTGCGAGGCTCTGAGGATTTGCGGGCATGTACAATTGGAACTCTCGGTCCAGCATGTGTGCGCTTTAATAACAAATGTATTGGCACTAGGCAAGCTTGTAGATCTCGGACCAAAAGGTACAAACACGGTTTTTGTTACATTGATAGTGAGTAGGTTTCTAGACAACCACGCCAGGACCTGAGACATTGCAGCTTCCGCATTTGATCGAGTGCTCTCCCAGTTATATCCGTGAACAATAAGCGCAGTGTCGTCAGCGTAGGTGAAGATTTTGCAGTTTGGTAATTGCATTTGACATAGGTCATTTATGTATATAGAAAATAAAGTAGTTGACAGTACACTACCTTGGGGCACTCCAGAGGCAAGGTCTGCGTCCTCGCTGATGATATCACCTATTTTTACCGATTGTGTACGATTTGAGAGGTAGTTTGAGAATATTTCTAGTGGTACACCTCTTATCCCTAGAGCTTCCATTTTCGTTAATAGTATCGGTGCGGAGACAGTATCAAAGGCTTTGGATATATCTAGAAAGAGTCCAATACAGGTATCACCTCTGTCCATACGCTCTATTGTGTGCTCTATGAGGGAGGACACAGCATCATTCGTAGATAGGCCTCGTCGAAAGCCATATTGATTCGGTGCTAGGAGCTGTTTTGATTCTAAAAACTTAGCTAGTCGGTAATTTAGAGCTTTTTCTAGTATCTTAGACATGGCGGGAAGGACTGATATTGGGCGATAGTTATTCACTATGTCATTGGCTCCATTTTTATATATCGGGTGTACTATAGCCTTTTTAAAGGCATCAGGGAAAACTCCCTGGGTCAGTGATAGGTTGCATATGTGTGTCAGGGGTGGGACTAACACTTGGTAAGCGGACTTTAATAAGGTTGTGGAGATACCATCATAACCAACTGCGCAATTGTTGCGAAGGTTGAATATAAGTCCTTTTACTTCTTCGTAGTCTACACCCAGCATACCCATTGAGTCTCGTTGGGAGCTTCTAGCAAATTCTGTACGTGTATCATTGGTAGGAGTTTTTATTTTATTTGCTAGTTCACGTCCAATATTAGCGAAAAAGTGGTTTACTTTATTAATAGCTTCTATGGGGTTCAAATGGGAGTTGAGAAGTGAGTTAGAGCAGGATGATTTTGTAGTGTTCATATGTGAGATGTTTTTAATCGCGTCCCAGATTGATTTTGAATTTTTTGCGTCGTTAAGCAAGTTTTTAAAGTAGGCCCTTTTTTGTTTTTTTAATAACTGATTAGTAAAGTTTCTGTAGCGTGCGTAGGTGATTTTTAAAATATTATTATCCTTGTCCTTTTTCTATAAACATAGAGTTTATAAAAGCACAAAAACACGATGGATTTGCAGGCAGAAAAGAAACACCAAATGTACTGGAGCAATAACAGTACATGTAAGTACAGAAGTACTATTTCATATTAGGGTCGGAACGTTTTTTTTTGCCAAACGTCAGTAAACCGTTATAGTCAAACTTTTAATTTCTTTTATTTTCTAACAGTACCACGAAATTATAACTCCGAGTATACAATGAGTTTTTTTCCATAGGGTGACAAAATAGAAAAGTTTACGGGACATTCGGTTGGCTGTTTATCAGATGATGCAAAAAACACAGTGGATTTAGCTATAGATGACATTAAGTTAAAAGCTGCCATTTCAACTGACCCAATACCTTCCATTTTTCGAAAAGTTATGGCTCCGTTGTATGACAAAGGACTGGACAAAGTGACTAAAATATCTTACGATAGTTCAAAAAGTTCAATATACGCAAAACGAAAAAGATCCTTTGAAGTGAAGAAATTACTTTATAATAATATACAAGAAGTAGAAATACCGTCAAAATTTAATACAATTACAATAGCAGATTACAGCGGAAATGGAATAAGAATAATTGTTTTTGGTTCTAAAGATTTTATGGAATTACTGGAGACTATAGATGAATATTATGGGGACGGCACATTTAAAAGCGCGCCTCGCCCGTTCGCTCAATTATGGAGTTTACATGGTAACTTTGGTAGTACTTCGGAGACTACAAAGATAGCGCCAATAATATATTGCCTTGTGAGCAAAAATCTGAAATGGCTTACTCCATTCTATTTGATATTCTCACAGCAAAATGTCCAAAATGGGAGCCAAAAAGATTCCATTGTGACTTTGAGGTAGCAGTGACGAATGCTTTAAAATACTTTTTTCCGACAATAGAGGTTAAGCGTTGCTACTATCATTTTGTCAATGCACTATGGCGAAAAGCTAAATCCCTAGGAATTAAAACAAAACTCTATCGCCGCATAGTAGGTTTGTGCACAGCACTTCCGTTACTACCTGAAGAAGATATACTTGATGGATGGAACTACATTCAAACTGAGTGTTGCCAATGGGAAAAGATGAAACCTTTTATGACATATTTTAGTAAATATTGGCTTAAAAATGATAATTTTATAAAAGAATGGTGTATTTATAACCAATTGCATCGCACAAATAATTTTACAGAGGGATGGCACGCTCGACTGAATCGTTCGATCAACAAAAACTATGTGACGATCCCTAAGTTACTTTCAGTTTTGAAAAACGATTTATCAATAAACAAAATAGCATTAGCCAATGGTGGTAATAAGCGGCGAAATATGCAGAAAGACAAGGACATATTTATTTTAAACACACAAATGAAATTAGTCCATAAACAAATAACAATTGGTCATTTTTTGGAACAACATACATACATACATATCAACCCATATGATGTCCCACTGCTGGGCACGGGTCTCCCTAGTACCCTGGGGGTAATTGCCATAATCGCCACGCTTGGCAAGCGGGTTGGCGATCGCAGTAAGGCTTTAAAATATCACTTTTTGAATGCATAGTACATTGCATGAATTTGACAGAGGCAGTTGCTATTGTGTGTTTACTTTTTTAAGTTTTATTTGAAACCATAGAGGTTTTAGTAAAATATGGCAAGTGGGGCCACTAGTCCAAAATATATTTCATAAAAATAGTGTTATTGGTTCCACTATCAAAATGGGTCCATGAGAACTTGCAAATCCTGTTGGACCCATTAGTGGAACATAACAGTGGAACGAACAGTCCGAAATCTAATATTCTGGGGTAATTGTAGTGAGAGAGAGAGGATATTTAAAGCCCATCAACAGACAGTTGCCAACCTATGTTTAGGTCCCTAAAAATTTTAACTTTACCGTCTTTGTATATTCTGGAAGTATCATTATTTTTTGTTAATACTCACTTAATTAACTTAATCGCTGAAGACAGAATACGTACAGCACCGTTAAGATCTAAATATAAATATAAATTATCTACAGGTCATTATAATACGGCTTTACTAAAAAAGAGTATTCTGTGTATGGGACCTGTCATATACAATAAATTACCACAAAATATGAAAGAGGCTCAACTAAATATTTTTTAAAGTATACTAATAAAATGGTTAATTGATAAATACTATTACAATATACAAGATTTTTTAAATTATAATTTGTATTAGTTCAGCATACTAAGTCTCTTAACAAATATTATTAGTGCCTATGACTACCTCATTTTTATTTATAATTTCATTATAATTGCATAAGATAAATTTGTGTCTTAGTTTATAAATATATTTGTCTTCTATTTTTATTTTTTGATTATTTGATTACGTTGTTGTTGTGTATTACTTTATATTTTATTTTCTTAAAAAAAATGTTTATTCTTTTAAAAGTGAAAACTAGCATATAAGTAAATTTTTGCATGCCTTAAGGTACAATGTATTGGGACTAATTTGTGTTAAGACCTTATTTTATACACCTACATTGTTAGCAAATAAATGATTTGATTTGATTTTATTTTGATAAAAAAATCTACAAAACCCAGTGGTAGGTGATTAAGGGTTAATTTTTTAAATATTTACCAATACTGATATTACAAAGTTATTTAATGTTATTTATAGAAGCCACGAGTGGGAGGTTATTAGTATATTATAAATCGCCCTGTAGAAGTATAAATCTTACACTTGCCACCCGCAATATTTCAATACATAAAGCACATTTGTATACAAAACCATCCAAACCTAGTTAGGTTATATTCTAGCTCCACTATCCACGTTCACAACACTATCTACCGGAACCGGATGTACTAACAACACAATTCCGAATGCGGAAATGCTGTGTTTGCTACCACTTCCTGTCATTCGGATGTGCTTTGTACTGAATGTATGGTAAAAAAGTAAAAATGATATATAGCCTCAAGCTTGTTAATATTTATAGTATAAGGAGTTTGTAAGTTCCGTGCCTTGGATATTATGTTAATATTTTGCATATGTTTTGACTAATATTTATAGTGAATGTTTGATAGGTTGATAAGGAAAAAGACGAAAGACGTTTAACTATGAAACATCAATGAAGATTGATATATTATAATAATAATACCTTGGGACAACTCACACAACGTCATCTGATCCAAAACTAAGCAGAGCTTGTACTATGGTAACCAGACAACTGATAAACATACTTATATATTTCTGATCACATACATATTTTAGATAAATTACACCCAGACACAGAATAAACCATCGTGCTCATCACACAAAGTCTTATCCTGGATGGGGATCGAACCCACGACCTCTTGCGTAGTAGTCGGATACACTTCCACCGCGCCACAGAGGTTGTCAATTAGGTGCTTTATATTACCGGTTCCTATGCATAAGTTCGGAAGCATTTTTGTTCCAATAGAACAACATTCTACAAAAGTATGCATTCAAGAAATCAAAATTATCTTCAATAAATAATGAGATTTTTAAGTGCTAATAGTCCTAACATTTGCACGCTCCTATTCAAATGCTAATACAAATATCCCTCTTGTGAATAATTGTTTTTTTTTAGTTACAACGTCAAGGGTAGGAGCCGTCGATTTGTACTACCGAGAAGGAGCAGCGATACCAGGAGGCTAATTCACGTATTTAAAGCAGTACAGTTACAGTGCAGTTGCAATTAAGTTTCGATTAAAACGGCTATTTTCGTATTCTTGTAACTTTGGGATCGATCTCAAAAACGCTTGCGCACCGTACTAGAATGCCGCTATCGCGCTCTCGAGATGCATACTTGACGCAAGCGTATTTGCGAGAGAAAAGTAAATCAGATATGACTTTAATCTCGTTGAACGCCAACCGTAGGTACCTACTGTGTTTTTAAAAAAACCTAGCATATTAATATATATGCTACATCTGAATCCATTTAGTCGTTGAAAATTATAGTAGAAAAACAAAGTCACAACCTACCTGTACCTACATGAAGGTACCTGTTATACGCTTAACATGACTATTTATTGTCTTAAACACTCTCTCAACGTGAAATCAAAACCACTGAAAACAAAATTATATTGTTAATACAATATTCACATGAACAATGTCAGACAAAAGCTAATTCAAAATAAATTGGTTATTAATCTAGAAAGGCGTTTAACGCAAGTACCTTGAACCTTTAGGTAACGCAAGACGCTAAATATTTTGGCCAAATTCTCGACATTTAATAAAACAAAGCCGGTTATATTTTAGACGTAGACACACGTAAATCTCTGAAGGCATGATCGGCGTAAACAGAGACATTGTACAAAGCCAATCTTGGCGGCTGTTTGGCATTAATCAGACTATTGTACCCGTAACAATGGACTGCGTCGGTAGGACTAGGTGGGAGTGAAAGCGGAGGCAGATTATGAAAAAATAATTATGAAAAAACTAGCTGTGCCCCGCGGTATTACCCGTGGTTTATTATAGCCTATGTGTTAATCCAGGGTCTCAGCTAACTTCATACCAAATTTTATTAAAATCGCTCCAGCCGTTTAGACGTGAAGAAGTAACAAACATACACACTCACATACTCACAAACTTTCGCCTTTATAATATTAGTGTGATAATAGTTGAAAAAACTAAAATACACGCTTTTAAAAATAGCTGTACTTAAAAGTAATAAATAAAAATCTGTGTATCTTAAAAAAGGTTTCGTCATGTCCATCTGTTTGTTTGTCCATATGTCACTGTAATTTTACTCAAAGGCTACTCAATGTTGATGAAATTTAGTGAAAAGTGTCTTGTAGTAGCCGCTACTTAGTTTAATAGCTAAATAATAAAAAATAATATTTGAGGGGGGGGGCACTCCATTTTTTTTATTTTTTTTATTTTTTTTTTTTACAACTCCCGCAGTAGGGTACAAGCCCTGTGTCACGGGGGACTTTACAAACATACAAGTCACGGACACAAATTACACCCAGACCCGGAACAACAATTTGTGGATCACACAAAGTGGTGTCCCGTGTGGGAATCGAACCCACGACCTCTTGCGTAGCAGTCGGATACACTCCCACCGCGCCACAGAGGCAGTCAAATAGTCACTCCATACATGTAACAGAAGCTGATATTTACAAAAGCGAGTTTTTCAGTTTTTAAATATTATTTATTTTTAATTTTATAGTCGTTTTAAACCAGAAAGCCAAATAGGTAATATCACAGATCTAACTTTAAAACTACATTGGACCCGATACATTGGATACGATTTACCCCATTGGGAGTTGATATTTTAAAAACACCGAAACATGTTTTCTCTATTGTAAACCAATAGACCAAATACGAAATTCCTCACACCTAACTTCAAAACTGGCTGAGTGTCATATAAACTTACAACCACTATTTTACCCCCTTAGGGGGTGGATTTTCAAAAATTCCTTTTTGTCGGATTGTATTGTCATCGGTTTTTGTTATATGTGCGAAGTTTCAATTAAATCCGACGTTCTGAAGTGGGTGAAAATACGTTCAAAGATTCCGTTACATACTAACATACCAACTTACTAACATACAAACATACGTATGAAGCTAATAAAAGCGTATTAAAAAGTACAAGTATGTTGATCGAGAATTTAACATGGTTATTAAAGAGGTAAATTCATCATGGAGTATAGATATCACGAGAAACATAAGAGAGATAAATTAGAAAGTGTAAATAACAGTTACATTTTTTTGGATTCGAACTCAAGATTAACACGACCGATTATGGCTACCTACGCTTATTTCTAGTTGCCTTAAAAAAAGATCCAGTGACGCTAGCGTAGATCAAGATCATGGTATGAGCTAATACAGCTGTAAACAGGTTGGTGGTTATTCACCTTGTTACTACTGTAGTGCCACCTTTATTTTCACACTTTTGATACACACAGATATTATACCGGGAAACCCACTATTATGCTTCGCGGTCTTTTAACCTCAACGATTAAAGTAAGGGAATAAATATCATGGTAATGGTAATAAAAACCACGTGATTGTGTGTTTCTGCAAATTATCCTCGGATCGTATCACGGAGTAGCGTAAACCTAATATTAAAGGCAGGCAATATACATCAAATGCAATTTTTGCGCAGTTTTCAGCGAACCTGTTTGCGAATTCCTAGTTAACGATTTTAAGATGATCGACGAATGTATAGCACGCGTGATTTAAAGTGTCTCAAAAAACGGACACTTTTTTACAAAACAATTTAATCGCTCATACTGGCACATGCAGATTCACGTCTTCGTGCAATTATAGAATATACCGACATAACCGAATATCGAGCATATTTTTACATAGTTTATCTGCCGTGCCCTAAAAGTATGAATTAGCAAGAAGCAGGTGACACGATTGGGTTAGGCAGCGTTTATCAAACTTCGTCGAGTCTTATCTTCGCCTCTACCGCAACGCCTGAAGACCAAGGTTTATAACCAGTGCGTCCTACCTGTTTTGACCTACGGTGCCGAGACGTGGTCACTTACGGTTGGGCTATTCCACAAAGTCGTGCAATGGGCTATGGAGCAAGCTATGCTTAAAGTCTCTTTGAAGGATACAATTCACAACGAGGTCATCGGGCAAAGAACTAAAGTTACCGGTATAACACGCAGGTTAAGCACGCTGAAATGGCAATGGGCTGGCTACATTTGCTGAAGGACCGATGGTCGATGGATCGCAAACGAGTCCTAGAGTAGAGACCGCGACTCGATAAACATAAGGTAGGACGACCCCCAGCTAGATGGACTGACGACATAAAGAAAGTCGCTGGAATTAATTAGATGCGGAAGGCGGAGGGTCTATTTGTCCTATTTTGGCGCAAATTTGGAGAAGCCATGTCCAGCAGTAGACCGATACAGGCTCATTAATTGATTTGATTGGGTGACATCAACCTAGAAATTTTGAAGTTGTTTGCTCCAATAAAATAATATTTTTTCTTTTTCAGTCTTCTACAGTTCTTGGCAAAAACATGTGCTTTATTTTAATTTACCGAGAATTCTTTCGCTCACGGTACGACCAAAGCTTTACTTCTCTCGCCTAGTATTACTATTTGATATACCGTCTTGATTGCAATGAGACAATGTTTAATTAAAAAAACTGAATGGTACTATAGTAGTACTGTATTGGCACTAGCCGGAAGTAGGTTGATTGGTTCCATATTTAACGCATCTCGTATGGTATTTTAAGGCTTTTGCTTTTTCGATGTGTATTTGTATTGGGAGAAGTTAATTAATTTTTCTGTTTGTAAAACATTCATCAAAGGATTTGGACATTTTGGTTATAGTAGCATACATAATGGGTTGATGCCTTCATTAATGTAAAGGGATGAGTGGAATGTTTTATTAAGAAAATGATTGCACAAAATACTGTAACGACGAACGCTTGTGTTCATCGTATCAGTATTAATGAAACGCAGTTTCCGAAGAACTAAGTCCTTTATTGTCAAAAATCGACAGCACAAAACAACACAATTCAAAAACAAAATAAACGCGTCATTGAATTCGGGCTGCGCCTTGCACTTGGAACCCTACGATAAAAAAAAAACTCAAATTAGTTTCAATCTTTCTGCTTGACGACCAGCTCAAGATTTCTTGTTCTTTCTTCTTGACAAATCTTCATTCATTTAATTTTAACAATCCTTAGTTTGGAACATTGACGTATAGGCCAGGACTACGCCATAACCTAACAAAATTGACCACTCTTCAGAAAGGACAACGCTACTTTGTGAACAATACCTGTCAAAGTGACAGGGCCGCACGAGTTTTTTCTCTCTTTCCCGCTTTGCAATAATCTAATCAATAATTTATTTTTAGTTGAAAGTGTATTTAAAACAGTACAGTTGCAGTGCAGTTGCAGTTAAGTTTCGATTAAAACGGCCATTTTCGTATTCTTGTAACTTTGTAAACGATCTCTAAAACGCTTGCGCACCGTACTAGGATGTCGTTGTTACGCTCTCAAGACGCATTCTTGACGCAAGCATATTTTAGATCGATCCCAAAGTTTCAAGAATAAAAAAATGGCCGTTTTAATCGAAACTTAACTGCAACTGAACTGCAACTGCACTGCTTTAAAAACGTGAATTCCTCCTGGTCTTTACGTCAATGGTTTGAAACAAAGAGAATATAAAACTTAGTAATAAGTTTGGAACAGTATGTTTCAAACACGAAGTTTGCATGTACGTCGTCCAAGCAAAAAGGATGCACTTGTACGAAAACCCGACATGTGCATCACTATACCGAGAGTTAATAAAGTAAATGAGAAAATACCTGCGTGTTGCTGGCAGACTTGAATAACAGCGTAAATACGGCACGACTGGGAAGAGCTTAGGTACAGGATTGACGGCTTAACGTGCTGTCCGAGGCACTTAGGTGTATAATAAATTTATTATTATTATTTATCTTTATCTAGCTTTTTACAGTCTGGACCTAAATATTATAATCTTTACATCACCCAAAGGTAGACTGGTAGAGAATGCTTTTAGCATTAAGTCCGCCTTTGTACACTATTGAATAAATATAAAAATAATTCACCTGTGGTAGGTCTATAGGCTGTCTTGGTGGGTACCACAATAGTGTCAGTTATTCTTACGTAAAATATTGTTTTGGTTGAAGGGGACTGTAGCAAGTGTAACTACAGGGCAAATGAGACTTACGAACCAATGTCTCCATAAATATATTAATGAAATTAAAATCGTTTATTTCAGGTAACTTAACCCATAAAGGTTCATTTCCGTGCATCGCGGCCGATCGCGAGCCGCGCGCGGCTTACGGCAAGCGGCTGACGCGCGCAACTGATACGACAATAGTCAGAGTGCGCGCGCAGCCTACGTCAGTCGTCGGCCGCGCTTGTCTGTCACAGACCTCGGAAACGGCGCCGTACATTCTCATACTCTGAGTATTGTCGCTTCGGCCGCGCGCGTCAGACGCTTGTCGTAAGCCGCGCGCGGCTCGCGATCGGCCGCGATGCACGGAAATGAACCTTATGCAAGGACAACAATCTTAAGACACAGACACTGTTAAGGGCTAGCGTAACGCTGGGCTAGTATCCGGCTTAAGACCTCTCTTCATTTAGTGATATAAAAAAAAACTGTCACCTTTTTCAAGACTGACCGTGGTAACATTGATTAAACTAACTCAGTTCTCGATCTCCACGATCGCTAGGAACCCCACTGAGTGATGAAGCCCTTTTTGTATAAGTATGAATACATATAAAATACTTACCTAAATTTTGACGCTTTATTAATTGTGAATTTAAAATTGACGATGGAGTTTTTAATTTCTGTTATAACAGTCACATATTAAGTAGTACTTTAAATTAATATACGTCATTCAAACATCAAGCACTGGCATTCAAGAGTTTTTTTTTAAAGAAAAAAAAAAACTAAAAAAAAACAAATAATTTTAAAATTCTTTTAAAAATCATTTTACCACGAGTACTACTATATATCCCCTTTTCAACCGCGTACTTTCAAGAAATAGAACATATTACACCTCAATTACATCATAACACCGTTATAGAGTATAGTACTCGGTAGTTCCCATATTAACATAAAACCTTGCAAGGTATCATGAGCTTCCTAACAACTATAAAAACTGATAAAAGGTGCATCTAAGCTACTCGTACGATTAAATCATAACTTCCGATTAACTGTAGAAAGTGAAGATTGTACTATTGTTGGGACAGTGTATAGTTGCTAGAATAAATGCGACGCAGTAGGGTGCACCGTTTACGTAATATGTTTAAACACCTGTTTATTTTGACATCTCACAGCCGCCGTGTTTGTTTTTTTTTTCTCAACGTCACTTAACTAAGAACACTTGGGCGATCAATACGAATCTAACGACGTCGTAGTTGTATAAATCCGTCAAGTGGTTTAAGAGATATGAGGTAATAAAGAATAATACATACAAACATTCATACAAATGACGAGTGATAAATATAACCCTTTCTTGCAGTCAGGTAAAATAGAACGTAATTGCTGATTTAAAAAAAATAATGATGTTCCAGATATTTTACTACGACGACGGTTCCCGCGTTTTTCTATGCAACGATGGAGCTTAACTGCGAAGGTTTTAAATTTGGTTTAACTGAAAAACTTAGCCATTAACGATTCAGAGGAGTCTGCCTCATCTTGAGCAACAGTTTTTAGATGCTTTAGTGAATTTAAAGGGCCAGACCTCTTCTCTGGTATATTTTACTAGATTAAGTCCCTATAATCTATACTAATATTATAAAGCGGAAGAGTTTGTTTGTTTGTTTGTTTGTTTAAACGCGCTAATCTCAGGAACTACTAGTCCGATTTGAAAAATTATTTTTTTGTTGGATAGCCCATTTATCGAGGAAGGCTATATAACATTGCGCTACGACTAAAAGCAGCGGATTAGCGACGTGAAATGTTGCAAAAACGGGGAAAATTTACGCATACGAAGTTGCGCGGGACAGCTAGTATTTTAATCTGTGTAAACATCGCAAATTTTAAAAACAAGTATCATGTATAGCTTTTTCTTGCGTCATTGTTTATCGAGTTACCTGCATCTGAGAATTAACTACTTCTTTAAATAAAAAAATAGAGCTGTAGCTGAATCTTTTTTTTTTTACAAACAACTCTATCCACACTAATATTATAAATGCAAAAGTAACACTTTTGTCTGTTTGCTTTGGTTTTGATATCAATCGCCGCCACTCGAGGCTATAAAATTGATGTACTAGGTTAACTAGAAAACTATAAAAACATTTTTTCTATAAAATTTAGCTAGTATGAAATTTGCTTTAAGAAAGGACAGAGGCTATTCCTTTCCACTAACACCGATAAGGGAGGAGCAACGAGAAATGTGTTGTACAAAATAGACATTCAATTTAATTTAAAATAAAATAATTTATTTAAAACCGGGCAAGAGCTTGTCGGACCATGCTCAATGTAGGGTTTCGCAGCGGTTATTACAAATAAATAAAATATACATATAAAAAAAAACGATGAGAAAAATTGCACTAGCAGAAGACCGTATGTTCATAGCGCTTACGGCCTTTTGTTGAGAAGAGCAGTTTTTCGGCAATAACTTAAAGTCGGTATATACGATTATGTCCAACATAATTTATTTTAAAGTATTTATTAAACGTTACCCATGTGATTTTTTCTTTAATTTTTTGGTCCCACGGTTCAAAAGATAATGGAGGGAAAGACACAATTTTTGCAACTTTCGCAGCGATTCTTTACGAAAATATTCACTTAATCAAAAAAGTTTCTTAAAAACCTTAAAATATTTTTAAAAGACGCAGGTCTTTATTACATAGATGTTTGCTAAAAAACATCATAACTTTCGAAATAAGTAGCGGCTATACTTTAAACATTCTACCAATGTGTAGTTTTTGAGTAAAATGCCTGTGACATACGGACGGACAGACAGACGGACAGGACGAATTTATAAGGGTTCCGTTTTTGCCATTTTGGCTACGGAACCTGAAAGTGAATAATTTAATAGATTCTTATTCTAAGACCACGTAAAATTAATATTAATAACAAAACTAAAATAATCTAATTTAAAGTGAACGCACCTTCATCTACCGAACACTCTGCAACTGTAGCAACGTATCGAATTAACAAGAACAAACGCTTCGCTTCTGATCTAATCCCGTTTTTTCTCCCCACTGTATCGCGTGTGTGAACTTATCTATCTACCTTTACAATGCAGGTAAGAACAAATACTCTTTGTTTATAGGCAACAGGGTATAATACACGTGTTTGTTTCGTTGGGATTGCTTATTTCAAGACAATATAGGAATGGTGTGGTGGTTTTAAAACATTCGCGCACAATTATATAGAGATATATATATATATAGACTAGCTGTCCCGCGCAACTTCGTATGCGGAATTTCTCCCCGTTTTTGAAACATTTCTCGTCGCTTCTCCGCTCCTATTAGTCGTAGCGCGATGTTATATAGCCTATAGCCTTCCTCGATAAATGGGCTATCCAACAAAAAAAGATTTTTTCAAATCGGACCAGTAGATCCTGAGATTAGCGCGTTTAAACAAACAATCAAACAAACAAACTCTTCCGCTTTATAATATTAGTAAAGATAGAAAAATTTGAGGTCTAGTAACATAGTCCAGATAGGTGGTTCGATTCCGGCCCCAGTTTGGCTTACGGAAGTTTCGGATTCGATTCTTCTATCTTCCAAAAATGCAATTACTGTTGTGTAAAGTAATTGGCAAGAAATATCTATAAAATTACTATAATATTCACGGACAGACTCAGTTTAAATTGTGTTCGAAAATGACACAATAAATTTCCATACAAAAAGATTTGACGTATCGATTCGTTGTGTTGAATGATATTAGTTAAATAAAATACAATATGATGTAAACGTTTTATCACGTCATTGTCTGCATACGTTTTACCACTAATAGTTACACTAATGCACACTATTTAAAATGGTACAAAATTAAGTCTACGTGACAGTAATAGTAGGAGAGCTGGCACGAATTTTTGGGTAGGTATTTGAGGCAAGCTGAAAACTTGTCAGATACCTCTCCTATTATACCCCAACACGGAATTGCAGACCTGGCTGGTGAGTAGCGGGGCTAAATCAACATACAAATACAAATACATTTATAAAAATATTTTTTTTTTATCCCCAAAAATATATTTGAGGCAATACGCAATTTATATATGTTGCAGTGTAATACTTTATGAATACGAAAAAAAATAAGCCAGATAATTTGATCGGGGTTTTAACATTGCCAGACGCGTGCAAAAATATTTTTTTAAAAATTATAAAAAATGTTTTTGAGGCAGCTTGAAATTTTAATGGAGTGTTATTTATAACTAAAAAATAAGATTCCCAAAAAGACAGATCATTTCGGTGGGGCTTTCTACCTGCCAGGTGATCAAACAAATAATGAATGGGTACGAGCCTGTAGTGCTATAGACAAGCTGTAGTGTGAGAGAGAGCGCATAATGACAGCTGTCTTCGTTCTTACTTGCCGCGTTACTATTGGCTCTGACGAGGCCACGTGACTTACGATAACCCATGAGGTTTCTAGTTAAAATATCGGAGTAAAAAATATATTTTTTTCTGAATTTGTACTAAAAACATTTTGCTTAAAAGTGATTGTATTAATTTATGGACGTTATAGGGACATATTTTTGTGATTTCTTTTTAATTTTCAAAAATTAGTTAGTTAGTCAATTTTAATGCGAATTGAAACGTAATAAATTGTATAAATATTTGATATTTCCGCAAAAATATTTATTTTTTGAAGATAATTTAAAAAAAAAAGTATTTTTTAACAATTTTTGTTCCAAAAATTTTTGTACAGGATTCATATTATTACCCCTACATTCAAAACTAAAAATTGTTTTTTTTTTCTCTGGCAATATTCTAAAACAAAATTTATACGGATTTTTTTTTTATCATAAACTAATAAGGGTTACGTATTAAAAAAAACATTAATTAAAATAAATAAATCGCAAAACCAGGTTTATAAAAATATAATATTTGACAGCCTCTGTGGCGCGGTGGGAGTGTATCCGACTGCTACGCAAGAGGTCGTGGGTTCGATCCCCACCCAGGATAAAACTTTGTGTGATGAGCACGATGGTTTATTCTGTGTCTGGGTGTTATTTATCTATAATATGTATGTATTTAGAAATATATAAGTATGTTTATCAGTTGTCTGGTTTCCATAGTACAAGCTCTGCTTAGTTTGGGATCAGATAGCGTTGTGTGGGTTGTCCCAAGATATTATAAAAAAAAAAAAAAAAAAAAAAATAATTCTCCAGTAGTACAATTATTTTAAGTATAAAATAAATTAGAAGTAAATTGAATTCATTTCACATCAGATATAAATTAACATTCTTCGTCTGTGGATTCTTCATCAGAAGTAACTAAATCTTCGGATTCATCTGTGTCAGATTCGGCATCCTCTACACCATCAGCAAAAAGAAATAAATATTTATTTTTTAATTAATCACAGAAATTTGAATGCAGCAGTTATTAAAAATAAACCATTTATTCTCACCTGCAGTATGATTTTCATCATCGTTATTTTTATTTTCCTCGTGAACAACAGCGTCGAATACTAATTGCGGCATACACTCTCCGTCAAACCAGTGAAAATCTAGTGTATCCTCATTAAGTGTCCATCCATTTCTATTAGGTGTCAAAGAGCTGGGGAATCGCAAATATGCATTTCTCCAAATGCTTGTATTGTTTGTATTGCGTTCTTAAAAGATGTTGTTTTAATTCAGCTTTGCATGGAGGTAAACAATTTTTCAGTTTTATTTTTAAAGGTTCAATTTCAGTGTCGGCCTTGTAAGTCGAACAAAATTTAAGGAATCGTGCTCCATTTATATTTGATGTATTTTTAAATCCATAAATTTCGCAAACGTATTGTTCTAAGACTGGCAAAATTTCATCACGCGAACCGGTAACATGCGCAACTCCAAGATCTGCTTATGCTTTCTGATAATTTTAGTTATTCATCAATATTTTGTATGGTCTTGTCTTGCCTTTTTGAAAAAAATGATGGATTGTAATCGCATCCTGTTAATGCATGAAAACCAGGTAAACTCAACTCTACATATGATGAATAATATTGGAAGAACGAAGACAGCTGTCGTTATGCGCTCTCTCTCACACTACAGCTTGTCTATAGCACTACAGGCTGGTACCCATTCATTATTTGTTTGATCACCTGGCAGGTAGAAAGCCCCACCGAAATGATCTGTCTTTTTGGGAATCTTATTTTTTAGTTATAAATAACACTCCATTAAAATTTCAAGCTGCCTCATAAACATTTTTTATAATTTTTTGCAAAATATTTTTGCACGCGTCTGGCAATGTTAAAACCTCGATTAAATTATCTGGCTTATTTTTTTCGTATTTATAAAGTATTACACTGCAACATATATAAATTGCGTATTGCCTCAAATATATTTTTGGGGATCAAAAAAAAATTTTTTTTTAAATGTAGGGGTTGACTTAGCCCCGCTACTCACCAGCCAGGTCTGCAATTCCGTGTTGGGGTATAATAGGAGAGGTATCTGACAAGTTTTCAGCTTGCCTCAAATACCTACCCAAAAATTCGTACCAGCTCTCGGACTATAAGGTTAATAGTGTTCGATCAGTTGTGACACAAGGTACATTGAAACGAATTTTCGCCTTAAAAAAACACCTTAAAATTCATTCTGCTGTAAATAATATTCTGTTTTTGAATGTGATTGTACGTTCTGGCGTATCAAAATCAAATCTCAAATAATGACGTAAAATCACGTTCTGTCCACGAAAGTGTTAATTTATTAACGGCGTATTATTAACGGCCGGTTTCAATACTCTAACTATCGATGGATTTGCCTACTGGAGTTATATATTTGACATAAGCTCCATACAAAATATGTCAAAATTCTACCTCTAGTAGGTAAATCCATCGATAGGTAGATTATTGAAACTGGCCGTATGTCAGACACTTTGCCATTAAATCTTAAATCTATACTTATACTAGCGGCCCGTCCCGGCTTCGCACGGGTGGGCATGGGATCCCTAATTTTTTTAGTAATTGCGACTATAATTAAAGATCTAAGCTATACTATCTCTCAAGTTGGACCAAACTGCATATTGCGTGCAAATTTGAACGAAATCTGTTAAGCGGTTTAGGAGTCCATCGCGGACAAACATCGTGACAGGAGATTTATATATATTAAGAAGATTATTAAGCTGAAGAGTTTGTTTGAAGGGCGATGATCTTAAAAACTACTTGTTCGTTTTTTTTGTGTTGGATGACCCGTTTATCGAGGAAAGCTATATCTATACATAAATTAAAAAGCTGAAGAGTTTGTTTGTTTGTTTGAACGCGATAAACTCGGGAACTGCTGCTTCTAATAAGAAAAATCTTTATGTGTTGGATATCCCATTTAGCGAGGAAGATTATGGGCTATCAATAGGAGCGGAGCAACAATGAAAACTGTTGCAAAAACGGGGAAAAAATATTCCTTTTGAGAGCTACCGTTGCGTGCGCTGCGTAAACAGTAACACTACAATAATGTATGACGAATTTGTTCCTTTTAAAAAGTTAAAAACGAAAAGAGAGGTGTCAAGGGACACCCGGATGGAATGAAGTTCCTTTCGATTAATTAGTGAAGGAATTGTAATATTTTTTGTAATTTTTTTGAATACTTTTTTTATAATCGTCGCGATACCACACTGTTCAATGCGAAAGAGAAAGACGAAACGAAAATAACTGGCTTGCTTTCTATGAGACAGAGAGAGAGAGAGAGACAGACATAGAAACACGCGCACGCCGCACGGCTGACAACTATAATAATATTAAGTTCTTATAAATTATTAAGTTCTTACAACTTTAGTCAATAGTGACATGCAAATATTATTTCATTTAAATAAGATTTCTGCTGAATTTGTTACTTATTACCTTATGCATAAAACAAAAAAAAAAATACATTATGTTTTTAAAAATTAATTACACAATATGAATAATTGTTCTATAAAATTAGAAATTGGTCCATTTATCACATTTATGTCAAGAAATAAAAATTATAATAATACTAAAAATTAATAAAAAAACATGTCAAAGAGTTATAATTTTGTTACATTACATATCATTCAGAAAATCATTTATTGAATAGAATGATTTCATTAGTAGCCATTGCTTAAGTTTCCTGATGAATATTTTAATTGGCAGGTATTTTATCTCATTAGGGATTTTATTGTAAATCCGTCCGCACATGGCATAACAATTTTTCTGTAACAATGTGGTTTTGGGCACCCTAGTCAAAACAATTTTTGCTGGATCGCGAGTATTTCTAGGATATTTATCTCTAGCCAAAGTGAATATACTCATGTGTTTTTTTACAAATTTAGTAGCTTCTAATATATACATGCTAGGCAATGTTAACAATTTTAACTTAAGAAATACAGGCCTACACGATTCCCATGGCGGAATACCAACAATCGCTCTTACATTTTTCTTCTGCGCGACAAATGCTCTATGGGTATCTGTATAGTTGCCCCAAAGTATTAATCCATATCTCAAAGTTGCCGCTACGTAACCATGATATGCTTTTAAAATAGTGTTTTGATTTGCTATTTTGTGCAGTCGATATAGTACATAAACAAATTTATTTAATTTACTACAAACCTGATCAACATGTGATTTCCAGTTGCAATGTCTGTCCAGCATAATACCAAGAAACTTTGTTTTATTAACTTCATCCAGCTTTTGGCCTTTATAGTTAACATTTAGAGTATTATGTTTTTGATGATACTCGTACGTACAGAATTGTATATACATATTTTGTTTTTGTCATATTTACTTGTAAATTATTCATATCGAGCCAGCTGATTATTGATTGAATAGTATTGTTAATGTCAATAGTGTAATTAGGAATATCATATTTAGAAGAAATTATTACTGATAGGTCATCTGCAAATAACGTACAAGAGTTTTGAGTAATATCAGGTAGGTCGTTTATATACAAAATAAATAATAGCGGTCCTAGGACGCTTCCCTGAGGTACACCACAAGAATTTTGCCTATAGCCAGATCTATTACACACTAACTCCTTACTTTTATTTATGTTCAAAATTTCAACACATTGTTTTCGGTCACTTAGGTATGTTTTGATCCAATTAAGTGCCGGGCCTCTAATCCCATAGTTTTCAATTTTTTCTAGGAGAAGTCGATGCGAGACAAAATCAAAAGCTTTGGACATGTCAAAGAAGATGGCTGTTACTATTTTTTTACTGTCAATGTCGTCAATAATTTTTTTTACTAAATTGAAACAAGCTAAAGATGTAGACTTACCCTTTTGAAAACCGCATTGTTCATGTATATATTCATATATATATATATATATATATATATATATATATATTAATATGTAACTTTAAAATATAAAGTATGCCATATAACATCTATATAATAATAATATATGCCTACATTTTAATTTTAAAAGGCCATAGTATCGTTTCGTAGCCACCCAGCGTTCCTCTATTATTCCTGTTTCACTCTTACCGATCTTACGTTAATTTAAGATAGGCTATTTTAGGGTACACCACGCGGTGTACCCTAAAATAGCCTATCTTATATGTTTAACGTTAAAAAAAAATATATTAGCCATTACAGATATACAAACAATGTTTCCCCTGGTTTCTTTTACGTGATTTTAAATTGTAGATACCAAATTTTATCAAATTTTTTTCAATTGTTCTCAAGTAGTTCCTGGATAAAATAAAGAAAGTTTCAGCTCCTTTGGAATTATATTGTAGGTGCTCACTCTCTCTAGCCCTCTCATGTGACGCAGACGACGTTGCCAGGATCAGCTATCTGTGTACTTAAGAGTCATAAGAGGAAACTGTGATTGAATGATATATCAACGCAGCTCACACTTCTGAATGGATTGGTTTGAAATTTGGTACATAGATAGTTGTTATGATGTAGGCATCCACTACAAAGCCTAAAGCAAATATTTAAAATGGTGAAATGTCAATCCAAACATAACGCAGGCGAAGTCGCGGAAGCTAGTTGAATAATAAATATCTACTGAATGCTATCACTGTACATAATGAACATTTTAAGCTATCCTATCGCTGTTTTGTCTGGGTTTTTGACGTGATAACGTCTTATAAATCGATGACGGGGCGAACGCAAGAAAAAAGTGTGACATAGCAACGGTCACGTTATTGATTGGTTGCTAAGGAGTCACGTAGCAACAGTCACGGTATTTATTGGTTGCTAAGCCATTGCTTAGCAACCAATAAATACTGTGACTGTTGATCATCAACTTTTGTCGTATTTATAAATACCATAACAGTATCAGTTATTCTTCCGTGTAATAGTAATGTTAACACATTACTGCGTTTCGGTTGAAGAGCACTGTAGCAAGTGTAATTGCTGGGCAAATGAGACTTACGAAGTAATGTCTCAAATGATAATTGCAGAGCCGTGATATTCAGATCTCTTGCCAAAACAAAGATTTGGGTGCCACTGATACTGTAATGCCTATAACGCTCGACGCTTACCATCAGGCTCATGACCGGCTCGTCTTCTCATTTAGTGGTATAAAAAACACCCTTTGTAAAGTGGTTACATAATGTATGTTTATTACGTCAGTGTTGTTCTACTTACTACCCTATAAAAACTTTTTACCATAAAAATTATATCCAGTATCATGTGAATCACAGCTGCTATTATCTACCCTCAAATCCTGTACATAAAAATCCGCTAATATAAAGTTAATTATCTTAGAAACGGCTGAACAGAATTTCATAATACAACCGATTTTAAAAAGGAGCACATTCTCAATTCGGTTGTTTTTTTATGTGAAAAAAACACATAAACCTCTTTCGAATAAAATAAATAATTTTGAAAATTCGTCGTTATATGACGAAGTTTATTTATTTGGAAGAGGTTTATGTCGACTTTGACCCATATAAGATTTCGTAAAGATCTGATGATGAGTTTCGGAGACAGACAACAAAATTCCTGAATAAATTCCAGCAAAGCAACTGTCGTTGAAGTCGGTTACATGTTTTTTTGTAAAAAGTTTTTTATTGTCAAGCATTATTAAAATCGATACTCATAATAAAAATGCGAAAGTTTGTATGTTTATGGATTGTATGCACAACGGGTAAACGGATATAAACCCAATTTGGTACAGAGACAGATTATAGTCTGGAATAGCACATAAGATACTTTTTATGCCGAAAAAATATCCCCATGGGATAAATTTGTTTTCAAAATTTTCACAAGAAGGAAGGCACGGGCGACAGCAAATATGTTTCTGTTTGCGTGCATGAGAATATACCTAAGTAATAAACCAAGTAATTATAATAATAACAATGTTGTAATAAATAAATTGTTATTATGATTACAACAAATGAAATCACGAAAACAGAAACGAAAAATTGAAGCTTATTAAGACTACCCACTAGAGAGATTCGCACCCCACAATGTAATTTTACCGTGATATTTAACGCCCGCTTATTGTACGACGACCTTGTGTGAGCTAATCTCGCTTGTATCCCTGGATTTAGGTCTGAGAGAATTACCTAGGACCTAAATATACGGCGTCTAGTGTCTGCGGCATAATTGAATTTATGAAAGACAATGTAACGTGTTAGGTTTTGATGGTATTATACGGTGTACATAGTTAAGGCTATGTATATGTTCATATTGTTTAAAGTAAGTATTATATATTTATACTAGAGTTTTCTGGCGGCTTGGTCCGCGTTAGGCCTCATCGCACGAGCGCTTTTTCTACCCGGTCTCTCGATGTGATTATGTGATCAATTCCCAACGGCCAACAATAATAATAAAAATAATAATAAAAAAATTTGTGACACTCGGGGACTGCCGCGGTAAAGCTATTGCATAGCAATTTTTATCAACTTATGCAATTATAATTATTTATTTATTTTTTATTTATGCAGTATTTTTTTTTTCATTACATTTCGGAGCAGCTCGTCTCGATCCGTGTGAGCTTCGTACAATCGTACCATATACCTACATATACGTTAAGCGAACGCTCGGCCAAACTACATGGTAGGCGGAGTGGGGGGTGTTAGGTTTTTTTTCGTTACGGAATTTCTTGATTCGGTCGCCGCGCTCAAAGCCCGCGATAAAAGCTATGCAATAGCTTAAAATCTTTCTGGGAAGCTAAATACTACACTTGTGAAACGTCGATTCTACATTTATATGTTTACCTACATGTAATGTAGAATCGACGTTTCACAAGTAGTGTAGTATTTTGCTTGCCCGTTCGCAACCAATATGTAAAGCCGGAGAAATTAACACTCTTTTCAAATTGCCAATGTTGTCAATGTTTCTTTGTTTATAAACTGTTTATGCTAGTAAGGTGCTGCCATTATTATATTATACACCATATTAGAGGACTGATACAAAAACATGACATTGGATATATCAACCTCAATGGGCACAACATAGTAGGAGCGTTCACTTAGAATGAAAAAACTTTATGTCCTTAAATATTGGCCAATTTACTGGTACATAATGAATAAGCATAATTTTTTAGCAAAGGAAAGTAAAGAATGGCCTTAATTTGTTACGTAGAATCTTACTACTACTTACAAAAGTAAATCCTTTCTTGACTAAACGTTGAAAACACGACACTGTGCGATAAAAAAATCGTCGTATTATTTAAGCACTGCCGTGTGAACGTGTACTTGGGAATATGTATTTGTTCTATTTGAGCGTTTTTTACGCGTGTCAAAAGTATTAGTTTTTACCCGGGCTCGGCCTGTGGGTTAAATCACGATAAAAAACTAAACAGGGTGTCCAGCTAACTTAATTACTGTAGATAGAATATTTTACTGAATTATTTTTTTAATATATGTAATTTTTAATGGAATTAGTACGAAAATTTTGTTACTTCTCACTTGGTCGGCTGTTACTCGTAAACGTGTAAAGCCTACTCAGCTTTGATAGCTTTCCTTTTTACTTTGCTGGCAGGGCCCCCCCCCCCCTGCCAGCAAAGTAAAAAGGTACTTGACTTTACCAAAAAAATAATGTTAAGGCTTATTTTTTCGCAATCGGATCCCTAAATTGAAACATGATATTAACAACCCCTAAATACTTTTAAAAGATCTACCAATAATACCCCTCACGATAAACTCACAAACAAAAAATCACACCCCACTTTACGTATAGGGGTCTCTTACCTAGCCTAGGGACAGACAGACAAACGGATATGCAAAACTTTAAGGATTCCGTTTTGTCATTTTGGCTACAGAACCTTAAAGAGAATATTATATAAAAAATACTATTCATACTTCAAACTTTTTTAATTCATTTCCAAAAAATATAAATAATATAATACATATATTTACGAACTTCTATGTTTTTAGAGTTGTTTAAATAATAATTTTGCCAATAAAATTATACCATAACACAATATATGAAAACCCCATAACTATAATATATTTTACACTAGCTGTCCCACGCAACTTCGTCTGCGTAAATTTTCCCCGTTTTTGCAACATTTCTTATTGCTGCTCCGCTCCTAATAGTCGTAGCATTATGTTATAAAGCCTTTCTCGATAAATGGGCTATCCAACAGTGAAATAATTTTTCCATTCGGATTAGTAGTTCCTGAGATTACCGCTTTAAACAAACAAACTCTGCAGCTTTATAATATTAGTATAGATTAATGTATAATAAAAAAAAAATAAAAAACCCGCCCGCACAGACAAGATGGAAACAAGATCCACTACAGAATTACCTATATACTTTCATGCAGTCGGAGGCATTAATGGATCTCGATGAACTAAGTAAAGTGCCTGCGACTGCATGAAAGTATATAATTCTGTAGTGGATCTTGTTTTCATCTTTTCTGTGCAGGCGGGTTTTTTTATTTTTTAAATTTATTTTTTTATTTAATACTTATGAGTGATTGTAGGATGTAACAACTAACTTTTATCACAGCTATCGTCAAGTATTGAAAATTGAAAAAAGAATGTTTGCTAACTAACATTTTTAGTATCACAGTCATAATCATGTTATACCTTTTTGAAATGCTTAAGAGGGGTTTTTTATTTTGATACCCATATTGAACTATTCGAAACAACACACCTCTTTATTTTGACATCTCACAGCCGCCATGTTTGTTTTTTTCAAATGTCATCTATCTAAAAACACTTGGGCGGTCAAGACGAATCTAAAGACGTCTTAATTGTTATAAATCCGTTCAGTGATTTGTGAAATATGAGGTAATAAAGAATATTACATACAAACATACATACAGACATACAAGATACGCGTGAAAAACATAACCCTTTATTTCTTACAGTCGGGTAAAAATAGGCAGGTAATTCGTCTTAATGGGGTGTGGCTTTGGAGTGTTCAAAGAGTTCCCAATCTCTGCCATCAAAACAATAACTACAGTGCAAATACATAACGTATAACAGCAAACTATAAACCGCTTTCATCTATCACAATGCAGTTAAAAACGATATCAGTATTTTATATCGAAACTAAAACAACAGCATCTCAATCAAAGCAATAAAACCATTCGGTAGCAACTCGAATAGTCTCCATTCATCGATTTTAAATCGATATAAACTAAACTTAAATCGTAAATTAAGGTACTGCACAATCGTAAATTCTATCGTAAAAACAAATCGAATTGGGATTTGATGTCCTAAACTGTGATTGGTGGAATACGTAACGGTTTTGTGTTTTCGAAATTCTAAATTCGAATTAAATGGAATGTAACGTTCTATTCGCAGTTCGTATTTAATGTCATTTTGGTCGGCTATCCATTTCACGACTTTAGTTAAGTAGGTTTCGAAAATTAGTAAATTTTACTATTTGTAACAATGCTTTTATTTGTTTCAAATATTAAAATAATGCTTATTATTATTCCATAGATTTAAAGTAACTTTATTTTTTAATGTAATTGCACATTTTTTTTTATTATGAAAATATATACACGGGTCTGAATCGCGTGAATAATTATTCACGCGATTCAGACCCGTGTATATATTTTACGGTCGAAACGTCGGGCAATAAACAAGATATTTTACCTCAAATTATAATTTGAGGTAAAATATCTTGTTTATTGCCCGACGTTTCGACCGTATTGCAACGGTCGTGGTCAAGGGTAAACTAGTTCAGCCCAGCGTCGCCTCCGTTAAGCGTAATTAGTAGGGTAGTTTCCGAAACCCACGCTTTATTTTCTTAATGTGAACAAATCGCGAAAGTTCTTAACATTCTTTTATTATGGAGAACTCCACCATTAGAGTACAAGCCATGTGTTTAGGGGACTTTACAAACAGACACGGACAATGTAGTACATCCATTTACGAAACAACATGATGTTCCATGAGGAAATTTAACCCACGACTACTTGCGCAGCGCTCGTATGCCACCACTGAAGTAGAAACAAACAAAGTGGAAATGCAACTTATTATCATATCAACCTATATGATGTTCCACTGCTCGGTACGGTACTCCACAGTAGAACCTACTCATTATAGATCCTGGGGTCCAACTGGCTCCCAGTAAGGCTATAAGTAGTAGTTTTACTGCCTTCGTAGCGCGGTGGGAGTGCATCCGACTGCTACGCATGAGGTCGTGGTTTCGATTCCCACACGGGACACCACTTTGTGTGATCCACAAATTGTTATTTCGAGTCTGGGTGTACTATGTATCCGTGACTTGTATGTTTGTAAAGTCCCCCGCGACACAAGGCTTGTACCGTAATGCGAGAGTCGTCTTTTTACCTGACTGTAAGGAAGGGTTATGTTTTTCGCGTATCTTGTATGTATGTACATATGTAATCTTCTCTATTTATCACCTGATATCTCACAATCCACTGAACGGATTAATAAAACTAAGACGTCGTTAGATTTGTCTTGATCGCCCAAGTTTTGTTAAATAAGTGACGTTTGAAAAAAAAAACATGGCGGCTGTGAGATGTCAAAATAATAAGGTGTGAAAAAAAAGTTGTTTTGAATGCTACAATATGGGTATCAAATTAAAGGGCTTATCTTAAGCATTTCAAAAAGGTATAACATGATTATGGCACTTTTCTAAGTTTATCGAGATTCGTTAATGCCTCCGACTATAATTAGTCGCAGGGGATCTTGTTTCCATCTTTTTTGTGCCGGCGGTTTTTTTTATGTTTATCATTTTTTTTTATTAAAACAAAAAAAAAACTAAGTAAATCTTTGAGTCACTTTGACGACAATCCCGGGAAGAAATGGGGTGGCACTATACTTAAACCAGTACCACACGGCATGTTACCATTGGTAACCTATGATTGAGACATAATTTATCAATAGATTATCTGATTTAATTTTTAGGTAAGTTATGTTATATGCTGTGTCTAAATTCGTCAAAAAGAAACAAAGACAGAAGACATTACTACGTTAAGAGTATTTGGCTGTGGGAAAATTGGCTAAATTGCCAACTAAACAGATTAGGTACTCAAATCTGTTACATCAACAGAAGAAAGGCACATAAAACGTTTTATTTTTCTCCAATAGCGACTATACTGGTAATAAATCTCTAGGAATTCTTCACTTAGGTTTCAGTAGTGCACCATTTCAGTATCAATCAATTCCCGGTTCACAGATTCGTAAGTCTTAGAGCCATTTCCCGTCTAAATTCGGTGAATAAATAAAGGAGTTGTTCTCCGAAGCTGAATGTTTGGCCGAGTAAAGTCAATGCTATTGTTGTTTACCTTTGTACACAGAGTGCAATTTCGTAGTAAGTTTATGTATGTGCAAACTATGTAATTTTTTGTGAAATCAATCTATATCATTATTATAAAACTGAAGAGTTTGTTTGTTTGAACGCGGTAATCTCAGGAAATACAGGTTCGAATTGAAAAAATATTTTTTGTAGCCAGTTGGGTAGCCCATTTATCGAGGAAGGCTATAGGCTATATAATATCACGCTACGATCAATAGGAGCGGAGCAGCAATGCAAAATGTTGCAAAAGCGGGGAAAATTGACGCATATGAAATTGCGCGGGTCACCTAGTTAATTATATAATAAAATGTATTTACGCAAAAGAAGACCCTGTTTATATTAGGGAATATAAAGCCCTCTATATAATCCTTATTATAAACATTGTCTTTAACCCCCAAATCCCTCCAGGGTACGCCCATACCCAGGGGGGTTTCGGGGATTGAAGCCCCCCTCCTAGAAATTGCAAAAAAGGTAAACAAAACACATTTGGCTGGTGGTGGCTGGCTTGGTGTGTAGTCAATGTACTACCTCCCCTTCCAATAAGCCCCTCCCACTTCCCAAAATTATCCTATGGAATAACTTCTACTACTATAGATATACTACTAACTTCTACTTGTGAGGAGTCTTCTTTTTACAAGCTTTTATATAACTGGCAATGTTTGTGTATGTATGTAAGTATGTTAGGCACCAATCTTGGAAGCTACATTAGAACCACTTCCCGGTATCCAACTGGGCCTAAATTTGGTGTACATATTATGTATAAAGATACATAATATGTACACCCCGTAGCTTATAGCAAGTATTTTATTTTATGGCTAAATATCTATGTTTTAGTGTCCGACGTTTTGACCGTATTGCAACGGCCGTGGTTACGGGTAGACTATCAGTCACACAGTCAACGTCAGTATTTAGTCAGGTGTTTAACCTTAAAATAAAATTATTAAATTCACGCGATTAAGACCCGTAGCTTATAAAAAAACCCTATTGATGGTGTAGAAAGGTGGCCATAGGATTTTTTAAACTAAACAAGACAAACTATCGGGGTTTAGGTTTGCTTGATTCGTACCCCTTCTGTGTTTGGGCTTGGTTAATTCGTTTTGACAAATGCAAATGAACAGACTCTTATACATGCCCCGTACTAGTTAAATATAGTTAAATATATATATATATATATATATATACCTATATTAAAAAACATCCTTTAATTTAAATGCTCTAAAAGGAAGAAAATATTTTTTAAATTGAAACAAACTCATTAATATGTTACTTTATACCATTTTTATGATATAAAGGTTGTTCAAAAAATGTTACATCATAAAAAACAAAAAGTATACTTACAAAATATTGTTGTGTTTAATTACAGCAAGTTTTAACACAAAATTTGCCTGAGGCAATCTCACCAGCCTACCTTGAACAAAAATCAAAACAAACTCATTAAATCCTTGGCCATGGTAAAGTAAAATCGCAAACGTCAATTATAACTCTCTTTGTTTCACCGAATGTCCTCCTCAAGTAATCTGTACTTGTTTGCTAAAGTTTTCTCATTTCGTGTTTATCCAACCCTCAGTGAGGCTTAATCAAATGCTTTGAATGGTTTATGAGGAAAACTTTAGGGTCTTGCTCGAATTAAAAGAATCGTTGACTTAAAAAATAATTTATTTTTTCAAACATACTGTGTGGGTCAAACTTTGTTTACTTACGACTTAAATAAATAAAGGGTGTATGGGAAGTTTGCATTGGATTGCGTTTACTGGACTTCGGGTTGTGTAGTAAGTTTCAGGAATTTCGATTTTTCATTATATAACATGTAGCAGAAAGCTTATAGTGCTGACTTTTATTAAAATAGATGCACATGCATGTCTTATCAATTTCCTAGTTTAACATAAAAAAATAAAGAATTAAAAATATAATTATGTACAATTATGTATTTTAATTGTGCACCATAGTACACAAAGAAAAGCAATACTCATACATATTGCACACTGCCGGTTACTGAAATTTGACAAAAATAAATCTCCATTACTTTGCCATAATATTGCAACGAGATTTTGCATAACACCTGCGAAATAGACAATTTATCGCTCAACTTTCTGTTTCATGTTGATGATGACAATATAAATGTTGATAAACTTTCGCGATTAGTACACATTATTAAAATATATATTAAGGGTTTTAATCGCGTGAATAATTTAAGATAAAATACTTTATTTATTAGTTTGTACCATAATTATGTATTTTAATTGTGCACCATAGTACACAAAGAAAAGCAATACTCATACATATTGCACACTGCCGGTTACTGAAATTTGACAAAAATAAATCTCCATTACTTTGCCATAATATTGCAACGAGATTTTGCATAACACCTGCGAAATAGACAATTTATCGCTCAACTTTCTGTTTCATGTTGATGATGACAATATAAATGTTGATAAACTTTCGCGATTAGTACACATTATTAAAATATATATTAAGGGTTTTAATCGCGTGAATAATTTAAGATAAAATACTTTATTTATTAGTACATATATATATATATATATATAATACGGAACCCGTAATGTATATATTTTCATAATGGCAATATAAGTTTTATGCCTAAGTGTGTTTGTAACAAAGTGCAACGAAATGATTTGAAATTTCTATCCGTGAGAGAAGTCTGTGCAAGCGTTGCCCGACCGAAGTACCTACATTATGAAGCTCACCTTTTATAGCTTCAACCTAGTAATTTCGAATTTGGTCAATTGTTGATAAATCAGGTAAGCATAATATTATCCCCTTTGTCCCCAAATACAAACAAAAGTACCATGTCCCTTCATGCATAAATTTCCTGACTAGCAAATCACCAAACCGATGCGATACAACCAGCCAACTGGAACTGCAAGTAGTCAAAGATCCCGACAATTTCCCATAACGTTTACCGATCCCGGCAACTCTGTCCAATCCCGGGAACGTTGTCCGATTCCGGATATCGCTGAGAATGCAGCTTTAATAAACACAAACAACATTGATTACAATGTTCACACCGCGATGCAAACGGTTCATGTTGGAAGGATTAATTTAAATATAAAATTGTTTGGGTGTGGCCATTTTGGGAATATTTGGAATTCTGTCGTGGGTTTTAAAGAGGTTAGCGCGTTGGTGATCAATTGTATGAAATCTTTGAACAAGACATTCTTCTAGTTCATATTAAAATATATATTCATGTATAAAAATAAAAGATAATTACTACTACGTGTAGGAGAGAGGTGACACCGAAGAAGTATTTTTTTCGGCCAAGAACATAGATTTGAAGATCTTTATTACTCAAAGAACACTACAGTGCACTTATTGAGCATGTACTATATGAACATGTACCTAACACCTACACATTTTAGATATAAAGTAAGTTTTCAGTCTGTCTTGTACAAAACGCGTAAGCACACCAGTATTCATAGCGACTGTGCGACCTTTTTGCCACGACAAAATTTATGCCTTAAATAAAATCTAGCACACATGTTTGAAGCGTCAGATTAGACGACATTGACGCTGCTGTTACTTTTAAAGAAAAAGGATAGTGCGTGAGCAAATATTATCTCGATGGTTATAAATTTGTAATCCAGTCTGTGACTTTGTCTATTTGCATGAGGGACCTTTTGAAAGTAGTTTTTTAACATAATTGTTTATTATTTTTTATAATTTATACCTACATTACATATTAACCCATATGATGTCTCATTGCTGGGCTCGAGTCTCAGTAGAACCTTACTAGATCCTGGAGGTAATTGCCATAATCGCCACGCTTGGCGAGTGGGTTGGAGATCACAGTAAAGCTTTAAGTACGCAGAGGACACTACTGCCCGTCCTTCGGTGTGAAATCCCTTAGTCACCTTGACGACACCCACGGGAAGAGATGAGGTATATAAGATGATACTTTTATAATTTCCCAAAACTCTATTCGACAATTTTTATCGGGGTGTTTTTAAGTGGTGACACCGAGTATTGTGGATAGTCACATGTTATTTATGAGGAAAAATGTTACGCATATAAAGAGACGCTACTGTTATTAATTAAATTTGTAAATATGTAATGTATTCTCCTTAGCAACAGACGTACAGTGAGCTAGGTCGTCATGCCAACTACATTGAGCAATCGTGCGTTACTTAAGATGTATGTGTGTGTGAATATCTAATAATCATATCAGGACTACTTTTATATAATAAAAGACTAGTTTTGGCCCGCGGACATCTGATCTCCTTCCTTATCTTATCACAAACTGGCCTGTTGGTTTAGTGGTTAGTAATCCTGACTAAAACTAAAGCTAAACCGAAGGGTTCGCTCTTCGCTCCTCACCCAAGATAAAACTTGTGTGATGAGCACGATGGTTTATCCTATGTTTAGGTGTAATTTATCTATAATATTGCATTTGCATTTAGAAAAATATAAATATGTTTATCAGGTGCTTGATTGCCGTACAAGCTCTGCTAAGTTAGGGATCAGATGACGTTGTGTGACTTATTTTATGATACTATTATTATTTATTCACAGTCTACAGTCAGCCGCGTTCAAATGCGGACGTGTCTTTATGTGTGACTAAACATTACACGCTGTGCGCGACGCGAGTCGTCGCTAGTTTGCAACCATGAGTAACGAGCTCGTGGTAAACGAGCTGCTGGCATTTCTGCAGCAGAAACTGGACGTGATGGACGAGGTGTCCGCTGTCCAGATCTGCGTCATGAACTTCAGTGAGGACGACATAGCTGCAGCCAAGCGGCTACTTTACGGCGTTCTGAATAAGACCGCCCAGATGGTGTCTCATCGTCGCGATGGGACTAAGAAAAGTCTAGCGGAAGTCATCACGCTGCTGAAGGAGACCGATCCTGACGACGTGCCTACGTTTGTGGCGAAGGACCTGAACAAGCTCCCTCCCGTCACCTTTGACCACGTCGACGTCACCAGCCTGCTGAATGACATAGTCTTTCTAAAGACGAGCCTCGCGGATGTGCAGCGGAAGTATGATGATTCCGAAGCCAACGTAGAAGATCTGCGCCAACAAGTCATCGAGTTGCGCAACGTTATTACGGGATCTGGGTCACCGTCGCATGTAAAGACGCGTCGCGGTGCATGCCTAGATTTAAGTTACGCGTCAGCTGTGACGACATCGCCGCCGGCGTCGAATGCTGACCGAGCAGAATGCGCTGCAAGTGCGCATAGTGACCCCGCCCGCACGCCCCGAAAGCCTGCGCCCGTGTGTACCCACAGCCCCTGGCAAAGGGCAAATGGATGTAGAGGGCTTTATAGAGGTTGAAAGAAAGCAGAAGAGGCCCTCCAGACGAAACCAATGTGGTACCGGCGTGACAGGACCTAACATGCTGCTGGGTCCGGCAATACCAACGACGCAGCTATATGTGTCTCGTCTGCATTACACCACAAAGGCGGAGGAACTTGCGAAGTACCTCCGGATCAAGACGAATTGGACCTTGAGGGTGGAGAAGTTGGAGTCGCGCCATGACGTCCACTTCAAATCATTCATTTTGCGAGTTCCCAGTGAACATCTGTCCATCTTTATGAAGGAGGACTTCTGGCCGAAGGGTGTCGCGTACCGACGTTTTCGTGGAAGGTTACGTGACACCACGCAGCGAAATACGACGCCGCTGTCTCAATCCCAGTGTCGTGTATAATTTTTTATATAATTATGTATTAGTTTATTGTTTTTATGTTACCTATTGTAGTTTAAATTATGTATTAGTTTATGTACATATTTATTATAGTCTCAGCAAAAAATAAAAACAATATTCTATTCAAAATGGCCACTTTTGGCTTTTATATAGCTGTACTGTTTCCATGGGAAATGTCGCCACTGCTTGCTCTAGAGATTTTTTAAGAGACTCAATGTCGCGATGTCGTTAAGAGCGAGCCATGTTCTCTAAAACTGACCATAATTTTTAGTCTAAAGGGTTGAGGTCTGGACTAGATGAGGGCCAGTCTTCAGCTCTTAAAGTCCGGAACGTTGGTTTCAAGCCAGGTTTGGGTAGTTCGTGCGTTGTGACCAGGTGTAGAGTCCTTGCTGGAAAGTCTACGATACATTTTTAAAACGTGTATTGCTGAGAGGTTTTACAACACGATCCAAGACTGTCTCTTGATACACTTTGGCTGAAGTTTTCACTCCTATTTCACTTAAATGTAGCTTTTTGACGCCTTGACAAGACACTCCCTACCAAACCATCACCGACGCAGTATATGACCACGCTGTACCTTCGCAACCACTTGAGCAGCTTCTTTAGAACTGTGAGCGTACACTTTATCATTTTGCTTATTGTAGTACTCTTCAATAGTGATATTTTTTTCATCGGTAAAGAGGATATTTCTGTGCCCTTCACCTGCGTATCGCGACAGAAGGCGTTTTGATCGATCCACTCTCTTTAACTGTAAAGATTGATTTAGGGCATGTCCTGTATATCGACGATAAGCACCGAGCTTTAAGTGTTGTTTTATAATATAGATATTTTAGAGTCCTAGCGGGAATCTTCATTTCTCGCGATAAGATTTTTAGCTTCCTAATGGGATTTCGACGAATTCTGGCTTTAACAGCATGAACAACCTTTGTAGTTCTAACAGCACGCGGCCGCCCCGATCTTTTACGGTCTTCGACAGAGGAAGTGTTGTTGTATCTGTTGATAGTACGATATACGAACATACGGCTGATACCAAGCTTTTGAAGTGTCTGGAATATGACCGACGGCTCCATACCCACTTTGTGCAAGGCGATCACCGCAATCCTATTTTCTTTATTTTGTATTTTGATAATGAACACTAAATAATATGTGAAATGGCGTAAAATCGAAAGATCTTTTAAAAATAATAAAAGCGTTCCAAATTCATAGCAATCAAAAAGTTGAAAAATAGAAAAGTTTTTATTTAACAGTATTTATGGACGGACTAGTTAGATCCTGGGGTCCAACCGGCTCGCAGTAAGGCTTTAAGTAGTAGTTTGACTGCCTCTGTGGCGCGGTGGGAGTGCGTCCGACTGCTACGCAAGAGGTCGTGGGTGCGATTCCCACACGGGACACCACTTTGTTTGTTGTTCCGAGTCTGGGTGCACTTTGTATGCGTGACTTGTATGTTTGTAAAGTCCCCCACGACACAAAAAAAGAATTGTGGTATGGATTTAAGATTGGTAGGTAGATACTGTATACTTTTCATTTAAGCAAATGACTGATGTACTTATACACCGTGATTTTGAAGTCTTTTTGGAGCCAGAAATGTTAAACTTCATATCAATAATCTACTCCATAAAAAATATCAGCTTAATAAAATATTATTTTTATTATAAAACCTAAAACCTTTAAATTTTTATATAAATAACCCTAAATTGCCAAAAGCAGCACGTGGGTAACTTTTGGGTGGTGATAACTATGAATGACATCTATTTTATAATCATAGTATCTACTCTTATCTTAACGAGAGAATCGATCACCACCTGGAAACAATACGGTCCTGTACGGATCGATTCCGGCGTTCTTTTCTTCCACGTACGTGTAGACTCTGGAATGAACTACCTGCTGCGGTGTTTCCCGAGCGCTACGACATGTCTTTCTTCAAACGAGGTTGAAAGAGAGTTTTCACTTCACGGTAGGCAGCGGCTTGAGTGTGTCCCTGACATTCCTGTAGTCCATGAGCGGCGGTTACCGCTTACCATCAGGTGGGCCGCTGGCTCGTCTGCCAACCATAGGCAATAAAAAAATAAAATTGGGTATTCATTTTTCGCAAGCGACATTAAATTCATTTTTTTTAATGTTAATATTTTCTTTAACTAATATTTTTAAAGACTAGGCTATTGATATGGAGTTTAAAATTTGCAAACGACTTAAAATTCACCGTGTAGTAACTGTGCTTATAATAAAATGAGAAAGGTTCTGTTTATCGATATTATGATATAGGCTAAACAGCTCGATATATTTGATACAAATTGCCATGAAGATATGTTGGTTAAATCCTGGCGTAGAATATAAGCTATTTTAATGATGTCCTTTAACTAAAGGAACCCTGAGAAACAGCTATTGCAATTGATAACTAATAATATAAATGTGCCTGTTACGTTTTAACACTTAAACCACTGAACCGATTTAGATGCAATTTGATATGAAGATAGCTTGAGTCCCAGAAAAGGACATAGAATATTTTTTTACAAAACAACGCGAGTGAATCCCTGGGCAAAAGCTAGTTAGCTTATATAAAAATAAAACAAATTCATAATAATACACCTACAAGCGGGCATGAATTGGGTTTTCTATTAACTGTTTCTTTTACCGCATAAAACCATCCCGCTGGTACACAAATAGCCGTACAGAAGCACTGTTACAACAAATATTAATTGTATTAAAGCGAACACAAATATTTAGAGCGAAAACGCATTATTCGATGCGCCCTATCAATTCGATGCAAAATGAATTTTATGGTGTAGCTGCTCTGTTTCGGTGTGTGGTTAACGAACGAAAGGTTTTGTTATGGTGTGTAACTTGATTTAAAGTGTATTATTAGTTTCAAAAAACTTTTAGTTGATACAAGCTTTAGTCCACGGCTACGCCCACGTGGATGTCGGTTATCGCGATAAAAACTATCCTATGTCCTTCCCCAGGACTCAAACTATGTCCATACCAAATTTCATCTTAATCGGTTTAGCTGTTCGACCGTGAAAGCGTAACAGACAAACAGAGTTACTTTCACATTTATAATATTAGTATGGATTAGGCACTGTTCTAAAACAACTTACCTAATTATTTAGTGGGACTTTGCAAGCACATCAAATTTCTGTAAAGTACACTGAGAACCTGTATTTATGGATCAACCAAATTGTTCCGGGTACACAGTATCTACACATAACAGTCGAAGTATCCTCTACCTAAGGAACTGACATTACTTTTTTTTTTTAAGACAACTAGCATTGTGGTCCCACATAACTAGCAATCCTGTTACCCCTCCAGTTAAGTTCTATGGTTTGTGTTAGGAGTGGGTTCACGTCGGTAGTATAATGGTCAGGATTCGAACCCACGACCTCACGATTGCGAGACCGATGTCTTAGCCATTAGGCTACCGCTGTTTCATAAATGGAACTTTGTATGGAACCTTTGGTTTCGTACGTAGGTATATTAAGTGGACGAGGGCACAGGGAATCACTAGTTGCTTATAAGAATAAATAGTAAAATATATATAAAAGAAATAAAATGAAGGTACCACTGAAAAACATAATATATGGTTTTTAATCGTTACAATTGTATATTATTATATTCAACGTTATTCTTGATATGCAATCCTGAAAGTAGGTTGCTCACAATAAATAACACGATCCAAGGACTATGTTATATTTTGCAATTAATATATTAATCAATCATTAATTAATTCATTAATCATTCTAACTATCCAAATCCTGTTCACAATGTGATGTGAAATGTTCACATATTTTTCAAAAATAACCATGGATTAGATTGATAAACTTTTGTAATTTGTACACACTATGAAAATAATATCAACTTATTACGGGTTTTAATCGCGTGAATAATTTAAGGAAGGGTTAAGGAACATATTTATTTGTTTAATTAAAACTATAAATAAATATCGCGGCATATCGCGGCTGTAAAAAACTGACAGACAAACAAGTCAGCAGTAGCGAAACACTTGCTGGATGCGGGAACCAATCACTGGATTGAACTACATAAACCACAGGTCTTCTCCACTGACCATCACTATTACTCCAGGATGGCGACGGAAGCGGTTGAAATCAAAAAACATGTCAATTTCAACCGAGAAGGTGGATACCGTTTGTCAACATCGTGGAATCCCGTGATCAGCAAGTGTCGAACAAACATTACACGCCAGTGTGCAGATGTCCTTAGTGATGTGTGTCGAAGTACCGACAGTTCCATAATAGTGAGTGATAAAAATCAAGCGAGGGTGGTTTCCGAAAACGGCGCTTCACTTACGCGACGCTTAGCTGACCTGTGGGCCGTGACTACGGCTGTTGCACTACGATCGAAACGTAGGGCAATAAACAAGGTATTTTACCTTAAATTATTCACGCGATTAAGACCTGTAATATGTTATATTATTTTCATAATATCGATTATGTACTAAAAAACGCAATGAGCACGATAGCGCGAACAACACAAGACAAATTGAATGGCTTATATCTCTGCAATTTTCAATATTTTAATTTTCTTTTTTTATATGATTTTATGAAATAACAATATTGTTGTGTTTAAGCTTTGCACTATACCAAAAATAGCCTTAAAAATAGGAATCAAAGTAAATACATACGTATGGAATCGAATACAAAATGTTTTAATTGCATTCACAAAAAATAGTTGTGGATACCTGAAACATTTTTCAATTGAATTCTATTCGATGAGGACGTATAGGACATATTTTAAATGTTCCTACGTGAATATCAATTCTGTACGAAAAAATCAATTCAATCCACAGTTTTTTTAGTTACTCTGAGAGCATACTAGAAAACAAACGTTATTGTTTTGTACTCCGGAAATTGATGAAAACTGTTTCCATTTCCAAGCTGTTTTTGCTGCAAAATTGATAACAATATTAAAACACATACTACTACAGACAACGACGTTAAATCCTTATTTTATACAACTTTTTAAACGGAAAAATCTCGAGAATATTTACATTTTTTTGATGTAATTAGTAATTTTAAGAAAACTTGTATCTTTGTAAGAGGTTCTCCATAAATCACATGATGTCCCCCCTCTGGTGATATTTAATAATAAAAATGATTTATTTACTTAGGAAGCAAAATACTACACTTGTGAAAAGTCGATTCTACATTTACTTGTAATGCCTGTTCGCAAACAATAGGTAAAGCCCGAGAAAAGAACAGGCAATAAAAACTCGTGGCCACTCTTTTTGCAACCAAATTGCCAATGTTACAATGTTTCTCTGTTTATAAACTGTATATGCAGGAATGGTGCTGCCACCATTATATTATACACCATATTAGTGGACTGGTGCAAAAAAAGAGATCAATAATAATGGAAGAGTACACGAGATTGGATACATCAGCCTCAATGGGCACAACATAGTAGGAGCATCCACTTACATTTTACTTACATTTCGTGACTTCTCCCTCCTCCTTATTTCGAGTCTCACGAAATTAATGGACGACCCCTAACTATAGTCCTCCGCATCTCAAAGATAATTTCATAACCCCGAAGAATAGTCAAGTGTTATATTAATCTATTATTTGTAACCAGTACTGCTCGTCAGAGCTCGTAAGTTTAACTAAGCTCCGAAAACACCAACCCTAAGATGACAATAATAAATACAACCAATCTATGCCTATAAAAATTACTTCAATATTCGGCCTGCGACATCATAATTTGTTAAAATACTCTCTGTAACGAAGCAATAACAAAAGCCGTAATAGTTCTTTAACTACCGACTAGATGTCACTGCGAAGGCCTAATTTCGCGAGCAACAAGAGATAGATAAAATCGAAATCTAATAACATAGTCCAGATAGGTGGTTCGCTTCTGGCCCCGGTTTGGCTACGGAAGTCTCGGGTTCGATTCCTGAGTCTGGATTTCAATTTTTCTATCTTTCAAAAATGCATTTATTGTATTTGCAATCTATACAGGGTGATTTGTACACAACCTTCCGCTCGTGGCTTCCTAACGTTACACCAAATAACTTTGAAACATAATTGTTGAAAAAAATAAATACACACACCCTTTACTACCGACCACCTAATTTTGTCACACAACCATCTACCACACATCTGTGCGACCCCAAAGTAAAATCATTGTTTATTGTGAGGTTTAGGCGCTAAACCTAGCAAAAAAACATCGATTTTACTCCACAGACGTGTGTAGATAATTGTGTGACAAAAGTAAGTGGTTAGTGTAAAGGTGGTCAAGGACATTACTCCAAAAACACATGGCAGGTGATTAAGGGTAAATATATTATATTAAATATTTCACAACATTGATAATACAAAGTTATTTAGTGTTAAGTAAAGAAGTCACAAGCGGGAGGTTATTAGTAGGTATATTACAAATCAGCCTGTATAAAACGTCCAATAAAACAAGCAATCCCATCTATTTGCGACCTATTTTGAACTGTACAAACATCGAAAAGAAATCTCATTTAAAATAAAACGAAAAAAGTCTAATATCTAATTTCAAACGAAATAAATCAAAGTTCCCTTGCCCCACTTAACCGAAAAAAAGAATCATAAAAAGTCCACATTTTCAATCTTTTGAAATTACAACAATACCTCCCCGCGTTCCCATATTTCAATAACGAACTAAGAATGGGGTGGCGATCGACAAACAATTTTTCGTCTTATTAAAGGAGGGAATTTATCAATTTGTTACCAAAGAACTTTATCACACTGACTTGCTAGAAAAGACAGCTTTATTTTACTAAAGGATTATATACTGTCTAGTCTATGAGTTGCCTGTTGAAGTGGGTCGACAAAACCTTTTTTTACAAAACACATTTAAACGACTTCAATTACAGTTGATATGTGTTTTATTATGGAGTTTCATTGTCTGTCTCCGAAACACATTGTCTCTTTCGAACAAAAAAGAAATTTAAAAATCTGTCATCTGAGCTATGCCAAACAATATTCCATTTTCATTAATTATCACGTATTGCTATGATACTGACTGCCTTTTTTTGACACAGCAGAAATGGCTTTCCAGTTGCTACACGTTTGAGCGAGCCACATATTCTATTTTTATTATGATTTTATGGACCGACTTTTATGTTTTTTTTACAGTTTCGATCGTATTGCTCCCGTACTTATTAATGATAAACAGCTTACAATGACAATTATGAAGCTTTTCCACCTTATGAAAATGAAAAAATCTATAAAAATAATAAAAAATAATCGCCAAAATGTATGTGCAGTGCATAATTTTAAAACGACAGCAACCAATTTTAGAATTAGTTCTTAGTTTGTTGTTTTTGTTTTAGACAAAACAAGGTTCGTATTATAGAAAATTACAAACAAGAGTGAAATGTTTGGATTAAAAACTACACCCGTACAACCCCGGGGCGGGTAGCTAGTTTATTTCTCAATCTATATTAACACATAATATAAAGCTGAAAAGTTTGTTTGTTTGTTTGAACGCGGTAATCTCAGGAACTACGAGTCTGAATTGAAAAAATATTTTTCTGTTGGGTAGTCCATTTATCTAAGAAGGCTATAGGCTATATAACATCACGCTAGGACCAATAGGAGCGAAGCAGCAATGATAAATGTTTCGAAAACGGGAAAAATTGACGCATAAGAAGTTGGGCGGGTTAGCTATTTGTTATAAAAAACAACTGTATAACTATTAACGTGTCATACTGAAAGTCTTAGTTTGCATTTGGGTATTCAGCAGATGTTAAAAGTCAGAATTTTCAAAAACGGCCTTCATCTTCTTTTATGCTCATACAGTTCCTAACATATATTTACGGGCAATAAAAAATGAAGCCGTATTTTTTCAAGTGTCTGTTCTAGTAATAAAAATAAGTTTGTGTGAGCCCCCGCCCCTGCCAAGTTTAAGGTAAGATTATGTAAATTGGAAAATAAAGCGATAAATTCAGTGTTTTTTCTTTCTTGTCATTGGAAAATTGTTTCCGTGAATGGTTGAGCGATCTAGCGATTATGCAGAGTTTGATTTCGATCGTTTTGTTTGGCTCGTGAAGGTCTACTATTTTTGTTATAAGGAATAATGGAAACTGCTAATTTATGTTTCCCAATGAATAATCTCATGTCTAATTAAAGCAAAATATTTTATACATTTTATTTTGTAGCGTCGCGGCTTATTCGTAGTATTTTTTATTATTTTACAACGTGTAACAAAATTCATTTCATTAAATCAAAATCGGAATCCCCTAAAATTTAAATCACTTTTTTTTTCATACGTTTAATTACTAATGAAAAATTGTCACTTAAAAAAGTATAACTTAAGAAGTTCTACTACGTACCTATGCCACTCGATAAGATTTGAGATGTTATATATTTTTGAGTGTGTATTAAATATTTTTAAAATAAAAATTTATTTAAAAATAAAACGCTAGTAGCCAGGTTGTGGATTTAAAAAAAAGTTTTTATTTAACAATGACGGTTCCCGCGTTTTTCTTTTAAACGATTGAGCTTAACCGCGAACATTTGCGTGCTATGATATTTTATGATTTTAAATTTGGTTCAACTAAAACCTTCAACGATCAATCAGCTAGGAAAATCTCCTCACCTCGAGCAACAGTTTTTAATTGGTTTAGAGAATTTAAAAGGGATTAAACAAACCTAGAAGATGACCATAGAAGTGGTCGCTCACAAATAAAAAAACTGCATAAAATGTGTGGACTACTTTTTTTTTATGGTGCGAGAATACCCACAAATTATTTACCCGGACATCGACAAAATTCTTGGCATTAGTTCAGGGAGCGTTAACATTATTTTGCATTAACATCTAGGAGTGAGAAAGTTTTGTTGTCGTTGGATCTCGCGTTTGCTCTCAGACGCTGAAAAACAGGCCCGCGTGGATTGGTGTCGCGAAATGCATCTACGATTTTAAAATGGAATAACAAGACTTGTTTCGAAAATCATCACAGGTGACGAAACGTTGATTTATCAATTTTATCCAGAAAATAAAAGACAATCGTTAGTATGAGTATGGGTATTGGAAAGTTGCCAACAAAACTGCGAAAACCTCGTAATAAATAATATTGGAAAATCATAGATCTGTTAACTCATAATTGTATACAACAAAAGCAACGCCGAAAGTTTTCCAAGCTCTGCGAGACAGGAGACCAAAGACTGGGCTTCGGGGAATCATGCTTCATCACGACAATGCTTCGTCACATACGTCTCTCAGTACAAAGGCGTTTCTTGAGGAATCCAGTGTTTAAACCTTACCCCATCTATCGTACAGTCCTTGTTTAGCTCGGTCGGAGGCATTATTGAATCTCGATAAACTTATATTGTACCTCCGACAGCATTATATAATTTGCATCTTGTTTTTTTTCTTGTTATTTTGCATCTTGTTTGATCTTGTTCGCATCTTTTTTAGCCCGGGCGGTTGTTTTTATTTTATTTTAAAATCTTTTGCGGTTGTAGGATGTAACCACTAACTTTTATCACAGCTATTGCCATATATTCATGCTGATTGCCTTTTTACTTACATGTTACACCTTTTTGAAATCATTACGATGAGACCTATAACTTGATACTCATACTGCGGTATTCGAAAAACTTTTTCATTCCTCTTGTTATTGACATCACACAGCCGCCATGTTTATTTTTTTAAAACACTTGGGCGGTCAAAACAAATCTAACAACGTCTTAATTGTTTATAACCGTCTTATGGTTTAAAAGATATTAGGTATTAAAGAATATTACACACATACAAGATACGCGTGATAAATATTACACTTCCCTGCAGTTTAGTAAAAAATAAAAGGGATTTTTTTTGTGTGCCGAAGAGGCCGTGGCCACATACGAAGTTACAATTTCGCACCTATCGGATCAAGACTGAATTAAATTGCATAGAATATTATAGAGAGTATTTCGAAAAAATGAAAAATAAATATTGTTAAAATCTTATAAGGTTTTTTCTTGTCTCAAAACTTATCGAGTTACCTACATGTAAGATAATACACAATCATTTCACCAGGGGAGGTACAATATCTATACCATACGGTGTTCTCTACTAAAATTTGATAAAAAGAAAACACCATGTCAGTCAGATATGATATTTACGCCATTTATTGGCCGAAGAGCAATTAGTACCTACCACACTTTGTATGAAATTAATGTACCAATTGGTTAGTTTGATATTAGGTACGTAAGGTACCTAATAGAACTAACTAACTAAACAGCAACAGAGAATAAAACATCATACAACTTTATGCCTGACCTATACTTTTTACATCGCAACATTCGCGCAAATGAGCATACCTTAACATGTGCGCAAATTTTCCACAAGATAAAAAATATAATTAGTAACGAGATAGAGAACATTAAGTAATAATGATTCATTCACACGATAATTAAGATAAAAATTTAAATTTTAAAATTTTATACTTTATAAGTCTAAAATAATAAACGTTTGAGCATTATTTCTTCAATTATTTAGAGACTATTTTTATAGTCTCCGTCTCATCTACAGAAATCAAATAGGTTGGTCTTAGGTTGTGCCTGATAAATAATAATCAAACTAAGTGCCATTGACAATAAACAATATTTTAATGATTCATAGGCACTTTTGCGAAATAATTACACTCAAAATAAAAGCACTATATTGTACTCTATTGAACGCTTGATAAAATTTGGACTACAATGTGTTTGCATTTAACCCGATGCCAATGACGTGAAAATAACGACGCTGATCCGAGTTAAGTAACATACTCATTAATAATTAGGTAATAAAATGTTTATATTTGATTATAATGGTGCAAATAGGAGCATCAACCTACAAAAGAGGGATGGGACATCCGATCTGAATCGTGTATCAAAGCAAATTCTATTTAATCTACGAATATTTAGAATTAAATAATCATATAACTTAACAAAATCAAGGCTCACCAGTCAACCCAAGTCGTACCAGCTGACGAGTCAAAAGCATGGGTCAGTCATTATCTCCTTCTCTTTGGGAATTCCGGAAGGAAGACGACCTTTTCTCACCCTAACAATATTAAAAACACAACGATAAGAAAACTTTGTTGTGTTAAGTAAACAAGGTCGATAATGACTTAGCCATCATTAATATGTTAATTTGTTTTTTACTTTATTGTTTTAAATATTTCTTGCATAAAGTAACTTTTTATAATTAACTATGTGTTTTGTTTAAGCAATTCACGGCTTTTTATGCACATTATTCATTGACTTTAATAAAATATAATTTTCATTATTATTTATAGACAGATATTAAATGTATAGATAACATACATATCAACCCATATGATGGCCCACTGCTGGGCACGGGTCTCCCCAGTAGAACCTACTAGTATGTAGATCCTGGGGGCAATTGCCATAATCACCACGCTTGGCGAGCGGGTTGGTGATCGCAGTAAGGTTTTAAGTACGCAGAGGACGCTGCTGCCCGTCCTCCGGTGTGAAATCCCTTAGTCGCCTTGACGACACCCACGGGAAGAGATGGGGTGGTACTATTCTTAAGCCGGTACCACACGGCAATGCGGTATAGATAAGGTAATTGCAAATTTGTAACCGCTTCAATGGGTATATTCGACTCATAAAACTTAGGTTACTGGTGGCAAGTCTAAACCATAGGCTGTCTTGGTGGTTACCACCGCAGTGTCAGGTATTCTTCCGTTAAATAGCAAAACACATTGCTGTGTTTTGCTTGTAGCAAGCCTAATTAAAAGACCAGCGTCAGGCATCTTGCCTGGCATGTGCTGAACTAGCTCCTATTTTTCGGCTTAAACTTTATATATTGTTGTCAAATTGTATTTAATTTAGTAGCTACTTACTTGTTTTTCACACGAACATGCACTCATGTTTTTTTCCTGTTTTGTCGAAAATAAATATTTTTTCTTTCTTTCTTCTTTCTAATAAATGTCTCAGAATGCGGAGCGTGGTGCTGACGCTCAGATCTTTACGAAACAAAGATTTGAAAAGTGACGACCTGCTAATCTCTTTATTCGTTTGTATAAAAAAAGTACGAATATAGTTAGGTACTTATAGAAAATCTTCGTGTAAAACAGTTAAACATTCTATGATTTTCTGATATTATTGAAACATTTATCAGAAATGGGATTACGAGCACATAACGGCATGACAAACAATTTTAATGCGAAATACAGTTCTAAAAACGAAGGTTTTGAAGCGGTGCACCGCAGCATAATGGCTAAGGCATCGTTCTTTCGATATTGAGGCCGTGGGTTCGAATCCTACCCATTATACTACCGATGTCAACCCACTCGTAACATAAGTTATTCAGCTTAGCTACGTTGAGGGTAAACAGGATTGCTAGTAATGTGGTACCCATAATCCCACATTGTATGTTAACTTAAAAAAAAAAAGAAATTAAAACAGTGGCCTTAGGAAAATACAACACATTTGTAACCCACTTAATTTCTAAACACTGTGGTACTTTTTGCATCAGTAACATATGATTTGAAATATTTATAGTTTCTTATAATTTCGTTGATCATCTCAAAACATCAAAAAGAAATTCGCTGATAGGTTCACAGATGACTATGCGAATAACATTGCATTTGATATACGCTGACCGCCCTGAAAATGTGTACAACTATTTGTATGTACTATGTACAACAAACCGTCCGTCATACCCGCAGGTAAGAGCGCACGTGTGGACAGCAAGACGGTATCTCGCACATGCCCGTAAGCACGGCTTGCGCAATTGTTGACCAGCTGAAGATTGGACTGCGCAGTTTTGGTTCGCAAGACTTAATTTGACTGTATGGGTCCATAATCACATTCTTTTTTTTTCGTTATAGCCCGTGCGAACTGGCGCATGCGCGGTGTGCTGATAGATGTCTGCCGCGCTCTATTTATTATTATGTCAAGATTTTAGATTTTGGACTTGCCGATTTGCCATTCAAGTCACGCTTCAGTCCGATTTTATTCGATACTGAGGTTTGCACAGGTCAGTATTCACGAGTTTGCCTGTACGTGTGACTACTCAACGTTGTCAAGTCTTTTCTGAACAGTCATGACTGCAGCTTTGGACTGGGCAGGCAAGACGGAGCGTATAGCCGGCCCTTTCAGAATACTTATTAAGGTAAGCTCATAAATACTGACCTGTGCAAGCCTCAGTGTCGAACAAAATCGGACTGAAGCGTGGCTTAAATGACTGGCCACGCGTTAAGTAAAACAGCGGAGGCCATAACTGCGCAGTTTAATCTTCAGTATGTCAACGATTACGCATGCCGCGCTTACGGGTCTGCGCGAGATACCGTCTTGTCCTACACACGTGCGCTCTTACCTGGGGATATGACGGACGGTTTGTTGTACATAGTACATACAAATAGTTGTGCACATTTGGTTTGTGCAGGTATGCTCGCAGGTATGACGAAGTGTGTAGCCATGTCATTATTAAGATAATTTATAACCCCTATTAGCAATCCACTAGGTAGGTATTCTGTGAGAGAAGAAAAGTCTATTTAAATTATAGTTATAAAACCATTATTTATATACTTAATTACATGGATAATTATTAAGTAGATATTATTGATGATTTAACAAGAAACGCATATTAGTATAAAATGTGCAGAGACTAATCTAATGAATGCAGTTCTACAAAGGTTCCTGGTTACAATGGCGACATTTAAAGTTTTGGTTTTTATTACAGCTTGCATAAATTATGCATTTGGTGATAGTGAGTTTACCACTATTTCTATTTAAATTATCTATAATATTCGTTTATTTAATTACATAAATTATTTTAGTTATTTTAAAAATAAATAAGTAAATAACCAAATTTTAAGTTTTTATGAAAATAAACATTTCGCGTTCGGACCTAACGTTTCTAATAACATAACGTTATCATTTAATAACGTTATACTATTAGAAACTTACAGTTTCTTCTCAAAACGAGTCTCACAGTTGTGCAGACGATTGAAATATTTAAAATATTTATTTATATTCTCCGTAGTCAAAAATAATAAAACGATATTTTAATATATTTAAAAGTGAAGCACGTTTAAAAATAAACTTCCAGTTAAATATGTTATCAATAAATAATAGCAGAACATAAATGTATAAAAAAACTATTTTACAAAAAAAATAAAACAGACTTCAAAAAATAAATGGAAAAATAGATATAAATCAAAAAATAATATAGGTACAACAACGAAAAATAATTAAACATTTTGAAGTTGGTGCAGTTTTATATTTTAGGCACCAACTTCAAAGTTTTTAATTATTTTCTATATTATTATTTCTTTACCTATATTATTTTTTTCCTTATATTTATTTTTTTGGAGGTCGATTTTTTTTTTTGTAAAATAGTTTTTATTTCTCACTTTTTAGTGTATTAATTTGTAGTTGATATATGCTACAATACATAATCCAAACTGCTCGTTTCTTTTTAAATAGTTTTGCGATTTGCGATACAAGGCTGTTGATTTTTAAGGAGTTCACCTGATACTAGACTATCAGTTCCATTGCATGATTTGATGGAGGCGAAGTATCAGGTATCGAACACGGTACTCAGATCGAAACCCGCAGTATTTATTATTGAATAGTTCCGCTGGTCATCATCAGTTCCATTTCACTCAATGGTGCTTTTTAAGAGTAAGTGCACGAATTTCAACAAAATATACCTAAATTACTATAGGTGTGCCTTGAATATTTGAATATGTGCCCTGGATTTCTCCAAAATCTCATCATCAAATCCAATCTTTGATGACAATGATAAAAATCTTTTTTTTTTTTTATAGATGGGAAATCATCATATGACTTCTACCGCTGTGGGCATGAGGGGAAGGGCGTGTCAGACTCTTACTGACTAAAACCCATCAGGGGTAGATGACGGCCCTGTCCGTTAGATAGGCCCTGACCACGCGACGGAGGTAGGTCGGCACCCGGTAATACCGGAGCGCCTCCCCAATGCAACTCCAGGGCAAGGTTTTGAAGGCATTGGCAATGTCTAAATACACCGCCAAGACGATCCTACCCCGGGACACCGCGTCCCCCGTCGTAAGAGCACGGACTCGCATAATGACGTCCACCGTGGAGCGTCGCCTGCGGAAACCGAACTGCATCTCAGATAGGTTCGGTCCGGCCCCTGACAGGTGCGCGACAAGGCGGTCTGCAATTACTCTTTCAAAGAGCTTGCCCACCTCGTCAATCAGCACTATGGGCTGGTATGCCGACGGAGAGTCCGCAGGGCAATGGGAAAAATCTGGAAGTACACCCTTTCAAAAACAAAAAGATTTTTTCCAGCCGTCTGCGAGTAATCTGCGAAGAAACAATAAAAAAAATACAGTCGAATTGAGAATCTTCTCTTTTTTGAAGTTGGTTGAAAAAATTAAACCTTTAAGACTGCTAGAAACATAACCATTAAAATGCTTTAATTTAAAAATTATTTTTAAATGAAAGCATTTCTTAAAAAATAAATAACATCAGCAATGAAATGGTTGCTAACTAACTTTTTTAGTATTACAGTCATAATCATGTTATACCTTTTTGAAATTCTTAAGATGAGTCCTTAAATTTGATACCCATATTGCAGTATTCAAAACAACCTTTTTTATTTGTTTGTATTGTATATTCACAGAGTACTAGATAATTAAAATTGTTAGTAACGGTAACTAGCGATCGTACTTCATTAAATTATTTAAGGTTATTTTCGTTTTTATGAGATGTAATGTCAGGGATCGTCATGCTCATAAAAATGTCATTGCTTGTGGTGGCGGTGTGGGTCGGGTCGTCTTCCTTCCCTCCAATATGGCGAAAGGGATGGTGGCTGACTCATGCGTCAAACTCGTGAACGGGTGCTACTTGGGGTGACTGGTCGGCCTTGTCGTTATCATTTTATAGGTCTATTATTTATTTTTTAATTAGTGATTTATAAATAAGTAGTTTTAATTATAATAATCGAATCGCATGTTGCCTTTACCATCTTCTGTATTTTTGTAAGTTAATGCTCCTATCCACACCGTAGGAGGCTAATTCATTTAAAACTTGAATAAAACAGTTTACGTACTATGGTTATTGCTTGCGTGAGTTTCATGGTGTAATGGTTTTAGCACCTTACTGGCTTTACTGTATATATACAAATATATTGTAAATTTTGTCTGACGTTCATAAGTGTTGCATTTGTAACCTAAATGAATAAAGTATTTTTGAATGTATTTCATAGCGAACTAGGTCATGCAAACTTTCAATTGGCATTTTTGTAATACTGAGCAGAAAACGTTTCGCGTTCATGTGATAAGCTCTTACTTTCGAAGAAAATTAATGTTTGTTTTGTGAAATTAATAATTTCAGTGTGTGTGTGTACATTAAAAATACCGTATGTGTTTATTGCTCAAGGGGATCGAGGTTGCCATCTTAAAATTACTTTTTGTAACCGCGCTAAATACCTACACCACGTAAGAAATAAAAGCAGGCGTTCAGCGTTTATAAAATAAAATGTTAGTGGCATAGTCACCTGCAAACATATATAATAAAAATATTTTTGTGTTTTTGAGATTATAAGAGACTTTGAAATATTTCCAGTTTAGCGAATTTTGATGGTAGATATGATATATGATATGATAGGTTTGTCAAAAAATCTCTAATCTAATAAATATCTCTAATCTATCAAAAATGTGTATTCGTGCGAATATGACATAAATAGATATAGTTCCCCAGTTGAACTAATTCAGTTTAAAAAAGAATGTCAGAAGCTTACAGTTCCATTGACAAAAAAACATATCCAATCGGCCAATACCCTTTAATGAAAATATACCTACCTGCGTAATAATATATATTTATGAGTCAATTATACATAACAACGAAACGCTAATATTTGTACGTAATTTTGTAAATTCAATAAGATCAATCATCACTATATAAGTAACTGCTTCAGTTTTATCTGAGTAGATAAATGTTTTACGAATACAATAATTGCATTTTTGAAAGATAGAAATTTTTGAAGTCCAGACCCAGGAATCGAACCCGAGACTTCCGTAGCCAAACCGGGGCCAGAAGCGAACCACCTATCTGGATTATGTTACTAGACCTCAAATTTTTCTATCCCTTGATGCTCGCGAGTTAGGCCCTCGCAGATAGATAGATAAATGTTATCTTCCGTTATGGTACACGATAGCCTAGATTGAACACAGCCTAAAATTAAAAAAAAATCTCGAATGAAAGTCACGACATACAGAACAAAACTCTTCAAGATCCGTAAATTACATCCAAAGAAAACACATGTACTAATAATTCAAAGACCCGGCCTGATGTTTCCACTTTCATTTTCCTTAAAAGAAAGAAACTTCATTTGAGAAATTTTCAAAGGCTTTTTGATGCTAAACTTCGGATGGGGACTCGATAAATTAGATTTGGGTACTTCGTCATCTCGCTTTTTTCGAAAGTTAAGTAATAGCGGGCTCTTGGGTGATATCAACGTTAATATGCAAGTTAATTCAGGTTGTAATAAACTTTCTTTTCAAAGACTACGTGTTTTAACGTGAGGGACTTTTCAAGCATATACAATACAAATAATGCCTCGAAAAAATAACTTGCATGAATGTATGTTTGCAATAATGGTCATAAATTAAGTAGGTATTTCTCTCAATACATAGAAAGGGAACGGAGGGCGTTGTCAGTGAGAGCGAATATGCTGGCTCGCAGGTTTGCACGATGTTCAACACAAGTTAAAATCACTCTGTTCCGAGCATATTGCACATCTTTTTACACGTGCAACCTGTGGGCTAGATATACTCAAAAGTCTTACAACACCCTCCGTATCCAATATAATAATACATTCAGGGTGCTGTTGGGGCTGCCCCGTTTCTGTAGCGCATCAGGGATGTTCGCTGAGGCGAGCGTTGACTGTTTTTATACCACAATGCGCAAAAGGTGTGCATCCCTGGTCCGTAGGGTTCGGGCCAGCTCTAACAGCATCATCAACATGTTTGTAAATAGATTGGATTGTGTCTACATGAATCATTGCTGTGCCATTTCACATGGAACGATACAGCGATGATTTGTGTAGGCATATACTATTGTTATATTTTTGTCTAGATTAGCTACTAACATAGTTTTAAGTAAAATGTTATTAATTACTAACAAAGTGAGTCAAAGTTACTTTAAATAAATGATAATAATTTATAATAATTGTACCCATTTGCAAAAAAAAAGCACTCGACACCGCGGCACTCGGGGACTGCCGCGGTAAAGCTATTGCATTGCATTTTTTATCAACTTATGCAATTATTTTTTTTTATCATTTTTCTTCAAATCTTTCTGACGCTGATAATATGCCCTTTGACGTTCACAGTTTCTTTTTCTTTTTAGCTTTTTAAATTTTTCTTCTCTGTGAAACGAAAATAGCTTGGTATAAATAGTGTAATTACACACCAAAACAAATATTAATTCAATTTTATTACGTATTCGTCCGATTTCGGAGCGGCTCGTCTCTATCCGTGCGAGCTTCGTACAGTCGTACCATAAACATATACGCTCGGCCGAGCTACAAGGTAGGCGGAGTGGGGGGTATTTATTTTCGTTACGGAATTTCTTGATTCGGTCGCCGCGCTCAAAGCCATGCATATGCAATAGCTTAATATGTAAATATTTAAAAACTAAAATACGTAAAACGGAAAAAACTAAATTACCTATAAATATGCTATAACGATTAAAAAAAGATATTAAAAATTTTGGAAAATGCGCCGACGGACGTAAAATAGAATAAAATAAAATTTTAAAAGAGCCCACCAGAGGTTGATTGTCTCGATGAGTCAGCCATCCTGACTTCTTGAGGAGCGTGCCAGTACCAGGGGAGAATAATTCCAGTGGGTTGGAACTTGATTCCGCTAGTTCCAGTGCGTCGGAACTGAATGCCGCTAAACCCAGTGAGGTAACTGCGGTGTGCGGTGCTGCGTAGTGTCTGCTTACAATGGCTTTATATGCAGTGTGCTGTATAGACACTGGTGAGGCCGTAGGGATGACCAGGCTGAAGCGTTCGCTGCAGGAGTGTGGTATATCTCAGTAGAGGCCGGATACTGGCTGACTGTGACTTGATTACCGCTCATAGCTGTGGGAGTGACGGCGAATGTGGCAATGACTGCTGCTGCGGGTGATAAAGGCTGCTTTCAATAACGTCGGCGTCACCACTGTGGAGGGCAAGGTGTTAAGTCTCTCCAACACTAAGAGAGGATCCTCCGAAGTGATCATGCCTGGCGGATCGCGGCCCATCGGTTATCGTTGGGAACTTGTATATATAGCTAGCAGCTGTGAAAACTCCAATATCGCGATTCAGGATTTGACGCGAGCTGTCAAGTGACAATTTATTTTTGTATGTTAAATGTGGGTACCGTTACACTGACTAACAGGAGGTAAGTAACCGAAGGAAATCCCTCGGGATCTGCTATTTACTGCCCTGAATTAAACTAAAATATTTATGAGCAGCAAATGATGAACTCCGACAGATTGTCTTCGGTTACTTACCTCTTGTTAGTTAGGGGATCTCGTGCAACGTCGGCGTTGAGAGTAAGCATTTAATTGCAACGGAACTAATATATAATCTGAGTTAATAATTTAAAAAATGTAACTTTACATTTAGTGGTGGCGACCATCTTGGATTTGAAATTTGTAATCAGTCAGTCAGTCAGAAGAAACGTATACACGTGTGTGTCATGCGTCCTTATAGATCACCTCGATCCGCGGATTCAATATACTCTCACACGTCTCATATAAAACCTATTTTACCCGACACCGGCGATGTATAATACTCTTTAATACGTTTATATTTACTAGGTAGTGTTCCACCATGGCGCCTAAATAGTTCGGGTATTTTTGTTTGACGAATGCAGAAGTACACGGTATTCTTTATATTTTAAATACGACGTATATGGTATCAAAAGAAATTGCATAATGAGCAAATTTTAAAAATGTACACAATTTTTACCAAAGTTATATGCATTCTGCTTGTTACTAGTTGTTCAGTTGCTATTGCCCTCTCTTTACCTTATTTAATATACTTTCTCTCGTGTTTCTTAAATGTGTTCAAATTTCAGCCCTGCATCAATTATTATATCAAATATTGTTAACTAAGTCCAATATATGCGTATTCAAATTAAGTATTTTTTACATTGGTCTCACTATTTTATTTTAGGCCCAAAAATCTGTAATTTTTCTGACACCGTATGTATGACAAACGGAGCAAAAAACATTTATAAAGATATCGTAGAAGGATTTGGAGATCCAATCGATCCATTATATATTGAAGAAATAAATTTTGTAAAGGAAAATTCCCATGGCCGAATATATAATATTACATTAATAGAGCTTAAAAACTGTGAAGCTTTAGAATTAACGTGAGTATAGTTTTATCATACCTTAATTTGAACCTTCTAGAGAGAAAATCAAAAATACTCCTGTACAGATTGGCAAGTTACTTATTGTGAATATAAAACATTTTTAAGGTAACTTATAAAGGTTAAGGATAGTACCTCTGAGGCACTTTTTCCAATGCCAGCGAGTAGCGAGTTTAACCAAAAGAGACGTAGAGCGAGTACTCGCCGGCGGGCAATGTGAACGATCAGCAATCGACTATTAATATCTGTATCTCTTTTGTTTACACGGGATCTACATACGTATGGTACGTTTTTTGAGCTATAAAATCGCTACGCACTTTCTTACCGTTGGTGCCTCACTTATCCCACCGGCGCGGAGTAGCGACCAACTATCAACTATTTTCACACTCAATAAACGTCATGAAACGAATAATCGATGTAGAGCCCGTGTCAATATAAGATATACAATATAGGACCAGTTCTCGCCGGCAGTATGACTATAACTATAGTTATTAATAATAATGATATCTTGGGACAACGCAAACAACGTCATCTGATCCCAAATTAAGCGGAGTATGTAGTATGGTAACCAAACAGCTGATAAACATACTCGTACTTATATATTTCTAAATACATACATTTATTAGATAGCCCAGACACACTCAGAATAAAACATCGTGCTCATCACACAAAGTTTCTTTACTGGGTGCTTAGCTTAGCAGCCAGGTTCACTAACCACTAGACAAACAGTTGATCGCTGATTGTTCGAATATATGTACTATTGTTCGTTTTTCTATTATATTATGTTTTTTAAGCGAGAAATCGTTTATAGTTGCTCGATTTCGTGCAACTATAATGGTCGTCGTTTCAAGTCCCGCTTGAGACATTTTTTCTTTCATTAATTTGAAATCACAAAAAGACCAACGTTATTCAAAATCTGTGTGTAAATGGTTTCTGTAACGAAGCTCACAGATATGTACAAGTTCTTCGGAGACACGGTACATAGCGCGACGATTGCCGTAAAATCGTAACAGGTATCTCGATGCCGGAATTGGTAAACTGGTTAGGGACGGTACCCCAAAGGTTCGCGTCCCGCCTGAGGATTTTTTTTCTTCCATGCATTTAAGAAATGCAATTAATTAAAGCTATTTATTAAATTAAAATATTGTTTTGAATTTATTGAAATATTTCTAATTGTAGAACCAAAGAGGCATATTTAATTTTTGAAATTCGTTTGAGATGTCCTGAACTGTTTCTAAATTACAACTATGAAATTGATGGAAAAGTTGGTACCTTCCAATTTGATGGAAAAAGTTCAGTTCTTGTGACTGCAAGTGAGTATTTTTTTAAATATTTTAAAGAAAAATTTGAATCTAGACTCAGGAATCGAACCCGAGACTTCCGTAGCCAAACCGGGGCCAGAAGCGAACCACCTATCTGGACTATGTTACTAGATATCAAATTCTTCTATCTCTTAATGCTTACGGGTTAGGCCCCCGTAGCGACATCTAGTCGGAAGTTAAAGAACTATCACGGCTTTTGTTATTGCTTCGTTACAGAGAGCATTTTTAACAAATTCTATCTTTCAAAAATGCAATTATTGTATTTGTAAAGTCTTTGGCAAGAAATGCCTATAAAAATTACTTCAATATTCGGCCTGCGCCATCATAATTTGTTAAAAATGCTCTCTGTAACGAAGCAATAACAAAAGCCGTGATAGTTCTTTAACTACCGACTAGATGTCGCTATGGGGGCCTAACCCGTAAGCATTAAGAGGTAGAAGAATTTGATATCTAGTAACATAGTCCAGATAGGTGGTTCGCTTCTGGCCCCGGTTTGGCTACGGAAGTCTCGGGTTCGATTCCTGAGTCTGGATTCAAATTTTTCTATCTTTCAAAAATGCAATTATTGTATTTGTAAAGTCTTTGGCAAGAAATGCCTATAAAAATTACTTCAATATTCGGCCTGCGTCATCATAATTTGTTAAAAATGCTCTCTGTAACGAAGCAATAATAAAAGCCGTGATAGTTCTTTAACTTCCGACTAGATGTCGCTACGGGGGCCTAACCCGTAAGCATTAAGAGATAGAAGAATTTGATATCTAGTAACATAGTCCAGATAGGTGGTTCGCTTCTGGTCCCGGTTTGGCTACGGAAGTCTCGGGTTCGATTCCTGAGTCTGGATTCAAAATTTTTCTATCTTTCAAAAATGCAATTATTGTATTTGGAAACATTGTACCTTCGATATAATGGTGTTAGGAAAATGAAGTGGAACTAAAAATTATAAGCGGATTCCTTGGACAGGGTTTCGAACCAATCTCTCGATTGGAGGAACTTAACATTAAAGAAAGTTTATCGTCAACTGTGCAAAAACGAATGCTAAAATATTTTGGACACGTTGTTCACAACTATAACTCCATTGAACGACTTGTTTGTTATTGACAATTATTCATCGTTGATAAAGCTAAGAATGTGACTAAACTATTCAATAAGCAAAAGAACCGAATTTTCATAAAAACCGATATAAATTGTTGTATATTTGGAATTGCTTAGAATAATATATATTTTTAAATTTATACAAAAAGAAAAAGTTCACAAAGACAACAGCTAATAGTTTTATTGAAATAATAACAAAAAATCTTATCTTTGAAAACTTAAATTGTCAGTTCGTTGCGCGCGCGCTTGGCGTACGGCCGTGTCTACAACTACTAACTGTGCGATTATTCAAATACCGACGTTATCGTGATAATCTAAAAATCTGTGGAAAATGGTGCAGTGTAAAAAGTGCAGTAAGTTCATCTCGTTAGCGAAAGACGAATATGTGAAGTGTAAAGGACCTTGTGAAGCAGTTTTTCATAAAAAGTGTGTTTCAAACAAAACATTCACAAAAGAAAAGTGTGAGGAATGTAGCACTTCGCTAAATTCGCCTGCTTTGTCAGAATCCGAAATAGCTACAACTTTAGCGGATATGAACCGGAAACTGGAAGTACTGTATAATATGGAGAAGAAGTTAAGCGAGCTGATAGAGCTGGTAGATTTCGTGTCTGAGAAATATGATAAACTACATGAGTCACAAGTATCGGCAGAAAAAAGATAAAAGCCCTAGAAAATAAGAATGCATATTTAGAAAAATACAATAAATCGTTAGAAGAACGTGTGATTGAGTTAGAAGAAAAAGATAAAGAAAAGAGGGTAGAACTAGCAGGATTGGAAAAAACGGATAAAGAAGTCGTTGGTGAAGTGGTAGTCCAAATTGCCCAACAGCTCAATCTGGACCCTGAGCAAATTGAAAGTGCAGAGAGGGTAGGCAGGGAAAAACCCGGACTTGAGAGACCTTTGCCGGTGGTGATAACGCTAAGAACAAAAGAAGCCCGAGATAAGTGGATTAAATCCAGAAAAACCCGCTTGACTAACGGTCACGTATACGGCACAAAGAAAGACAATCGTATTTACATAAATGAAAATCTGACCAGACATAAAAGAAATCTCCTGTGGGTAACTAAAAATATGTTAAAAAAAACCTATAAATACATATGGGTACAAGATGGCAAAAATCTGATTCGAAAAAATGAAGAGGAAAAGAAAATATATGCAATCAGAAGCGAACGCGATATTGAACAATATGTAGGTAAAATAGAATGACTTGCATATCAGGACTTCATAGCAAATGTAGTGCGGTGTACACACTGCGTAATCCCACTAATAAAGTTCAATGTATCTGTTCGAGGTTATTGTTCCATTAGATTGTCAATTTAACAGATTTCAAAATTTAGGAGAATGGGGTCAAAGTATTTTTAATAACAAATTTCTACACATAATACATTTGAACATTCGTTCGCTAAGAAAGCACTTTAATGAGTTAATAGTATTATTGAAACATTGTTCGAAAGAGATCGATATTTTGGCGCTGTCTGAGGTAAATGTTCGGGAAGATGAGTTGGCGTTATATAATATAGAGGGTTACCATTTGTTTGCGAACACGAGAGATAATAGAAGAGGAGGTGGAGTTGTAATTTATGCCAAAGGAAACCTAAGAATCAGTGTAGAAAAGAGGCAGACCAGATCAATGGAAGCACTTCATGGGAAAATCACTTTAGACAACTCAATTATAAATTTAGTCGCGGTGTATAGGCCGCCTAACACAAATAAGTTATTATTCATCTCCGAAATTAAGGAAATAATCAAAAAGATTCATGTGAGCGAAGAAATAGTATTGTTGGGTGATATCAACATAAATATTTCTGCAGTGCATAACCAAACTTCTAACTACAAGGATTGCTTGTGTGAACTTGGCCTACAATGCGTCATCCCGGCCAGCGAGGCGACGCGTGAAGCTGTCGTCGCCGGTGTGAGTGAGGTGTCGTGTATTGACCATGTGTGGGTACGAGCTAAACATTTGCAAGACTGCATTTCGTGTGTAATCGAGTGTTTTATATCCGATCATCATATGGTGGGTGTATCAATACCTTTGGTACAGCGACAATGGAGTGACAGTAAGGACATGGAACGGTATGTGATTAATTCAAAAATTGTTCATAAAAAGATTACTAATTTTAACTGGTCTCAATTATTGACTATTGACTGTCCAATTGCTTTGTATGACATGCTACATAGTGTATTTACCAATATTTACAAAGACAGCTTATATTTATTGCCATCAACTAAAAAACGAGCAACGCAACATTGGGTGGATAATAGTCTGAAAAATATGTTGTTACGTAGGGACCAATTATTTAGAGAGTGGAAGGCAACACCTAATAATCACACAAAGAGATTAGAGTACACAAAATTTAGAAATAGAGTGAATAAAATGAATTGTAAAATAAAGAATAAGTACAGACAGGACGAAATAAAAAAATGTAACGGTGACCCAAAAAAAATCTGGGGTAAAATTAATGGGTGGATGGGCAGGAATAAACCCAATACAGACTAAACAGTAAATAGATATTTTGGTAAGATAGATAATATGGAAAATATATGTAATAATTTTTCAAACATATTTACCGAAGAGGTTCGAAAAATAAAACATGTTTGTAGTACAACATTTTTAGATAGGAAACAGTATGTCAGTGAGAGTAATGTTACGTTTCGATTTAAACCAATAACTAGTGATGTAGTGTGTAAGGTTATAGACCGAATGAGCGGTGATAAGGCGCCGGGTCTTGATGGCATACGCATTATGGACATTAAAATAATTAATAAGTTAATTTCACCAGTTCTGGCACACTTTGTTAACATGTGTCTGTCTAGAGGGGAGTACCCACAGTTACTTAAAAAAGCTTTAAATAAGGCCCATTTACAAGGGAGGAGTACACTCAGATTATACTAACTACAGACCGATTGCTATTTTATCAATAATTAATAAAATTGTTGAGATAATAGTGATTGAGCAGGTTAGCGGGTTTTTGGAGCAAAACCACATACTGTCCGATACGCAACATGGATTTAGAAGAAATCGTAGCACTGCAACAGCTTTAACTCAATTCTCGGAAACCATAAATGACCGTCTAAACCAGGGTCATCAAGTTTTAGCACTTTTCATTGATTACAAAAAGGCATTTGACACTTTGGATCATGAGATTCTACTGCAGGCCATGGATGAGTGCGGTATTAGGGGCCCGACAAACAGGTGGTTCCGTTGCTACCTTAGTGGCAGAACCTTGCAAACTCGTATATCTGGTATAGTGGGGCGAGAGGCGGCTGCAAGCATGGGTGTACCTACTGGATCGGTATATGGGCCAGTCGGGTACATTATGCATGTTAATAGTGTATGTAAGGTAGTTAAAAAGTACCAGGTTTGCATGTACGCCGACGATATGTGCCTGATATACTCGTCCAGAAACATCCAGGAGGCAAGAGCTGTGTTGCAGGCAGACTTTGATAGTATCACTAAATGGGCTCACGATAATGGAATCATTTTAAACTTAAGCAAAACAAAAGTAATGCACATACATTCGCCGTACAACCGTGTTGCAAAAACCGTGGCTATTTCAGATATTAATATTGTAGGTCACACGTATGACTGCCTGCACACAGCAAATGTCAACTGTACATGTCAATGTCTGGAGTATGTCGATACGTTTAAGTACTTAGGACTATGGGTCGATAGGAATATGAATTGGCGGTCGCATGTTGACAGTGTGTGTACAAAACTGAGGTCAGTCTTATGTAAATTTTACTCTTTAAAGACAACCATTAACAGAAAAACGTTGCGTGTTTTATATTATGCCCTTGTTGAATCCGTGCTTAGTTATGGTCTTAGTACTTATGGCCGCACATTCAAAACTTACCTGGACAGTGTAAGATCTTTACAGATACGTTTTATGAAACACCTTGTCGATGGAAAAACTAAACTAGAATGTAAAGATAATTATGAGGAGCTGTTTGTAATGTGTAAGGTACTCCCAGTACATGAAAAGGTCAAATACTTGTTGGTACTTGAGCAGTTTGATAATGATGAGATCATGGTCCAAGTACATAATAGATATAACACTAGAAGTGTGAGAGAACGTAAGTTAGTTCGACCATCAGCAACTAACTACTACGGCGAGAGAACTAATAAATATTTGATCCCTACTATTTATAATAATATTAGCTGGCTAAGGGGAGAGCTTAGCAATATAAGTAAATTGTTACTTAAGAGAAAACTAAGGCAGGTACTGTTAAGTTCAATACCTGTTGTAATCAAATAACTTTTACTTACCTGTACTGATATCCTTGTGTGTACTCTCTTGTCTACTTGTAGGTATTGTACTTGTAGTTGCAGGTACTTGTGGATATTGTAACTTTTTTTTTTTTTTCCTTTTTAAAACATATGTGTTTAATAGTGTTTAATATTAAAATACATGTTTATTAAAATTTACAATATTAATAACTACAAGCTAGATAACCATACGTACGAACTATATACATACTATTAACATTATTTACAACTTACCTAGTAAACTACAAAAAAGAGTTAGGCGTCAAAGAATTCCTCCCCATCGATGTCTACCGGTATAGTGCCCAGAAGGCTGGCAGCATTGCCTCGTTGTATGACAATGCTTATTCTCTGTGCAAAGAAAAAGCCAGCCTTCTGGTCACGAGATGCACTGACAAGACGCTGGGAAATGTCTTCGAATAAGAGGCGAGCACTTGGACCCCATGGCCCTAGCGTCTCAACCCCAAACGGCTCAAATATGTAATCTCCGACTAGATTACTATATTTGCGCCGTTTGAGAGTCTCCGCAGATGCAGCAGCAGCGCAGGCACAGCTCGCAGTGTTTGGAAGATGGGAAGGCGCTAGCGTATCGACACAGGTTGCATCCCACACCAAAGGTCTTCCCATCTTCCAAGGTAGTAAAGACATACCGTCCGCCCTCTTGCCATCGCTGCGCGCCAAACCATTAGGTTCTGCTGGCACACCAGTGCTGACAAGAGCCCGACGGATGATGTCATTTAGGCTAGCGTGTCGTGATATGCGGCCTGCGCTCCTGCTGCATGATAGACCATGATGCCCAAGGCTGCCTACGGCTTCTCCACAGTGGCATCGATGAGGAGAAACACATGGGGCACCTAAACGCAAGCAGGCAGCAATGCGGAACGTGGTGTCGTCCAACATAGTGCCTATGTTGGACGATGGAAGAGCCTGAAGCCAAACACCTGATTCCCATTCACCCACAGCCAGCAGGCGCGCTCGCTCTGAAAGATTTGATGTAGTATTTAAAAGGTATTCTCTTACTGAACTGCAGAGCGGGCCGTCCCACTGTCCCTGGGCGAAGGGGTTGGTGGGCAAATCAAAGTTTGGGCAAGCCATTTTCCAAGCGTTCAAGGCCTCAGACTTGCACCGGACTTCAGAACTAACCAGTGTAGGTTCTAAAATTTTCCTGGTTAACTCCTCAGTGCTGTGAAGTGAGGACAAGAACGCCGGTAAACTAACGTCAGAAATTTTGCGAACGCCGAGGCCACCAAAGCGAACGGGTAACGACGCTTGAAGCCACGCTCGGTCGTTCAAAGCCACATTCAAAATTTTACACAGGGTTTTATGAATAATTTTGTTTAGTTTACCCAAAAGCTCAGGATGTTTCCAAAATTGAGTAGATCTGAGCCCTTATTAGGTGAATGGCAGATTCTGGAAATGGCAGATTCTTTAAACGGCAGATTCTGGTAATGGCAGATTCTTGAAATGGCAGATGTACAGTCATAGTCCTTGCTCGTGTACTTGGGTACTATTTTTTTTACATTTTTATGGTTCAGGAAAAAAACTTCAATACCAGTTAAATAGTTAGCGAAATACATTTATTGCACGACATAATCTTCTTAAGCACTCTGTTGTCGAAATATCACCTTGTAATGTACATTGTATAATTTTCTCAATCATGTGATCTTTTTCCAGGATTTTTTTATTACGTTTTTTTCCTTTCTTAAAAATATCATTTTTCTTCAACTTTAGATCTTGAGTGCGTGCTTCCTTTTTTAACAATTGAATAAAAAAATATAGACTTGGCTTTTTAGGTATTATACCATTAATTCGGCGGTGCCAGCCTTCAATAGCATTATTTGTGCGAAAGGTTTGATCATAGCAGGAAAATACGTCGTACGTTACTAATTCCATCCACTGTTTAATAAAGTAACTTTTAAAATTAAGAAATACATCTGTATTTGGTGCCTCCTCGCAGATACCAAGGAATGCTTCTGGTATCAGAATTTTAGGCAAGAGGGCTAATTATTTGCAAAGAGTTTTGTGATGTGAATTCCGTCTGGAGTGCTATTCAGTCCTAATTTTCTGCTCATTTTCCAAACTGCGTTACTGTAGTGGTAAAAGCAGCCTTTTACATGCACTCCTGGGTATATTAATTTTACAGCGTTGATGGTGGAGATTTCATAATCGCAATGATATGATTTTATAAGCACATGGAATTGATTTTTTAATATTGTAAACATACGTACGTAAGTGGCTTGATTTTTGTTTGGTAAAAGGATATATAAAACAGGAACAAAATTAACACTATCACAATCGTTAGATAGATCAATATGTAAAGAATAGAGTTGGTAAAAGGGGCTTGGCACAATTCGAAATGTACCATCTCCATAAAATGTATCAACTGTTTTAATTTTTATTTTAGCCTCTGGAGTGCAAAATATTATAATTTTGTCATCGACACCGTCATCATAAGCAAAAAAATCTCCAACAAGGTGATCGGGTATCAACAAATCTTTGAATGTAGTACAGGTAGTTCGGCTTCTTTTTAGATATTTGCAACGTGCAAAATATAATGCATCCTTTTTCATTTTAAATGTTGGTATATTGTCCACAGGTATTTTATGGGCAAAATCATTGATCTTATTTTCAAATATTTTTTGAACTGGACCAAGGTTGGAACATACCTCTTTCTTGCACTCGTCCATCACTTGGTCTATAATATTTTGTGTCAAGTTAGGCATGCAGGCGTGGGTGGCTTCTTTAATAATATTGTTTTTAGCGTCTAAAGTAATAGAGGCACTGCATTCGTTTTTTTTATTGCAACGATAATTATATGTACCACACATGTTTTTTTTAACAAAATTATATCGATAGCCAGCATGTAAAATAACTGCTTTCCCTTTTTGGCTCTTGATTAATTTTATTGAAGATACCTCACTACTGGGTCCAGCTCTTGGTGAATCCATATTGCAACACTTAAACATAAACAGAATGAGTGCGAACTAGACAAATTTAGCGAAAATGTTGACAATGACATGTGACAAAGTAATTGTATTTCAAGTGGCCAGTACCCATTAACGTGGTTGTAAAGAGGTTGATAAAACGTATTAAATTAGTTTTAGTGCAACTTGTTGATTATTTACATTTCAAACAGCCTGACTGTACAATATCTGCCATTTCAAGAATCTGCCATTACCAGAATCTGCCGTTTAAAGAATCTGCCATTTCCAGAATCTGCCATTCACCGAATAAGGGGATCTGAGTACGTATGTGAATTTAGGAACAAAAAGACAATATCGAACGATTGTAAAAGCCGAATGCATATTAATTTGAAGAAGTTGGTCCGAGACTGTACAAAAATTTTGTATTTTTTCCTCTACGAACGAATCATAGAACTCCTCTAAAATTGGGGCCCCTAGGAGTTGAAGAGATTGATTATCTACATACATACATAACAACCCATATGATGGCCCACTGCTGGGCACGGGTCTCCCCAGTAGAACCTACTGGTATGTAGATCCTGGGGGTAATTGCCATAATCGCCACGCTTGGCGAGCGGGTTGGCGATCGCAGTAAGGCTTTAAGTACGCAGAGGACGCTGCTGCCCGTCCTTCGGAGTGAAATCCCTTAGTCGCCTTGACGACACCCACGGGAAGAGATGGGGTGGTACTATTCTTAAGCCGAGGAGCCAAACAATTAAATTTAGAAATAACCAAATCTTTATCTATTTTATCATTCATGAATATTTCACATTTACTAAAATTTAAATCTAAACCAATACCTTTGAATTTATCTTTTATAAAAGCCAAGTCTTTGTATACTGTCTCAACGTCTCCCCCTAGGGTCCCATCATCCAGGTACCAAATATTAAATTTAGAATTTAGTTGCCGAATTATGGGATGAATCGCCAAACTAAAAATGACTGGCCCAAGAGGATCACCTTGTTGGCATCCTACCGATGAACTCAAAAGGTTGTCCTTATATACTAATTTTGAAGAGTGCCTGTAACACTGCCAGAGATATTTATAAATTTTGGGGATTTCTAATTTTACTTGTGCCAACAAGGTATCCCGGTTGACGGAATTAAAGGCGTTCTTCACGTCAACCTTCAAAATGACTTCTGCCTTACCCGAGCCAAGGTAGGTGGACATGGCATGTATGGCAGCCTCACAGCCTCCTCGCGAGCCGAAGCCTAATTGAAGAGGCTGGAATTTGCTCGATAAAAACTCTCTATAATATGTACAACACATTTTGGCTGCCAAACGCCGGTACGTACACCCAACGGCGATTGGACGAATGCTACCATCACTTTTGCGCAGGGCGCATAAATTGGCGCCATACAAGACATCGATGATGCCATCGTCCACATCGCCGGAGAGCATTAGGTTAATCATTGCCGTCAACTCCTTTAGGAGAGCATTGCCAGCTTCTCCGGCACCTGAGCTCAAGAGGTCTTTTAAGTGTTGAGGTGTCAAGCCATCTATTCCTCCAGCAGAGCCACTTCGAAAGGAGCCGACGGCTGTCAATACGTCCTTGGCAGTGACGCATATGCATTCCGCATCAGAGTCAGGCGGCTCGGGGAAGCAAAGATCATCCCTTGGCGCTGGATGCTTGCTCTGCAGACCCGTGAGCGTTTCTGCAGAACAAGGCGCCACCACGTCGCTGCTAAATAAAAGCCTAGAGGCTCCCCTTATATCACCTTCCCTTAGCTTTGTTTCTACGTAATAAAATTTTGAATTTTTATGAAAAGTTATCGAAACAGGTTCAGAAATGTTGGCTGGACTATTGCAATTTTCTTTAATTTGAGTTGTAAGAGTTTTTTTTGGTAGTTTGGTCATTATTTACATGCAGAATTCGGTAAGGGAATGTGAGTAGTTGTTCCCAAGCCCTTTGAGAATTCTCCCGTAAAACAAGACCTATGCAGTGGGCCAGATTTCGAGCCACTGAAGGTCTCGCACCACGGGGAACTCTCTTTAAAATCGGAACTGAATTTTTGTATTTTGATAAGATTTGCCAAAAAGGAATTTGGGGGCTTGGTGGTTCAGTGAATAGTGATGTTGGACTTGGAAGCACATTATGGGATTTGTGGACTTTACCAAAATGTACTTTCAAGCTTCGTTCGCCTTTAAAGAACCGGGCTTGGGGACAGTTAGGACAACGCACTAGGGACGTGGAAGGTTGACTTACATCCGCGTTACTGCCGCTGTGGTTAGGTAACATAAAAATACACTTACACTATATTTACACAGAAAATATTTAAAATATCACAATATACACAAATACAATAAATAAACGTTTATGGAAGAGTGTCATTATTTGGCACTTCTTCACTGCGCCGCCGCGTTGTGCGTGGGGGACTCCGCGCATGCCCCACCATAGATTTTAATATGAATGTAGTTTGTAGATAACAAGTATGAATTTAAGCCGTGACAGCTCGCACAAACCCTTCAATACCAACGTAAATATAAAAGCACAGCTGTATTATAACTAATTACACTTTTTTTGCAGCACACAGAAATTTTCGGTTTCCAATTTTTTCAAACACATTTTAAAACGAGCGTTTCCCATGACAAAAAATTGCATTGAATCCTGTGTATACCTTTTTATCTGCAATTTCAGCAATTTTGTTTTGAGCAGGCAATGTATTTAAATGTGATATTATTTTATTTTTCGCTGCTGTAGTATTTGGGCAGCCGCCATTTTTTTTTCAACTTTTGTTACTTTTAAAATAATTATCACGGTGTGAAATAACCACGTCATGTAAATGGTTTTTAGATATTATTATTTAGGTAGAATAAGTTTAATGTATAGTTTTTAAGGTACATGTTAAACAAGTGCTAATCCCTGCCGACAAACTGCTATGCAGTTTGGCAGGCTTACAAAAATGTAAAATGGGTAGGTTTCGAATAAATGATTTATTATTAAAAAAAAAAAAAAAAATAAAGACTGTCCTTGATCCTTTAGTTTTCCGCATTATGTAACGGTTTTTAAAAAAGTTGGTCACGCTTTACCTACCTATACACCAATTCTCTGTGTACAATGTTCTAGGGCACACTGAAGATCGTTATGTATTCGGCATAGGTCACTAGGGTTACTACGAGTATCACAGAGAGAAGATTATGTATGTGTACGTGATAAGATATTTGAAATCTTCATAACAGTATATTTAAAAAAAGGTATATTTTAAATTTTTGTATATTTTAAGCATATTGTTTGCAATTTTTTTTTTTTAATAAAAGACGACACCCGCATTAGGGTACAAGCCCTGTGTCGTGGGGGACTTTACAAACATACAAGTCACAGACACAGTACACCTAGACTCGGAACAACAATTTGTGGGCGTTTTGCCAATCATTTTGAAGGTTCCCTTTTATTCTTTATTTTTTTTGGGTTTATAAATAAGATTCCTTATAGATTAAAATAATATATACGTATATATACGTAAGTGTTTTAATAAGTATAAATCAGACTCAGTGTGAAAACACCTTTTTATATTTTTATATAATTCTGATGAACAGATGAGTTCACGAGGCCTTGGGGCATCGGGCTAGGGTATCATGGTGGACGACCTTGTTAAATAATTCTCATAAAAATCTTTTTTAATAAGTATTTCCTTAATTTACAAACGGATATTTGATCCTTAACTAATCAGAGCCCGTATGCAGCCAGATATTTTTAAACTTATATATACATGTCGACAAATTACATCAAGACACAAAACTAACAATCATGCTCATGACACAAAGATTTAGGGTACAATTAAAACAAGAGGTTATTTTAGGGTACAAGCCCTGTGTCGCGGGGGACTTTACAAACATACAAGTCACGGACACAATTACTCAGACTCAGAATAACAATTTGTGGATCACACAAAGTGGTGTTCCGTGTGGGAATCAAACCCACGACCTCTTGCGTAGCAGTCGGACACACTCCACCGCGCAGAGGCAGTCAAACACTTAGTTGCAAGAAATGTATTGATTTTGATTTTCCACAGTAGCGTCTGTTACGATTCTAGTAGAAAAGGTATTTGATAATACATAAAAACATTCTCTGTTTTGCAGCTGAAAAGTTTCCAAGATTGATTAACGAAAACTGGGGGGTATACAAAGATTACCTTAGAACTGACGTCATAAAAAAGTTTATGGTTATGGTAATGGAAAGAATTGATGCTAAATTAGCCACTATGACACTAAACGAAGCATTTCCACAAAATGCATAGGTATACATCACGTACCAGAATATTATAATCGAAGAAAATCAAGAAATCTGTTTTATCAAAAGATTATCACACCCGAAACTTTTGCCAAGGTGGGCTAGATTGTTCAGCTCTCTGGTGTATGTGTATACGGTTTATAGGTTATAGATGCCGGTTATAGATGTAGTCGGGCTTTCCGATCATTTCATTATTGAAAGCAATTAAATATTAAATACTATGACTTATTTTACTTTAGATTAAAAACATCTCAAAAGTCTTCCATCTTCAATTGATTTGTTACTACACATGTTGGATTAGGCAAACACTGGTCCATGAAACCTTGTAATAAAAAAAAACGCAAAAGTCACAGTAGGTGTCAATAAAGGTAATTTAATGTAATACTAGTTACTATTAAACTTAACTTCAAAAACTTTTATGCTTCCTGTAGTGTTAATTGTTATCTTCTATGTTTATAGCTCAGAATTTATTATATTTTCATCTTATTAATCATCGTATTTATTTTATACTAGCTGTCCCACGCTACTTCGTCTGCGTAAATTTTCCCTTTTTTTTTATAATCCTTTGTTACTTCTAATACCTCCAAGAATATGTGTATAAAGTTTCATGATGATCGGTTAAGTAGTTTTCGCGTGAAAGCGTAACAAACTAACTTACATTCACATTTATTACCCGACTGTAAAGAAGGGTTACGTTTTTCGGGCGCACTTCACTAAGTTCATGGAGATTCATTAATGCCTCCGGCTGCATGAAATTATATAATTATGTAGGGGATCTTGTTTCCATCTTTTTTGTGCAGGCTAGTTTTTTATTTTTATATATTTTTTTTATATTAGTAGGGACTAGCGGACACCTCGCGGTTTCACCCGCATAGTACCCGTTTCCGTGGGAATACAGGGATAAAAAATAGCCTATGTCACCCGGGGTAAGTGTAGCTCTTCACAACGATGAAAGAATATTTCAAATCCGTCCAGTAGTTTCGGAGCCTATTCAATACAAGCAAACAATCAAATCTTTCCTCTTTTTAATATTAGTATAGGTATGGTATGCAATTCCTGGAAATTATTTATGAATTGAATTGTCATTCTGACATAATAAATGTTTCCTCTATTACTATTACGATAAGGTGCTAAGGTCCATTGTATTTTTGTAAAAGTGTGTACTATTTATTCTACCTTTTTCAAGCTGGCTGTTGAGTGAAAACTTCTTAGCTTTTGAGAATAAGGACGAAGAAATACTTGTGTTTTGCCCAGAACATTCAAGAAAAATAATAAAAAATGTTACTTAAGTATAGATTTTTCGGTGGTGGTACTTTCAAGGCAGTACCAACACTATTTTACCAACTCTACACATTTCGCACTGTTATTCCCGTAATATATGTTCTTCTGGATAATAAGTTGGAAAGCACACACATAAGATTTTTTAAAATATTGAAAACCGTGTTTGTCATTAAGCATTTTAAATCGGAATTTGAAATTGCTACAATGAATGCAGTATCAATTTTATTATTTATCCTTCAGTAAAAAAGTCTGGATGTTACATACAAAAGAAAACCAAAAGATTTAGGTTTATGCAAAGAAAGAGCTGGAAAAAAAATACTTAATTATTATCATGTCTACCGCCACTTCCTACTAAGTACATACCGGAGGGATAATTGCTAACAAAGTCAGAGCACGTAAACGATTTTGGTAAATTACAAATATATTTTAAAAATTAATAAAAATAATAATAATAATATCTTGGGACAACTCACACAAAGCTATCTGATCCCAAACTAAGCAGAGCTTGTACTATGGCAACCAGACAACCGATAAACATACTTATATATTTCTAAATACATACATATTAAAGATAAATAACACTAATTACTAGATAAGTATCATTACTCCGGATATTTTGGCTACTCGGATCAAAAATACAGAACAAACATAGACTTAAGATATAATATTCTAAGTCTATAGGTCAAACAATCATATTGAAGGTTGGCATAAAGGATTGTGCCGAAAATTAAACCAGAAACAAAATGTATTACTATTTTTACTCGACTGTAAAGAAGGGTTATGTTTTTCGCGCGTATCTTGTATGTATGTAATATTCTTTATTACAGTACTCCCAAATTAATAATGCACATGCAGATCTTCGCTAATTGTCGTATTCCCGGAAACACTCGAATCATGGAATCGTAAGAGCCCTAAACAAGGCATTTGCATTTTGCACCTTGTTTAAAAGAGATAGGAGTCAATATCATGTGTGCACAATCGAAAACAAATCGGGCGTTCGGCAGCTGTCGCCGGTCAGCGAAATGTCTGTCAGTCGTCTTTATATATTGGTAGTGACTGCACGTGTTCTCTATTTGTGGAAATATATAGAGCTGCTATTACACACCCTTCTTGGTAAATATAATTTCAACATTAATTAGCTTATTCAGATTTAAATAGTATATTTTGAAAAAAGGAAAATAAATAACATATTTCACGTTTTTTTAATATTAAAAAAATAAAATACCTACATTAAATACATATTAAGTACTAGAAAAACATTTAAAAAATGAGATTTATTTAAATTAAATAAATAGATAAACATGCATAAAAAATATATACCTAACTCTGCCCATGCCATTTTCTTTCAGACGAATTCTTCCAAAATGGATAAATTTAAACGTGGAAAACCGCTTAATTCACAAGCACGGCAAATGGTATTTAATGTGTACCTTTATTTCTTAAATGAAGCCAATGTTTTCAACAGAGACCATGATGGTTATTTTAAAAAAATTCAAGACCGTGTTACAAAAGCTACAGGAATTTCGCGACGAACTTTGAGTAATATCTTAAACGAAAAAAAACATAATCAATCAAAGAAATTTTCTACACCGAAAAAAGGAAGACCTAAAAGTAGATTTCGGCTGGTACTTGATGATTTCGACTACTGTGTTATTCGTAATATGATATACAATTTTCAATTGACGCTGAAAGAACTCCCAACTGTAAATAATTTAAGAATAAAGTTGATCGAAGCTATTAATTTCAAAGGCTGTGCCGAGACTTTAAGGTTGATCTTGAAAGACATGGGGTTTAGGTTTCTGAAAACTGATAATAACAGACAATTACTTATGGAAAAACATGATATACGCCTAAAAAGGATCAAATATCTCAGAGAAATACAACAGCTGAGGAGTTCTGGTAGAAACATAGTATTTATGGACGAGTCGTATGTGCACACATCACATACTAAGGGTAAAACTTGGCAAGATAGCAACAAAAAAGGTATCAAACAACCCATTTCCAAAGGAGAGCGAATAATTATTGTACACGCAGGCAATGAAAAAGGCTTCGTCCCAGGGGCTCTAATGTTACATAAATGTGTCGACTCAGAAGGTGACTATCATAAAGAAATAAACGCGGAACGTTATCAAACTTGGCTACGCAATCAATTGATTCCCAACTTGCCTCCTAATAGTGTGTTGGTAATAGACAACGCCCCATATCATAATAAGCTGTCTGTGAAACCACCAAACTCAAACACATCTAAACCACAAATGACAGCTTGGTTACAACAACACAACATTCCGCATGACCCAAAGAAACTGAAACCCGATTTGTATAAAATTATACAAAGATACAAAGAAAATTACACAGAATTTGCCATTGACCGTATAATGGAGGAACATGGGCATAAAATTATACGATTGCCACCATATCATCCCGATTTTAACCCTATTGAAAATATTTGGTCCCAAATAAAGCAACACGTGGCCAAGAGAAATATTGCAATGACTGTGACGTCAGTTAAAGATGCTATATTAGAAAAAATCAATAAAATAGGACCAGAAGAATGGAAAAAAGTTTCTGATCATGCGGTTCAATGCGAAGATGAATATAGAAAATTTGAGCCAAGAATCGATAGTTATTCCGATAAACTGATTATTTACACAGGTGATAGCAGTGAGGAAAGTGTAAATGAACAAGAGCATAATGAAACTTCTGATGAATCTGCGATGTCGGGAATAGAGGTCTTCCTCGATTCTGATTAATTTTTTTATAATTGTATTATTTTTCTGGAATGATTAGTGCTGTAAACAAATTTGAACTGAGATTTTGATTATATTTTATGTAAACCTCTATTTGAAAACGTTTTTTTCTCCTTCTAATAAAACCTTATGTTATTTAAACCTTTTCCTCCATAATTACACCAACTTCGGTAAGACACTTGAAAACTAATCACTCCAACAATGATTGTAGCGTTTTCGCTATTTACTTACATGGAATTATCGAATCAAATTTCGTTACAGGTAAATCAAATCTGTTTTAGCACAAAACACATAATATATAAAATTAGGCATAGAGAAATTGCTCTTAACCACTCTATATAAATATCGTCTTTCGACGCTCGGGTAATACGACCGTTGCCGAACAATGACGAAGATTTCCGAAGATTTCTATGCGCATTATTACTTTTGGAGTACTGTACCTAATATCTCACAATCCACTGAACGGATTTATACAATTAAGACGTCGTTAGATTCTTCTTGATCGCCCAAGTGTTCTTAAATATGTGACGTTTGAAAAAAACAAACATGGCGGCTGTGAGATGTCAAAATAAAGAGGTGTGAAAAAAAAAATGTTTTAAGTACTGCAATATGGATATCAAATTAAAGAGCTCATCTTAAGCATTTTAAAAAGGTATAACATGATTATGACTACTATACTAAATAAGTTAGTTAGCAACCATTCTTTTTTTCAATTTTCAATACTTGACAATAGCTGTGATAAAAGTAAGTTGTTACATTGGTTACACCCTACCACTACTAAAAAGTATTAAATAAAAAATTAAATTATAAAAATAAAAAACCCGCCTGCACAAAAAAGATGGAAACAAGATCAGTCAGATCATGCAGTCGGAGGCACTTTACTAAGTTCATCGATATTGCCTCCGACTGCATGATCTGACTGATCTTGTTTCCAACTTTTTTGTGCTGGCGGGTTTTTTTATTTTTATAATTTAATTTTTTTGTTCACTATAAAAATAAAAAAACGACAGAAAAAAAAACATTATGACGTCGCAATTAAAGAAGCTGGTGTACACAAAGAACGGAAAAGGCCTCGGACAAGGGGACCCAAACTATGACAAGCGATTAAATAATTTAACTAGTGATCTAAAAGGGGGTAATATTCAAGTACATGCATTTCTCAAAATGGTTTCGTATTTAAGTTATGACCGACAAATTAAACCATCAGAAATCATCGAATCTGATTTAGAAACGGCTTTTGACAATTAATTGCATAATGGCCAATTACAATAATGTCGTCTAAAAAATCGCTTTTCTGTTATTTTTGTTTCATAATTACTTACTAACAACGTATATTTTTATATTATTTTTATGTATATAATTTTCAATGGACTTTGTACGAAAATTATTGTTACTTCTCACTTGGTCGGCTATTACTCGTTAATTTGTTATGTATACATAGCTGTGACAGTTTTCCTTTAATTTTCTTTATAAATACTACTAGCCTATTTTTTTTTCACATTTCCAAAAACAACTATTTACCTAGCAGGGTAGAGGGGGGCACTTAACTCTAGCAAAACTGAGTACCTAAATTACCCGAAAGCACTTGATTTTTTTCTTATTATTTTCTACAAGCGCTTTCCAGTTTAAATGTTCGTCAATAATAACTCATAAAAAAAATGTAGCAGTCACTTCTTCGATCAAAATTTCAAAAATAATACGGTAAGTTTAACTTTGGTAATTACGAAATTGGACTAGTTTTGTTTTTCTCAAATTTACTTTTAGATTTATAGACTGCGGCGAATCTGTTGCCTGTTTGTTTCACTTTCATAACTAAAGTCGTATTTTCTATCATTTAAAATAAATATAGTAGCGTTATGTGCAAACATTACACATAATAGCGGGTCTATTATATTAAGAAGTTCGTTTACATAAATTAAAAACAATGATTGCCCTAATAATTTTAGTGCTATAACTCTTATTCCTATTTTTTTTGTAAAATGCCCTGAATATGTTTTTAAATAAACCACCACATTGTTTTTACGGTATTATTTAGTATTGAATTAAATAGTTTATATATCTCCAGTGACGTTATTTCAAACTTAATTGAATTTTTATTTAAGATATTGTTCGCGTTTAGAACCTCTCAACCTAAAATACATAACTTTTTCAAATGTTTCTTATATACTTAGCAGCAGTGCGATCGGTCTATCATTATTTAGATCATTTCGAGATCCTTTTTAGGGTTCCATAGCCAAAATGGCAAAAACGTAACCCTATAGTTTCGTCATGGCCGTCTGTATGTCTGTCTGTCCGTATATCATGTAAATCAACCTGTACATCGAGAAAAAAATATACATGCTTACATAATTAAAAATATTTAATAATAAAGTTTATATATATATTTTTTTATAATTTCTGGGAAACATAAAATGTAAATTAAGTTCACATAGTTGGTAGTAATAGTGATACAAAAATCTATATAAATTACATAAATATCTATTGTTTGCGCAGTTTTACGAGCGATTTACAACCAAAATGAAGCAGTTTCTGTTCTGTGTGCTTCCATTTGTTTTATTTGTTTTAGTTCAATGTAAGTATAATTTTGCAATTAGTATACATTTTTTTTTCAATCTATACTAATAATATTATAAAGCGGAAGAGTTATATAATATATAATAATATAATATAATATAAGATATAAGTTAAATTTAGTTAAATTTAGTTTGTTTATTTGTTTGTTTATACTCGCTAATCTCAGGAACTACTGGTCCGATTTCAAAAAATCTTCCTTTGTTGGATAGCGAATTTATCGAGGAAGGCTATAGGCTATATAACATTACGCTACGACTAATAGGAGCGGAGCAGCGACGAGAAATGGTACAAAAACGGAAAAAAATTACGCATACGAAGTTGCGGGACAGCTAAATATTAATAATAAAGTACATCTTGCTATGCAATCTATTCTTAATATATCTTAACTTATTATTTACTTCTCTAATATTACATGTGACTTCATTGATGTTTTTTCACTTCTTTATCTATACTAATATCATAAAGCGGAAGAGTTTGTTTGTTTGTTTAAACGCGCTAATCTCAGGAACTACTGGTCCGATTTGAAAAATTATTTTATTGTTGGATAGCCCATTTATCAAGGAAGGCTATAGGCTATATAACATTGCACTACGACTAATTGGAGCGGAGCAGCGACGAGAAATGTTGCAAAAACGGGGAAAATTTACGCATACGAAGTTGCGCGGGACAGCTAGTTTTATAAATTCAAGTACCTATTATATTTATTCGCAATGAATAGGTATTTCATCATTTGAAATCTTTGTTCAAATATTAATAGCTAGTGGAACATTCAATTTAAGTGCGGTAGCCGCTATATTTTTATTCTTATTCAGTGTATTACTTCTTCATTGCTTTATTTATTTTAACTATTATTATACCTAAGAAAATTGTAACTGATACTTTAATTGACTAAACATTTACATTTTAATTATTTTTGGCATAATATAAATTATGCCAAGAAATAAATCTAAAACTTATTTTTATTTTAGGTGAAAAGATGTGCATTTTAAATGATTATGTTTGTATGACAAAAGGAGGGCAAAAATTATTTAAGTCTCTCTCAGATATTGATCCACTACATATAGATGAGATTACGGGAACAACGGGAAACATCAAATTTAAATTAACTAACCTTACATTGTCAGGACTTACAAATTGTGAAGTTACATTTCTAACGTACGTATAATTTAAGATTTATAATAGTTTAGTACAATTTTATGATAATTTAACTGCACACCTAAATTACAATCAATTTTAATTGACTGCCTCTGTGGCGCGGTGGGAGTGTGTCCGACTGCTACGTAAGAGGTCGTGGGTTCGATTCCCACACGGGACACCACTTTGTGTGATTCACAAATTATTGCTCCTAGTCTGGGTGTGCTTTGTGTCCGTTACTTGTATGTTTGTAAAGTCCCCCGCGACACAGGGCTTGTACCCTACTGCGGGAGGCGGCTTTAAAAAAAAAAAATCATAAAAACAAATATTGTTTGTTATAATATTCTTTAGTTGCGATGTTGGTTAATATTATCTAAACTTAGTTGTAAAAAGTGTGCAGATACTTGTAGATACAGGCTGCTGTATTTGATGCTGTCTGTTAGTCTAAATTGACCTGATAGGCAGGCGCACAGAGTTTTACTAGTTACAAATGCGTGCGAACTTCTACTTGCTAGACTCGTCTAACAATACTATCTTAAACCATAGAACTACAAAAGCTTTATTACAAAGTGAGGTTTATCACTAAATCCAAGACTATGATTGGACTAAAGTTAAACCTTCGAACACCCTAGTTTAACTATGGTACTAACTTTTTGTTACTAGGGTGTCTGGAGCTAACGTTTTTTGCTCGATATTATAATAATAATAATAAAGTCACCGCCTGCCTATTTGTCCGTGTGTTTTTAGCATGTGTTTGCAGGGCAGGCGCCATAGTCCTCTTATAGTACCAGTTAACCATTCCATTAACACATCATCTCCATAACCCAGTTTCTTGGTTGCCACTTTTTGACAATAGTTTTTACACTAACCGGGGATTGTCGTTGGGTACATTTCTATAGTGTATACAACGATAATCGCCGGTTTGTGTCACATAGCCTTTAGATTAAAGTGTCTAACGGGCCTCTACGCGTTGGCTTCGGCTCCATGCACGCCTCCCAAATGACCGGGACTCCATAGTCCCGTGATATGGAAAGGACATACAATAATAATAATATCTTGGGACAACTCACACAAAGCTATCTGATTCCAAACTAAGCAGAGCTTGTACTATGGAAACCAGACAACTGATAAACATACTTATATATTTCTAAATACATACATATTATAGATAAATAACACCCAGACACAGAATAAATCATCGTGCTCATAACACAAAGTTTTATCCTGGGTGGGGATCGAACCCACGACCTCTTGCGTAGCAGTCGGATACACACCCTGGGGCTGTATCTTATGAACCTATCACAGCTAGACTGCATAAATGTTAACAGATGAATTATTTTTACCGGCACCTTTAATACAAGTTATTACGATAACGTTTGGTGTCGATTACAGCTGTGATTTTAAATTAGTTATAAGATAAAACAATGTAGGTACAACAAGATCCATTTTTAAGTAAACATGTATATATGCAATAAATTATTATTATTATTTCGGCTGCAGTTGTAACAATAAATACTAAAAACAAAATAAAATGAATATTTAAGGGGGCTCCCATACAACAAACGTGTTTTTTTTTACCTGTTTTGCTCGATGTTACAATAAAGTGTCTAATATTAAATAGATAACTAGCTGACCCGCGCAACTTCGTCTGCGTAAATTTTCCCTTTTTTCTTTTTCTTTCGTTTTTTTTTTACAACATTTTTCATTGCTGCTCCGCTCCTATTGGTTGTAGCGTGATGTTATAACCTATACCCTTGCTATACAACAATAAAATATTTTTTTAATGCGGCCCAGTAGTAGTTCCTGAGATTATCGCGTTCAAACAAACAAACAAACATTTAGGGGGATGAAAAATAGATGTTGGCCGATTCTCATAGATACCGGATAAGCACACAAAATTTCATCAAAATCGGTCAAGCCGTTTCGGAGGAGTATGGCAACGAAAACTGTGACACGAGAATTTTATATATTAGATGGTACGGAGCCCTTCGTTCGCGAGTCTAACTCGTACCAAGCCGGTTTTTTGTAATAAGGCGCTCTATGTTAATAAACTAAACTAAAAAGATGATAACTGCCCTGTTAGTTTTGTGGTAAGTGAACCTGACTGCTAAACTCAGAGGTCATGGGTTCAATTCCTAGGATAAATCTTTGTGTGATAAACACGATTGTTTGTTCTGTGTCTAGGTATAATTTATCTATATAACAGGCTTATTTTTAATTGTAGAGCCAACAAGGTAGAGTCATCGTACGAACACCATTTTACTTGTCCTAAATTGATTATAACATATATTTATGAAGTTAATGGGAAACTAAATGACTTTATAATCGAAGGGCAAAGTAACGGCCTGCTGACGTCAAGTAAGTATTTATACTCGTAATACTTTAAAACTGTGAATTAATAATTGAATTATAAATATAATATATATATATGTAAATATATATTATATATATATATATATATATATATATATATTACGGGTCTTAATCACTTCAATAATTTAAGGTAAAAAACCTTGTTTATTGCCCGACGTTTCGATCGTATTGCGACGGCTGTGGTCACGGGTAGACTGAGTCAACCTACATAAATATTTTCATAATGTGTACCAATCGCGAAAAGTTATCAACATTTATATATCTTTGTTTTTTTAATAATACAATGTCTTTTTTAGCTAATTATGTAATAATAACCTACGGAAAATATGGGTTGAATACTTCAAATACTGATAAAATACCTCATATTTATACCAAAAGTTTCTATATAGATACACATCCAGGAAGTCTGAAATTTGAATCTGGTAAACTATTGACTACAAAGGGTGTAGACATAGGTAAGTTTACATATTGGTGGATAATAGTAACTAGTTACTATATGGTAACAAAACGACACGAAATTCTTCGTTGTTGTCGGTTTTAACAGCAGCTACCAAATTTTCAAATCGCGATTAAAAATTAAGATAAAATTAAAGCTAGGATTAAACTAATAGCGTTGCATTAAGAATATAAAAATAAAAATTCCTGCCGTAAAATTGAAATTTACAAAAATAAATAATATCACGTACAAAGTTATTTGTAATAGACTAATAACCGTTCGTGGCTTCTTTACATTACACAAATTAACTTTGTAATATCAGTTTAGAACCATCTGGTTTGAAGATAAGACCTAAACCTCCTACAGAGTATTTTACTTGAGTAAAATCGTTGTTTATTGTGAGGTTTAGGCCATAAGCCTTACAAAAAACAACATTTTTACTCCGGTGTCTCACATAGGTAGATTGTGTAATAAAAGTAGATAGTTGGTGGTTAAGGGTTAAAGTGTATTTTATTTTTAAAATATTTTAATACAAAGTTATTTAGTGTAATGTAAATAAGCCACGAGCGGGAGGTTATTAATAAAATAAAATAAAAATTAAAAAAGCCTTTTTATTTTTTTTTAAATGCTCTCTGTAACGAAGCAATAACAAAACCGTGATAGTTTTTTAACTACCGGCTAGATGGCGTATGCGAGGACCCAACTCGCGAGCATGAAAGCATAGAAAAATTTGAGGTCCAGTAACATGGTCCAGATAGGTGGTTCGATTCCGGTTTGGCTTACGGCAGTCTCGGATTCGATTCCTGGGTCTGGACTTAAAATTGTTCGATCTTTCGAAAATACAATTATTGTATTTATAAAGTAAAAAATCCACCTGCTTAAAAAATATTGAAACAAGATAAACTTAAATCATGCAGTCGGAAGCATTTTAGTAAGTTCACTGGGATTCATGAATGGCTCCGACTGCATGATTTCGCCATTTAGAATTTCGATTTCTGTCATGTCTTTAGTGACAATCGCAAAATTAGTACAAATCGATTGACGTATGAATCATCAAAATCGGTCCACGCGTTTGGTCTATATAGTGCCACAAAGGAACACACATACATATATACACGTCAACAGACACATTACCCTCCGCAGTCGGGTAAATATTAGAAGTTTTTAATCAGCTATCAGGTCAGGCTGTCTTGTGACATAGGCCTCCTAAAGTTCCTTCCAAATATGCCGATCCGTCGCGGTTCTTGGGCAGGTCGACTTCCCACCTTTTCTTGTCTTCCTCCGCGCCAGTTTCTGTCCCGCGGGTACTTTTTTGGTCCACTTTCGTAATTGTTTTTTTTAAGTTTGTTAAAAATAAGCACATGATCCAAATGTTAGTTGTGTGGTATGTGTTGTCTTATAATTTGGCTTTGCGCCGACACAGTCAGGCAGGATAATTAAGTTTACAATTAAAGATTAAATAATTTTATATTTTAATAGGATTCTTGTTTAATATGGTAAAAATTTTATAACTAATTTTGATTTTCAGCCCCACAACTTACTACCTTAGTAAATAAAAATTGGAGGGTATATGAAAAACACATGCGTGATCCACTCATGACGAATTTTATAGGACTGTTACTGTCTATATTTGACAAGAAGTTTAGCACTCTGACCGTAACCGAGAGTTTTCCGGATGAATCTTAACTCTATACTTTACCTAAAAAAAACTAAATATTTATATTTATTATTGTGCTAACAAACAAAAACACACACAAAAAACGCTTGGGATTGAACTCCTTTCTCTCACAGGCTATAAAAATGTACTTTAAGATTATGTGTATATATACATATTTACTTTGTAAGAAGTGAAGTATTGTGTTTGCTGAATACGTTTACATATACTCATTTTAGAGTTACTAATAGTATTATTATTTAGTTATCCTTATTTTATAAACGATTACACTCACCATACACAATGGTTCATTCAGTAAAATTTATTTTTGTAAAGAAAAACCTGATGATTTTAAAAGAGTGGCACATGAGTTTCTTGGCAGCTTCTTCTCATGAGCTTTACACTTGGAACTGCCACCTAACCTCATTTTGTTTTTTTTTTAAAACAATCATAATTTTATAAAATTTTTAGTATGTATTAATTTGACGTTTTCAAATAATCATTAACCTGATTTTACGAAATAAAGATATTTGAGTTTAAGTTTGAGTTTGAACATAAGTTTAAAAACTTTATAATGCAATTTTTCTAATAACATTTACATTATTTTTAACAAGCTGTTTAGACCACAAAGCGTTGTAATTATTTTGATTATTTAAATAATAATTAAAATATGTTGATACCAGATTTGTTTTTCGTTTTAGTAATTTAGATAGTCTTAGTAGGTAATATTAGCAGTTATGCGAAAAGTTGGAATTTTGTGAATTTATTGAAGTGTGACGTTATCCTGTCTTATCATTATTAAAGAAAATATGGAGATTATTGTATTATTTAACACAAACACAATTTTTTTTTATTATTTAAAAAACTCTTCCGCTTTATAATATAAGTGTAGATTGTATAAAACAGAGCTGGTTTGAGTCTGTAAGGCACCTGTCCCACCAACAACGATGTCCGAGAAGCGAGTGAACCATAAACTACAAACGAGTTGGCGAGCAGCGAGAAGTGATGCGTATTTCTGATAGTCTTATCGCTGGGCTATAAGCAAGTGGCCGAGTACGACGGGCGATAACTCTCTCTCGGGGCTGCCGAGACCTAGAACAGAGATGGAGACCCAGAACAGAGATGGAGACCCAGAGCAGAGATGAGTGATTAAACTAAAAGCAATTAAAAATTACCTTGTTTTTAAAATGACAGCCAAACTTTGTTTGTGCTTAATATCTATGCTTTAGCACAAAATAAAGTACAAAAGGCAAGCGCATGTATATACCACGACTTTTACATCACATGTGTATAGAGAATGTCCCAAAACTATGCCACACGAACAAACAATGTTCTATTTACAATATTTAAGACACTTTTCGGAGGGAAAGTATCTTAAATATTGTAAATAGAACATTTTACTGAAAGAAGACTACATTTTAATTTTCAAACTTTGAAAAACAAAACAAAACGCCTAAACTACTCGCTTTGCGAGAATTTTTAAATTAGAATTAAACCGATTTAGATAAAATTTAACATGGAGATAGTTTGAGTCCCAGGGAAGAACATAGGATAGTTTTAATCGCGATAACCGACATTCACGCGGGCGGAGACGCGAAAGCTAGTATCACATAAAATTGAAAAAAATATATAACTATTTCATAATTTAAACCATCTCAAAGTACCTAAACAAAATTTCGAAAATTCAAGCTTTTATCTTTATATGAATAAAACTGACTTGCGTAAAAAATAAACATTGTTTCAAAAAAATGTACTTACAATTATTAGATATTAAACTGCTTACACCAGACTACCAGACTACCGAAGGACGAAACTAACAAATAACATTTTCTATAATATTACTTAAGTAAGTAGATTTTCTCAATTATTGTTTCCGTATAATTTTTTTGTCAATAAAGGGGTAATATTTATGGCGAAAGCAATAGCAATTTTCTGCCCATTTGTCCGTGTGTTCTTAGCATATGTTGCAGGGCAGATGCCATAGTCCATAAATAGTACCAGCCAACTATTCCACTAACACATCACCTCCATGACCCAGTTTCTTACCACTTACAATTGTTTTAACACTAACCGGGGATTGTCGTTGGGTACATTTCTATGGTGTATATAGCGATAATCGCCGATTTGTGTTACATTGCCTTTAGATTAAAGTGTCTGACGATCCTCTACGTGTTGGTTTCGGTCCCACGCACGTCTCCCAAATGACCGGGACTCCATAGTCCCGTGATATGGAAACCACATACAAAATAATAATAATCTTGGGACAACTTACAGAATGCCATCTGATCCCAATCAGAATAATAATAATAATAATAAACCCCTCGGGGCTAGTCGTTGTCTCCCTATATGAGATTAACGCAACACTTGGAGGGCATAGTAGCAGCTCTTGAAATCCTTATGACACCAATAAAAAATGTCTCATGAGGGTGAAATAAGAGTACACAAACCGCAGGGCAGCTTTGTGGCGAGCTGAATGTGCGTGGCGACACTGCGGTCCCGATGCCTCAGAGAGTCGGTCAGGGCCTCGTCTCCCGCTTGCCTTCACTGGCCGGCGGGAGTGGAACACCAAGAGCGCCCGCAGGACTCTTAACTCTGTCTTGCCTTAATCGGCCGGCCAGAGGGAGGTCGCCAGAGCTTGTACGCTCGGGGGTGGAAGTGTCATTTTCAAGGGCATAACTACGGGGAAACCCGCTCACGGGCCTTCTTCGTGATGGTGAACCGGCGCCGCACCGCTCGACACCCCAAGCTGCTCACACCCATGTTGCTCCCGGTCGCCTGTTTGGCTCGTATGCCTGTGGCGGCCAGAAGGGGGCCCATCTAGTGAGTGGCGAGTCACCGCCTGCCCATTTGTCCGTGTGTTTTTACCATGTGTTGCAGGGCAGGCGCCATAGTTCTTCAATAGTACCAGCTAACCATTCCACTAACACATCACCTCCATAACCCAGTTTCTTAGCTACCACTTTTTGACAATAGTTTTTACACTAACCGGGGAATGTCGTTGGGTACATTTATATAGTGTATACAACGATATTCGCCGGTTTATGTCACATAGCCTTTAGATTAAAGTGTCTAACGGGCCTCTACGTGTTGGTTTCGGCCCCACGCACGCCTCCCAAATGACCGGGACTCCATAGTCCCGTGATATGGAAACGACATACATAATAATAATAATAAATAATATTATGTTAAATCGACATTTCCCCCTCAAGGTTAACGTACACGTCTTTGCAAGTAAAACTAATATAATGTTATAAACTAGTCAGTACAGATGGTAACAATACCATAAATCTCGCCTTATTATTTTACTCACAATAATATAGCATCACGCTAACAAAGTCATAATATATTAAAGTCTTTACATTGACAGACTTACATTGACAACGTTGAAAAAACTTGATTATCACTAAAATGGTAGATCAGATTGTAATCGTCATGGAGCAAAAAAATACTAATTGCACTACAATCCGTCCATGCGTTTGGTCACTTAGATAAAAGTATCATACTAATAATACCCTCTTTTACTTTGAGGGTTGTAGTGATAATTCTTACCTCTTATGTATATATCCTTGTAGTGTTAATTCGTACCTCATAAGTATATATATTCCATTTGTTATGTATTTTGCTATTTTAACATTAATATCTCTTCTCTAATAGCTCTATAACATTTGTTGTAAACAATTACTTTTTGATAAATCTTGACTGTCATTTCAACAGAAATATTTTTATGATTTCTATCACAATAGATAAGCAAAGAGTTCTTTGTATTTTTATAAAAATAGTATGTTCTGTAATTTCAAATTGGCTGTGTGTAATTTGGTTAGGTAAATTCTAAATTTGAATTACGCTTATTTATTGTTGAAAATCACGTTCAAAGTTTCCATTACATAGAAACGCGCAATTCCAAGCTAATAAAAGCATGTTAGACACAGTCATTTTTGTTTCTTTTTTTTTAACAAATTAGACAAAAGAAATGAAATCGAATTGAATTCATCAATAACAAAGTTGTTAAAAGTAAATCGTTGCGAGGCGATACACCAGCGATGTCCGTGGCAGGTCTACATGTCAATTTTCGAATTAAAATTCTCGCAAAACGAGTAGTTTAAACGTTTTGTTTTGTTTTTAAAGTTTGAAAATTAAAATGTAGTCTTCTTTCAGTAAAATGTTCTATTTACAATATTTAAGATACTTTCCCTCCGAAAAGTATCTTAAATATTGTACCGTTGGTTGGATAGGTGCCTTAGCCTAGATCTTCTAAACTACCGTGCATCGTGGATGTGTATTTGACCCTGTAGTGAAATAAAAGCTTAGATTAGGATTAGAGGACTATAATGACATGAAAGTGGTAGAAAACATAAAACTACTTAAAGCTAATTAAAATAAACCTAGGAAGTAATTGATGTGCAGCGTCGGTGCGTCGCGATGCCACTTCGGTAGGTAGAGCTGCAGCGTCGGTGCGTTGAGATGCAACGCCGATACGTGGACATCAATGTGTGTATGAGGCAACGGCGATAGGTGGGCGTCGATGCGTGTGCGGTTCGTTGTTCGAGAACTTTCGCTTCACTCCTTACTCTCGGAGAACTGTCGCTTCACTCCTTACTCTCGGAGAACTGTCGCTTCACTCCTTACTCTCGGAGAACTGTCGCTTCACTCCTTACTCTCGGAGAACTGTCGCTTCACTCCTTACTCTCGGAGAACTTTCGCTTCACTCATTACTCTCGGAGAACTGTCGCTTCACTCCTTACTCTCGGAGAACTGTCGCTTCACTCCTTACTCTCGGAGAACTGTCGCTTCACTCCTTACTCTCGGAGAACTGTCGCTTCACTCCTTACTCTCGGAGAACTGTCGCTTCACTCCTTACTCTCGGAGAACTGTCGCTTCACTCCTTACTCTCGGAGAACTTTCGCTTCACTCCTTACTCTCGGAGAACTGTCGCTTCACTCCTTACTCTCGGAGAACTGTCGCTTCACTCCTTACTCTCGGAGAACTGTCGCTTCACTCCTTACTCTCGGAGAACTGTCGCTTCACTCCTTACTCTCGGAGAACTTTCGCTTCACTCCTTACTCTCGGAGAACTGTCGCTTCACTCCTTACTCTCGGAGAACTGTCGCTTCACTCCTTACTCTCGGAGAACTTTCGCTTCACTCCTTACTCTCGGAGAACTGTCGCTTCACTCCTTACTCTCGGAGAACTTTCGCTTCACTCCTTACTCTCGGAGAACTGTCGCTTCACTCCTTACTCTCGGAGAACTGTCGCTTCACTTTATACTTTCGGAGAACTGTCGCTTCACTCCTTACTCTCGGAGAACTGTCGCTTCACTCTTTACTCTCAGAGAACTGTCGCTTTGTTTTTTACTCTCGGAGAATTGTCGCTTGACTCCATACTCTCGGAGAACTGTCGCTTCACTGCCTTTTCTTTAGATTTTTCTTCATAAAGAAATATCTTTAGAAGCTTTCAAAATTTTAAAGCGTATCCTAATTCAAATTTAGAATTTACCTAACCAAATTACACACAGCCAATTTGGAATTACAGAACATACTATTATTATAAAAATAAAAAGAACTCTTTGCTTATCTATTGTCATAGAAATAATAAAAATATTTCTTTTGAAATGACAGTCAAGATTTATCAAAAAATAATTGTTTACAATAAATATTAAAGAGCTATTAGAGATATTAATGTTAAAATAGCGAAATACATAACAAATGGAATATATACTAAGGAGATACGAATTAACACTACAAGAATATATACAAAAAGAGGTAAGAATTATCACTACAACCCTCAAAGTAAAAGAAGGTATTATTAGTATGATACTTTTATCTATGTGACCAAACGCATGGACGGATTTTAGTGCAATTATTTTTTTTTTTTGCCCCATGATGATTACAATCTGATCTACCATTTTAGTGATAATCAAGTTTTTCAACGTTGTCAATGTTAAAAAAACTTGATTATCTATTATATATAATACTAGCTGTCCCGCGCAACTTCGTCTTTTTTTTATAATCCTATGTTACTTCTAATACCTCCAAGAATATGTGTACAAAGTTTCATGATGATCGGTTGAGTAGTTTTCGCGTGAAAGCGTAAAAAACAAACTTACATTCACATTTACGAGTATATATTAGTAGGGATGAATACAATAGTTGCATTTCAAAAATGCAATTATTTTATTTGTCAATGTAAGTCTGTCAATGTAAAGACTTTAATATATTATGACTTTGATAGCGTGATGCTATATTATTGTGAGTAAAATAATAAGGCGAGATTTTTGGTATTGCTACCATCTTTACTGACTAGTTTATTTAATTGCACTAAAATCTTAGGTTTATATTAGTTTTACTTACAAAGGCGTGTACGTTAACCTTGAGTGGGAAATGTCGATTTAACATAATATTATTTAATATTATTATTATTATTCTGCGATCGGGGAAATGTCGATTTAACATAATATTATTTATTATTATTATTATTATTCTGCTTGGGATCAGATAGCATTGTGTAAGTTGTCCCAAGATTATTATTATTTTGTATGTCGTTTCCATATCACGGGACTATGGAGACGTGCGTGGGACCAAAACCAACACGTAGAGGATCGTCGGACACTTTAATCTAAAGGCAATGTGACACAAAACGGCGATTATCGCTGTATACACTATAGAAATGTACCCAACGACAATCCCCGGTTAGTGTTAAAACAATTGTCACAAAGTGATAAGAAACTGGGTTATGGAGGTGATGTGTTAGTGGAATAGTTGGCTGGTACTATTTAAGGACTATGGCGCCTGCCCTGCAACACATGCTAAAAACACACGGACAAATGGGCAGAAAATTGCTATAGCTTTCGCAATAAATATTTACCCCTTCATTGATAAAAAATATATACGGAAACAATAGTTGAGTAAATCTACTTACCTAAGTTATATTAAAGAAAATGTTATTTGTTAGTTTCGTCCTTCGGTAGTCTGGTAGTCTGATGTACCTAAGCAGTTTAATATCATTTTAATTGTAATAATGTTTTAGGAAATAATGTTAATTTTTACCCAAGTCAGTTTTTTTCATATAAACATAAAAACCTGAATTTACGAAATTTTGTTTAGGTACTTTGAGATGGTTTAAATTATGAAATATATTTTTTTTCAATTTAATATGATACTAGCTTTCGCTCGCGGCTCCGCCTGCGGCTCCGCCCGCGGCTCCGCCCGCGTGAATGTCGGTTATCGCGATTCTCAAACTCTCTCAACACTAAATTTCATCTAAATCGGTTTCAGCTAAACCGATTTAGAGATGCCGATCTGAGAACCGAGATAGATGGTAATCACGAGCGTGAAAGCGAAACAGACAGACAGAGTTACTTTTACATTTATAATATTAGTATGGACATGGATTATGGTCCAGAAAATTAACATTTAGTTAAAGTATGCAGGGAAGGAAAATACATATACGTCAGAAGTCTTGGATTTAGTAGGTAGATTGATCTAATGGCAGAGCTGCATGTCAATTTTTCAACATTCTCGAAAGAGAAATGCTATGATGTCAGATTAACTGGAATGATTCTGTCATCAATGAGAGCTTTGAAGAATTGGAGTTGGATACGAGTTGGGGTTCTGGTTCTGGATTAGAGTAGGCCCGATCGTTGTCTCGATGAGTATAGTGTGCGTACGAATCCTGTGTATATCAACCTACTATTATAAAACGGTCACTGTTCGGTATCTATTCTTTACAGAGTTAGTCTTCGACAGTCCTGTGCATTTTACAGCCAAACTAACAACGATGGCCGACCGTTGCGGACACAGTCTTCACTCTCTGGTCAACGGCTAAGATAACAAATGTGTGTGATAACAAGTACCCTGACATGTATACTCAATATTAGGTATAATAATAATAATATCTTGGGACAACTCACACAATGCTATCTGATCCCAAACTAAGCAAGGCTTGTACGATGGCAACCAGACAACTGATAAACATACTTATATATTTCTAAATACACACATATTATAGATAAATAATACCCAGACACAGAATAAACCATCGTGCTCATCACACAAAGTTTTATCCTGGGTGGGGATCGAACCCACCACCTCTTGCGCAGCAGTCGGATACATTCCCAGATTAAACCATGTAAAATATGAATACTGTGTTTGTACTCGCACTTTATATATTTAATTGGAGTTACTAACAGTTCCACACTAGAAAACAAAAAACTATTGTATAAATTGTACAAATGATATGTGCACTCACTATTAAACGAAAATATAATAAATAGTGTTTTAATTAAAATCAATAATATATAATACTTTAAATATTAACGTTTGAGCTGTTAATTCATTGACATAAACTATCTACACAATGCCAACTAAACGTACCTTCGTTTCTGATAAAGACAAATAGAAGTATCCATAAAGCAAACTATCATCAACTATTTATATTTGTTCGTAAACTTTCGCGAGTTGTACATATTATAATGCAACGGCCGCGGTCACAGGTAGTCAGTCTACCCGTGAGTATGGCCGTTGCAATACGGTCAAAACGTCGGGCAATAAAACAAAGGTATTTAGCCTTAAAATTAAATATTTTCACGATTAAGACCCGTAGCTTTTAAAATTATATAATCAACTATTTATGCCAAAAAAAATACGTTTTCACAATTTCAACCATCTCAAAAAAAACAAAATCAAAAAATTCAAACTTTACTGCCAGGTACGAAGCTATCATGGTTTTACATAATTTCGCGGAAATTTTTCATCATTTATCCGAGAAAATGGGCCGACAACCAATTCCCAGAACGCGCTGATCCTTTTTAATGGCCTCCGTATTATAAATCGCTATGATAATTGCCTTATCCCAACAAACGGATAAACTCTATTGAATACAATATTCTTTGGGAGAGTATTATTTAATTAGTATTCGTTGCCGTATCTTATTTATTTTAATGGCTTAGAGGTACACTGAAAATTATTATTATTATTTTCAGCGGGTATGCTTTTTAGGGTTCCATACCTCAAAAGGACAAAACGGAACTCTTAAAGGATCACTTTATTATCCGTCCGTCCATATGCCTGTCAGTCAAGACACTTAATCGTACGTAGGGGAGTATGGAGTTGAAATATAAACCATTTACTTAGCCTACAGTCCCTTGAAGCTGTGAAAAAATCAACTTCTAGTTTAATGTTTAAAAAATATACGGCTGTTTATTTTATGAACTGAACTCCTGAACTATTTATAATATGTATCTATATTATGTACCTATAAACTTGTACGGAACCCTCGGTAAACGAGTCCGGCTATATATTTGAAACATGTGGATGACTTTTTTTTCGAACAGGTTGCACTGGCGTGGTTTAAAGCAAGACTATCCAAGATCGTCCAAGTATCGACTAGATTGCACCGGCCCTAGGTCGGTGCATTCTAGTCGATATGTCAATCAATTTAAAGGCACTCCGATAACAGGGTATATCCACGTGTTTTATGAAGTTTTTAATTTGTGTATGATCGGATGATTCGGCAAGATTCTTATAATTTTCCTATAGACTTGTAGAATGATTCCAAGGATTCTAAAATCTTGCTCATAGAAACAGGGGTGATAACATTTTCTTGGGGGATCTTGTTTACATATTTTTTGCGCAGGCGGGTTTTTATTTTATTTTAACTATGTGGTACGTTTAGGTCGGTTGGCGACTGCGGTTACAGACTTTAAAATTGACACCGTATGACAACTTACTGAAACTGACATCTATCTATCTATCTATACATATAATAAAACTGTAAATTTCACGTGTCTGTACATGGCCGAACTTAGTGAAAAAAAAATTAGGAAATGTTCGAAAAGAGTATTTAAACACTTTGCTGCATTTTTAGAAATGTCTGTCTGTCTGTCTGTCTGTCTGTTTGTTTGAACACGCATCACGCAAAAACTACCGTACAGATTCGGTTGAAATTTTGCACGTGGAATCTAATAGATGCAGATTAACTATTAGATTATAAATGATCACGCTTTTTCCCATAGGAGCTAAGCAGTAAGGGATAATGTCTGTAGCTATTTTTCGTTATAAAACAGTAACTACTTGACGGATCTTTATGAAAATTTGCAGTTTTATAGTAAACACTATAGGACATTATTTACACTATGAATCATTACGCTAACGTCTATGGGGAACGAGTAGCAACGTATTTTTTGTCGCACCATAATGGTTTAACACAAAAATTTCCACAATTAGACATTATCTATAATTGTAACCCGTGGAATGCATAACTTCACGCTAAAACTAAAAGGAGCTAAACACAACATTTTTAAATTTCATAGGAACAGTTATTTTGACGTGTTAAGTAGCTAATAGTATAGCCTCGAAGCTATGCTAGCGGACTTTGACGACGAAGCCCCAGGCTCGAATCTGATGTCTGAATATGTTCTTTTTGTATTTATTTAAATTGTCTTTATCTTTTTTTAATATTTTTTTGAATGTTTTAGTTATTTTTTCGACCGTAGGTAACTTATTTACTTTGGTTATTACTTTTTATATTAAAAATCAAGTAAATTATGCAATTAATTATAGGTATTGCATGCACTGCTGAGAGTAATGAATTAATCGTAGTAGAAATGAAAAACAATATTACATTATAGTTAAAAAGTATTCGACATTATCCAGAAATGATGTGTTCGTTTAAAAAAAAAGACATTACACACGTAAAAAAAGTACATGTAGCGCCATCTATGAAATCAAATTGTGAACAACAAAACAACGGCAACATTCTTGAAAGTAGATGGCGTTGTATTCAATAATGTTCTATACTTAGTAAAAGAAGTTTTAAAAAGAAACACATTGCTATGATTTTTAGAAATGTTTGTCTGTCTGTCCGTTTGTTTGACCACGCATCACACAGGTGCATCGAGGATCATGTTTTGGGGTTATGGTTGGAGATTATGTGTTCATCAATTCAACGATAATGAATGGCTCAACATCGTTCAAGTGTGAGTAGTTCGGGTGACGGGAGGAGGGGGGTCGTTGTTTGTCAACCGTACCTTTAGGGATATCTGACATTTTCGCGGGCATGACACACATGATACGCTCTGTGTTTGCTTACTAAAGTGTTACAGCAGTTTTATTATTAGTATTGCGTTGTAACACTATATGAAATACACCCCATTTTTAGCCAAAATGACAAAACAGAACCCTGTTCCCTTATGGCTGTCCGTCCGCAGCTTAGCTCAGAGACTGTTAGTGCTAAGGTTGCAACTTTTGCATGAATAAATTACTAACGCCGATAAAGTGAAAGAACAAAATCTTGAAAATCATTATTTTTTTAAGGGTACCTCTCTTATATGTAAAGTGGGGATGTGATTTTTTCTCACCTACCTACCCCATCGTGTGTGGTATCATTAGATAGGTCTTTTAAAAAGCGTTTAGGGTTTGTGAAGACTATTTTTAGATTTAAGGATTCCTTTGTGTATAATATTAGGCTTTATAGTGAACATTTTTGTTAGAGTCAAGTGTCCCCCTGCCAGCTAAATGGTTGATGTTGGGTATGTGAAAAAATTCAGGGTAGTAGTATAAATACTAAAATTATAAGGAAAACTATCACAGTTAAGTACTAAGGCTTTACAAGTTTACGATCACATGAGAAGTAACAACATTTTCGTACAAATTCTATTAAAAATTATTAGGTAATAAGTAGGTATAACGTTGAAAGAATGAAACAAAAACAACAGAAAACCCACTTCTTAAGCCGCACACCAAACTAACTATCTAAAAGAATAGAACAGATCAATTTTTATTTAGTAAGTATTTAGTCAACAGGACTGTTTCCAACATATTTACACAGAAGTTATTTCGTTACCTAAACTACCTTAATTTAAACCCGACTTTCACGCGAACGAAGTCGCGGGCACAACTATTATGAATATATATATATTACGGGTCTTAATCGCGTTTAGGTTAAATACCTTGCTTACCTACGTTTAATATGCATGATAGTTTAAGTATAATTTAATTTAAAGTCATCAAGTATTAAAAAAAACTTATCCAGTTTTGAAAATAGATGGCGATAAATACAAATTAAACAGAATCAGGTAAATTGATTTAAAAAATAAATCTGAAATTCTTACGATTATGTATTATATATATATTATTTACGGATATGAATTTATGATGATCTTAATTAACGACAGGTTCATCATCATCATCATCAGCCTATCGCAGACCACTGCTGGACATAGGCCTCTCTAATAGCACACTTTGTTCTATCCTCGGCTACGACAGTAGTTTAGTATTTAAACTAAACGTTTCTAAAAGATATACTAATTCACTATATCTTTTAGAAACGTTTGAATGTTGTCTGTTTGTTTGAACACGCATCACAGTACCGCGGGAATGCAATGTTTTAAAACCAGGATATTTTTTTAAAAACTTATCTCACACTAGCCCTATTTCGCGCGAGTACTTGGGCGGTTTCGGGCTTCATTTAACCCGAAACCGATAATAGTAATATTTGATGTGATGCAAATCATTTTGGTAAAATACTATTATAATTTGTCTTCTAACCGTCTGGCGCCATAAACTTTGTCGCCCTTCATTTTGCTGCACTGGGCATTTGCTTGGCTTGCCTTGCCATAGGTCGGGCCCTGATTAGAGCTAGGCCCTAATATCCATAGATGCCACAGATCATTGTGGAGCATGTTTCCAATATGCTTTACACAGAAGTTAAATTGTAACATAAACTACCTTAATATAAACCCAACTTCCACGCGAACGAAGTCGCGGGCACAGCTAGTACTTATAATAAATCTGTAGAGAGGTCAATTCTGTACATTAAATATATTTCCAAAATAACTATCAGGGGGTGATGAGGGATCGATACTGATGCCAAAAATGCAATCAGTAAAATTTTTGTCTGTCTGTCAGTCTGTCTGTATAACCGTTATAGAAACAAAAACTACTCGACGGATTTTAACGAAACTTGGTACAATTATTTTTCATACTCCTGAGTTGGTTATAGAGTACTTTTCATCACTCTACAATCAATAGGAGCAGAGCAGTGAAAGAAAACGGTAGAAGTTACTCCATTTTTTAAGTTTCCGTCGCGTGTACAACATTAATAGTTAAAGCTACACAGAAATCATGTATGACGGAAATGTTCTTCTTAAAATTATATAAAAAATATCCCACGACAGCATATGTCTATCTTTTATGGTTGACTCACAATATCACGTATAACTCCCGATAGCTTAGCAGTTCGAAGCTTTCTAATTATATTTGTCTACTCTTACGTTTATAACACCCTCAGTCATCCCTAATTAAAAAAGTTAACATAATTAACTATTCCATAAAAAAGAATCATAGAAATCGGTATATAAACACCAAAGTTATACATGAAATACGTTAATAATAAGCCATCGCGCGTGAATACTGAATCTATCTATATCTATACATATTATAAAATTGTAAATTTCACGTGTCTGTACATGGCCGAACTTAGTGAAAAAAAAAATTAGGAAATGTTCGAAAGAGTATTTAAACACTTTGCTGCATTTTTAGAAATGTCTGTCTGTCTGTTTGTTTGAACACGAATCACGCAAAAACTACCCGACAGATTCGGTTGAAATTTTGCACGTGCAATCTAATAGATGCGGATTAACATTTAGGCTATAAATTATCACGCTTTTTCCCATAGGAGCTAAGCAGTAAGGGATAATGTCTGTAGCTATTTTTCGTTATAAAACAGTAACTACTTGACGGATCTTTATGAAAATTTACGGTTTTATTGTAAATACTATACCTAGGACATTAGTTACACCATAAATCATTACGCTAGCGTCTATGGGGAACGAGTAGCAACGTATTTTTTGTCGCACCGTAATGGTTTATCACAATTTTTTCCACAATTAGACATTATCTTTAATTGTAACCCATGGAATACATAACTTCACGCTAAAACTATAAGGAGCTATACACAACATTTTTAAGTTTCATAAGAACAGTTATTTTGACGTGGTATGTAGCGAACAGTATAGCCTCGAAGGCTAGCGGTCTTTGACGGCGACGAAGTCTCAGGCTCAAATCTGATATTTGATTATGTTCTTTTTGTATTTTTTTAAAATTGTCTTTGTCCTTTTTTAATTTTTTTCTCAATGTTATAGTTACTTTTTCGACCATAGGTAACTTATTTGCTTTGGTTAATATTTTTTTTATATTAAAAATCAAGTGAAATATGCACTTATGTAAGATATCTATAGGTATTGCATGCACTGCTGAAAGTAATGAATTAATCGTAGTAGAAATGAAAAACAATATTACATTCCAATTTAACAAGTATTTGATATTTTCCAGAATTGATGTGTTCGTGCTGAAAAAAAAGACATTACACACGTAAAAACGTGTAGCGCCATCTATGAAATCAAATTCGTCACCGTGATCAAACAATTCCTTATTTGTGAAAACATTTATTTAGGGTATAGGTGCTGACGATGACGGATTCGTTTTTTGCTGAGTGACAACATTCTCCTATTTATTTAATTAAATTGCTTAAATTAATAAAAAAACATTAAGTATTAGAAGAAACTTCACTGGTTTTGAAAGTAGATGGTGTTGTATTCAATAATGTTCTATACTTAATAAAAGAAGCTTTTAGAAATGTTTGTCTGTCTGTCCGTTTGTTTGACCACGCATCACACAGGTGCATCGAGGATCATGTTTTGGGGTTATGGTTGGATATCAAGTGTTCATCAATTCAACGATAATGAATGACTCATCGGCCAAGTGTGAGTAGTTCGGGTGACGGGAGGAGGGGGGCGGGGGTCATTGTCTGTCAACGCGGAGTCTGGGGGAGGGGGAGTCCATGTCTTTTTTTCTTACTTGCATCATTGTAACATATAAGAGAGGCATCCCCTTATTAGTAAAGTGGGGACGTGATTTTTTTCTCACCTACCCCATCGTGTTGGGTATCATTAGATAGGTCTTTTAAAAAGCGTTTAGGGTTTGTGAAGGCTATTTTTAGATTTAAGGATTCCTTTGTGTAATATTAGGATTTATAGTGAACATTTTTGTTAGAGTCAAGTGTTCCCCTGCCAACTAAATGGTTGATGTTGGGTATGTGAAAAAAATCACGGTAGTAGTATAAATACTAAATTTATAAAGATAACTATCACAGTATAAATATCTGATCAAATGGGATGTACCAAAATTTTAGTATAAATTATATTGAAAATTATTAGGTATTAAGTAGGTATAACGTTGAATGAATGAAACAAAAACAACAGAAAACCCACTTCTTAAGCCGCACACCAAATTAACTATGTAAAATAATAGAACAGAACGATTTTTATTTAGTACACAGAAGACACATGTATAGACATTATTATAATTGAACAGGAAAAGTCATGCAGAAGATAAAAAAAGCAATAAATAAAACAGTAAAATAATAAAAATAACAATAGACAAAAAGAAAAGAGACACAAATAACACATATTATTGACAGAAAAATACAGTAAACGAATACAAGAGTCTGTGTTTAATACTTATTTATTTTCACAAAGCTTTTGGGTGTTGAAGCTATCAATAGATGACTATATGATGATTCTTCGCTGCTGAATCATATCGCGGCTCACCCGACAGGACTGTTTCCAACATATTTACACAGAAGTTATTTCGTAACATAAACTACCTTAATTTAAACCCGACTTTCACGCGAACGAAGTCGCGGGCACAGCTAGTAATAAAAATTTCCTGCAAATTGGTGTTTGTTAGGCATTGCAGTGAGCCAAGTGCATTAATTGCAAGGAAATATACTTTGAAAAACAATAAAAAACATTAAATAGGTATATCGTTAGTTTTTTTATCTAGTCTTATTTATTAGTATCTAGCAACTTTCAGTATGCCCTAAGTAATAAGCTAAACCTGCTGCCTACGAGTAAGTATTATATCATGTTGCTAGCAAGTATTTAAAAACAGCACTCATAATACAACTTCGTGTCTCCATACATAAACATCAAGGATGCAAAGTAAAGCTCCAGAATTGGAAAAAATATTTTTGATCAAAAAAACCATCATGAAAATGCGTTACGAACAATCACATATCGAATTTGTTTCAGCAATATCACACAGCATATCAAAGATATTTGCAAAATAAAACCAAATAGCTTTCTCTCTTTTTTTTTTTAAAGATAACTAGCAATGTGGGATTGAGTTTCACATTACTAGCAATCCTGTTAACCTCTCCAGCTTAGCTCAAAAGCTTGTGTTAGGAGTGGGTTCACGTCGGTAGTATAATGGGTAGGATTCGAACCTACGACCGATTGCGAGACCGATGCCTTAGCCATTACGTTACCGCCGCTTCTCTTTCTACGATGATAAGAGTTTTCACAAACATAAAAAATTGATTCATTTCAAAATGTTAAATAATGACAATCAAAGTAATTTCGACACTAAGATTAATTAGTGATTAATCTTACTGTCGAATTAGTGATTAATCTTACTGTCGAATTAGTGATTAATTCCAACAGTATTTTGGGGTTAAGTATGGAAAAATAGGTAAATTCTAAATTAATTGGATAAATTGCAAGTTTCTGCTTTTGAAAGTACATTTATTTATTATGTTAGCCACCTCATATACAAACAATAATAAACAAAATAATAATAACAAATCTAAATTATATTGGTTGTTTTCTAAAAATAGACATTTGTCATTATCATACGAGCGACTGAATATGTATTTATATTACTCGTATCATATGTTTTCAGTCAGTCAATTTTTATCTTGGATAATAGAAATAATGAGAAATATTCACTCGCCAAAAGGCCAAACAAAAACGATTTACAGTATTAATATAAACGCTATCAATTTTCTAGACCCTGACATCGACGCCCTCGAGTAAAGATCACGTAAATTGTATACTTATACACACACACTAACATTTTTAATTTTAGAAAACAAACATTAATTTTCTTGGAAGAAAAATCTTCGTACCGTACGTAAGCAAGTCGTTTTCCGTTTGGTATTAAAAAAACTTGCAAATTAAAAGTTTGCTTTACATTTTCTTGGACCTAGTTTGTTTATAGAAATTAAAGATGTGATTTACCGTTTATGGAATGTTATTGGCTGCCGAATATTATTTTTATGTCAAATTTATATATTTCTTAGATATTTTATGTTCCTAAAATAACGTAACTAAATTACCTAATATGATTTGATATTGAGTTCTTAGAAATCTGAAACTTTCCATTTCGGCGTATCTTGCGAAAGTAGGTCTAGGTGATACCTAGAGTAAGTTTAATAAGCCTAACAACTTGAATGCTAAAAATGCTTTACTTCTAATATAGGGCAAACAATGCCCTCAATCCTCTGCAAAAAACAAATATCAATAAGGGTGTTGTGATGACTTTAGTTGAATAAACGAAATAAATTGAATAACCATACCTGATTGGGTTTATATTCGTTTTGTGTTCGAGGAATTCCAGTTAGAGCACCGATTTAAATCGCAACTGTTCGAATCGCACCTACTGTGTTCCACTTACAGCACCCATTTGGTACTGTTCGAATAATAATTAAAAATATTATTTTTTTTTGTTTTATTTAGCGCACCTACAGTAAAACCGTGCGAGCAGGGTACGTTTTGCTAATAAAAATATCGATAGCAATTTTAGGAAGAGTATAATAATTGTAGCTATGTTTTTGTAACAATATTTTAACCAACTAAAATAATAGACTAACTCTTATTTCTAACATCAATTAATTTATAATGAGCGTAAACTACTGCGCGTGCGCTACCGTGTATTCCCGAGTCAACCCGAATTTAGGTAGCCTAATGGCAAAGGCATCGGTCTCGCAATCGTGAGATCGCGGATTCGAATCCTACCCATTATACTATCAACGTGAACCCTCTCTTTACAAAAGCCACTGAGCTTAGCTGGAGGGGTTAACAAGACTGCTAGTAATGTGGGACCCACAATCCCACATTAATAGTTATCTTTTAAAAAAAATTACCTAGCATTTCCGACCCTTGTTTACATCGTAAAAATGCATTCGCGCAGTTGCGATTGCGATGTCTACAAAAAATAGTGTTATGTTATTACGAATTGTTTATGTGTTCTTAGGTACAATTGGATCCTTACTATATCTTTATCTATACTCTATACTAATATTATAAAGAGGAAAGATTTGATTGTTTGTTTGATTGTTTGTTTGTATTGAATAGGCTCCAAAACTACTGGACGTATTTGAATGTGTAGCTTCACAACGATGAAAAATTCTTTCATCGTTGTGAAGCTATACTAACCCCGGATGACATAGGCTAGTTTTTATCCCTATATTCCCACGGGACCGGGAACTACGCGGGTGAAACCGCGAGGCATCCGCTAGTATTTTACATACACGTGACTGTGATTAAATTATGGAACCAACGGCTGGTCCTAGTAATAAAAACGCATTTATTAGACGTATGAAGAGTCGGAAAGAAAGGGCGTCGATTGTGTATGATCAAAAACAATATAGAAAACATAAAGTTTGTAAAAATGGCAATTTCTTGTAGAGGTGCGCAAAGACAAGATGCGGAGGCTTTCTTACATTAAGTAGTTATGAAGACATTTTAAAAATAAAGGAACATGTATGTTGGACGAATAATTTAGAAATTCCATTGAAAGAAGCAATGCGAGAAATTGAACAACGAGCAGTTTCTACTTTAGAGCCTATTCCTTTTATTTAAAAAGAGAAACTGAACCAATTATTGGACCAAGGTTTACATTTAGCTGGCGATATACCTCAATTTAAAAATGTAAAAATCAGCCTCTACAATAATAGAAATAAAAGACAACGAGTAACTAGATTATTCGCGACATCACCCATAGATACACAAGTGAGTAGTGGCAAGTTTTAAATTAGAAGAATAAAGAATGTTTTTTAAATTTCTATCGATATTTTTATTATAAGTTATTATTCCACCCTATGTTTAACCAAAGGTACTCTTTATGGAATAATATATAAATGTTTTTAATTATTATTCAAACAGCACCAAACGGGTGTAGTGGAACACAGTAAGTGCTATTCGAACAGGTGCAATTCAAATCGGTGCTCTAACTAAAATGCCTTGCAAGCCATACTCCCAGATATGTAATATTGTTAGATGATCTAAGAGGTTGTCCGCTAATCTCCAATTGAGCTGCTTATCTCCTATGTCCCCTACAGAAAATTTAGATTCAGATTGTATGTATGATGTCAGTATTTAGATTTGCTGCATGAAAATTTTAAACAAATGTTAGTTTCGACTGGCCTGATGGTCTAGCGGTTAATGACCCTGACTGCTAAGCCGGTGGTCGTGGGTTCGATCCCCACCCAGGATAAAACTTTGTGTGATGAGCACGCTGGTTTATTCTGTGTCTGGATGTTATTTATCTATATACATTGTTTGAGGCCGAAAATATTACTTTATTATTATACAAAGTTAAATAAAACAACGTATTGTGATTTATTCATTTAATAGTTGTTTTTGTAAACTGTGAACAATCACAGGATATAAAAAAACACGCTGCCCTTGGTATTGACACAGTGTGTAGTGTACACATTTATTTGAAAGGCCTTTATTTTAATTATAGTTAGTTAGTTAGTTAGAAGCGAAGCTAATTTAAACGCATTAAAAATAAAAAAACTGGCCAAGTATGAGTGAGACTGGCGCACTGAGGGTTCCGTACTAACTTACAAGTACATATATAGATAGTTCGATCAACACGGTAATCTATATAGACACACGGCACCGTATCAACTACACTGAATCTAACGCCGTGTGAATTGTATAAATCCGTTCAGTGGATTGTGAGATATTAGGTAATAAAGAATATTACATACATACATACATACAAGATACGCGCGAAAAACATAACCCTTCTTTACAGTCGGGTAAAAACTCGCAGCCACTCTTTTCAAATTGCCAATGTTTACAATGTATGTTTGTTTGTAAACTGTCTGTATGTAGGTGGGCCACCATTTTTTTATACTGACTAGTGCAAAGGCAAGATATAAAATTATATTATGAAAAAGAGACTTGAGATTCAATATTTTTCAACCTCAATGGGTTATATGTTAGAATACACTTATCCTAGATGGGAATCAAACCCACAATCTCTAGCTTAGCAGTCAGTGTCACTAACTAGACCCACAGGCGAGTCCGTTTACCACGTCATTTTCAGACTTTCTTTCGAAATTATAGGCTCAGTCAGTTCAAAGTCCCTCTTTGAACTGACTGAGCCTCGATGGCTGACTGGGCGTCGATTTTCATTAACTTTAGTAAATAACTTAAATAAATACATGTTTGAGACACTTACATTAAGCCTTTCATTTGTTTTCATTTTACTATTATACCGTTTTCATAATGGTTTTTCAATGTATTGTTTTGTCCCTAAAATGACCCTCATGTTCAAAAGTCAGACTTCTAATAGGTTTTCTTGCAATTTATAGGTTAAGAACTATCTTTTGTATTTTTTCCAAAATATTAGGCCCAGTAGCTTCGGACATAAAGGCCCCCCTTTATGTATGAATGGTCTATTTTCATGATTTTTCCTAAATAACTTTATAAAAATAACGATATTAAAATTATAAAAAATATATATTTGATATCCTTCCAACATTTTTGCTCTTTCATATGATATGTTACTCAATATAGATTGCGAATCTTTTTTTTTATTTCCTAGTTTGCCCCCCCAAAATTGGCTGTCAAGTTTCAAATTCTTCTATTTACGTTATGCGTCCGTGTGGCTCACATAAACACATACGTGTACCAAATTTTAACATATTAGGTACAGTAGATTAGGTGCAAATTGGCTGTGACAGACGGACAGACTGAAACACGAGTGATTCTTTAAGAGTTCCGTTATTTCATTTTGAGGTACGTAACCCTAAAAAGAAAACAAGTCGAGAGCGACTTTAATCGGGTCTAAAGGCAAAATAAATTGCAATTTTTTTTTAAATAATAACAAATGTTATTCAGATTTACTTAACAATTCTAACAAAAACACTGAAAAGAATACACTCTTATTTTTGAGGCACCTGTATGAGGAACTGCTAATTAGTTGTGCTTTTTTATAATGTTAGCCATTTTGTTTTTACAAATTGAAATTTATTGATAATGGATAATTCAAATGAGTGTAAAAACACCCGTTTGAATTCATTCATCTACAATAAGGTGTCTAAAGTCTCGACATGCCCAAAAAAATCGTATAACATTAATACATTGTTTCGACAAATGTACATAAATCTTTTCTGTAACAACATGGAATGACGTCAGGTCCTCAAATGTATTTTACTGTTTATCTTGCCACCATTCTCTAACTAAACAATATCTATACTAACATTATAAAGCTGAAAAGTTTGTTTATTTGTTTGAACGCTGTAATCTCAGGAACTACTGATCTGAATTTAAAAACTATTTCACTGTTGGATAGCCCATTTATCGAGGAAGGCTATAAAACATCACGCTACTACTGATAGGAGCTGAGTAGCAATGAGAAATGTTGTAAAAACGGTGAAAATTTACGCAGACGAAGTTTCGCGGGACAGCTAGTGTAGTTATAAATATATCCTGTTCGGGACTAGAAACAGGTATTGCAGATATTCTTACAACTGGATCCTCTACTAATGATGAGTGCCAAGTAACCGCTCACATACATAGTAGGTTGTTTTTGAAGTTCTTTCATTTTCTACTAGCGTTGAGTCGTGTAGGATTCTGAAGAATAAAAAAAAAATAACTTGTATTTATAAAAAAAAGATAACTAGCAATGTGGGCAGTTGGGGGGGTTAACGAGATTGCTAGTAATGTGGGACCCATTACTAGCAGAGAGCAATCTCGTTAACCCCCCCAACTAAGCTCAAAGACTTGTGTTAGAAGTGGGTTCACGTCGGTAGTTAAATGGGTAAGATTCGAACCCGCGACCTAATGATTACGAGACCGATGCCTTAGCCTAGGCTACTGACGCTTCAAATAAAGTGCTTAATCTGAAAAAGTGAATATATTTTTGAAAATAGATTAGCTGAAAATACCATGTCGAGATCATAAAATCTGTGATCGTCTCACACAAAGTCCAAATAGAAATTGTTCTATTTGGACTTTGTATTCCAATAAAGCCAGTTCTATTGAGAACTGGCTTTATTGGTCTAGTAATTAGTCAAAGTCAAAGTCAAATATCTTTATTTCGTAAAATCAGGTTAATGATTATTTGAAAACGTCAAATAAAAACATACTAAAAATTTTATAAAATTATGAATGTTTGAAAAGAAAAAAAAACAAAATGAGGTTAGGTGACAGTTCCAAGTGTAAAGCTCATGAGAAGAAGCTGCCAAGAAACTCATGTGCCACTCTTTTAAAATCATCAAGTTTTTCTTCACAAAAAAAAATTTTACTGAATGAACCAGTGTGTTTGGTGAGTGTAATCGTTTATAAAATAAGTATAACTAAATAATAATACTATTAGTAACTCTAAAATGAGTATATATAAACGTATTCAGCAAACACTGTAGTGACACTGACTGCAAAGCCGAAGGTCGTGGATTCGATCCCCACCCATGATAAAACTTTGTGTGATAATCACGTTGGTTTATTCTGTGTCCGGGTGTAATTTATCTATAATAGGTATGTTTTCAGAAATATATAAGTATGTTTATCACCTGTCTGGTTACCATAGTAAGTACAGGCTATGCCTAGTTTGGGATCAGATGGCATTATGTGAGTTGTCCCAAGTTGTCCCAAGATATTATTATTTCAATTCAATGCACCTTCTCACACGGCCATTTTGACAACTTAATTTTTAACATAAAATCGTTGCCGATGTGTTATTATTGTGATTGATGTGTTATAATTGTCGGTATAAAAATGAAGATTACAAAAACATTTTTTTAAAGCAACCTTAATTTAAATGCTGCTAATTAAAGAGCGGCGGCTATCGTTTTAAAAATATTATTACGTAGGTTAGCAAACTTGTGACGCTCGACTTTATGTGAGAAATTATTTAAATAATAGCCCGAATTTTTTAAAACACTATTTAATGAGACGTTAAAATGTAAATTTTTGAAAAACAAATAGCTTTAGCTTAAAAATATGCAATTCAAAATCCTGAATTTTGATGATGTGTATCTTATTGAGGCCATACGCGCTACTGTGCACTTGAAAGTCTACCTGTGTGTGGGAAAAGCCTGCACAAGCGATCGGCACATTATCGAAAATCAATTATATCGGGTAACACTTTACAGTGTACCTGTTCGTCGCGAAAAGAACACCGAATGTCCAAAATACACTGTTCCTACATACGCAGGCATACCTGCATAGCATCTCCGGTAAACCGTAGCATATATGGCATACATAGGTACAGAACCACTGCCGAATCTAGCGGCGGGCATGAAATAGAAACGTGGAATCATGAGCCCGCGCTGCAGGCGCTACGTTCAAGGGACGTCGAATGTTAAAGTCAATTGCATTCCACCCGTCACGTGCGAGCGACTTATCAAATCAAATGCATATGTCTTAAGCAACTTATCATAAAATACTGAAGATGTAGGGACGGAATCGTTAAGTTTTTGTCTTACCTCGAAATAATACTGGGTCTGATATTGCACAGAACTTGAAACAAGGATAGGACACGTTAGCGACTTTTCAATCTTGTAATCGCTTTACATTATTTATTTCCCTCTGTTCTGTATCTTTCTCTGTTAAGTCAATCATAGTCACTTGATGTTAAACGTATAAATGGTACCTACTGGTTTTTCCCCGCGGTTTCGTGATTTTTATAACCCATCTGCTATTCTGATGTATAAACAAAATTTACAGTTAAGTGTTAACTAAATTCATGCATAAGGTTTTGCGTAGAAGACCTACAAACGTGATCCATCTTCGCATTCTTTCGGATCATAATGTAAGTAGGTTAGTAGCTTTTTATTCCACAAGTACATTAACTACCTGTATTGTACACATTAAATTTAAAGTTATATGAATAAGGAGAGAGCCTGGAGATCTGTCACACAGGTCTTGAACCTATCACGTACTCCAGCTCTCATAAGGTTTACATATAGTACACCTAGCATAATACTCGTAATTGTTTAATTTATGTAACCTTTGAGAGAAATAAAATGTTTATTATTATTATTATTAAAAATAAACAATAAAAGGATCCTGGCATGTATTATTATCCTTATTATTTTGTTTATCGTATAAAAAATAATTCTCAATTCTGTGGTGAGAAGCTTGCAGTGACCGCTATAATCTATACCTACTAATATTACAAAGCTGAAGAGTTTGTTTGTTTGTTTGTACGCGGTAATCTCAAGAACTACTGATCAGAGTTGAAAAATTCTTTCACTGTTGTACAGTCCATTTATTGAGAAAGTCTATAGGCTATATAAAATCACGCTACGACCAATAGGAGCGGAGCAACAATGAGAAATGTTAATATAATGGGAAAATTTACGGAGACGAAGTTGCGCTGGACCGCTAGTCGTTTCATGATTATTGGTTAGTTAAGATGCCTCACAATTTTTTTCCATTATTTTTTTTACTGTTCAAATAGATGTTTAGAAAGATTTAATTGTTTTCATTGACGGACTGTGTATCGTACAGTAGGTAGGTACTGCACCTCCGAAGATTACTGTAGCTTACATAAAACATTTTCTATTTATCAATGGAACAACACGTAACATGTTTCGAACTACAAATGAGAACGACCTAGAACGACTCTTTTTGACTGTTGACTTTTAATACAACAGCAACAGCATTTTAATACCGTTGACTTTTTATATAGGATGTCCCAAAACCATACGGAGGGAAAATACCGATATTGTAGCTATAACAATTTACTGAAAAAGACTTCGTTTTGATTTTTTTTTTAAATCGTGGCACTGCCGCGGTAAAGCTATTGCATAGCATTTTCTATCAACTAAAAAAACATTTTTTTTTTTTTAATTGCATATGTTGGTCTCGATCCGTGCGAGCTTCGTACAGTCGTACCATATACATATACGTTAAGAGAACGCTCGGCCGATCTACATGGTAGTGAGTGGGGGGTGTTAAGTTTTATTTTCGTTACGGAATTTCTTGATTCGGTCGCCGCGCTCATAGCCCGCGATAAAAGCTATGCAATAGCTTAATAAATCGAACTGTATCTAAAGTTTTTTTTGGTTACCCTTACATTTAAGATACTAATGTTATTTAGAAAAATAATCCAAATGATTAATGCTTTTGATTAGTATCATAAAAATACATAGTGTTTCCTTTATCACATTTTGCGCGTTCGATTCCCGGTCCAGACAGGCGATTACTTAAAAAACTTTGAATGCAGGTCGAATTGTTTTTAAAATCAAAATGAAGTCTTCTTTCAGGTAAATGTTTTATCTACAATATTTAAGGCACTTTTCCTCCGTGTGGCATAGTTTTAAGACATCCTGTACACTATGTGCTGGTAACAAACTAACCTGGCAAAAATCTCAGCAAAGGGCCTACTACTAATAGGTACAATAAAAAACGAAGTATTTTTGAAATGCTAAAATCAGGAGTGTCATTCAAATTAATTTTCTCTATAAGTCGAACTTCTTGTGTTTTATGTGTCTTCGAAAACTTAAAAAGAGTAATCCAATTGGTATTTTAAGGAAACGTCGAAATTTTCTACGAAAAGTTCAGAATTTTATTCTCATAAAGTTTAAAAACAAAAATGTTATCGAGACATTGCAGTGGTGACTGCAAAACAAATAGTTAGTGATACCTTTCACCTCCTATTATTTTACTAGCCTGTTTGTCTAGTAGTTATTGATTCTGACTGCTAAACCACAGGTCGTGGGTTCGATTTCCATACGATAGATATTTGTGTGATGAGCATGATTGTTTACTTTTTGTCTGGATATAATTTATCTATAATATAATGTAAAGAGACTTGATTGTTTTTTTGATATTTTGTTTGCATTGATTAGACCGATTTTTTAATACTCCTTTACTATTAGAAAGCTACATTATCGGGAGTAATATAGGCTATATTTTAATGTCAAAAATTTTGAGATCCCTACGAGAACTACAATAATGTAACTAAAAAACTACGACATGACACCCGTGCGAAGCCCGGACAGGCAGCTAGTCTATTATATATATATTTTTACTCATATATTTAATATGTGTATCAGATATCTGGTTATCACAGTAAAGGTTCTGTCTTGTTTGGGATCAGATGATCAGTCTAAAGAAATAAAAAATAAACACTGATTGGAAAACGAAGGAAAAAGTATGTTATATTGAAATGCCTAGCTAGTAACATTTCGTTATGTCAAGTACAAGTAGGTATTACAACAAAAATGTGTAATATTTTAATCGGTAGAATGGGCTTGGTTCTAATTCCGTATTTTGAATAGTACCCGTATTGTTTTGATAAAATGCTTAGTTTACATAAATTCTACATGAAGATAAATTGTGTGTGATAAAAATTTAAAATAAGAAGTATAAATATTATTGCTATCATTTTGGATAATTAGTACGTAGGTAACTTTCATACAATTATGTTTTCCATTCAGTCTCTTTGGTTTTTGTTCGTATTCATTTTATTTAACTCTGCTCAAAGTAAGTGTATCTAAAATTTCGTTGTGTATTTTTAATATTTATTTTATCTTATGTTTGGGTCTGGGTGTAGCAAAGGGGATGCACTATATTTTTTTTGTTTTTCTCAAAATATCGAATAACATGGGTTTCAAAACCAAACTGACAAAAACATTTTTTATGAGATAATTTTCACCAAATTAGGTTAGGTTAGAACTGTATCACTGGCCGGAATCGAACCACCTATCTGCACTATGTTACTAAACCTCAAATTTTTCTATCCTTTCATGCTCGCAAGTTGGGCCCTCGCATGCGCCATCTAGCCAGTAGTTAAAGAACTATCACCGCCTTTGTTATTGCTTCGTTACAGAAATCATTTTTAAGAAATTATGATGTCGCAGGCCGAATATTATAGTAATTTTATAGGCATTTGTTTATAAATACAATAATGTAATACAATTAACAAAAAGGAAAAAAGTATCGCAGTAGAAATCTATCGTTCTCGTGCTTTTGCGCTGTTTGAGGTTCTCAGTGGATGCAGTAGAAGATGGGTATAATGACGCTAAGGTATCGACGCAAGTTGTATCCCATACTAAAGGCCGACCCATCCTCCAAGGCAACAAAGACATACCGTCCGGCCTCTTAAAACCATCAAACTCGTCAAACCATTTGGTTCGATCACAGCTGGCACGCCAGCGGTGACAAGAGCCTGATGGATCATATCATTCAGGCTTGCATGGCGGGATATATGACCCGCGCTCCTGCTGCACGACAGACCATGGAAAGGAGTTAAGGGCGGATAGCACGTCCTTGGCAGTGACACTGAGGCAATCTCCATTAGTGTCGGGTGGGTCGGGGAAGGACAGGCCATCCCTTGGCGCCTTGCTCTGCAGACCCGTAAGCGTGTCAGCAGAGCAAGGCGCCACCTTGTCACTACTGAATAAAACTCGAGCTGCTCCCCTTATGCCACTAACTCTTAATTTAGATTTTATGTAATGAAATTTGGAATTATTATGAAAACTAACAAATTTAGGATCTAAAAATGGAGATGAAATACTGCAGTTTTCTTTGATTTGTAAGATGAGAGATTTTTTGGTGGTCTGAATATATGCATGTAAGTTTCGGTAAGGGTAGGTTAACAATTGTTCCCAAGCTCTCTGAGAGTTTTCCCGTAGTACAAGACCTATGCAGTGGGCCAGATTTTGTGCCACTGTCTTGCACTACGGGGAATCCTCTTTAACACGGAGGCAGTATTTTTGAAACTGGAAAGAATTTGCCAAAAGGGAGTATTATGGTTAGAAGGTATTTGAGTAGATGGAACTGGGCTCGAAAGTACATCTTGGGATTTGTGCACTTTACCAAAATGTACTTTCAAGCCCCGTTAACCTTTAAAAAACCGGGCAAGAGCATGTCGGATCATGCTCAGTGTAGGGTGTGCAGCTTTAAATAATTGCATCAGCAGAAGAGCTTATGTTCATGGCACTTACGCCCTTTTGTTGAGAAAAGCAGTTTTTCGGCTGTAACTCAATGACAGTATATCCGATCATGTCCGAAATAATTTTAGTTTAAAGTATTACTCATGAAATTAAAATTGAAGTATTGCATTTAATTAATAATTCATCCATTTAAAAAAAATATCGTTTGACGAGAGTCTGGTATCTAATTTATCCTGGTCGATATCGAACCCACGACCTTCGGCTTAGCAGTCAGGGTCACTAACCACTAGCCCAACAGGCCAAAAGAGAGAGTACAAAAGGTGACCATCATACATACCTCGCTTGAATAACGCACACATAGCAGACACAGAATAAATCATCGGTGCTCATCACACACAAAAGTTTTTTTCCTGGGTATTACTTATATTATTTCTCTATATTATGTACTTACTTAGACATTTATATGTATCAGTTGTCTGGTTGCCATAGCACAAGCTCTGCTTAGTTTGGGATCAGATGACGTTGTGTCAGTTGTTCCAGGATATTATTATTATTGTGTGAATTTACATTAAAGAAACTTATTCAAGTGCTTTTATTTCAGGCAGAGAGCTGTGCGACTTTACAGATATAGAATGTATGACAAAGGGAGCACAAAATGTTTACAAAAATGTAGTGAATGGAGTCAAAGGTCTACTTGATCCTGTTGATCCATTATATTTAGACGAGGTTAAAGGAGAATTGCCGTCGTTCATATACCGTCTATCGAATATGACACTATTCGGAATGAAAAATTGTCACCTAACACGATTGGAGTAAGTCATAATAATTTTGTACTGAGTACATTCCAGAGTGGAGAAAATTGGAAAAAGTTAAAGGTCTCATTTTTGTACTAATTTTTCTCCACATTTTTATAAATATAATATAAAACACATTTTACATTAATTTTTTTCTTGCAATTTTCCATACGCATAAGATCGTACTCGATTTAAAAAAATATCTTCTAACTTGATTATATGTGAATTCGTTTTGAAGATTCCTTTGTTGAATTCTTTTTTTATTGAAATAGTAGACATTTTATTTTTTGTACTATTGCAGATGTAATAAAGAAGAATCAACGTACCGGCATGATATACATTGCCCTAGATTGATTCTACATTATTATTACGACGCTAAAGGTTATTTGGGTCCAGCAAAAGTAGACGGGCAGGGCTTCACCATAGTGACTTTAGGTGAATATTACATTTTATTAATTTCCTAGGTAAACAAAAAAAAAGTCAAAAGACTAATTAGCATATAACTCTCGCATTTAAACTTCCAACGGTTAAGTCCTGATAAAATTGTGTTAAATAAGATTTTTTATCATTTATCAAATAATAAAAAGAAGTCATCATTTCACTAAAAAAACAGTGACATCATAATAAACACCTTTATTATCTTATATAATACGGCATTTGTAGAGATCTCCATATAAAATCTATATTTTAACACTTCTTAAACAGTTCTTGTTTTGTCTAGTTGGAAACTAGCATACTGTTATGTTTTGTATACATATGCAAACTGAAAGACATTTGAAATATTAAATTATAACATTTATTTAAAATAGTACTTTAGGGAACATATTAATTTTTGTATTTTTAAAGCATTTTTATGCCAATTAATACATGTACAATAAATGTATGAAGGAAAAAAAATTCTTATGCGTTGATTAGACCCTACGCAGTGAACCACTACGGCACCTACGCCTAAAGCACCTTCTTCGCCTTCTCCGCGAATGAGCGATTAATCCGTCAGCGTATCGTTGTGACTCGTAATGGAATCGCCGCGTATCTACGACGACTTGTTACAGAATCGCCGCGTTTCCGCGACGAAGTGCTGTGCATAGGTTTTGTTATGAGATTTCATTTAGGCATAGCCTATTCATGGGTATGTTCCGATATACACTGCGGCTACGGTTCAGTGCTTTAAGTGGGGAGAAATTCGTTCCGTTATGGATTGCTAGTAAAATGCCGTAGTATCCTAAGGAATGTGTAACGTCATTAATCGTCGCCATTTTTATACTGCGAACACTGGCATTTTCGAGGTAAGGTGCTCTCGGTACTTTGATCACTTGATCAAGAGCGTCTTGAAATTTAAATTAATTAAATTTATTTAGAAATGGTGCAAGAAATAATTTGATAATTCCCTTAAGTATTTTACAAAGTGTTGAACAAATAACTTATACATTTACAATTATTTATGATATATTAATTCAGTATTGGCTTCGCAGAATACAGAATTAACGTCATACTTTACAGTCGTCACAGTCGTAGTGCATATCGGAACATAGCCCATACCTATAAGAATGACAGATTCCAAAATCAAATTAAATATTGTTTTTTTAGTTCTAAAAAAAAAAAATTTATGGTCATCGCGCTATCGCGCAGAGAGAACGCCACGTTCCGCGCCGAGCGCGTGGCGGTACTATGATGTTTCTCTCGCACTTAGCCATTCGTCGCAACGCAGCGATAATATATAGCCGCGTAGAGACACGTTCTAAGAGAGTGTATAGCAAAAGGTGGCACAACGATAATATCGCCAACGGTCCCTTAGAAACAAACATTTTCGTATAAATTACAAAAAAATTGGATAATCTCCCTGTATGTTTCAGATGAATATTACTTAACGTTCAGCGGTAAATACGGCAAATTTATTTCCGAAAAGGATCAAAAACCCCGTCTTTGTGTCGAAAGTCATAAGATAGATATGGAACCAAAAGGAAAAGTGACATTTGAAAACAAAACTCCACTTCAAAGTGACCCAGAAAGGTGTAAGTTTTGAACTTTACAAAAATCAATTAATAATTATTATAAGCTGTCTATCTATCAATTTATGATTTTAATAATAATTGCAGTCACAACCTTAAATAATAAATAGGTTATAGCATTTCAAACTTCTTTACAAGAGTCAGTATGTTCCTTCCTTTTATTAAAAAAAAAATAATAAAACTAAAAGTAGGTCCTTAAGTAGGAATAGTAAGTTTGATGCATGAAAGGTTACGTAAGATTGAAAAGCGTTAATGACGACAAAAGATGAAAGTTAATGACGAAAAGAAGTTAATGACGTTAAGGTGGCCACTGACAAAACGCTAATTTGGAAGCCTTCCGAATGGACGATTCAAAAGAAGTAAAGAGAACAAATTTGACATTTTGTGAGACCATCTTTCTCTTTCGTGACTATGGTAATCATAGTTTGATACTATTCTTAGAAAGAGAAGGTCTCTTTCTAAGCGAGACGAAAGGATAAACCATAGCCAAAATTACTATGAGCTTCCTAATTTGTCCACTCACTGACAATACGAATGCCTTCCAAATGGCGTGGCGTGATAAACGTCCATTTGTGAAAAACAAACGGCGTATTTGTATTTATCATCTGTTGTGTATCATAACTCACATGATACATACCATGCCCATGATAGCGATATTATATTAAAAAATTGGCCAAGATTGGAGTCGGACTCGCACTCGAAGGGTTCCGTACCATTATCTATACAACACTATATTGTAATATCGAGCAAAAAACGGCAATAAAAAAAACTGTTGCATGGGAGTCCCACTTAAATATTTATTTTATTATGTATTTAGTATTTGATGTTAAAGCTGCAACAAAAACACATTAAAATTCATACGATATAAAATATATGGGAACCCCCACTTAAATATTATATATCTATACTAATATTATAAAGCGGAAGAGTTTGTTTGTTTGCTTTGTTTGTTTTGTTTGTTTGTTTGTTCGTTTGTTTAAACGCGCTAATCTCAGGAACTACTGGTCCGATTTGAAAAATTCTTATTTTATTGGATAGCCCATTTATCGAGGAAGGCTATAGGCTATATAACATTGCGCTACGACTAATAGGAGCGGAGTAGCGACGTGAAATGTTGCAAAAACGGGGAAAATTTACGCATACGAAGTTGCGCGGGACAGCTAGTTTTTAATAAGATTTTAACTGACAAGCTATCACGGCTCATAAGATACAGCCTGGTGACAGGCAGACGGACAGCAGAGTGTTAGTAATTGGGTCCCATTTTTACTCTTTTGGTTACGGAACCCATATAAGACGTTAAATATAGATAAACAACCAATAACAAACATTGTCTAATTTAAATATCACAATTACTATTATATATTACATAATAATACTGTAATCATAATCAGCTTAGGTCGAATCATCAGGTCAGATGTCAATGATTATTGACATCTTATAACTGTTTTTATACGGGTATTAACCCGCATTATTTACCTTAAAATTGCTTGACGTTTGCGAAGACGACCACGTCCACAAGTGCAACCACCTCCTCAACCAACCTCAGAATCAGTAACAAATCATTAGGGTAGTTTTTGGACCATACTTTTCAATTAATTAATTAATAAATCATTGACAAATTCATTAATCATTCTAACAGTCCAAATCCTGTTCACAATGTGATGTAAATGTGATCATCACTTATTTTCAAATAATAACCATGTGCATTAACAATAATAACAATGAGCACAATAGCGTGAAGAACACAAGCCAACTTGAATGTCTTACAACTCTTCAAGTTTTCAATATTTTCGTTTTCTTTCTTTTATGTGATTTCTTGAAGTCAAAATCTTATTTTATGCCGTCTGAGCTTTGCCAAAAATAACCTTGTATATTCTAGACTAATATTATTAATGCGAAAGTTTAGATGTATGGATGGCTGAATGTTTATTATTCAATCATGTTAATATGTGTAATCAGATCTAGATGAAATTTGGCACAGGAATATACACATAGGCTACTTTTTATCCTGGGAAAATGTTCCCGTGGTATACATTTGTTTATCAAAATTTTTACGTCAACGTAGTCGCGGACAACAGCTAATCCTAAATAATAAATTTCAGACGTAAGCTTACCGGCGTTCTTGTCTTCACTTCACAGCACTGAAGAATTAACCAGGAAAATTTTAAATCCTACACTAGTTGATTTCGAAGTGAGGTGCAAGTCTGAGGCCTTGAACGCTTGGAAAATGACTTGCCCAAGTATTGTTATGCCCTCCAACCTGTCCTCCCAGAGGCAGTGGGATCGGCCGCTATGCAGCAAGATAAGACAACACCTTATAGACACATCTTCAAATGCTGCAGAGCGAGCCCGCCTACTGGCTGTGGGCGAATGGGAATCGGGCATCTGGTTGCAGGCTCTTCCATCGTCCAATGTAGGCACTACGTTGGACGATACCACATTCCGAATCGCTGCCTGCCTTCGTTTGGGTGCTCGGTGTGTTTCCCCGCATCGATATCACTGTGGAGAAGCCGTGTGCAGTCTTGGACACTATGGCCTGTCATGCGGCAGGAGCGCGGGTCGTATACCCCGCCATGCAAGCATCAATGACATCATCCGTCGGGCACTTGTCTCCGCTGGTGAGCCAGCTGTTGTTGAACCCAACGGTTTGACGCGCGGCGACGGCAAGATGCCGGACGGTATGTCATTGTTGCCGTGGAGGGTGGGTAGGCCTTTGGTATGGGATGCAACTTGCGTTGATACCTTAGCACCTACCCACCTTCCAAGCACGGCGAGGTGCGCTTGCGGTGCTGCTGCATCTGCGGAGAATCTCAAACGGCGCAAATATAGTAATCTGGTTGGAGATTATATATTTGAGCCGTTTGGAGTTGAGACGCTGGGGCCGTGGGGCCAAAGTGCGCGCCACCATTTTAAGGAAATCTCTAGACGCCTCATTAGTGCTTCCACACAAAGAATTAGCATTGCCATCCAACGTGGCAATGCTGCCAGCCTTCTGGGAACGTTACCAGTTGACATCAATGGGGAGGAATTCTTTGACGCCTAAACGGTTTTGTGTCCTCATTTTACTATTTATTTTTTTTTGTAAATATCTTGTATATATTGTATTATTATAGATGTAATTTAGAGTAGTTTTTATCATTGAAGTATATTAAGGTAGGTATTAATAATAGTTTACGTTACCAACAATGTCAATTTTCGTGTAAAGTCCAGTAGATAGCTGTCAATAAAAGTTTCATTACAATTTGTGTTGCTGATGTTGAAATTTTCTGAAAGTTCAGATTAGTGACGTATTACACCTATTATCGAAAAATTTATCAAGTAAATTGTATAGTGGTAATTAGACACTAAAAAAACACTGTTTTATTCCGTCGATAATTGTTATAAAAATGCATTTATACTTTACATTTTCTAATTTCCCGCGTATTTTGATGAAAACGCTGGACGCAGTGGACAAGACAATTACGCCAATCTATCTCTATGATTACGCCGATCAGTTGACATTTGACACTTTTTAATTTACACCATTGACGTATAGACCTGGACCGTGCCATCCCTTACAATTAAAAAAAAATATTGACTACAAAGCGTGAAAGAGAGAAAAGCCCGTGGGGCCTTTGACAGGTACTGTTCACAAAGTAGCGTTGTCTCTTTCAAGAGAGTGGTTTACTTTGTAAGGTTATGGCTCAGTCCTGGTCTCTACTTCAATGGCTTACTTATGATGTTATAATATGGCAGCTACTATTTCATAGTGTTATAAAACAGATTAAAAAAAAAACAAAAACTTTGCAATATATGTTCGTAAACTTTCGCGATTTGTACACATTATAGAATTTTATAAGCTACGGGTCTTAATCGCGTAAATATTTTATTTTAAAACTTTCGAAATCGTTCTTTCTAATCGGCGTTAACAAAGGTATTTAGCCTTAAAATAAAATATTTACGCGATTAAGACCCGTTGCTTATAAAATTCTATAATAAAAACTTTGCATTGAATTTTAAAATTTATTTAGATATTTTATGAACTAAATCTAACAATTTCGGACTGCTTTTTACCTAAACTACCTCAATAATATATTTATAGATTTTTTCTCATTTACTGTAAAATACCCTGATAAGCAGATTCACAAAAATGTTGTATTGATTTATATTTTTATTTTTAGCTGATTTTGATAAAGCCTACATTGAGAACCACTGGAGAGACATGGAAAAATTCTTACGATCACCAACCTTGGAGCTATTATTGGAAAAGTATATAAACGGAGTAGACATCTACTTGAGAAATTTCCCTCTAGAAAAAGTAATACCAAAAGATAATAAATATGATTAAAATGGACTGCAACAAAATATTGTGTAAAAATATATATCTATTATGTAACCTACCAATAATTTATAACTTTGCTAAAAATGGTGTGTAACTAGTTTAATAAAATGTTTGGAAAGAAAGCGCTGGTTTTTATTTATTTTTATTTTAAAAAGTTTATTACTCCTCAATAGTTTTTTCTAACACAGACAGTTTAATACATTTACACATATTTTGTACTGTAGTGTAATAGTAGTATGCATGTCCTCGGTATGTGTCAAAGTCAAAAGTCTCCAAGGACCTTTGTATATCATCATCCTCATAAATGTCTCAAAGAAATACAATTTGACACGGGAGTAAACGCGTTTAAGGTTCATTTCCGTGCATCGCGATCGGCCGCGATGCTCGGAAATGAACCTTTAACTGTAAAGTATTTACCTTATGCTTGACATTTCAAACAGGTTACATCGACTGTGGTCACAAGCTGACTGGAGGCTGACTGGAGGGGGGGGGACAAGGCGGGCGTTACGACTCCGTGTGTGAGGCGGACGTTTCTTCATCCACCCTCAGATTGTCTTGTTTTTTTCTAGTACCCGCGCACGAAACACTGACCGTGTCCCTATTCTGAAAGTCGACCGACGGGTGCCTATTCTGATATGTCTCAAAGAACACATTAATTACCGTTAGAGAACGATGACATAAAAATATGAGACATAATAACATTAATAGGTGAGAAATAACACCAGATGAAATCGTTGATATTTATTAAACTGGAAATCAAAGGAAAACTAGTCATTTCACCACTAACTAATAACCAATAGGATAAAGAGATCAGAAAATTTCAGCAAAATCACCTTAATAGGTCTGGTAAAAAGTAGCTTCTCTGCTCCTTGAAGAGCATGGGATATTAAATCGAATAATTTTAAATTTTAGACCTTTTTTGTATCAGTTAAAGTTAAACAATAGTCAGATTATGCCAGGGATAGGAATATTATAGTGTACACCCACTGGTGCATTATAATGATTTCAGTCTTTAAAATTTTTTCTGCACGTTACATAAAAACTCCTTTATATTTGCAACAGTTACTATTATGTTTTAAACTAACAATATATTATCATCAGTCAGTTAGAGACGAAATCTCGGTATTTTAGATATTAATGATTTATAAAGTATAATGGCTATACATTTAAAACTTGGCAGGTATATCTTGTATTTGATTTACTAGCACCGTCTAGACCAAATCTTTAGGAGTACAAAAATACGACGAAACGCTTTGAGAAAAGGTAGGTATCTGCGCTTTCACTGTCTCATCTTGACGGGGGCACGTGTGCCCCCTGATTTAACCTGCACATGTTCCCGCAGTCGGATAGTAGCACTGTGGGGCAAAGATCTCCCCGTGCGCTTCCAAACCTCCCGTGTCTAGCAATTGCCTGCTTCTCATCGAAAATATTTACCGATTTCTTAAACTACCTCGACGGAATCCACATTCAATTTAGGCATATTTAATGTAGTTTCCGTCGATAAACAGCTAAGACGCTATTAAAATGAAACATTGACGGCTAACATGATTGATGTACCTAATTCATTATTTGTAAATATTAATAAGTGTCTACTTAATTTGTATTATCTGCTACGTGATACTGTACATTTACCGAACAAAATAAATTAAGTAAACATTTATTATACCTATTGTATCTACTAGCGAGTGAATATGTTTTCTAATGGAGAAATATCCGTACAAAGCTTATACGTGTTGCTTATGGTAAGCGAAGTCTAATACGTGTTGAGAGTAAACATTAAATTGCAACGGAACCAATATATAAGTAATTAATTTTACAATCTTTTATGGCGGCCATCTTGGATTTGAAATTTATCATAGTGTATAATATTTTACTAGTCAAACCCTTTCATTTGATACCCATATTGGGAGTGGTGAAAAAAAATATAATTCGACATTCTGTGAATAATAAGGTGAATTAGTCGAGAATCTTCCTTGGACACGTCAAACTTATAATACCACTACCATCTGATAATATCAATAATGAATTAGACTAGACTCTTTTATTACAGATGTACTTATTAAACAAACTCTAATGTGGGATCCTACCCACATATGTAAGTATTTGATGAAACAATATTGTTATTACAGTTAATATTTGTATTAATTGGATGATGTAATCTAGTGTCTATCTGTTTATATAAATTGTTGTATAACGATCTAAATGTAGAATTATGTTAGAAAACACTGCTAATATCAATAATGTACCTAAATAGTTATAACTGTGGGATTCTACCCACATGATAAAAATAATAGAACCTGAAAGCAGTGTAACATTCTGACCTAGCCCTCTTTTCTCTGGTGTCATCCGACGGCGAAGGTACGATCCTTATTCAAAGTTACTTTATATTGTTTCTATTGTATTGTATAAATAGTGTTTTTCTATACTATGTATAATGTTTGTGTATACTAGCTGATTGACTGATGAAAAGATATTGCAATGTGTCTAATTGTCTATTGTCCTGTAAGTTGTGAATCATCTGCCTTGTAGTAACATAGTAAGACATTGCAATGGTATATCTAAGTCTCAGTCAATTGGATACATTGCAGATTCCTTATGTAAATATCATATTAGCAAATGTATATGGCAAATATTTTATAAGAAGACGGCCTAGTTTTCTTATCACTTCTTTTCCTAGGCAATAGGTCCTCTTGGAAGTGACACTAGCATACCTTCCTACTCCAATTCCTTGATATAACCAGAGTGAATTGTATTTGACAATATAATGCTGATTGCCGTTTATTACTTTGTATTATTCTATATTACCCTGAATAGATGCCCCGACAATACTGAACTGAGTGATAGGAACCTTACACAATATACAGACACACACATTACATACTGACATACAACAAATACATTCTGACATTTCTTGAACAGAACAAGGTCTTCTAATTATGATACTGTTCTGTAAAACCATTTTCCCTCAGTAAGTGCTAGTACTCATTAGGCTACTTCCTCAAATGACACACAAGTAGTCAATATTCCTGACATGAGATAGTATATTGTAGTTATATATCTATACAAGCTTTACATGCATACAATTGCTACGACATACTCGTAGCAATTCTATGCAAGCTTTTCTTATAATTATCAGCTTACACCTTCTACAACCTCTACATTCCCTATAAAATCCTCTAACACGTGCAACTTTTTTAATAAGATTAGTTTATAATGTATATATATATTTTATTTGGTAATGTATTTCTCACGCTTCGATAAATATATTCAACTAGATCCACCGAAACATAAAATTCATATTAGTACTGAGAATAAAGGATTTTTTCTAGGCCAAGAAAAATAAGCAAAAACTGTAACCAAATCCGATCTATATTTTTAGAGAAAATAAGGACATTTACATACAACATATAGATCAAACAGAGAAACAACTGTTTTAAAGTCTAGATAAGATGCGGAACCTCTAATGAAATACGAGTAAAATAAGAAGAAACCTAAAACTAAATATTTTTTCTTATTTATTTTAGCCTATTTACGCATTGTGAAGCGACATAAGTTTATCAAAGGTTACATTTTATCTATTAAAGTTATTCAATAAAAATATAGAGGCAGTCAACAAAAAACACCATTTTACGTAATAATTTTGTTGATTTTTTTGTAGTAAGTACTTAAGATTTAGTGGATTGTCCCGTATGAAAATTAAATTCATAAACTTTTCTGCAGCAGTTACCTGCACTGACAGTGGTTTTGTTAGATTCGATACAAATAGCACGCGCTGAAGTGGTGCTAATAAAATGGACGATGAGCTTTACTGTCGTGCTCGTAGACCACGAACAGTCTGCCAAAAATGTGGTCTACACTTTCGGCAGATGTTCACCCTACGGTTGAAATTCATTTGCACGTCATAGAACAACTATGCAATAATATACTGACAGTTACAAATTTCAATTAATCATTCTTATTAAACTGTACATACTTCACTTTGCTCTGGCAACACTGGTAACGCCAGACGTTAATTTTGTTTTTTGTTAGAATCAAAGTAAAACTTTGTGTATTTTAATAGTTATTAATAGTTATAAAAATGTTAAAGCCAATCAAGTGATGTGTAAATTGCAAATTGAGAAAAGCCTCATCATCCATGAGCCTTTTTTTTTTGGTGAAAAATCCCGACGAACACCCCCCCACCCCCCGCGGGAAGACGATGGAGGTAGTGTGATAAGGTTTACACCCACTAAAAAACCTAAACCCGCCGTGTATCGATCGCCACCGCCGGAATCGCCCAGTGTTGCCCAGTTCCACCTGGGACATTTCACACTTACGCGGCCTCTGGATAAACACAGAGCGCCTTGCAGATTACCCCGTGCGCCTGCCCGCAGCCCCACCTATGGCGCAGATATGAGCACCGACGCCGCCAGGTTCGCCGGCAACGGAGCGGATCCACCAGAGAGCTCTCTTTCCTGACTTCCCTTCTCTTTCTGCGAGATGATGTCTTTGCAGTAGGATGCGACCGCATTTCACTACCCCGAACCACGGCCGACAACGACAGGTCACTTCCGACCACTGCGGTGACAACTCGTCGTTGCCCCTCCCAAGCTGAATAATGCTGGAGGGTGTGCTGTGCCGAGTCCTCACCGCAGTCGCAGTGGTGGCAGGCGGGACTCGGTTCCCTCCTAGCGACCGTGTGTAGGTACTTTGCCTCTTTTTGCTTGACAAGTAGTGGAAGCAGAATTGAAGACAAAACTCATAATTATTTCTATTTTGGTTATTTTCAAAGCATCATGTCCTACGGCATATTGCTTTACAAACAAATTTTATGCGTGCAATATATCAACTAGGAGCACGAGTTTCCCTTACAGAAAAGTCTAAAGAGATAGGCACTATGACACTTGCATCACAATATATAACATGCAAATGTTTTATTTTTAAAACAAAACTTACATTTATATAATAAAAATAGTGATATTCACTCTGTGAATACAAGAAATAAGCACAAATTAGTAGGTCAATATCATAGCCTTCATAAAACTCATAACTCATTCATGGGACAAGGTGTTAGATTTTTCAATAAGATCCCAAACAGAATTTTAAGTCTACCAGTAATTAAATTTAAGAATGTAGTCAAGAGACATCTTATACAAAGAGCTTACTACTCAATCGATGATTAATTAATGATAATGGCAAATGGATGTAGTTCGTTGCACCTTATTAATGTATTTTGTTGTATAGTTTATTGTATTTTACTTAGGTGAATAATGTTGTCACCGTTTGATAATGTTACTCAGGTACTAGTAAGGAAACCATTTACTATTGTAAGTAAAGATTCTGTGTGATAAATAAGGCCATTATTTTCTTTCTTTTGCAAAACATGTATATTTATTCATTACTAGCTGTGCCCGCGACTTCGTTCGCGTGGAAGTTGGGTTTATATTAAGGTAGTTTATGTTACAATTTTACTTCTGTACATTGGAAACATGCTCCACAATGCTCTGTGGCAGGTGGCAGGGCCCGACCTATGGCAGGGCAAGCCAAGCAAATGCCTAGTGCACCATAATGAAGGGCGACAAAGTTTATGGCGCCAGACGAATAGAAGTTAAATTATAAACATTACCATGCTTAGCACCTCGACAAAAAAGTATTTTACCAAAATGATTTGCATCACATCAAATATTATTATTATTGAAAAATTCCCCCCCTCCCCCGTCACGCGAGTACTTGGGCGGTTTCGGGCGAAATTTTGTGTTAAGGAGCTTCGATTCTGACTCCGAAAGGTCGAAAATTCCGATTGATTTTAAACCTCCGACTCCAACTTCGGCTCCGACACTTTTAAATCGGACGTTTTAATCGGAGGTACCTAGCCGCTCCTTCAAGTTAATTTATACATAGGTAATAAATGCATGATGGAAAAAACTCTCACAGATTCCCTATGATCGCGGGTTCGAGTCCTGCCCGAGCGATCTTTTCCGAGTCTAAAGTACACCCACTTTGTGTCCGTGTTTGTAAAGTCCCCCGCGAAATAGGGCTAGTGTGAGTTATGTTTTTAAAAAATATCCTGTTTTTAAAACATTGCATTCCCGCGGTACTGTGATGCGTGTTCAAACAAACAGACAACATTCAAACGTTTCTGAAAGATATAGGAACTCAGATATCTTTTTTTTGTGTTTAAACTTAATTAAATGTTTTTTTTCACTCTCTTTAGAAGATTTAAATATTATTTTATAATGCCTACATTGGTGAATTAAAAAATAGGTGTGTCAACCTGTCGCAAATTAAGATCATATATTCATATCTACTAAGAGTTTCAGTTTTTTTTTTACATTAATTTTCCTGATTCTTTTTAATTTGTATTTAAATGCCATCTATTTTCAATACTGGATAAGTTTCTTTTAATACTTGAAGATTTTATATTAAAATATACTTATACTATCATGCATATTAAACATAGGTAAGCAAGATATTTAACCTTAAATTATTCACGCGATTAAGACCCGTAATATATATATTTTCTTAATGTGTAAAAATCGCGAAAGTTTATCAACAGTTGTAGGTAAGCAATTTAGACACTCAAAAGTAATCGAATCACAGATGGCGCCACGTGTTTTATTTTGATGTAACGCGGACTTAATCTTTCATTTTTTTTAAGCAATTAACATTTATAAATTCTAGAAAATATCAAGTAATTACTGTTTATTTGTAATGTAATATTGTTTTTCATTTCTACATTTATAACATAATCACTATTCATGCAAAACAATGATAAAGGTGCCTATTGGAACTGATTATTAATATGAAAATTTGTTAAACAAAGTAAACATGTTAAAGTCGAAAATAAAAGCTTGTATAAATAAGTATACATTTAGAAAAATACTTAAAAAAAAGAATAAAAATAATTTTAACACAACACAAAAAGAGACTCGCAATTAGGGAGTCGATCCTCCGACCTCGCTCGTTTAATACCGCTACTTGTGCCAATAGACCACCTCAGCTGATGCAAACATGGTTAAAATAGCTGATCTTAAGAAAATTGAAAATGTTGTGTTTAGCTCCTAATAGTTTTAGCGTGAAGTTATTGTTTCCATGGGTTACAATTGTAAATAATGTCTTATTGTGGAAAAAATTGTGAAAAACCATAATGGTTCGACAAAACATACGTTGCTGCTCACTCCCCATAGACGATAGCATAATGATTTATAGTGCAAGTAATGACCTATAGTATTTACAATAAAACTGCAAATTTTCATGAAGATCCGTCAAGTAGTTATTGTTTTATAACGATAAATAGCTACAGACATTATCCGTCATTGCTTAGCTCCTATGGGAAACAGCGTGATAAATTAAATTAAATTAAAGCCTATATGTTAATCCAGACTTATTAGAATACACATACAAAATTTCAACCGATTCTGTCCAATAGTTATTGCGTGATGCGTGTTCAAACAAACAGACAGACAGACAGACATTTCAAAAATGTAGGAATGTGTTTAAATACTTTTTTCGAACATTTCCCAATATTTTTTTTCACTATGTTCGGCCATGTACAGACACGTCAAATTTACAATTTTATTATATGTATAGATATAGATAGATAGCATGATTCAGTATTCACGCGCGATGGCTTATTATTAGCGTATTTCATGTATAACATTGGTTTCTATACCGATTTCTATTAGTATTTTTTATGGAATAGTTAATTATGTTAACTTTTTTAATTAGGGATGACTGAGAGTGTTATAAACGTAAGAGTAGACAAATATAATCAGAAAGCTTCGAACTACTAAGCTATCGGGAGTTACACGTGATATTGTGAGTCAACCATAAAAGATAGACATATGCTGTCGTGGGATATTTTTTATATAATTTTAAGGAGAACATTTCCGTCATACATGATTTCTGTGTAGCTTTAACCATTACGGTTGCACACGCGACGAAAGCTTAAAAAATGGAGTAACTTCTCCCGTTTTCCTTCACTGCTCTGCTCCTATTGATTGTAGCGTGATGAAAAGTATACTATAACCTACTCAGGAGTATAAAAAATAATTGTACCAAGTTTCGTTAAAATCCGTCGAGTAGTTTTTGTTTCTATAACGGTTATACAGACAGACAGACAGACAGACAAAAATTTTACTGATTGCATTTTTGGCATCAGTATCGATCCCTAATCACCCCCTGATAGTTATTTTGGAAATATATTTCATGTACAGAATTGACCTCTCTACAGATTTATTATAAGTATAGATGTAGCAATAAATTGGCCAATATTTAAGCACATAAAGTTTTTACATCGTAAGTGGATGCTCCTACTATGTTGTGTTCATTGAGGCTGATATCTGACTCTCGCTCGACTATATTTTACGCTCTAATATGGTGTATAATATAATGGTGGCAGTACCTTACCTGCATATATAGTTTATAAACAAAGAAACATTGTAAACATTGGCAATTTGAAAAGAGTGGCTGTTTTACCTATTATTTGCGAACAGACATTTCATGTAAATGTAGAATCGACTTTTCACAAGCCTAGTATTACATTTTTGCTTCCTAAGTAAATAAAGATTTTTTAAATTATTACTACATACACATTATGGTTTCTGGTAGAGTAAGGTGATTAAAATGATTTTTAATTAAATAAATTACAATTCGTTGAGAAGTATGTAGGTTATGAAAATAAATATATTACGGGTCTTAATCGCGTGAATAATTTAAGGTAAAATACCTTGCTTATTGCCCGACGTTTCGACCGTATTGCAACGGCCGTGGTCACGTGGCCGTTGCAATACGGTGTATAGTGTAATATGTGTACAAATCGCGAAAGTTTATCAACATTATCCAGCTTTATTGGTATTTTCATCTGCGATTCCATTTTGAATCTAAGCTGAAAATGCTTGAAAAACGTAGAATGTGAAAAAAATAAGTGTTAGATCTTTTTTTTTAAATATAATAATAATATCTTGCGACAACTAATATAACGCTATTTGATCCCAAACTAACCAGAGATTGTACTGTGGAAACCAGACAACTGATAAACATACTTATATTATGTTTATCCAAACATAATATAAATATGATATAGATGATATAGACCAAACCATCGTACTCATCACAACGTTTTATCCTAAGTGAGGATCGAACCCACGATCTCTGGCTTAGCAGTCAGGGTCACTTACCACTAGACCAACAGGCCAGTCATCTACTATATGTGCCTACCGGTATTCGGTGACCCTTGATCTTACTAAACGAAATATCTTTTAGTATAATATCAACATAATATAATTATGTTAAGATAGTTAGTGTAGTTTAAATTGGTTGTGTTAACAGAAAGTGTGCAAGTTATGAATAGTTGCAAAATAATTGATTACTTTGTAACCAGCATAAGTTGTAAGCTAAATTTGAATAGGAGTAACATAAAGTAATAAAAATATTAAAAAAAAAATATTAAAGACTTTTTTAAAAGAGCGTGGACGTATGTGAAAAACCAGTAATATTAATAATATCTTGGGATAAGTCACACAGCACTATCTAAGCCCAAACCAGGCAGAGCCAGTACCATGGCAACCAGACAATCGATTAACATATAAATATTTCTAAATGTTATAGATAAATTACACCCAAACGTTGCTCTATATCGGTGATTGCGTGGTAGCCGGAATACCACAGAACCAATTATTAATTCGTGTGAAGAGGTGACACCAATGTTTTTACACTGGACCTGCATGATGGATCACGGTCTCATAGAGATGAAGCCAGTATCCCAGGGGACCGTTATGCTATTATCCTTTATAGATATTACCGTAGACGTTTACGAAACACATTGGTTTGTTCAATAAAAGCGTTTTTGTAATTTAAACTTGATGTTTTAAAAGTAGCCCATGAGTTTCTTCACAGCTTCTTTTGATGAGCTTTACACTTGGTAGGGGGCCCTTCCGCCATAAATATATTTAAGTTTAGGTTTGTTTCATAAATATTTAATTGAAGATATCAACAAGACAGAGTAACATTTGAATACGAATTGTTTTGTCCACAGTTGGTTCTACAATATGGCTATGAATCTAATGGAACTTTCGGTCCTCTAAAACTTAACGGAAATGGAAACACATTACCACCGGTTATATTTAACGGCTCCATTATCCCGTTACATTCTTCGTTTAAAATCTCGGGATTTTCCTTGATACCACCCTCAACTGGCATAGTCAAATAACTAATGTAAGTCAAAGGGTTATGGGTACTTTGCGGGCTTTATATCGTCTCAAAAACTTTCTTCCGTATAAAACTAAACTACCGCTCGTCCGATCGCTGATATTCCCATTGATTGATTATGGTGACGTATGCTATCTTGACCTTGAATGCAGAGATCCTTAATAAACTTGACCGACTTCTAAATAACTGCATTCGATTCATTTTCAATCTTCGAATGTTTGACCATGTTTTTTCTTATCGTTCCGAACTTAAATGGCTTCCTATTTCCCAGCGACATAGTTCACGCGCTCTCACTACACTCTATTCTATTCTGAATTTGCCTACAGAATTCTCATACTGGACCTTCAACTTTCAGTACCTCTACTCCAATCACAGTTGAGATCTTCGATCTTCCGACAATCTGCTTCTTTTATGTCCTGCTCATTCTTCTGGATTCGTCGGATGCTCTTTTCTAGTTCAATCTGTTTCTCTCTGGAATACTCTGCCACCCGAACTTAGAATGGCACCCAATCGCCATAATTTTAAATGGAAGGTACGCACTTTGTTCCTTGATCAGCTGAATCATCACAACATTAGTAACTTAAATATTTGTCTGTATCTGTGTATTTATTTATGTATGTATAGATATAAATGTATGTATCTAGATCGGCCATAAGTTCTCTTACAAATGAAAATGCATTTTTTTCTAAATGAATTAATGTAATATTACTAAAACTAATATGTACATATTTATTAAAGTCTCAGCCAAAAATAAAAACAATATTCTATTCAAAATGGCCACCTTTGGCTTTTATACATGCCTTTAATCTGTCTGGCCATGAATCTATGTATTTACGCACTGTTTTCACAGGAAATTTCGCCACTGCTTACTCCAGAGATTTTTTAAGGGATTTAACTCAAAACTGACCATAATTTGTAGTCTAAAGGGTTGAGGTCTGGGCTAGATGAGGGCCAGTCTTCAGCTCTTATAAAGTCCGGAAAGTTGGTTACAAGCCAGGCGTGGGTATTTCGTGCCTTGTGACCAGGTGCAGAGTCCTGCTGGAAAGTTCACGGTACATTTTTAAAAAGTGCATTGCTGAAAGGTTTCACAACAAGATCCAAGACTGTCTCTTGATACATTTTGGCTGAAGTTTTCACTCCTTTTTCACAAAAATGCAGCTTTGTGACGCCTTGATAAGACACGCCCCACCAAACCATAACTGACGCAGGATGATGACCACGCTGTATCTTTCCAACCACTTGAGCAGCTTCTTAAGAACTGTGATCGTACACTTTATCATTTTGCTTATTGTAATGCTCTTCAATCGTGAAAATGTTTTCATCGGTAAAGAGGATATTACTGTGCCCTTCACCTGCGTATCGCGACAGAAAGCGTTTTGACCGATCCACTCTCTTTAATTGTAAATATTGATTTAGGACATGTCCTGTATATCGACGTTTTATAATACGCGACAGAGTCCCAGCGGGAATCTTCTTTTCTCGCGATTAAAGTTTTTGCTTAATAATGAGATTTCAACGAATTCTGGCTTTAATAGCATTAACAGCCTTTGTAGTTCTAACAGCACACGGCCGCCTCGATCTTTTATGATTTTCGACAAAGGAAGTGTGGTTGTATCTGTTGATAGTATGATATACGAACATACGGCTCGATGCCAAGCTTTTGAAGTGTCTGGAATATGACCGACGGCTCCATACCCACTTTGTGCAAGGCGATCTCCGTAATCCTTTAATAATGTATTTCAGTATTTATTTTATATTCTCTATCAAGCTATTTTTATTTGTGTGTTATGTAAGAATAATATGAAGTTTCTATTTCCAATTAGGTTACACCTACGGATTCCATTTCTACATCGCCCTCAGGTAGACTGGCAGAGAATGCTTTTAGCAATAAGCCCAACGGAATTTCGTTTTGTCCATTCGACTGTCAAAAATGTCAAAAATATTATACTATAATGTGTAGTTTGGGTAATATATATACATATATATATGGATGAAATTTAGAGTATATGTCTCTTTAAATTACAAATTACAAAGATAACGCGTAATAGATACTTTCAACTAAAATTATTTTCAACGTGATCGGATATACCGTCTTTGAGTTATTGCCATAAAACTGCGCTCCTCTCATTCTTCTTCTTCTCTTCTCTCTCTTTTGCTGATGCTCTTTTCCAGATCGTATTTTATCATATGTAGTGCATATCTTTGTAGTAATTATGTAACCCTACTCTGAACATGATCCGACATGCTCTTACCTGTTTTTTTCTCGCAATCGTGAGGTCACTGTTTCGAATCCTACCCACAATACTAGCGACGTGAACCCACTCCTAACACAAGCCATTGAGCTTAGCTGGAGGGGTTAACACGATTGCCAGTAATGAAGGACCACATTCTCACATTGCTAGTTATCTTTTATTACAAAAAAAAAGAGCCGGTAATTAGGGATCTACACCCGTCTCATAAAGAAAAAAAAGTTTTCAGCACTTGGGATTACATGGGAGGCTCAGATCAGATGGGAGTTTAAGATAGCTGTTGCCACAAGCCATTAATGTGCCAACAGCTATCTTAAAAATGAAGAAAGACACACTATTGGCGTATTTAATGGCTAAGGCATCGGTCTCGCAATCGTGAGGTACGGGTTCGAATCCTACAACTTACACTACAACACAAGCCATTGAGCTTAGCTGGAAGGGTTAACAGGATTGCTAGTAATATGGGACCACAATCCCACATTGATCGTTATCTTAAAAAAAAACTTTCAGATCACTTTTATTAAGGAATCACGCACATAATTATAATGAGCAAGCGCGAACAGATAAGTTGCCGCAGCGACTTTTCCAGCAACCTTCATATCGCTAAATAGCATCATTTTATTTCTTGATTAGATATTCAGAATTCTTCTGTATTTTTTGTGGTATTTTTATTATTCCGATCACAATTTAGCAGCTAATTGCTAGTAGTTATGATAAAGTGGCTCTTCAATGAAGCTTGAGCTCTCTAATAAAGCTCAAGCTCTCTAATAAATCTCGAGCTCAATAATGAAGCTCAAGCTCTTTAATTAAGTTCAAGCTCTATAATGAAGCTCCAGTCAAAGCACGACATTTTTAATGAAGCTTGAGTCAAAGCTCGAGCTTTTTAATGAAGCTCGAGTCAAAGCTCGAGCTTTCTAATGTAGCTCTCGAGTCAAAGCTCGAGCTTTCTAATGAAGCTCTCGAGTCAAAGCTCGAGCTTTCTAATGTTGTCCGATGCGACAATATTCACAGTGCGCGCGCAGGCCTACGACAGTCGTCGGCCGCGCGTGTCTGTCACTTACCTCAGCCGCTTGTCGTAAGCCGCGAGCGGCTCGCGATCGGTCGCGATGCACGGAAATGAACCTTAAGGCACCGTCTCCAAGGGCGAGAGAATCACGATGATTCAGCTCTACTATCATAGGTTCAACCTTCTAGTTATTTTTATTAAAGTTAAAGTTGGTCCTAATGCACGAATAGTAAGTTTGATGCATGAAAGGTTACGTAAAATTGGAAAGTGTGACAGAAAATGAAAAGAAGTAAATGATGTTAAGGCCACTGGCAAAACTTCCATTTGGAAGCCTTCCGAATGGACATTTCAAAAGAAGTAAAGAGAACAAATTTGACATTTTGCGAGGCCATCTTTCTCCTTCGTGACTATGGTAACCATAGTTTGACACTGTTCTCAGAAAGAGAAGCTGGGTCTCTTTCTAAGCGAGACTAAAGGACAAACCATAGACATAATTACTATGTTATATTTATTTGTCCACTCACTGACAATACGGATCTTCCAAACGGCGTGTCGTGATATACGCCGTAAGTTTTTGACAGCCGTCCAAAAAGTATATTTCTATTTCTGGTTTTATAATTCCAAACAGTCCCACACTGAGTCGACCCGTGACCACGATCGGTGCAATTCGATCGAAACGTCGAGTAAACTAAAAGGTACCGTTCGGTTCGTACCTTTAAATAATTCACGCGATTAAGTCCCGAAATATATTTAATATGTATAAAAATCACGAAAGCTTAAAAACAATAGTCCCACACTACTGTACTGTTATCATTGTGTTATATTAATACTTCATATATTTTCAACATTTTAATATTGGTAGTCCTTAAAAAAAAATTAACCATTTTCCTTTTGTTATTTATCATACATCATATTCATATACCATGCCCATGACGACAGTTAGACAGATAGTACATTTAAAAAATCGGCCGACTATGGAGTCAGACTCGCGCACGAAGGGTTCCGTACCATTTACAAGTAAATGTAGAATCGACTTTTCACAAGTGTAGTATTTTGCTTCCTATGTGAATAAATATATATATTTTTTTTAACTATACAACACTATATTATAATTTCAAGCAATACTTTAATATTTATTTTATTGTGTTTTTAGTATTTGTTAATAATAATAATACATCATCTGTGAAAATTTCAACTGTCTAGCTATAACGATTCATAATATCAAGCAAATAATTGGCAAAAAAATGTTGTATGGGAAACTGAAATATTAATTTTATTCTGTTTATTTTTTTAAAAATTTCAACTGTCTAACTATCACGGTTCATGAGATACAGCCTGGTGACAGGCAGACGAACAGCGGACTCTTACTAACAGGGTCCTGTTTTTACCCTTTTAAGACAATTAAATATAGATAACCAACCTATAACAAATATTGTCTAATTTAAATATCACAATAATTTTACATTTAACATAATAATGCTGTAATCATCAGGTCGAGTCATCAGGTCAGATGTCGATTATTGACATCTTGAATTATAATTATTACTCTGAGTCCATGAGTAAATCTCGCTTGACATTCGGGCAAGGTTTTATCTTTAATTGAAAAGTTGAAAAAGTTGGTATTGTATGTTTTTTTAAACCCAGACTATGTTAGATTATCTAGCTGCAGCCAAGAAATCTTTTTCAAGTTTTGATTATTAAAAATTTTATTTAGGTTTGGTACTTTAATATTATGAATGCGAAAGTTTTTATTGATGGATAGATGGATGGATGTTTGTTATTCAATCACGTCACAACGGGTAATCAGATTTAGATGAAATTTGGCACAGAAGTAGATTATAGTCTGGAATAGCACAAAGGTCTTGTAGGTACCTGTCAAAAAGTCTCATTACAATTTGTCCTGCTGATTTTAAGATTTTTTGGAAGTTTGGAATAATTATGCAGACACGTAAAAAAATTGAATTGATTTATATTTTTATGTTTTAGCTGATTTTAATAAAACCTACATTAAGAACCACTGGAGAGACATGGAAAAATTCTCACGATCACCAACCTTGGAGCTATTATTGGAAAAGTATATAAACGGAGTTGACATCTACTTGAGAACTTTCCCTCTAGAAAAAGTCTCCTTGCGACGCGTACTCAGACGATCTTCTGGGATGTTTTTTCATTGTCACCATGCTATGAGGCGAGACAGATTTATACAGATAAATACTAATATTTATCTGTATCTGTATAAATCTGTATCGCCTCATAGCATTGTATACTTTTTTTTTTCTCTGTCTCGAACATTCAAGTCGTCATCTAGAGCATCCAAAATCTGAGCCACATTTATGCTAAAAAAAGATAAGACAACTTTATTGAAAAAATGTACTCATAATGGACTAGCGTTACCGTATGATCACTCACAATATAACTGCCTATATTTACAAATTGAATTGAAATTTTAAAAAAATATTAGCAAAACATAAAATTATAACTATCACTATATTTATATTTCGTCATAAAACACTTGTGAATAATAATGATTATAAACTAAAATTGTACTTACATTTGCGAACCTATTATTTTGCCGAAATGAAATATATCACCAAAAGTTTTCTATGAATAACCACCAGAAAAAAAAAACTTTGTTTGACACCTACACGATGGTAAAAATGTTCGGATATGTTTTCAAGTAAAAAAATATAAAAAAGTTATATTTTTAATATTGTATACGGATAAATTTTAATAATGTTCTAGCGTTACCATATGGTCACGCTAGTACTAGGCATGCCTTTTAAGTTCTGTCGTTTCCATATATCCCGGCAATTTTGAATTTGGAACTGTTCTATATTCGAATGTGTTTAAATTTTGAATCTCAAAACAGTTGAAACTATTAGGATTAATGCTATTGTTTAGTCACAGCGTCGATTGGAATCTGTCAGGTTACGTACAAAAATGAATCTTTCTAAGGATAATGTTCGTGCAATAATTTCCTTCAACTTTAGAAGAGGCCTGACACGGCTTCAGTGTTTTGAAGAGTTAACATCTGTGTTCAGTGATGAAGCCCCATGTCTGCGGACTGACGAACGCTGGTATTTAGAATTTCAGCGTGGACATACTAGTGTTAGTGACAAATCTCGCGAAGGACGCCCAAAATCCAACTTCACTGAAGATAACATCATTGTTGTGAGATAACTAATTCTCGAAGATCGTCATGTGACATTTCAAGAGATAGAGGCTCTACTAGGCATCTCAGGGACAACCATTCAGAAGATCTTGCATGAAGCACTTGGTGTGAGAAAGCTAATTTGCCTTTGGATACCGCATCTGCTTTCCGACGATCACAAGGCGGCCCGTGTCAGATGGTGTAAGAAAACTCTGCAAAGGTTCAACCGAGGAGAGTCAAATCACGTCTACGACATCATCAGTGGTGACGAATCTTGGATCTATGCCTACGATCCTGATTCCAAACAACAGTCTACAATGTGGGTCTTTCAAGACGAGCCAAAGCCGACTAAAGTTGTTCGTTCTCGAAACACTTCAAAGAAGATGGCCACGTTCGTTGGAAAAACCGGCTATGTTGCGACTATTGCACTTGAATATCGTAGAACGGTTAACGCAGAGTAGTATACCACCGTTTGTTTACCACAAGTCATCGCCGAACTTCGAAAATCTTACTCAAAGCGACGCATCATCCTGCACCACGGCAACGCAAGCTCACAGCGCTCGTCAAACGATTGAATATTTGAAGCAGGAAAAAGTAGAAATTCTTGGCCATCCTCCATACAGTTCTGACCTAAGCCCTAACGATTTCTTTACATTTCCTAAAATTATGAAAAGTCTTCGTGGTCAAAGGTTCCAGTCCTGTGAAGTGAAGAAGCAGTCGACGCTTTCAAGTCAGCCATTTTAAACACCCCCCCCCCCCCTTTAGAGTGGAATAAATGTTATGATAACTGGTTTGAGCGAATGGAAAAGTGTATTAAGCTACGTGGTGAATACTTTGGAAAACAATAAAAAGTACTATATGGTTCTAGTTGTGTTTTTTTCTTCAAACGACAAAACTTAAAAGGTATGCATCGTACATAGGGCTTAACTTAGTTATTTCTTCCGCAAATTCTTGATCTTGCACGTATCTTACAATAGTCATCAATGAATTATGACGTTTTAAATTGTAAAGAAACGTACTACGATTTGCATTAGTTGGATTTTGAGAATTTTGAAGAAAACGATATATGTAACGATACAAATGATTTTTTCTAATGATGAAAAATGATTTAATAAGTTATCGATAATTGAAACATCCTATTCGTGAGTATGCACAGTTGAAACAAACACAGGCGATTTATGAGTCTCAGCCTCAACTACCTTCTTATCGTCATCGGTAACGCTGTCAATAAAAGATCGTCAATAAAAATCGATGTTGGCCCACCATAACGAGTTGTGAAGAAGTTCACTTGGAAATTGGCCTCGCGAACAAACATGAGCAGGGTTGTCAGCAGAAGACACGTGATGTCAGTATTTAATAGTTGTTATCTCTTCAATATGACTTACGCAATTGGCAACGAAAGTAGACCATCGACGTGAGGGCAAACGCATTTGAGAAAGAGTAACGGTGGAATCTAACCACAAAAAGACAGCTAAAATAGGAAAACAATACAGTTCACTAAGAATAGGCCGTTTAGTATATGGCCGATGTGAAGAGTCAACTTCAAAGATAAACGAATCAGTTGATGGATCCCATTTGAGTCCTAAAACTTTGAATGAAGCCGGTTAAGAGTTATCTAACGATACAGAACCGGTTAGTTAATCTTCAGGTTGAAGATTCGATAAAAGACAATTGTCATTTGACACCCACTTTCGAAAATGTAAACCTCCTATTTTGAAAAGACCGATAAGATTTGTTTCTGTTTTTTTGGAGTGATTTATTCCTGACTGCCGCTGACAACATCGTCTATGTATGTATTCGACAAGATTACACTCCTGGCGAGCAGGAAAGAATCCCCCTCGTCATCAGCAAGCAGTACGGCAAGCGGAATAAGGGGAGGAAGAGATGCAATACGTGATCGTATTCAAACGAAACTTTAAAAGAGGTTCGCCGATAGTCATGACGGTCGCCGAAGAGTGTAATCTGTCGGTATATCTGACGTAGATCTCCCATGAAAACGATGTTGTCTTCACAAAAGTGTAATAGAATTTCCAAAATATTTATTGCAAGTGTCAAATACGACGGTGAGTCGTGGTACTACGTTATCGCACGACGCAGTGATAGCGAATATAGTATTTCCCATTACCTACGTCATCTGAAGAAACTAATGACATATGGCCCGTATTAAGATAGTAGCAATCGCGACTACGGGTCGTGACCCTTAGTCACGTGGCAGTCGACGTTTGATTGCAAAGAGACGACGCAATGCAATGTCGCGTGAATCCGCGAAAATAGGTTCGGACTCGTCCCTGAATGGCAACTGCACGATGTATCGCCCAGATGAGTCACGAGAATGAGTTATGATAAAATGTTGTTCACATGCTATCCCATTTAGGGTTAGGGATGCTGCTTTCGGTAGTACTTCCAATTCCCAGAAACGTTGAACTTATGAGTTTAATTCCTTAACATTTTGTACGGAAGTGATAAGTAGCTAAACAAGTTTTACCGAACAAAAGCCATCCAAAGACTGAGTCGAATGCGGTAGGTAGATGTGATCTGCTTTTGATATGACGATAACGAAGTGATTCAGCAAGCAACGAATAGTAGGTCAATCCAGCCCGGAATGTCAAAACTGGGATCGGCTAACGATAGTGAATTGGAAATGGGATTAACCCGATGTATTTAGTTTAGCTATTGGTTGGTCCCCGCAATTTTTTGACATTACGTGCATATTTAAATTAAATTAAATGTGATCAGCATTGAGTTATTGTTATTAGAAAATAATAAAGAGATTGGGTTTGATTCGACCGGTTTATTTTTGTGAGGTAAAGTGTAATGTTTACGGTTACAATTACGGCACGTAATAATAGAAGTACAACCTTTTCAACCGACTTCAAAAAGAAGGTGGTTCTCAATTCTACTACATTTTTTTTTAATGTTTATTAGCCGATTACTCGCAGACAGCTGAATCGATTTGAAACAATATTTTTGTTTGAAAGGGTATATTCTTCCAGATTGGTCCCATTGTTCTGATGGTAGAAGTATCAGGGAAACTGCTCAAAAATCGCAAAACGAAACATTTTGTTTAAATTAATGAGCAGTTTGGATTATGCTATTGTAACATAAATCCACTACAAGCCAATACTCTCAAAAAGTGAGATATAAAAACGCTTTTACAAAAAAATAAAAACCGACTTCTAAAATAAATAAAGTAAAAGTCAAAAATTAATATAGGTGCAACAACATTTTTTTTTTATAAAATTAAAGATAGCATGTGGGAATGTGGGATTTTGGTCCCACATTACTAGCAATCGTGTTAACCCCTCCAGTTAAGCTCAATGGCTTGTGTTAGGAGTGGGTTCACGTCGGTAGTATAATGGGTAAGATTCGAACCTGCGACCTCACGATTGCGAGACCGATGCCTTAGCCATTAGGCTACCGCCGCTTGAAAATAATTAATCATTTTGAAGTATGTGCCTAAAACATAAAACTACATTTCCTGGCACCAACAAATGTTTAATTATTTTATTGCTGCACATATATTATTTTATACTTTTTAGTTACCTTTTATTTATTTTAGAAGTCGGTTTTTAATTTTTTGTAAAAACTTTTTTATAATTGATGTGAAGAACGAAGACAATTTAAACACCAATTACTTTTGCCTGCGATAGATATTCGCTCATCTACTGGTTTATCAAGAAACTGTTGACAGGACGATATTAAATGAGCCTCGCCGCAAAACACGCAATTAACCCATTAAAGGTCGCTGTACTCAGTTGGGTACAGGTCAAAAATATTTTTTTTCTTTACAGGTGCATAATATTTTAAATGTAAATTATATTTTTTTCACAGGTAGTTAGAGATTCCATTGGAGCAAAAAAAATCAACTGAGGGTATATGAGAAAAAGTTATAATTCCGAATTGTCAAAGTTACGTGTTTTGAAAGTCACTACAGGTAAGTTTTCATATTGTTATTATTATTAAAAATAGAGATATTTTTTTGTATTTAGATATTAATTATGAGTAAACATATACTAATTATTTATTTGAATACAAAATTATTCATCTGTTGTTAGTAGCTAAACAGTTATTTCATTATTTACGTCACTGTACTCAACTGAGTACAGCGGCTATATCCATGTTAGAAAAGTACCACTTTTACTCAATATTTTTTAATTTTATTTCAGATTGTTCATAATGAGCCGTGGTCAGTTTAGAGCAGCTAATCGTTATAATGGCCTTGAAGAAGCTATCCAAGCCATATTAGAAGAGAGTGATGACGAGGCACAGTATGATTTATCTATAATTCCACCAGATCGATGAAGAAGAGGGTCCTGATGATGATATCATCCAAACTGCGTCAATGCCACAGGATGTACCTGGTTCAGTAGAAGTTTTTGTGCGTACTGAAGGTAATCTCTCTTCTGATAATGACAGTGACGACGAACCGCTAGCTGCAAAACGAAGCCGCCGTACTGATCAGCCAAAAGCCCCAGTATGGCGAAAGTGTTCCCCGACATATTCTTCAAGACCTTACTCTATTTACGAGGTAAATGATCATCAGACCACAATAAAACAAGAACTCAAAGATCTAAGTCCAGTCCAAATATTTGAAAAACTATTTGACGAGGAGATCCTTGAATTTATTACTTCTAATAGTAAATTGTACGCAAATCAAAATAATAGGCATACATTTCAGCTGGATCATTTCAATTTGAAAAAATTTATTGGCATTTTGATATTGTCTGGTTATCACAAATTACCCCGTGAAGCTTTATACTGGTCGTTAGATGAAGATGTAGGAGTCTCGATGGTTTCAAGTGCTATGTCAAGGAATATGTTCCGAGATATAAAAAGAAATATTCATCTCGCCGACAACAATGTAGCCATAAGTACGTCCGATAAGATGTTCAAGGTAAGGGCGTTTGGCGAACTTTTGATAAAGAAATACCTTCAGTGGGGAGTTTTCCACGAGAACATTTCCATTGATGAATCAATGGTGAAATACTTTGGACATCATCCTGCCAAACAATTTATTCGCGGTAAACCTGTAAGATTTGGTTATAAAAACTGGGTGGCAGCCAGCTCAACAGGTTACTGTTACACTTTTGATTTTTGTTGTGGAAAATCTATAAATTCCACCGATGAACCTCTGGGAACTCGAGTTGTAAAAACTTTACTAGAAAAACTTAACACGAACCCAATCAATCACACCGTTTTTTTTGACAATTTTTTTACAAGTCATAGTCTTTTGGTAGATCTACGAGAGCTTGGATATCGCGCGACAGGAACCCTGAGAGAAAATCGGACAAAGAAATGCCCCCTTGTAAGTACGAAGGATATGAAGAAGAAAGAAAGAGCTGCCTATGACTACAGGTTTGACAAAAGTAATGAGTTGCTAATGGTAAGGTGGAAAGATAATAGTGTTTGTACAATGGCAACCAATTATGATACCATAGAACCAACTGGCACCGTGAAGCGGTGGTGTCCAATAAAACGTGAAAAAACAGATGTCTTGATACCGAAACTGTTCCAAACGTACAATAGATGCATGGGGGGAGTAGACGAGCTTGACCAGTCTATATCATTGTACAGAATTGGAATCCATGGCAAGAAGTGGTGGTGGGTGCTATTTACTTACATGGTCGATATGACAATAGCAAATGCATGGCGTCTGCATTCATTGAGCAATGAGGATCGAATGGATCAACTTATGTTTCGTCGTACTATAGCACGAACGTATTTACGCCAGGGATCACAAGTAAGGAGCCACCCAAGTACGTCAATAGTACCAGGAATGGCTCAAGATGGAATGGGGCACTTTCCTAAAAAACTAGAAAAACAACTTAGATGTGTAGTATGCCATTCACGAGTTAGATGGGAGTGTAAGAAATGCTGTAAAACACTTTGCGTGGAAAAGTCGTGCTTTGAAAAATTTCACCTCTAAGTGGCCAGTGTACTCACTTGAGTACACCCCCTGAAAACCTTAATTTTTTTTAAATATATTTTTTTTCTCTTTCCTATGTGTTTGTATACCTTATAATTAAACTAGTAATAAACTAAAACCTAAAAGAAAACCTGTAGTTTTAGTTTGGCCATTAATGGGTTAACTGTTTGTGACGTAGGGTTGTCACCGCTTGCATTACTAGCGGCGACAGATCGAAGTTTATCCGTACCACCAACGAGCGCATGAGAAAGGTTAGCCCGTTTATTTGATTGAGATGATTTTACAGATTGTTGTTGTGGCTTACTAGAAGATTTACCTATTATTAGTTTCACAAAAAAAATCATGATAGGTTTCAACTGTGCATATGAAGGAAAAGGGGCGGAGCATGGGCAAGCAATATAGGCGTGCCTGGTCATGTCCTATCCCCAACATCTGTCCGATGTTGGGCTTGGTGAATGGCCTAAGGTGTATCGCAGGTCGTATAGATCCTTAAGGCAGGGCCGGTGGACTACGCCTTCGGGTCTCTGCCATTCAGCTGCATCAGAGAGGCGCTCCGGTATCATGGAGTGCCCGCGTACCTGAGGCAGCTAGTGGCAGACTACCTCGAAGGCAGGAGGATCCTGTACGAGGACCGAGAGGGTGAGGTAATCCGCAGGGACGTCTCGTGCGGTGTTCCACAGGGCTCTGTCTTGGGGCCCCTCTTGTGGAACATTGGCTACGACTGGGCCCTGCGGTGTGGTTTCCCCCCCGGAATAGGGGTCATCTGCTATGCGGATGACACCCTAATCACGGCCCGGGGTGGGAATTTTGAGGAGGCGGCGCGCCTGGCCAACCTAGGGATTTCCCGAATGGTCGGGCGCATCGAGGCGCTGGGGCTTAGGGTGGCCCTTTCCAAGACGGAGGCCCTACTATTTCATGGGCCCCGTCGCGGTCCACCTGCTGGCGCCTCGATTGCCGTCGGCTCGGTCCTCGTACAGGTCCGGGCCCAGATATTTCATCTGGGCCCGGACCTGTACGAGGACCGTGGTATAACTTGCGAGAGACGTCACCGTGATCAACAGGTTTAATACCGGTAGTGATCACCGACTTGTCCGAGGCTCTCTGAATATCGACTTCAAGGCGGAACGTGCCCGTCTGATGAGGTCCAGGCTTCGACCTACTTTGCTCCAAACCATGATAGGATCCGAAGCGTTCCAGTCAAACCTGGATAACCGATTTGCTGCCATGGAAACCACAACAGACGTAAACCAGAAGCTCGTAAATGTGGTTCGGATACTCAGGAAAGAAGGTACGAGATTTTGTGATATGCAGCGTAAGGGCAAGAAGTCAAAGCTTTCGGAAAAGACTTTAGGGCTAATGAAAAAACGACGTGAAAACCCACCTGTCACTTCGTCGGAAAAGCGCGCTCTAAACCAAGAGATCAACAAGCTTAAACGACACGACCTTCGGCGTTCCAACACTCTTTTCATTAAAAGAGCGATCGAACAAAACCGGGGGTCAAAAGTGTGAACATGTACTACCGGAACTGATAGCGGTGCACGGCGCCGTTCTCGAAGTTGTTCAAAAGTATGTGTATCTCGGGCAGTCATTGCAGTTAGGTAGAAACAACTTCGAGGACGAGGTGAACAGGAGAATTCGGTTGGGTTGGGCAGCGTTTGGTAAGCTACGTCAAGTCTTCTCATCGTCGATCCCACAATGTCTAAAGACTAAAGTCTTTAATCAGTGCGTCCTACCCGTCATGACATACGGAGCCGAAACGTGGACACTGACGGTACGGCTAGTCCACAAGTTCAAAGTCGCTCAGCGGGCTATGGAAAGGGCTATGCTCGGAGTTTCTCTTAGGGACAAAATCAGAAATGTGGTGATCCGGCAGAGAACCAAAGTTATCGACATAGCCCACCGGATTAGCAGGCTTTTAATTTTTTTTTTTTTTTTTTTAATATCTTGGGACAACTCACACAACGCTATCTGATCCCAAACTAAGGAGAGCTTGTACTATGGCCACCAGACAACTGATAAACATACTTATATATTTTTAAATACATACATATTATAGACTAGCTGTGCCCGCGACTTCGTTCGCGTGGAAGTTGGGTTTATATTAAGGTAGTTTATGTTACAATTTTACTTCTGTACATTGGAAACATGCTCCACAATGCTCTGTGGCAGGTGGCAGGGCCCGACCTATGGCAGGGCAAGCCAAGCAAATGCCTAGTGCACCATAATGAAGGGCGACAAAGTTTATGGCGCCAGACGAATAGAAGTTAAATTATAAACATTACCATGCTTAGCACCTCGACAAAAAAGTATTTTACCAAAATGATTTGCATCACATCAAATATTATTATTATTGAAAAATTCCCCCCTCTCCCCCGTCACGCGAGTACTTGGGCGGTTTCGGGCGAAATTTTGTGTTAAGGAGCTTCGATTCTGACTCCGAAAGGTCGAAAATTCCGATTGATTTTAAACCTCCGACTCCAACTTCGGCTCCGACACTTTTAAATCGGACGTTTTAATCGGAGGTACCTAGCCGCTCCTTCAAGTTAATTTATACATAGGTAATAAATGCATGATGGAAAAAACTCTCACAGATTCCCTATGATCGCGGGTTCGAGTCCTGCCCGAGCGATCTTTTCCGAGTCTAAAGTACACCCACTTTGTGTCCGTGTTTGTAAAGTCCCCCGCGAAATAGGGCTAGTGTGAGTTATGTTTTTAAAAAATATCCTGTTTTTAAAACATTGCATTCCCGCGGTACTGTGATGCGTGTTCAAACAAACAGACAACATTCAAACGTTTCTGAAAGATATAGGAACTCAGATATCTTTTTTTTGTGTTTAAACTTAATTAAATGTTTTTTTTCACTCTCTTTAGAAGATTTAAATATTATTTTATAATGCCTACATTGGTGAATTAAAAAATAGGTGTGTCAACCTGTCGCAAATTAAGATCATATATTCATATCTACTAAGAGTTTCAGTTTTTTTTTTACATTAATTTTCCTGATTCTTTTTAATTTGTATTTAAATGCCATCTATTTTCAATACTGGATAAGTTTCTTTTAATACTTGAAGATTTTATATTAAAATATACTTATACTATCATGCATATTAAACATAGGTAAGCAAGATATTTAACCTTAAATTATTCACGCGATTAAGACCCGTAATATATATATTTTCTTAATGTGTAAAAATCGCGAAAGTTTATCAACAGTTGTAGGTAAGCAATTTAGACACTCAAAAGTAATCGAATCACAGATGGCGCCACGTGTTTTATTTTGATGTAACGCGGACTTAATCTTTCATTTTTTTTAAGCAATTAACATTTATAAATTCTAGAAAATATCAAGTAATTACTGTTTATTTGTAATGTAATATTGTTTTTCATTTCTACATTTATAACATAATCACTATTCATGCAAAACAATGATAAAGGTGCCTATTGGAAGTGATTATTAATATGAAAATTTGTTAAACAAAGTAAACATGTTAAAGTCGAAAATAAAAGCTTGTATAAATAAGTATACATTTAGAAAAATACTTAAAAAAAAGAATAAAAATAATTTTAACACAACACAAAAAGAGACTCGCAATTAGGGAGTCGATCCTCCGACCTCGCTCGTTTAATACCGCTACTTGTGCCAATAGACCACCTCAGCTGATGCAAACATGGTTAAAATAGCTGATCTTAAGAAAATTGAAAATGTTGTGTTTAGCTCCTAATAGTTTTAGCGTGAAGTTATTGTTTCCATGGGTTACAATTGTAAATAATGTCTTATTGTGGAAAAAATTGTGAAAAACCATAATGGTTCGACAAAACATACGTTGCTGCTCACTCCCCATAGACGATAGCATAATGATTTATAGTGCAAGTAATGACCTATAGTATTTACAATAAAACTGCAAATTTTCATGAAGATCCGTCAAGTAGTTATTGTTTTATAACGATAAATAGCTACAGACATTATCCGTCATTGCTTAGCTCCTATGGGAAACAGCGTGATAAATTAAATTAAATTAAAGCCTATATGTTAATCCAGACTTATTAGAATACACATACAAAATTTCAACCGATTCTGTCCAATAGTTATTGCGTGATGCGTGTTCAAACAAACAGACAGACAGACAGACATTTCTAAAAATGTAGGAATGTGTTTAAATACTCTTTTCGAACATTTCCCAATATTTTTTTTCACTATGTTCGGCCATGCACAGACACGTCAAATTTACAATTTTTATATATGTATAGATATAGATAGATAGCATGATTCAGTATTCACGCGCGATGGCTTATTATTAGCGTATTTCATGTATAACATTGGTTTCTATACCGATTTCTATTAGTATTTTTTATGGAATAGTTAATTATGTTAACTTTTTTAATTAGGGATGACTGAGAGTGTTATAAACGTAAGAATAGACAAATATAATCAGAAAGCTTCGAACTACTAAGCTATCGGGAGTTACACGTGATATTGTGAGTCAACCATAAAAGATAGACATATGCTGTTGTGGCATATTTTTTATATAATTTTAAGGAGAACATTTCCGTCATACATGATTTCTGTGTAGCTTTAACCATTACGGTTGCACACGCGACGAAAGCTTAAAAAATGGAGTAACTTCTCCCGTTTTCCTTCACTGCTCTGCTCCTATTGATTGTAGCGTGATGAAAAGTATACTATAACCTACTCAGGAGTATAAAAAATAATTGTACCAAGTTTCGTTAAAATCCGTCGAGTAGTTTTTGTTTCTATAACGGTTATACAGACAGACAGACAGACAGACAAAAATTTTACTGATTGCATTTTTGGCATCAGTATCGATCCCTAATCACCCCCTGATAGTTATTTTGGAAATATATTTCATGTACAGAATTGACCTCTCTACAGATTTATTATAAGTATATAGATAGATAAATAACACCCAGTCACAGAATAAACCATTGTGCTCATCACACAAAGCTTTATCCTGGGTGGGGATCGAACCCACGACCTCTTGTGTAGCAGTCGGATAAACTGAAGTGGCAGTGGGCTGGCCATATTTGCCGAAGAACTGACAACCGTTGGGGTAAACGAGTTCTTGAGTGGAGACCACGACACGGCAAACGTAGTGTAGGACGCCCTCAGGCCAGGTGGAGTGATGATTTACGCAAAACGGCTGGCAGGAGCTGGATGCGAGAAGCCGAAGATAGAACAAAGTGGCGTGCAATTGGAGAGGCCTATGTCCAGCAGTGGACTGCGATAGGCTGATGATGATAACAACGTTGTAGTGGGTCTTAGTGGTGTAGTGGAGGGCCCTCGATATGTCATCGAACATATCCTCCACTTCGTCGTCTGGATGTGCCGAGGTCGGTGCGTACACTTGCACTACCTTGAGGCTATACCTCTCGGTGAGCTTGATAATAAGGTACGCTACCCTGTTCGACACGCTAGACATTTCCACAACGTTGTCAGAAAGGGACTCATTTACCAGAAACCCAACACCACCTTGGGATTTTTGGTCTCCCTCGCGGAAGTACATAAGGTGCCTGCCTCGAGGGTTTTGGTGTTCTCTCCCTCTCTTCGGACTTCACTTAACCCGAGGATATGCCACCTAATCTTCCCAAGTTCCACCTCAAGTTGTGCCAGATGCGAGTCTAGCCGTAGCGTGCGTCCGTTATACGTCGCCAGGGTCAGTCGGTTGTGGTGGCCTTCCGTAGCCCGTAGATTCTTAGCACGCCCCGCCACGCCGTTACCGTGGACGCCACCATGTCCAGGAATAGCGTGACTGCCGGGAACTGGGAGCCGTGGCCTTAGGCCTTAGTGCTTCGTGCATTTGGGGTAATGCCCATAATCGCCACGCTGGGCAGGCGGGTTGGCGATCGCAGGGCGTAGCTCTCGCATCAGTGACGCTGCTGTTGTCACTGACCTATTACTTTAGCTACGCCATTACTCCCACCAACAAATTAAATAAGGAATCTCTGAAACGAAAACAACATGTAAGGTTACGATGACAATGGTTTTGGAAATAACTATTTTCGAAATATTACAATTCCTTTATCCACAACTCACCTCACAATCAGAACATGATTAAATTAAGTTAACATCAAACTTTTACTTTGGGATCGTTCATCTCTTAAAGTGTTCGAAGATAACCAACGACAATGACCTCGCTTTGACTCAATGACAATCTACGTCCCGATACGACAATATTGGCATAGAAACTTTACTAGATAATATTTAAATATTTATTCAAACATTTATTAAAATATTTGTTTTTCAACACACAAATTACAGAAATAAGCTATTACGGGACTAATCTTATTTTTAATAAATTTGATATACTTTATTGTAATTGTATCCGCCCCCTGTGCTTTGTCACAGCTTAAATTGCATATATTTTTTTCTATGTCTGATGGACAGGCTTTTTGAAATCTTATAGATACGTTGCTGCGATCGTGGTAACACGTAGTCAGCCCTGTTAAGGAAATTATGATCGCATACATGTTAAATATTTAGTATTTCTTGGGTAAAGCATTTAGAAAAATGTTTACATATGTTTATTGTACTATCTGTTCTACCTAAATATTTTATTATAGTTTTATCTACACTTTTCGATTCCTTTCCAGTCCATTCATTAATCTTAGTCTAACAAACAAACCCTTTTGCTTTTCTAAAGTAGTAAGGATTATTATATTTTATTGTTCACTTTTGATGATGAAACACAATTCATTTTCGCAGAGTTTTGTACTGTGGCAGGTGGGTCGAAGATGATCCACCTTTCCCATCTCATTGTAGAAGATGAAATTCATTAACATTATTAGAATAAAAAATAAAGCGATATCATTCTAGGGTTACGAGTTTCATGGCCGACATTTCAGGTCGTTATTTCTACGTTGTTAATAAATGAGATATATATATAAAGTGAATTGATGTTGATAAGTAATGATGTATTTAGTAGGATTTCAGGAATAAATATTGTATTAGCTTTGGGGAAATTCACAGGTTTTATTTTAAAAGTCCGTTAACAGTTCTGAGGAACACCCCCGGTACCTGCTCAAGAGCTGGCCTGATGGCTACATGGTGGATGGCGCCATCTTCGGCACAAAAATATTAAGCAAAATGACGAAAATTTTGAAGGAAAAAATCGTTAGAAAAAAACAAAATGGATACGTTCACGGGATTGTAAGAGTCCGTTGATAATTTCGTGGTCCAATTCCGGATCATCTGTATAATTAACAAGATCACACCGGATGACGAAAAGAAGTTATTCGTAACAGCGTATCTAGCTGGACCAGCGCTATATTTTTTTTAAACAGTGATCAAAGATTGCAAAAGTTTCGAGGATTTTATTACTGCATTAAAGGCAAAATTCCCAAACCGTACAGATTATATTGAGAATTTTATAAAAAGAAGAAAGGGAGAGAAGAGAATATTATGTCTTTTTATTATGAGCTTTCTTATATCGCCACGACAGGAAAGATTACAGATAATACGTTCATAAAAAAAAATTCATTCAGTTCATAAAAAAGACAGGATAGCGACGATAGTTTTCTCGAACAGAGATCATGTAAAGAATACTGTAGTATAGCTAGATAGAATTTATGGTGCAATGAATGACGAAGAACAGATAAACTTGAAGATGGAAAACTTCATGTCATCAAAATCTTCCCATTCTCATTCATCGTATTTATCATGGCGGGTTAGACCTAGCCAATATAATTATAACGATACAAATTCTTACCATAACTGTTCAAGGTACAACAAGCACAAGTTCGGAGCCTTCCGAACGAGACTAAAGGGTGAACAGAACAAAGCTGCCGAGATTGCATAAATTAATGAAAACAATATTTTTTTTTAATTTTTATAAATAATAAAGGTCGGTTGAGTACATTTATTGATATAAATATAAATAACTTGTATATTCCGACGTTAGTGGACACAGGTGCGGAAGTTTCTGTTGTATCGCACGAGTTTGCTTAGAAGAATGTCGATTGAATTGTTGAATGTCGATTGATTCGACTGCCTCTGTGACGCGGTGGGAGTGTGTCCGACTGCTACGCAAGAGGTCGTGGGTTCGATTCCCACACTGGACACTACTTTGTGTGATCCACAAATTGTTGTTCCGGGTCTGGGTGTATTTTGTGTCCGTGACTTGTATGTTTGCAAAGTCTCCCGCAACACAGGGCTTGCACCCTAATGCGGGAGTCGTCTTTTATATAAAAAACGAACAAAAAAAGGCTGATATTTCCTTAAAAGCAGCGGACGGCAAAATGTTGGTGGTGAGTCACGCAGTTTTTTCGTACGGGGACATGCAGTATGAAGTACGACGTTCCCGTGGTGCACAATCTTCGTCGAGATATTATTTTAGGGTGTGATTTTCTTTGTAAATATAATGTCTGAGTTGATTTTGGTAGGTGTATGTTTTGGCTTCCAAATGGGGAGATGGCTTTTATTGTGGAGAATGATTTAAAGTTTCACATTGATAATTTAGATGCAGAGAACACTGTTAAGGATGTTAGCAAAGTTTCGCATAATAATAACGGTAAATATGTTTTTTTCTGTAGATACGTGTAAATCAAAAGAGATTGAAAGTGTCAAAATATTTTTTCAGAGGACAAGAGTTCTATGGTGGACTCTATTGAATTGAAAAAGGTTGTAGTACGTCATGTTATAAATGAAAAAAAAAAGTCAGTTCTCTTTTGATAATTTCGTGTAAAATTTTATTTATGTTACAGATAATAGAGTAAATTCTTCTTCATGTAAGAAACGTGGTCATAAGGCTGATAATTTAAATGGTTTAAATAATTTTTGTAAGTCTAAGTATTTTGTAGTAAAAAAAGGTCCGTAATAAATTAATTCACAGGACAAAAAAGCCATTTAAAATAATGGATTATGTGCGACGTGAATATATTTCATGACAGTTAAATGACGACTATAATTATTTTTTTGATTATACTCGTACTATGTTGAAGGGAAGGGAATGATTATGAATTGTACATTTAGCCGACGGAAAGAAGTGGAATAATGATTTGTCGATGCTAATGTTGCTTGGTAATATGTTTGTTTTAATGTTTAGCTTTGATTATTGAGGGTGATTCTGTAGGATAATGCAATAATGGTATATGTATAGTTGTTTTTAAAGGTGAGATTCAATTCTAATATTGTCTATTTTATTTTCCATGTTACACAAGTTGATGGGAAGTCTTGCACTGATGAGGCCACATATTTGCGATTAGGTCAGACTTGATAAACGTAGAATATGAACAAAATAAGCGTTGGGTTTTTTTATGTGATATTTACTTTATGTGCCTACCGATACGGTAATGACTCTTGATCTCAATAAAAATATCTATTATTTTAATATAAACATTGTGTAAATAAGATAAGATAGTTAGTATAGTATAAATTAGCGTAACCGCATTCAGCATCGATTAATAACATTGTTAATTTTGACAAAATGAGTTGTGCTAAGTCTTTGTCGTTGTTAGTAGTAGTAGTTTTGCTTAGTTTAGTCCAAAGTAAGTAAAATATTTTTTTATGCTTTACCTTTTCACTCGTTTAAATAATTATATAAGAAATATCTACCATCTGATGAAAAATGTTAATTAATAGTTTTACATTGCCAGATTTGAGTCATTAGCAAAAATCATTTCTTATAAAAACCAACTAGCCAAACATTCCAAGCTACCACTTGTACCTCTTCGCTGTCGGTTTTAAGTTTTGAGCATGATCCTTTGTTACATTTAATTGTAACAGAGCCTTGCTCTTCGATATTGGTACTAATTGTTTGACATTCACTATCATTAATTATTCTTTTAAAAATAAGCTTTATATTTAACACTTTATTCCACTTCTTATCATAAAGCACCTAATTATTTTGTTTTTTTTTTTAACTATTTATTATGTATTAATGTCATGTTTTTAAATAATCGTCGATATATATATATATATATATATATATATATATATATATATATAGTTAGTATAGTTAGTTAAGTTTTATAAGGTATAGAAATACATATAATAAACTGTAACAAAATAAACTATATATATATATATATAGTTATAAAACTTAACGGTTTTATCAACTTATTCATGTTTATTTCTAGTACTAGTTCCTCAGTTTTAATATTATAATAACATGTATTTGTGAAAACAATAATAAGTGCTATACCTGATTTAATAGTGCGTAAAATGAATAAGATTTCTTCAAAATGTAATGCCAATAGCGTCATGATAACGTTTGAGCCCTCTAAAACTGACCATAATTTGTAGTCTAAAGGGTTGAGGTCTCGGCTAGATGAGAGCCCGTCTTCAGCTCTTATAAAGTCCGGAACGTTGGTTTTAAGCCAGGCTTGGGTAGTCTGTGCCTTGTGAAAAGGTGCAGAGTCCTGCTGGAAAGTCCACAATAAATTTAAAAAAGTGTATTGCTGAGAGGTTTCCCATTACGATCCAAGACTGTCTTCTGATACACTTTGGCTGAAGTTTTCACTTCTTTTTTACAAAAATGTAGCTTTTATAGTTCTAACAGCTCACGGTCACCCCGATCTTTTATACGAACATACGGTTGATACCAAACTTTTGAAGTGTCTGGAATATGATCGACGGCTCCATACCCACTTTGTGTAAGGCGATCACCGCAATCCTATTTTCTTTACCATTTCGCTAATAACACAAAAATATGTGAAATGGTGCGAAATCGAAATAACTTTCAAAAATAATAAACGCGTTCCAAATTCAAAGTAATTAATTTATTTCTTTCAAAGTTTCTAATTATTTCAAAGTTTTTATATAACAGTATTTATGGGCGGACTAGTAAAATTTGCGAACATTATGTTTGTTCAACAAAATATACATTTATATCACAAGAATAGTGACGTTCACTCAGTGAACACGAGAAATAAGCACAAAAATAATAGGTCAATATCTTAAGCTACATAAAACGCATCATTCATCTATGGGTCTTTCTGTAAGGGCATTTAACAAGATAACAGCTAGTTTTATGAGTCTATCAGTAAATAAGTTCAAAAATGTAGTCAAAAATCATCTTATACGTAGAGGTTTATTTATAGTTTAAATTTGATATCAGATTTAATATTTAATAATTCGTTACCAGTACTTTGGCCAATATTTAAGCACATATAGTTTTTACCTTTGTTGTAAGTAGATGCTCCAACTATGTTGTATCCACTAAGAGACTTTAACTTTTTAAAAATATAATTTGCATCTCTTCTCTATAACATGGTGTATAGTATACTAGAAGTAGCACCTCACCCCCATATCAAGTTTATAAACATTCAAACATTTTAAATAGACAATTTGAAAAAAGTGGCTGCGAGATTTTATTGCCAGGTCCTTTTCTCCGGCTTTACCTATTGTTTACGAACTTGGCATTACATGTAGAATCCTGACTTATCACTAGTGTTGTTTTGCATCCTAAGTGAAATAAGATTATATTTTGAGGTTCTTCCTTACCGCATGGGCATCTTTAATTATTCTTGTTATTTTTTGCTTTGGTTTAAATACCATCAGTGGGTCTTTACCTGTTGCTATAGCATCAATTACCTGTGGTTCTCCATTTAGCTCCCACTGCTGATGAGCGGTGTTTGTTTCCATTACACAAATAATATTCATATTAGTATTCATTAGGAAACTTTGAAATCCATATCAGTTTAAATATACGAAACTGATAAATACTAATTTATTTTAAACATTTTTTTATTTTATTACATTTAATTAAACAACGTTCATTTTAATATTATCCTCATCCCAAAAAGTATTTTTGTGTATAGTTTTAACCTTAACAGTGACACCATACGAGTTAACGTCGCACGTCTCAAATCTGAGTGATACTTTCACAGCTCTACCCACGTGATTTCATTGCTAGTTATAACAATACATATATTCTATAATCACTTGATTCACCATTATTACCACTGCTTATTTATATTATAGGAATGTTATTAAAAAAGTTATGCTATGTATGCTATCGTCTTGGTTCTACTGTCAAGACAGTTGTAAGTTTTGCAAATAAATATGTTTTAAAAATATGTGACATGAATAAAATTGAATACAATAAAAAATAGCCAGACAGACAGAGAGATGCTGAGATCTTAAATTAATTATTATTAATAATAATTATTATGATAATACAATTTTCTATTTTGTAAGGCACCTTAATAAAACAAACAGTAAGAATATAATAATTAAAATATAAGAGATTGCAAAAAAGCATCTCAATATTTGAAAGTACTTAGAATTTTGGATTTTTAATACGTGACCATGAAATTCTTAATTTTTTTTTATCACAGGCAAAGAACCTTGTAATTTTGAGAATTACCTATGCATGACACGCAGCGCAAGATATATTTTAAGAACCCTTGTAGCTGGGATCAAAGATTTGGTTGAGCCTATTGACCCATTGTTAATAGGCGATATCAAAGGAGAAGTACCGGGGGGCAATGAATACTCACTTACAAATCCAAAGATGACAGGATTGAAAAACTGCAACGTAACTGAAATGCTGTAAGTTATGAATAATTGCAAAAAAATGATTATTTTGTAGCAGCTTAAGTTATAAAATACATTGATAAAAAGGTAAAATATAATCAAAATATTCAAAATATTTTCAAGAATATTTTCTTTAGAGTTTAGACGAGACTGTAGGCGGTAAACCATTAATAATAATAATTTCTTAGGGCAACTCGCACAGCGCCATCTGAACTCAAATCAGGCAGAGCCTGTACTATGACAACCAGACAATTGATTAACATACATATATTTCCAAATACATGCCAATGTATTTTAGATAAATTACACCTAGACATTGTTCAATATCCGGAATATCATGGAACCAATTATTATCAAATTATAAAGCTAAGAAGTGTGTTTGTTTGTTTGAACGCGGTAATCTCAGGAACTACTGATCCGCATTAAAAAAATCTTTCACTGTTGGATAGCCCATTTATCGAGGAAGGCTAGAGGCTATAATATCACGCTAGGACTATTAGGAGCGGAGCAGCGATGAGAAATGTTGTAAAAACGGGGAAAAATTACGCAGACAAAGTTGCGCGGGACAGCTAGTTTCGTGTATAGAGTTAACACCTATCCCCACTGGACTTGTCTGATGGATCACAGTCTCAGAGAGATGAAGCCTGTGTAATGCTAGTATCCTATAATACTTACGCAGACTTATACCAAACACACGTAGGTTCGTCCAATAATTATTGTAATTTAAACCAGATATTTTAAAAGTAATCTAAGTTTCTTCGCTTCCGAAATAAATATATTTGAGTTTAAGTTAGGTGTCGTCTGTTAGATAAGTATATTATTTTATTGCAGATATCAACCAGATAGAGTAACATTTCAATATGAGTTGTTTTGTCCGCAATTGGTTCTACAATATGGCTATAAAACTAAAGGAACTTTCGGCCCTCTAAAACTTGACGCAAATGGACACACTAAGGTAACTTTGGGTGAGTAAGTGTCAGCATTAGACTATAATGTACTAGCTAGTATATGTAAATGTTAAAAATAAACTGTAGTCTTCACTACTTTGGAATAGTAAAATATCAAAAATTTAAGTTCATAATGGTAGTCGTGAATGCAGTCCTTCTTTTCCTTTTTTTAATCAAATTGTAAGCATGTAATGGTACTGGTATAAAATTAAATGTTTTAATTTTTTCTTGTTGATTGTTATTGTAATTATGAAGACCATCTATTTTTATCTTTCAGATGATTACGTAATAATATTGAAAGGTCATAGTGAGTGTTTCATCTCTGAACAAGACCACAAACTTCGAACACGTGTGATAGATTTCAATTTAGAAACACAACCTAAAGGAAATATTACATTTGAAGCTAGCAATTTGGTTTCTGGTGACAGAGAAAAATGTAAGTTTTTGATATAAATGGGGACTTGCTCAAAACATGACTATTTTTTTTCTCTCTGATCTGGGAGATTTCGTAAAGTTCTCCGGACATAGTGTTGTCCGGATATACGTTGGTTTGTGACGCCATTTTAAAATCTTTACAGATTTTAAAACATTACCTAAAACATACCTTCTGCTTTAGTTGTGCAGTGGCAGTGCACAAAAAGTTGGTTTCAATTCCCACATGAAACACCACTTTATTGGAGTCTGGTTATATTTATTTTGGTCTCTCAATACTTTAAAATAAAAGAAACGCAAACCTCTAGGGTTACAAATCTAAAAGTTTTAGACAAAAAAGGATAATTATTGATCAGGATCCTTGTGACATAACGTGACAATTACAGGAACTTTTTTTATTTTGCAGCTGAACAAGCCCTCGCATGGATCAACGAACACTCAATAGATGTGGAAAAAGACTTGCGACCTGCTGTCATCCAGAAATTCGTGAAAGTGTTAATAGATAAAAGTAATATTATTATGTCAACTGTTCCCCTTGAAGAGCTTTATTTTAAAGTATAATGCAATATAAGTTAATAATAAAATTGCACACAGATTAATAAATCTCCAAATATTTAAAAAGTCTAATATTTTATGACCATAATTTTAGCTAAATAGGGTACGACAGCACTTAATCATAGGTACACAATCAAAACCACCCCGCGCATGAGCGTACCCACGGGTAGAGAGGGGGTTTGAATCCTTTACTCGCCCTCTACGCCTCGAAATCCGCCAGTGTGACTTTTTACCCGACTGCAAAGACGGGTAATGTTTCTCGCGCGTATCTTGTATGTATGTATGTAATACTCTTTATTACCTCATATCTTTCAAACTACAAGAACTATTTAAACAATTAAGACGTCGTTAGATTTGTCTTGACCGTTCAAGTATTCTTAGTTATGTGACGTTGGCTGTGCGATGTCAAAAACAAGAGGATTTTTTTTTAATACCGCCATATGGATATCAAATTAAATGGCTCATTGTTAGCATTTAAAAAAGGTATAACATGATTATGAATATAAAAATCTCAATTAGCAACCTTTCTTTTTTCAATTTTCAATCCTTGACAATAGCTGTGATCAAAGTTAGTTGTTACATCCTACAACTACTCAATATTATTGAATAAAAAAAATTAAAAAAAAATTAAAAAACCCGCCTGCATAAAAAAGATGGAAACAAAATCATGCAGTCGGAAGCACTTTATTGAGTTCATCGAGATTCATTAATGCCTCCAACTGCATGAAATTATATAATTATGTGAGCAGGTGATCTTGTTTCCATCTTTTTTGTGCAGGCAGGTTTTTTTTTTACTGTATGAATTTGGGCCACTGCAAGCTGCACTAATAAATCATCATTTTATTCATATAATTTATAAAAGGAATATCTTTTAATAAATAAATCATCCTTTTATTTATATAAATAAATAAAATGATGAATTATCATTAGAGACCATAGAAGGATACCATTTGTTTCCAAATACAAGAGCCACTACTTATTTATACTAAAGAAAACCTCGGCTATCGTACCGAAGAAACCCAAACTTGTTTGTTAGAACTGCGTCATGGGAAATTTAGTTACTCGTACCAACGCTTGTTTTTAAATATAGTTGTTGTATATAAGCCGCCTAATACAAATAGGCTACTATTGGTTACGGAAATTGAACAGTTACTAAGGAGTTTACCAGTAACTGAAAATCATCTTTATTGGAGATGTCAATATTAATTTATTGGGAGTGAATGACAGTCGCATAACCGCGAAATACATGGATTGTTTGTGTGAATTCTGCCTACAGTGTGTTATACCAGTTAATGAGGTTACGCGCGAAGTGAGTGTGGCGGGAGAAAAAGTAATGTCCTGCATCAATCATGTGTGAAAAAGGTTGCAATATACAAGATTCAGAAATAAAGTACATAAGCTAATATTTAAAACAAAAATAACTACAGGCAGGAAGAAATACGAAAATGTAATAGGGATCCAAAAAAAATCGGGGAAAATTAATAACTGGATAGGTAGGAAATATTGATGATATTTATTTTAAGATATTTGGGAAATACGGACTCCGTGTACAATAAATCTAATAAATTAATTCGTGTAGTAGACAATTTTTAAATAAAAGAGTCTATGTGACAGACAGCAGTGTAACATTTCGTTTTCAGCCAGTATCTAGTAACACTGTACGTAACTCTATCCATTGACTGAGCAGTGATAAGGCAACGGGCTTTGACGGTATCCGAGCTTGTGACTCTAAACTAAAAAGAAAGAATTATCGCCGGTTTTAGCCCATTTTATCACCAGGTGTCTCGCTAGTGGTCAATACCCAAATATACTTAGGAAAGCGCCGCTCCAAACCCTATTGAACAGAAAAACCCTGCGTTTATTTCGCCCTTGCCGAGTCACTGTTGAGTTATGGGTTGTCTACGTATGGTAAAACCTTTAAAACGTACCTATTAATTATAAAGTCACTTCAAATACGACTTATGAAATATCTTGTTAGTCCTAATGTAAAACGCCAAGATAAAAACTATGAGAGACTGTTTACTGCATGTAATGTTCTTCCTGTACATAAGAAAGTCTAGTAGGGTCTGGTAGGTTAAAAAAATGCTCCAGAATCACCAAGTACCTCCTTGGTGATTCTGGAGCATTTTAATAACAACTAGTTTAAAGTACGAGTATATAACACTTACAATACCAGAAGAGTTAGAAAGTTCAAACTAGTACGACCATCAGTGCGAAACTACTACGGAGAAAGAACCAACAAGTACCTGACTCTCACAGGTTTTGGGCTGACATCGCCTATTACTAACACCACCCTGACCGTCATCCGGCAGTCAGAGATGGTGAAAAAAATCAGGGCAGGACTGCTTCTGCACAGCCCCATCACTGACTCTGTCACGAAGTCAACAAGTCGACTTATGCCAGGTGAATCGATGGAGCCTGTATAGCATCACGGCAGATAACAACCTGGAAGACACCAAGTCCGAAGACGAGATCGTCCACCTAACTCTAGGCATTCCTGGAGATTAAAAACAGGCCGTTTTGGACCGCGGTCGGTGGGTGCACCATATAGCGTATTGCTATATTTATTGTGAGTCAATGAGAAGCGAGATGAAGGGTTGTAGATTATATTGACTTGACTTAATTGACTAGCTTAATAAATCTTAAACCTAAGTATTTATACACGTAAAAATATAGGAAGTAATATTATAATAGGAGGGCGATTTGTTTATTCAGCGCCTCTTAGCAGTACGTGTAGATTGCGTAATTTATAAATAATAAAATAGACAATTAGGAAGTGCAATCTAAACACGTACTGGTGTTTCATTATTTGGTATAGGAATATACTATGGCGACTGCCATAGATATTCCCCCTTTTGTAAAAAAATTATACATTTGTAAAAATTATACATTTAAAAATTGTAAAAATTATAAGTTGAAAATTGTACAAAAAAAATTGAAATATCTTATTAATTATATCTATTTCCGACAGTCTTAAGCAGTATTCGAGTCCCTGACGATTCGCAACAGGTTCTTCTCTATTTTTGCTCCGATTGCTCGGTAGATAAAGTATATACTGAGTATTAGTATTATTACAACTGCGGTGAATATGGCCACCATGATCCACGTGCGGAGGTCTTGTAGGTCCCCAGATAGCTTTGAATGGAGTTTTGTAATCTCCTCTGGGATCGCGGCGTTGTTCTGCACCATATTCACCTGCTCTTTCTCGTGACTGCTTGTAGAACCCATTGTAGTTGGAAGTCTTGTAACTCGAATGAATGACTGTGGTTTTGCATGTCTTTATATACTACGATTGGAATCTTACCGTTGGTCGGGAGATTCGTCCGGAACGTGTTTTATTCGGGCAGTTCTTATCTTCTAATTTTTTATCTTCTATGTTATTTCTAATCGTGCAATTTTGATCTCTTATCTCGTTGTCGTTTATCATAAAAGCTGGTTTGAGACGATCGATTGACACGGAGCTCTGTCGTCCGTTTATCCAGATCGTGAAAACCTTATCATTACGACTAATAACGAGATAAGGTCCATCATACGGAGGTGTAAGACTTGGCCGTAAACGATCGCAACGTAAGAAAACATGTGTGCATACTGATAAGTGTGGATGCACAAATATCTTATCGTTCGTACTCTGCCTATGTGAAACGGAGGTTGCCTTTTTTATGTTTTCTTTAATTTCTTTCACAAAATCGGCGTATGTCGAGTGATCGCTTGTTCCGAAAAATGCTCCAGGTAGTCTTATTGTTGTACCGAGGACTAGTTCTGCTGCAGAGTATCCGGTATCTTGCCGTAGACTGGTACGGATACCGAGTAAAACAGTTGCAAGTTCTTTTGTCCAATTCGTTGTATTTCCTCTTGCTATTAATGCTGTTTTCAAAGTCCTGTGCAGTCGTTCTACCTTTAAGTTTGACTGTGGATGGTATGGTGTGGTTCGAATTTTCGTGATACCCATGAGTTTAGCCAAACTTTTGAATATTTCAGATTCAAACTGGCGTCCCTGGTCTGTGGTAATGTATTCAGGGCATCCAAATCGGGCTATCCATCCTTCATATACCATCCTAGATATAGTTTCTGCAGTTATATCGGCTATGGGAAAAGCCTCTGGCCATGAAGTACAGCGATCTATCATTGTTAATAGATAACGCTTATTTTGCGACGTAGGTAAAGGTCCTACTAAATCGATATGGAGATGAGCAAATCTTCCTGTCGGCATGAATTTACCTAGAGGTGATATTGTATGACGATGTATCTTCGCTCGTTGACATTGTAAACATTTCTCTGTCATCTCATTGATATCTTTGTTCATATTTTCCCATATGTAGTTTGCTGAAATTAGTTTTCTTGTAGTGTTCTTTCCAGGATGGCTTAAGTTGTGAAAACTCTCGAAAATAGTTTTCCTAAATTTGAGGGGTATAAATGGGCGTTGCTTTCCTGTTGATGTATCACAGAAAATCTTGATATTCTCATCTCGGAAATGAATCAATTTGATATTTAACGATTTATTGGCTTGCAAACGTTCCAGCTCGTTATCCTTGCGTTGCCATTGTCCTACCTCGTGCCAATCAATTGCAGAAGGTAGGGATATCGTTTCGATAACTCGGGATAAAGCGTCAGCTACAACATTCATGTGGCCGCTTATGTGTTGAATATCTGTACAAAACTGTGATATATAATCCAAATATCTTATTCGTCTAGGGGTGTCATCCAATGATGGCTTCTTAACGAAAGCATGAATCAATGGCTTATGATCCGTGTAGACAGTAAATTCTCGTCCCTCAATTAATCTTCTGAAATGTTTTATAGCCATGTAGATACCGAGTAACTCTCTATCGTATGTAGAGTATTTCGTTTGGGCTTCACTTAGTGATTTTGAAAAGAACGCTATTGGTTCCCATTTTGCGTTTCTTCGCTGCTGTAGTACAGCGCCTACGCATTTCAGACTAGCATCAGTCATTACAGCGATTTGGGCGTTGCTATCAAGATATGCCAATGTAGTTATTTGACGAATGTCCTGTTTGCAGCATTCAAACGCGTGGTTAGCTTCAGTATTCCATTGTATAACAGTCTTGTCTTTTTTCTTGGAATTATGCAAGTATTTATTTAATGGCGCCTGATGTTTCGCTGCGAGAGGCATACTACTTCGGTAGAAGTTAATCATACCCAAAAAACCGTCGTAATTCCATCACCGTTTGTGGTTTAGGGTAATCGTTTATTGCTTGAATTTTGTCAGTAGTAGGCGTCAATCCTTGGCTCGTTACATGATAACCAAGGAAATCAATCTCTGCTTTGGCAAATTCGCATTTATCTGTGTTTATTGTTATGCCGTTTTCGTGTAAGCGCTTGAATACTTCTTCTAAGTGTTCGTAATGTAATTTAATATTATTTTTACAATCTGCCACAAAAATATCGTCCACGTAAATATATACGTAATCTAAGTCGCGAAATATGGAGTCCATAAATTTCTGGAAGGACTGTGCAGCGTTTCGTAGTCCGAATGGCATTCTTGTGAACTCAAAGAGTCCGAACGGGGTTATAATTGCCGTTTTTTCGGGTTCAGCTACGTTCAGCGCGTGAAATGCTTTTTTTATATCAATTTTACTGAATATCGCTTTTCCGCTTGCTATGTATGTAAAGTCGAGTAGTCTGGGTAAAGGGTACCTATCCGGTACTGTTATTTTGTTCAGTGCTCGGTAATCTCCGCACGCTCTCCATTTGCCATTCTTTTTCTTGACCAGATGAAGTGGCGATGCCCATTGGCTGCTTGACGGTCTGCAAATTCCCATATCCATCATGTTTTGGAATTCCTGTTTAGCAATCCTGTATTTGTCAGGAGGTAGCGGACGAGCTCGAGTAGCTACTGGAAAACCCTTTGTAATGATTTGATGCTGCACCTGATGTTTGGGAGGTTGGTTCATCGATCTAGGCTTAGTGATACCTTCATATTTCTCTAACAAGCACTTTATCGGTTCTGGTAGAGAAGAGTTTATCGATCGGATTGTTGCAATATTTGCTTTCAATAATCTTGCGGACGTCTTAAGGCCTGTGTTTTTATCAATTAATTTTTGTCCGTGTATATCGACTAATAATTGATAATGTTCAAGAAAATCAGCTCCCAAAATTGGCATGTTAACGTCGGCAATGGTAAATGTCCATTTAAAACTTCGACGTAGTCCTAGGTTCAGCATTAAGGTGCGTTCACCATATGTGTTGATAGAGCTCCCATTGACAGCGAACAATTTGTATTCGCAGGCTCCGCTATTCTTGTCTGTGCGGTTTATAACAGATATGTTAGCACCCGTATCGACTAAGAATCTATAACCACTGTTAGAGTCAGTTATAGTTAGACGGTTTGATGGGTGAATTGCACAGAGACCCGTCGCATTCTGTGCTAGTTCTAGTTTTCCGAATGCTGGTTGTTTTTGTTGTTCCATGAACATGGTTGCGTACATTTATACGCTTTTTGTTTGAAACGTCTGTGATAAAAACAAAGTCCATTACTCGCCATTCTATTTTTAGACCTTGACCGTGTATGCGAATTGTTACGTGAATGGAATCTGCCGCGTTGCAAAGGTCGGCGTGAGCGACCGTTTTGCAACTCATCAATTTCAATTCGCATAGCTGCAATCTGTGACGTCAGGCTTGTTATTAAATTAATTTCTGCGGTCGCCGATCGTGACGTACTTCTATTATATCGCATGTTTTCGTGGATTTTATCGGCGAGGTCGCATAATTTATCTAATCCTAACTCTTCGCATACTGCTATGATTGACGTAATTTCTGCTGGGAGTTGTCGAAACCACAGTAGGCGAATTGTATCTTCATTGATCTTGCCGCAGCCTGCTTCCTTCATTTGTCTTAACAATTGAGACGGTTTCTGATCTCCGAGGTCCATTTCTGAGAGGAGTTTGTGAAATCGTCGATGCTCGCTTTCTTCGTAACAGCTTATCAGTCGGTCCTTGATAGTGGTATATTGTTTTTCCGCTGGAGGGCTTGTCAGTATATCACTAACCTGGTGTATGACTTCTTTTGGTAATTTTGCTATTACCATGTTATATTTGTACTCTTCCCCCTGTTTTTGAGGTGCCATAATTGCCTCGAACTGGGCGAACCATAGTCTTGGTGAGTCGGTCCAAAACTGTGGTAATTTTTCTGAGACGGATATCGCTGCTATCGTCTCAGCGCTAGCGTCGCCCTTGATAGGAGAAGCTGGTGGGACCATGGTAAATTTTTGTTATTCCGCGTAATACTGGCCTCTTGAAATTTTAGCTGGTGAGACCCGCTTGTGGGAAGCCAACAAAAATGTGCCGAAAACGTACTACACTAAATTGACCGATCCTATGCCTATTCTGGTAATCTATTGTTTCGCTAGATTCGCTGCTGAAAACCAAATTGGGTACCGATCGACTCGGAATTATATCAGCACTAGCTAGCAATAGATCACGTCGGGGTCACCAATTATAGCGTATTGCTATATTTATTGTGAGTCAATGAGAAGCGAGATGAAGGGTTGTAGATTATATTGACTTGACTTAATTGACTAGCTTAATAAATCTTAAACCTAAGTATTTATACACGTAAAAATATAGGAAGTAATATTATAATAGGAGGGCGATTTGTTTATTCAGCGCCTCTTAGCAGTACGTGTAGATTGCGTAATTTATAAATAATAAAATAGACAATTAGGAAGTGCAATCTAAACACGTACTGGTGTTTCATTATTTGGTATAGGAATATACTATGGCGACTGCCATACACCACATAGACGGCAGCGGCTACATCCCGTTCTATGACGAAATGGAGTCAAAGGACAACACATCCACAATGATCGCAAAGGGCCCAGTGCCAGACCCAGAAGGCAAAAAGCTACCCACTACTATGCCCCTTGCTTCCGCTCCCCGTCAGGTTCCGAGAACGAAACTGAAGTCGGCGCCACAGGAGGAGAGAAGTATGAGCAATGAGGTTGGTCTCCTCGGATCTCCTTCTCCTTAGTCTTATCAGACTAGTACAAACCAATCTCCAGCACAAACAGATCGAGGCGGCATCACTACAGACGCTGAAGATTAACAAAAGGACCGTCACCCTGATCCAGGAACCCTGCATCAGAAATAATAAAGTCAGTGGTCTCAATAACATCAGCGGTAAGCTCTTTTAAGACACCGCAGTAGAGAAACCAAGAAACTGCGTATATATACCGAATGACATTACATCAACTCTACTTAACCAATACTTGTTTTTAAACTTTCGCGATTTTTATACATATTAGTTATATTTCGGGACTTAATCGCGTGAATTATTTAAAGGTACGAACCTTTTATTTACCCGACGTTTCGACCCGTGACCACGATCGGTGCAATTCGATCGAAACGTCGGGTAAATAAAAGGTTCGTACCTTTAAATAATTCACGCGATTAACCAATACTGTTGCACTGATCTAACAGCAGTAAAATTAACCACAGCAGACCAATTACCATTGACTCCCGCCTCAGTATACATGCTTGGGCACGACGGGATCCCTTCAAGGAAAGTAGCCAACCTGGTACAGCTTAGCGAGGTAATTAACTGGAACTTAATCATCTCCGCAGACTGCAACGCGCACCATCATCCAAAGGAAAGTAAGGTCACAAACACAAGGGGTAAGTCACTTGTTGAATACCTATTCAAAACAAACCTACACATTGCCAATAAGGGCACGGAGCCCACCTTCGCTAGCTCCAGGTATCAAACTATTATCGACATTACCTTGACTTCACATGCGGTAGCAGACCAAATAAAGGGATGGCACATCTCTAACAAAGCATCACTCGCCGATCACCGCCGCTTCTGCTTTACACTCAAACTCAAACTAACAGACCCGGTCCCATCATCCTAACCGACATGGCCCTAGACGAAACCAAGATGGTGTATAAAACGCTATGCACGGACCACATCGAAACAAACATATCTATCCTAACCAGCTCCTTAGTCGAAAGCTACAAAACCGAATGTCCGGAAATTTCAGCTTCGAACGTAGGCAAGAGTCATTAGTGGGGACCAGAACTCGAACGCCTTCATCACAAACTAAGGAAACTCTTCAACCGATCTAAAAATACACGTTACCAAAAGACTGGGACAAATACAGACGTGCACAGTAACAGTACAAAAAGCGCACTAGGTACCGAAGCACAGAATCCTGGAGAAACTTCTGCAACTCCATAAACTCTACAACCCAAGCCAGACATACGAAAATCCTAGCCAAGAGTAACCCACAACACCTGGGCCCGCTCAGGAAAGCTGACGACACCTTCACAACCACAAAAAGGAAAACAAGGCACTGTCTGGCTGGAAACTCGCTTTCCCGGCTGCAAAATACTGGGCACTTACTAGCTTCAAACCCTTCAAATCTGCAGGGCCGAATGGAATCTTCCCGGCATTCCTACAATCGCAACAACAAAAAGTCATAAAACACCTAATACCTATATATATAGGGCATGCCTAGCATTCAGGTACATCCTCAAAACATGGAGGTAAGCGAAAGTAGTTTTTCACAAAACCTGGCAAGGCTACACAAACCAAAAATCCTACAGGCCCATCAGTCTCACATCGTTCCTTTTGAAGACACTAGAGAGGTTAATAGATAAACACCTGAGAGATGGAGCGCTAACAAGAAAACCTTTTCATCCCCAACAACACGCATAAAGGAAAAATGGATCTACAGAGTCTGCTCTGCCCCTCGTAGTACAAAATATATAAACCGCACTTAAAAATAAGGCATCAACACTAGCAGCCTTTATTAAAATCGAAGGACCTTTTAATGAGACCATGCACAAGAGCATAAGCCAGGCCCGAAAAAAATCGATGTAGAACCCGCTCTCAGGAGCAGGGTCACTAAATTAGTAAGCTGCAGGGCGGTCCAAGTAACTTTAAGTTATTATTTTAACTTTAAGTTATATTGTAAGATGATGTCTACAAGGAGGTGTCCTATCTCCACTACTACGGAACATAGTAGTAGATGGCCTCATAAGGAAACTAAATGGCAGAGGTTTAACCACTATTGGCTATGCGGACTACTTAACAATACTTATAAACGGCACCGCCGTGAATATGCTATATAAAAAATATGCTATATACGTTCGGCCTTTGAGCTAGTAGAAAAATGGTGTGACGAACACAAGCTGTCCGTAAACCTCAATAAGACAGAATTTGTTCTCTTAACAAATAAAAGGAAATTACCTGAGCTTAAATTATCGAAGCTCTTTTATACGGAACTCATCCTAACAACGCAAGTAAAATATCTGGGCTTATACTTACTTACGACAACAAGTTATCTTGGGCGAGTCACATCGAAACAAAATAAAGAAAGCATTTATTGCCTTCTGGCAATGTAAGAGACTAGTGGGAAAAAGATCTCTACACTGCAATAATAAGATCGACCATTACCTACGGCCAACGGGCCCCTAAACAAGCAGCTCCACACCATCGGTTTGACAGACAGCCCGCTTTGCAGAGGATGCATAAAAACTGAAGAAACACCCCGGCACGTAATTCTGGAGTGCAGCAGTGTGGCCCGCATCATTCCTCCCGGAGGCGTGCAGCGGTCTGAGCCAACTGCTGAGCTCTGGGAGTGCCTTGGTTGGCTGGATAGAGGGAACTGGCAGGACAAGTATCTAACGCACAATGGCCCAATTAAGAGGCTAAGTGCGGTTATTGTAGCCCCGTAAAAACAAACAAACAAAACAAACAATAAAGGAAACTCAATGTCAGGATATTTTTCCTCGGAATCGCAACGCAAGTTTGAATCTATCCTAGAGAGAAAGTGGTAAACTAATACAAAATCCCATCGGTGATCAGGTAGAATAATGTTTTTAAAATAGTTAGTTTTTCCTCAAACATATCAAACGATATTCTAAACTTATGATCCTCAGTAGTTTCAAAATTAATGTTTAAAAGGTCCTTCCATGATGTGTAAGCTAAAGGTCGTTTCCTTTAATAGCGAGTAACAAGTGCCTGGAAGTCATTATTGTAAAGCTATTGTAAAGCTCGTGAGTTAATGGAAATGCCTTGATAAAGACAACTCATCGCCGGTCAAGTACGAGAATAAGCATTATAAGCACGCTTTCTACGAAACTGCGATAAATCTTGAATCGTATATTCAACATCCATAGATTTGGATTTCCATTTCTTAGATCAATTTTATTTACGAGCCGAATGTTCACTCAATAACGACATGATTAAAGCAATTAGCAAGATCGGTTATTGATAACAAATAGTCGGCGATACAATATTCCAACAGGTGAACGCCGTCAGTATGCAAAGATGTAAACAAGATAAGAATACGAGTACCTAGGCAATAGATGACCGGTAAGTACCTAGTAAGTACCTAGTAAGTACTTAATTAAGAATTTGCCAAAACCCGTTTTGATATGTACAGTAGACAACAGATCGGATATGTTACCAAGCGAAAATGACCTCTATTATAAAAACATAAGAAATCTATTAAAAAAAGAGTTGTGATTGCTATTGCAGGAAATCGATAGGAACGTTGTGTGTTGCCCGTTAAGAAATTTAAACGATATTTAGTCATTTGTATGATGACGAAACAACATATGTTTATACCTATTTTAGTTTATTTACGCATTGTGAAACAACATAAGTTTAACTACTTCTTATCTATTAAAGTTATTTATTAAAAACATTCCTTAAAATTCTACGTCCGTTAATTTTATAGCTCTAGTTTAACTGGTAAACAGATAAGAGAAGATACGGATTCCATGATACCTTCTTATTTATAATTTTCGTTTACAATAAGTAAACAAGCCATTGGAAGTTCAAGTATTTTGTAATGAATTAATATGGAATAATTTATAAACCCCAAGCAATTAATGTTGTCCGTTTGACGTCATCATTGACAGGCTGGGTTGACACTTGGGTTTCTTTGGTCATTTTAGCTAGCTTTAGCCTATCTATAGATGCGTTGACCTCTACTGTGAAGTATATAGGTTGACGGTTGACAACCTTGTATGGTCCAGTGTTTTTTTTTTTTATTTTGATGTTTTATTAGAATGCCATATTCCTTCAGACGTTGAAACAATGGTCTAAGATGATCCAGGTGGACTTCCGGTGTTGGCGAGTAGATTAAAATGTCATCTAAAGAGCCGTAACAGAAGTCAAGGCCTAGGAATACTTCGTTGATTAACCATTGGAAAGTCTGCGCAGCGTTCCGCAGACCAAAAGTCATGTATGGGAATTTATACAACCCAAAAGGTGTTGTGATGGCGGTTTCAGTATATCAGCAGAATTAACAGCTATCTGATCATATGCCTTAAATGAGACTAAATTCCTGAACAATTTCGTCTTTCAATGCACTGTTGAATAAAGTCTTGAACCAAAGATATGCTAATAAAAGTTTTTAGATGCTAGATCAAATCAAATCTCAAAATAAAATTTATTTATTTTACACTTAGAAAGCTAAAGCAATACTTAGCAGAACATGAACATGTTTATATGCACATGTTTTGTCAAATTCGCAAAACAATAGGCAAAGCCAAAGAAAAGAACAAGGCAATAAAAACTCGCGACCACTCTTTTAAAATCTTAACATTAGCTAAAATTATTGGTTAAAGTAAAGATAACTTATGAATAAATATGTCTATATCCATAAAAAAACGATGGCCTATATTTATCACGCAGAATCTTTACTTACAAAGTCAAATCATATTCTTAAATCATGTAACAAACAAAATACTTACAACAATATTTACTTATGTAACACAACAAAAACATTTTAAGATTTCTAAAAAACTTTTTTGATTAAGTTTATACTTTTGAAAATAAGCGCTCCTAAAATTGCGAAAATTGTCTCCCCCTTTATTTTTTAAGGCCAAAAAATTACAAAGGTAACTTAATAAATACTTTTATTAAAAATATTTTAGCATGATCGGAAACACCATCTTTGAGTTATATCAGCAAAACTGTGCATCTCAACAGAAGGAGCTAAGTTCCATGAAGATACGCTCTTTTACTGGTGGACCGGTAAAAGGGAAACAGAAACATGAAAAAATCACTTTTGCCTGGTTTTATAATTATTATTCCTAGAAATATTACAACGTTTTACACTTTTGTGCACTACTGTACTTTTACCTTGCGTATTTTCAATTTTTATGTCATTTATTAAATCGTGAAAAATCGCCGGTAAATAATTAAAAAAAAAAAACATTAAAAGAGGCAACTCGTAAGATTAACTTTTTTTTTATGTGGCGGTCAAAATTCTTTACGAACACCCCCACCGTCCGGGGAAGACGATAGTCTGGGGTTTGCACCCACTAAAAACCCCGTCGTGTATCGCCCGCCACCTTCGCAAACGGGCTGCCGGAATTTGTTATACCGTCGGCGGCCCGCCCCGTGGCAATGCCCGGAAGCGATGTTATTGCGTTCCGGGCATTTCACACCTTCGCGGCCCCTGGATACACAACTCGTAAGATTAACCAAACCTAACCCATTTATCTTTTTTTTTTTTAAATACGGCTCTACCCGCATAGTTATAGCTTAATATCGCAATATAATAAAATGAAATGAATTAAATAAAATGTATTGACCGAAAGAATTTCCCTCATTACAAACAATTTGCAAAATTCTACATTAAATATATATATATATATATTATATCATAATTATTTTTATATTATATTATTATACTATATTTTCACTTAAATAATCTATAATAATATATATTTAAAACACTAAGTAGGTAAATGTGTGGAGGCAAATGTTTCCAATAAAAATTTTTTTGTTTTATTTTTAAGCACTCTTTTAGTAACGGTACTATCTAACAAAGAGGATGGTAGGTATTTTAACTGACTAGGTGGTAAGCAGCAACGTATCTTTAAGATTTCAAAAAGCCTGTCCATCAGACATAAAAAAAAATATATGCAAAAGCACAGGGGGCGGATACAATTAGAATAAAGGATATCAAATTTATTAAAACTAAGATTAGTCCCGTAATAGCTTATTTCGTTGATTTGTGTGTTAAAATGGGGGTATACCCAGAACAGCACTAATAAGGCCGATATTTAAGCAGGGGGGTCACATTGCGAATATTCTAATTATAGGCATTGGCCTATAATTAGAATATTCGCATTTTTTCTACTATTTTATTAATTACTGACAAGATTGCTATTGAGCAATCTTGTCAGTAATTAATTAAATAGTAGAAAAATATATTGTAAATTAAATAAGTGCTTTTCTGGAAATAAACATAGTATTTTAACTGATATCCAGCATGGCTTCCGAAGGGGCCGAAGTACGGCAACTGTCTTAGGGCGTTTCATTGATGACATCAATGAGGGTCTAGATCAGCGGAAGCAGGTGGTGGTCGTGTACATTGATTTCCGAAAAGCATTTGACACTTTGGAAACTTACCAGCTACTTCAAGACATGGAAGAGTATGGAATCACGGGGCCGCTTAACAGATGGCTCCGGGCTTATCTCACAGACAGAATACTACAGACCGTCATTGATGGAGTCAGCGGCGAGCGCTCACGCGTGAGTTGTGGCATGCCGACCGGATCCGTCTTCGGCCCCGTCGGCTACATAATGCATGTCAATAGCATGTGCAACGTGGTTAGTTACTGTCGCATTTATATGTATGTGGATAATACGTGTTTAGTTTATGCAGATAGAAATCTCGAAGTAATAGCCAGTACAATACAGGAAGATTTTACTAACATAATAAAATGTGCACACGACAATGGCATTATTATAAACTTATGTAAGACCAAATGTATGCATATAATATGTTTTCCCTATCTCAAAAATGTAGATCGACAGACGAGAATAGTCGGGCATAGCTACGAGTATATGCACAATTCCTATGCAACATGCGACTGCTCAAGCATTGAGGTGGACTCCAAATTTTCATGGAAAACGCATATAATGACAGTATGTGATAAATTAAAAGCTGTGCTTGTAAAATTCCACCACCTCAGTTTTACCTTGAATAAGGCTACGATGTATACAGTATATCATGCGCTTGTAGATTCAATAATTTCTTACGGACTGACTAGCTATGTAATGTACGACACATTCAAAACTTATTTAGATAAAATTAAAGCACTACAAATAAGGTTTATCAAGTTACTAGTAGACAAATGTCTGATGGACAGGCTTTTTGAAATCTTAAATACACGTTGCTGCTTACCACCTAGTCAGCTCTGTTAAGGAACTTATGACCTCATACATGTTTAATATTTAGTATTTCTTGGGTAAAACATTCGGAAAAATTGTTACTTATGTTAATTGTACTCTCTGTTCTACCTAAATATTTTATTATAGTTTTATCTACACTTTTCGATTCCTTTCCAGTCCATTCATTAATCTTAGTCCAATTTTCTCACGTTTTTTTACATTTTGCCATCTCCTCCCTGCGATAACTATTTTTAGCTTTATTTATACATTTATTAACTTTATTTCTATAACTGTAATCGTAAGTTCATATCATGTGGTTATTTTTTAAACTGTCTGTTACATATATATATATATATATATATATATATATATATATGTAACAGACAGTTTATACAGTTTATAGTTTATATATATTTTAATCCTTTTTTTGTAGTTTACTAGGCAAGTTGTAAATAATGTTAATAGTTTGTGTATAATTAGTTCGTAGGGTAATTATTGTATTTAATAACATTGTGAATTTTTATTTTAATAAATACTTGAATCTTTAAACACCCAAACATACATAAAAAATTATATATATACCCTTTTGCTATTATATATTTTTTACCTTGTTCACTTTTGATGATCTACCTCTCCCATCTCATTGTAGAAGATGAAACTCATTAACAGAATAAAAAAAAAAAGCGATGTCATTCTAGGGTTGCGAGTTTCATGACCGACCCTTCAGGTCGTTAATTCTAAGTTGTTAATAAATATTATATATATATATATATATCTATATATAATATTTACACTTTATCTTTATATATATATATATAAAGATAAAGTGAATTGATGTTGATAAGTAATGATGTAAATCGACCGCGCGTGTTTTGTTTTTTATCGAATTACTCGGATTTAATTGTAATTGATGTTTATTTGTTATTTCTAACTTATTTTTAATTAAATAAAGGTTTTAATAATTTTTTTTTTTGTTAACTTATGCCAGTATAAATTTCAGTTAAGATATAAGTTTAAAAAAAAAGGTACAACGGGTGTACGTTTAATTTCTGAATAGCAATAAAACAATACAATATTTGCACCTTGTGTTTTATTTTATTTACTTATTAATATATTAAGAATAAAATACAATAAAAACATCACATACCATAGTATTTTTTTTCACTTTACCTGTATTTATCAAAGCGGGCCAAAAGCGATGTGGTTTGTATTTTATGTACAATAAACTATTAATATTATATACAAAGGTTTATTTTAAATAATAAGTTCAGCTCATTAAATACACATAATACAATCTGCACATCTGTTAATTGAATAGATTTTAAGTGATAATGAATGTACTAAAATTACGGTCGTAAATCAATCGGTTAGCTTTGAATTATTATCAGGTAGAAATATTATTCCAGGTATAAAAACAATACATATAATAGGTTCTTTAAACCTAACTACCTATTATAATACTAATAACATGCATGTGTCTAAGAAATATTTTAAATAATGAGCTTTTAAAACCGCCATAAATTACCTACTAAAGTAGGTAATTTATGGCGGTTGCTGCCTGCTGAAATTCCTTACAAATCCCTAGTCTGTCCACCGACCGGGAGCCGGTCGCGGCGTACGCTGGCTTTATTCAATTGTTTTATTTCGCTTTGTAAAACAAATATACACATTAAACTTTGGACTTATTTATTTAAATGATAGTTAGGGCTTTATATTAAAAACAATGTTAGTACTGTGCATAAGGATTTCATTTAAATATGACGTTTTTTGTTCTGGAAGTAGATAAATTAAAGTTTGTATTCGATTGTTTGTATATTTATTCGAATTTTAAGCATGACAGAAAGAGTAAAATATATATTAAAACCTTTCATCAGGCTCCCGGTCGGCTGACAGATGCCGTGTTTTCTGTCAAAACCGGGAGCCGGTCGATCGACACACTAGGGGTTAGTTTTGAAGAACACCAAGTCAAACCGTACAGATTATATTGAGAATTTTTATGAAAGGAAGCAAGGGAGAGAAGAGAATATTATGTCTTTTTATTATGAGCTTTCTTATATCGCGACGAAAGGCAAGGTTACAGATGATACGTTCACAAAAAAAAAACATTCGGTTCATAAAAAAGACAAGATAGCGGCGATAGTTTTCTCGAACAGAGATCATGTAAAGAATACTGTAGTACAGCTAGAAAGAATTTACGGTGCAATTAATGACGAAGAACAGATAAACTTAAAGATGGAAAACTTCATGTCATCAAATTCTTCATCGTATTAATCATGGCGGGTTAGACCTAGCCTATATAATTATGACGATACAAATTCTTGCCACAACTGTTCAAGGTACAACAAGCACAAGTTCGGAGCCTTCCAAACGAAACGTCGCGAGCAAAGAATGTAATAAATGACAAAAAAGTCAGTTCTCTTTTGATAATTTCGTGTATAATAATATTTATGCTACAGATAATAGAGTAAATTCTTCTTCATGTAAGAAACGTGGTCATAAGGCTGATAATTTTTAATGGTTTAAATATTTTTTGTAAGTCCAAGTATTTTGTAGTAAAGAAGGTCCGTAATAAATTAATTCACAGGACGAAAAAGCCATATAGTTTAATGGAATATGAGCGACGTAAATATATTTTATGACAGTTAAATGACGACTATACTATGTTGAAGGGAAGGGAATGATTTGTACATTTAGCCGACGGAAAGAAGTTGAATGATTTGTCGATGCTAATGTTGCTTGGTAATATGTTTGTTTTGATGTTTAGCCTTGGTTATTGAAAGTGATTCTGAAGGATAATGCAATAATGGTATATAGTTGTGTTTAATGGTGAGATTCAATTTTAATATTGTGTATTTTATTTTCCATGTCAAACAAGTTGATAGGAAGTCTTGCACTGATGAGGCCACATATTTGCAATTAGGTCAGACTTGATAAACGTAGAATATGAACGAAATAAATACAAAATAACCGTTGGGTTTTTTTTAAGTGATATCTGCTTTATGTGCCTACCGGTACGGTAATGACTCTTGATCTCAATAAAAAATATCTATTATATTAATATAAACATTGTGTAAATAAGATAAGATAGTTAGTGTAGTATAAATTAGCGCAACTGCATTCAGCATCGATTAATAACATTGTTAATTTTGACAAAATGAGTTGTGCTAAGTCTTTGTCGTTGTTAGTAATTGTAGTTTTGCTTAGTTTAGTCCAAAGTAAGTAAAATATTTTTTTATGCTTTACCGTTAGACTCGTTTAAATAATTATATAAGAACGATCTACCATCTGATGAAAAATGTTAATTAATAGTTTTACATTGCCAGATTTGAGTCATCAGCAAAAATCATTTCTTATAAAAATCAACTAGCGAAACATTCCAAGCTACCACTTGTATCTCTTCGCTGTCGGTTTTAAGTTTTGAGCATGATCTTTTGTTTCATTTAATTGTAACAGAGCCTTGCTTTTCGATATTGGTACTAATTGTTTGACATTCACTATCATTATTTATTCTTTTAAAAATAAGCTTTATATTTAACACTTTATTCTACTGCTTAACATATTATTTCCTTCATAATTTCCATATTACTTTCTTCAAAATTCATAATAAAATCATTTTGTAATATAAATTGATGATTTTCAAAGAGTGGCTCATATGTTTCCTGGCAGCTTCTTATCATGAGCTTTACACTTGGAACTGGCACATAATTTATTTGTTTTTTTTTTTAAACTAATTATTATGTATTATTTTCACGTTTTTAAATATTCATCGATATATAAAGGGTCTTTCAAATAGAGCGGGTCGATATTAATAATCTGTGGCGGCCATTTTGATTTGGCGGCATCTGTCAAATCTGTTTTTTCTTATTCAGTCACTGATGCCAAATCACCATGGCAAGTTACACGGTTGAGCAGCATGTGCAAATGATAAAACTTTATTATCAAAATGAGTGTTCGTTAGTGAAAACGTTGCGCGCATTGCGCCCATTTTACGGCAGACGCGGTGGCCCTTCAAAGTCTACTCTCCAACGATTGGTGACTAAATTCGAGACGACCGGTTCGGTAAACAACCAACCAACACCTTTACGTCAAAGGAACGCCAGATCGGCCGAGAACATCGCCGCTGTACGTGAGAGTGTTCAGGAGACTCCGAAGCAGTCGATTTCTCGCCGTGCACAAGAACTCGGCCTTTCGCAGACTTCAACTTGGAGAATTTTGCGTCGGGACTTGGGTCTGCATCCATACAAGATCCAACTGACCCAGGAGCTCAAAGTTAATGACCATAGACAACGCCGTGTGTTCGCTGAATGGGCGTCGGAACGCTTGGAAGAGGACCCCGATTTTGGCCAAAAAATAATCTTTAGCGACGAGGCACATTTTTGGATGAATGGTTTTGTTAATAAGCAAAATTGCCGTATATGGGATGACCACAACCCACATGAGGTTCACCAGATAGCAATGCATCCAACATAACGCAGGCCATCGCTCAGATTCAGCCGGATCTATGCAGCAGAGTCATTAAAAATTGGACCTCTCGGATTTGTGCCACCATGCGAAGCCGCGGCGGACATTTGAACGATGTCATATTTCATGCATAATGGCATAAACGGGCCTTTCAAATAAAAAATAAATTTCGTTAATATCTCACACACATCTAGTTTTATTCAATTTTAACATCGACCCGTCTTTGTTGAAAGACCCTTTATATATCGATGATCATTATATAGTTTATTTTGTTACAGTTTATTATATGTATTTCTATATCTTATAAAACTTAACCGTTTTATCGTTTTTACATGAGCATTGTTTTTAGTTATCGACTTATCCATGTTTTATTTCTAGTACTAGTTCTTTAGTTTTATTATTGTTGTTGTGTTGTGAAAACATTAATAAGTGCTATACCTGTGCTATTTAATAGGGCGTAAAATGAATAACATTTCTTTAAAATTTAATGCCAATAGCGTCATGATAGCGTTTGAGTCCTCTAAAACTGACCATAATTTGTAGTCTAAAGGTTTGAAGTCTCGGCTAGATCAGAGCCGATCTTCAGCTCTTATAAAGTCCGGAACGTTGGTTTTAAGCCAGGCTTGGGTAGTCCGTGCCTTGTGACCAGGTGCAGAGTCCTGCTGGAAAGTCCACAATAAATTTTAAAAAGTGTATAGGTTTCCCAACACAATCCAAGACTGTCTTTTGATAAACTTTGGCTGAAGTTTTCATTCTGTTTCACAAAAATGTAGCTTTTATAGTTCTAACAGCTCACGGCCACCCCGATCGTTTATACGAACATACGGCTGATACCAAACCACTTTGTGTGATCCACAAAGTGTTGTTCCGGGTCTGGGTGTACTTTGTGTCCGTGACTTGTATGTTTGTAAAGTCCCCGCAACACAGGGCTTGTACCCTACTGCGGGAGTCGTTTAAAAAAAAAAAATCTTTCAAAGTTTCTAATTATTTCAAAGTTTTTATTTAACAGTATTTATGGGCGGACTAGTTAAATTTGCGAACATTATGTTTGTTCAATAAAATATACATTTATATCACAAGAATAGTGACGTTAACTCAGTGAACACGAGAAATAAGCAAAAATTAATAGGTCAATATCATAAGCTACTTATAACACATCATTCATCAATGGGTCTTTTTGTAAGAGCATTTAACAAGATACTAGCTAGTTTTATGAGTCTATCAGTGAATAAGTTCAAAAATGTAGTCAAAAATCATCTTACAAGTAGAGGTTATTATTTAGATAATGAATATTTAAATTATAAAGAAAAATGGATCTAGTTGCTTGGGTGGGTTTTGTTGTCACATTGATTAAGAGCATGATTTGATTTTTGTAAGTAAAGCTGCAGCTGCGTGACAAATAAAGTCCATTCTTTTCTTTTTTTTGATATCAGAATTAATATTTAATATTTAATAATTCGTTACCAGTACTTTGGCCAATATTTAAGCACATATAGTTTTTACATTTGTTGTAAGTAGATGTTCCTACTATGTTGTACCCACTAAGGGAGATTTGATTTTATCTCACCTTTAACTTTTTAAAAATAATAATTGATTAATAATTTGCATCTCTTCTCTTTAACATGGTGTATAGTATACTAGTGGCAGCACCTCACCCCTATATCAAGTTTATTAACATTCAAATATTTTAAATTGGCAATTGGAAATGAGTGGCTGCGAGTTTTTATTGCCAGGTCCTTTTTTCCGGCTTTATCTATTGTTTACGAACTTGGCATTACATGTAGAATCCTGACTTATCACAAGTGTTGGTGTTGTTTTGCATCCTAAGTGAATAAAGATTATATTTTGAACTTCTTCCTTACCGCACGGGTATCTATAATTATTTATTCTTGTTATTTTTTGCTTTGGTTTATATACCATCAGTGGGTCTTTACCTGTTGCTATAGCATCAATTACCCGTGGTCCTCCATTTGGCTCCCACTGCTGATGAGCGGTGTTTGTTTCCATTACACAATTAATATTCATATTAGTATTTATTAGGAGACTTTTAAATCCATATCAGTTTAAATATACGAAACTGATAAATACTAATTTACTGATTAAAAGAACATTTATTTTAAACATTTTTTTATTTTATTATATTTAATTAAACAACGTTCACTTTAATATTATCCTCATGCCTAAAAGTATTTTTGTGTCTAGTATTCACCTTAACAGTGACACCATGCGAGTTAACGTCTCACGTCTCAAATCTGAGTGATACTTTAACAGCTCTACCCACGTGATTTCATTACCAGTTATAACAATACATATATTCTATAACCACTCGATTCACCATTATTATTACTGCTTATTTATAATATAGGTACGTTATTTAAAAAGTTATGCTATGTACGCTATCGTCTTGGTTCTATTGTCAAGATAGTTGTAAGTTTTGCAAATAAATATGTTTTTAAAATATTTGACATAAATAAAATTAAATAAGATAATAAATAGCCAGACAGAGAGATGCTAAGTTTTTAATTTAATTATTATTAATAATAATAATTATGATAATACATTTTTTTATTTTGTGAGGCACTTTAATAAAACAGGCAGCAAGAATATAATAATTAAAATATAAGAGATTGCAAAAAGGCATTTCAATATTTGAAAGTACAATCTTAGAATTCTTGATTAAAAATCAAGAATTCTAAAAATCAAAATACGTGACCATGAAATTCTTGATTTTTTTTTATTACAGGCAAAGAAACTTGTAATTTTGTGAATGACCTGTGCATGACCAGCAGTGCAAGATATGTTTTAAGAACCCTTGTAGCTGGGATCAAAGATTTGGTTGAGCCTATTGACCCATTGTTTATAGGCGATATCAAAGGAGAAGTACCGGGGGGCAATGAATACTCACTTACAAATCCAAAGATGACAGGATTGAAAAACTGCAACGTAACTGAAATGCTGTAAGTTATGAATAATTGCAAAAAAATGATTATTTTGTAGCAGCTTAAGTTATAAAATACATTGATAAAAAGGTAAAATATAATCAAAATATTCAAAATATTTTCAAGAATATTTTCTTTAGAGTTTAGACGAGACTGTAGGCGGTAAACCATTAATAATAATAATATTTTAGGGCAACTCGCACAGCGCCATCTGAACTCAAATCAGGCAGAGCCTGTACTATGACAACCAGACAATTGATTAACATACATATATTTCCAAATACATACCAACGTATTTTAGATAAATTACACCTAGACATTGTTCAATATCCGGAATATCATGGAACCAATTATTATCAAATTATAAAGCTAAGAAGTGTGTTTGTTTGTTTGAACGCGGTAATCTCAGGAACTACTGATCCGAATTTAAAAAATCTTTCACTGTTGGATAGCCCATTTATCGAGGAAGGCTATAGGCTATATAACATTACGCTACGACTAATAGAAAATATACGCAGACAAAGTTGCGCGGGACAGCTAGTTTCGTATATAAAGAGGTAACTCCTATCCGCACTGGACTTGTCTGATGGATCACAGTCTCAGAGAGATGAAGCCTGTGTTATGCTATTATCCTATAATATTAACGCAGACTTATACCAAACACACGTCGGTTCGTTCAATAAAAGCTTTATTGTAATTTAAACTAGATGTTTTAAAAGTAATCTGAGTTTCATCGCTTCCGAAATAAATATATTTGAGTTTAAGTTTGGTGTCGTCTGTTAGATAAGTATATTATTTTATTGCAGATATCAACCAGATAGAGTAACATTTGAATATGAGTTGTTTTGTCCACAATTGGTTCTACAATATGGCTTTAAAAATAAAGGAACTTTCGGCCCGCTAAAACTTGACGCAAATGGACACACTAAGGTAACTTTGGGTGAGTAAGTGTCAGCATTAGACTAGACTAGCTAGTATATGTAAATGCTCAAAATAAACTGTAGTCTTCACTACTTTGGAATAGTAAAATATCAAAAATTTGAGTTCATAATGGTAGTCGTGAACCCTTGTTCGCTTTAGGACAGATTCGCTTTATGACAGATTCGCTTTATGGCAGATTCGCTTTATGACAGATTCGCTTTACGGCAGAAATTGTACAGTTAAGTTCATTAAAATAGTTAAGTAAAAAAAGGTATAGGTTCAAACACGAGAGGTATAGACATTCTTTAAATCTTTATTAAACGCTATTCATGGAAACGTTTTAGCAGATTTAATCCTTACATTTCTGTTGCCCTGGTACTTTCTTTTCAATTTATGTTATGTATAGTTGACCCGACCGGGAAACGAACCCGAGACCTCTGAGATAGTTATACCATAAAAACCGATGTTCTAGCAGCCACTCGACCAAGGAGGTCGTCAATGGAATGTTTCCAAGAAGTTTCCGAGCATACAAAACTACTTCAGTTTATCTATCAAAAACTCCTTTATCTATTAAAACCTCTTCAGTATATTTGTGTTTCATGTAAATGGCCACTTGTAGGTATTTATTAGATTTCATTTTTCGTCGTTAAGTCACTATTGTCGCATTTGTCAGCGGTACTTCGATGATTTCTTTTTTGATAAAATACTTGCAAAAAAGCGTAATTGAATTACAATGGATTTGCCTACTCACAGCATCGGGATTAAATTTATATCTAGCCGAAAAGGTAAGCCTGTCTTACTAAGTGCTAGTTTTCGCTATAATTTCGTTAAAAAAAATAAAAATGGTCATACCAATTGGAGATGCTTTAATAAAATGGATTGTAACACTTCTGTAACTTTAGATATTGAAAATAAAATAGTAAAAGAGTCTGTGCATTCATGTATCCCTGATGTAGTTAAAAATGAAATAGACAGCTTAATGGACGAGTGTAAGAAAAATGTATGTACCAACCTCAAACCCATCCCAAAGTTATTCGAAGATTTTATAGAAAGTGCCAAATGTGATCTGCCGGAAGACGATATACCTACATTTACAGAAAAAAAAGACTCATTGTACAGAGCTAGAAAGGCTTTCTTGAATTTGGATAGAACTACTTGTATAAATCTAAAAGACCTCAAGTTGCCTGATCATCTAGTAAACAATTTTTTCTTGTTTGATGATGGGACTGAAGAAAAAAATTTGTTTTTTTGTACACCATTAGCTAAAAGCAAATTTAAAGTATATTAGTGCTATTACGGCGACGGCACCTTCAAAGATGCTCTAGGCTCTTCTATCAATTATATACTTTACACATTAATGCTTCACAAAACGATGATACCGTAAATTTTGTTCCCTTGATTTATATACTCCTGCCGAACAAAACGCAAGCTACTTATGAAAGACTTTTTACTATATTACGGGATAAATTTTTACTAAATATAGAACAGTACAAATGCGATTACGAGTTAGCAGTAATCAAAGAAATATTCCGAACGAATAACCCAGTTGAAGGGTGGCATGGCCGCCTTAAAAACAGAATTCCTGTAAAGCCGCCGTTGTATCGATTCATACAGTTACTCAAAAAGAAAGCCCAATATCAAGACAGAAATTTAAGAAGGATAGAAACCTTTTGTAAAGGAAAACGGCGTAGTTTAAAGTTAAAGGAGAAAGATATTAAAATTGACCTGATTATTACTAGTGCACTGAAAAACGAAATACCGTATTGGAATGTTTAGAACGCTTGTGCAGAGTGAATTTAATACGTTGACTTGAACGTGTCAAGAAGCCTGTGTTTTTTGTAAATTAAATTTCAATAAATGGTTCAATTCATTATTGTCGAGTTGTCTGTACTTTTGCCTTAAAGCGAATCTGTCATAAAGAGAATCTGCCATAAAGCGAATCTGTCATAAAGCGAATCTGTCCTAAAGCGAACAAGGGGTCGTGAATGCAGTCCTTCTTTCCCCTTTTTGTTAATCAAATTGTAAGCATATAATAGTACTGGTATAAGGTTCAATGTTTTAATTTTTCTTGTTGATTGTTATTGTAACTATGAAGCCCATCTATTTTTCTCTTTCAGATGATTACGTAATAATATTGAAAGGTCATAGTGAGAATTTCATCTCTGAACAAGACCACAAACTTCGAACACGTGTGATAGATTTCAATTTAGAAACACAACCTAAAGGAAATATTACATTTGAAGCTAGCGATTTGGTTTCTGGTGACAAAGAAAAATGTAAGTTTTTGATACAAATTGGGGTCTTGCCCAAAACTTGACTATATATGGATCTCATAAAATAGTGATTTCTCTCTGGTCTGGGAGATTTTGTAAAGTTCTCCGGATACAGTGTTGTCCGGATATACGTTGGTCTGTGAGGCCATTTTAAAATCTTCACAGATTTTAAAACATTACCTAAAACATACCTTCTGCTTTGGTTGTGCAGTGGCAGTGCACAAAAAGTTATGGTATCGATTCCCACATGAAACACCACTTTATTGAAGTCTGGTTATAGTTGGCCTCCTAATACGGGAGGTGTCTTTAAAATAAAAGAAACGGAAACCTCTGGGGTTACAAATCTAAAAGTGTTAGATTTAAAATCAGGATCCTTGTGACATAACGCGACAATTACAGGATTTTTTTATTATTTTGCAGCTGAACAAGCCCTCGCATGGATCAATGAACACTTAATGGATTTGGAAAAAGACTTGCGACCTGCTGTCATCCAGAAATTCATGAAAGTGTATATAGATAAAAGTAATATTATTTTGTCAACTCTCCCCCTTGAGGACCTTATTTTTAAAATATAAGTCAATAATTGTAATGAAAAATTGCAAACAGTTTCATAAATCATCGAATATTTAAAAAGTCTAATATTTTATGCCCGTACTTTTAGCTAAATAGGATATTATAAGAAAAATAAAATGAATTTATTTTATTATTATTTTCCTATTTCCATCTTGTCTTGTGCCCCACCAAGAAGGGTTATTAGTATCGGGCATCTCCCCCGGTCGTGCATGCCCGCATCGTACATGGGTACTCCCATTTGTCCGGCGTCGAGTAAAATGCACCCGGAATATGCAGCCGCAATAGCAAAAACGAAACCCTTATAGTTTCGTCATATCCGTTCGGCTGAGCTTCCGTCACAGACATTTTACTTATAAACTACACGATGAATATTGATTAAATAGTGAAGCATCGATGTGTTGTAAAAGCTGCTACTTAGTTTGATGGTAAAATAATAAAAAACATATTAAAAGAACAGAAGCTGAAAAAGGATTTTTTCAGCAAACACATTCACACAACATCTTAAAAACTTTTATGAGTATAAGTAAATATTTTTGTAAATAATCGCACCGAAAGTAGCGTAACTTGTGCCTCCCCCCTTTATCTTTTCAACCGTGTGACCAAAAATATGAAAAAAATCTCAAAGGTATCGCGTAACATTATTTTGGACATGATCGGATACACTGAGTTATTGCAGAAAAAGTGCTCTTCTCTCAAAAGGGGTTAAGTACCATGAACATTAAGCACATCGTATTAGTAGCCAGAATGACTGAAATGGAACCCTTATAGTCTGTCTGTCTGTCTGTCCGTCCGTATGTCACAGGCATTTTACTCAATAAATATTAGTGAAATTTGGTGGTTTCTGCTACATGTATAGAGTGCCCACTCTATACATGTAACAGAAACTGTTTTTTTTTGGCAAATGGCAATATAGTACCTTATTCGATAGGTCTTTCAAAAACATTTGAAGATAATAAACTTTTCTGATAAAATGAATATAGGATATATGGAAATAATCGCTCCAAAAGTTTCACAATTGTGCCCCTTGTCTTTTGAACCGTGTGGCCAAAATATATGAAGAAAAAAAAGCGCCTAATGAATACTTTAAACTAAAATTATTTCCGACACGATCGGATATACCGTCATTGAATTATGGCGAAAAACTATGTTTGTCAACAAAATGGCGTAAGTGCCATGAACATACGCTCTTCTGCTGATGTAATTATTTAAGGCTGCGGAACCCTAAACTGAGAATGGTCCGACGTGCTCTTGTCGGGTTTTTTCATATGTAGTGCATTTATTGGTAATAATGGCTGCGGACATGCTCTTGTTCGGTTTTTCTTA